>JAKGDA010000003.1:1031515-1660548 GCA_021596325.1 Parafenestella ontariensis
AGAAGAAGAAGAAGAAGAAGAAGAAGAAGAAGAAGAAGAAGAAGAAGAAGAAGAAGAAGAAGAAGAAGAAGAAGAAGAAGAAGAAGAAGAAGAAGAAGAAGAAGAAGAAGAAGAAGAAGAAGAAGGAGGAGGGAGGAGAGGATGAGGACACGGTACTTGTTCGGATATTAGGGCTGGAGCATATTAATGTTCCACAGTTTTACATTTGAATTTCTCGACTATGAAGTAGGGGTAGTGTGTATCAAGCTTCAAGGCATTGAAGTCAACCAGGCTACCCTATCACAATGATATCCATCCTCTAATACCACATTGACTGCCTTCTCAGCCCAGCAACCTAGTAGTCATCGCTGCGCTTAGAACCACCATACTCACCCTCATTCCTGCTCGATCCATACGAACTATCCTCATTGTCATTCGATCCATAGCTAGACTGCTTCTTGCTGCCATACGAATCATCATCCTCGTTGCGCCCAGAGGAACCAAAGCCACCAGAAGACTTGTTGCCCGAGCCGTACGAGTCCTCGTTGTCGTTTGATCCATAGCTAGTTTGTTTCTTGCTGCCGTATGAATCCTCATCGTTATTGTCGTTGGAGCCATAGCTAGACTTCTTGTTTGATCCGTACGAGTCCTCGTTGTCGTTAGAGCCGTAGCTGGACTGCTTCTTGCTGCCGTAAGAGTCGTCGTCTTGATTATCGCCGTAGCCGGACTTCTTCGAGGACCCGTAAGAGTCGTCGTTATCATTACTGCCGAATCCAGACGACTTCTTCGAGCCGTACGAGTCTTCGTTGTCGTTGTCGTTGGAGCCGTAGCTTGACTTCTTGTTTGACCCGTACGAGTCCTCATTGTCATTATCGTTTCCATACCCAGATGTCTTCTTCTCCGATCCATACGAGGAATCTTCATTATCGTTGGATCCATAGCTTGACTTCTTGTTGCCATACGACGAATCTTCGTTATCGTTGTCGTTGCCTCCAAAGCCAGAGGACTTCTTGCTGCCATAAGACTCGTCCTCGTTATCATTTCCGTACCCTGACGTCTTCTTGGAAGACCCATAAGACGAGTCTTCATTGTCGTTTCCGCCATATCCAGAGGACTTGGAGCCGTACTCGTTATCCTCATTGCGGTTGCTGCTCCCGTAGCCGGAGCCGCTGCGCTCCTCGCCGCCGTAAGACGAAGTCTCGCGGTCGTTGTCGTTGTAAGACATGTTGAAGAATCGTATGTTATCTTGGTTCGTCTGAAATATGATCAAAGGCGATGGTTGGTTGGTTGGTTCGTTCAATGCTCAGAAAAGGTAATTGTTGGAACTGTTCGATAGTCGTAAACAAGGCAGATACCCCCGTCCTCTTATACCTTTTCATTCCCTTCCCTTTCTTCCCGTCCTCACCCAATCCGTCAATCAATCAATACCACCCCGCACCGCATCACATCACATCAGTCGCCCAAAAGCAAGTTTCTCAACACCAAAGTCGCGCAATTCTGATGCAAGATCGCTTTTACCTGTACGCACCCCTGCGTAGCTGAGCAGTACAGTGACGCAACGCAGCGCTGCGCCACGGAGCGCTCTAGATGCGCGCGGGACGGGTACCTTATCGACTGATGGGCAATGGCGCAAACAAGCAAACGGGACAAGCGTGTGGATACAGAACTAGCGATAGCGAGTCGAGTCTACAAGAGGCGCTGCACTGCCACATGAATCGTCAAATGATCCCTAGTCTGGTATGATCTCATCGGTCCTTTGTGGCGATTGTCATGTCCATTCGAGCTGAAGGTCCTGATATCTGCATTGCGCGATTTTATTCTGTGGCTAGCACGGTAGATCCCTGAATTCGGAGCAAGACTTGATTGAGTTCAGTGTTGTCGGAGGGGTACATGTTGGGTTTAGCGAATCGTGAGGAGCTGTTCGACCATGGGACGGCTAGTATTGCGATAAACTACATGGAAGCGGATAGATGTTCAGACTGGGGATGCGGACTGATAGTAGTAAGCGCACGAAGACAGGATATTGCGATTGCAGGTACAGAGTGTTCTTATACTAAGTCGTATCCTTGCTCTATTTCACTCCAGTAGGAGGTCCCCAATAGTCTTAAAGTAATGTTCTAATTTGTTCTTAGAAGACTGGGGAGTAACTTAGTGTATTATTATACCAAGTTGCATCCCTACTCTATTTCACTCAAGTAGGAGGTCCTTAATAGTTTAAAATAAAGATCCTAATTTGTTCTTAGAAGACCGGGGAGTGACTCAGTGCGATGTGACCCTGTAGTGTCGCTCATATGCATTATAGTTAGCTCTTTGCGCGTTCATCGACACACGCTTACCTGCTTGCGATAGGACGGCTGAACGTCCTCTAGCCTGCGTACGACGACTGACTAGACGATAGGAACCTGGGAAGGACATAAACTTGCAAACGTAGATTGACTCTAAAGGAAAAGTAGGGTACAATATGTACAATCAGCCGCTTGGCATTCGTTGCTCAACTCTTGTTGCAAGCAATGATATTCTCGCTCTACGCTCCTTTTCTTCCCCGTGTCTTACCGATCAACCTCGCCAAACACCAAATCCATGGTACCAATAATCGCCACAGCATCAGCAAGCAAATGTCCTCTTGAAATCTGATCCATGCAAGCCAAATGTGCGAATCCAGGCGCCCTGATCTTACATCTGTATGGTCTCTCGCTGCCATCTGAGACGAGGAAGACACCCATCTCTCCCTTGGGTGCTTCGATGGCACTGTAGGTCTCGCCAGGAGGGACGGTGTAGCCCTTGCTGAAGAGCAGGAAGTGGTGGATGAGGGCCTCCATGTTCTCTTTCATCGCGGCACGCGGCGGGGGAGCGATCTTGTAGTCCTCAACCTTAATGGGACCGGCAGGCATCTGGTTCAAGCACTGGTGGATGATGCGGAGAGACTGACGGAACTCCTCCATGCGGCAGAGATAGCGGTCATAGCAGTCACCGTTGACGCCAACGGGGACGTCGAACTCAACCTGGTCGTATGCATCGTATGGCTGTGACTTGCGGATGTCCCATGGCACACCAGATCCTCGGAGCATGACACCAGAGAAGGAATAGTTGATGGCATCAGCAGCCGAAACAACACCGATGCCCTTGGTGCGGCCAATCCAGATACGGTTGTCCGTCAACATCTCCTCAGTCTCGTCGATGCGGTCGCCGAACTGGGTGGCCCATTGGTAGATGTCGTCAAGCAAGCCGATAGGGAGATCCTGGGACACACCGCCAGGGCGCACATAGGCTGCGTGGAGACGGGCGCCAGATACACGCTCGTAGAATTCCTAACATTACATTAGCAGGTGGGCAGTAGGCCGTGCATAGAGTATAGACGCACCATAAGCTTCTCACGCTCCTCAAAGCCCCACAAGAAGGGTGTTAGAGCACCAACGTCCATAGCGTGGGACAAGACGGACATGAGATGGTTGAGAATTCGCGTGATCTCGCCAAACAGCGTCCTGATGTACTTGGCGCGGATAGGAATCTCAATATTCAGCAGCTTCTCGACGGCCAGCGAGAAGCACTGCTCGTTGGTCATCATAGAGACGTAGTCCAGACGGTCGAAGTATGGGAGTGCCTGGAGGTATGTCCGGTACTCGATGAGCTTCTCTGTGCCTCGGTGCAGCAGGCCAACGTGCGGATCAGCGCGCACAATCTCCTCGCCATTGAGCTCCAAAATCAGGCGCAAGACACCGTGGGCGGCCGGATGCTGGGGACCAAAGTTGACCGTGTAATGCCGGATCTTCCTGCTGTCCACGAAATCGCCATCATCCTCGGCTCCGCCTGTGGCGGCACTGTCCTCGGGGTTGGCGGGCCCTCCAAAGTTCTCGTCGGTCTGAACCAATCGCGTCCGCTGGCTGTCTTCGACTTGGGCGTATTTGCGAGGCAGCGACGATGAGAGACATCGCGCAATGGGCCGCGAAGGGATTGCTCGGAGTTGTGGTCGGGAGGCGTTCAGGCATGCCCGCTTCGCCGCATGTCCGGCGAGACGCGCAAAGGAGACGGGCATGGTGGCCGTCTCTCTCGAATGTGTTCGGCTGGGGCCTCAATGGGCGTGTGGAGTAGAGAGGAAGGTAGTGGCGCTGGAGGGGAGCTCCTGCCCATCGATGATGCTACCAGATTGAGCCTTCCGCGATTGGCCCGGCCCGGTCTTGGCGCGCATTCCAGTCGTCAAAAAAGTTCGAAGGTGCGCCCCGCGACGCCCTGACGCCCAACACCGCAGACATGTCTACCCCGAGTGCCGAGGAGCTGATGCGGCGGAAAGTGAGCATGCGACTCAGATTTTGTCATACACCCCCTGCTAACACACGTGCTAGAAGCTCGAAGTCGGCCCAGAGACAGTCAGCAACCAAGCATCCACAGACTTCCCAGGCCACTGGCCAGGCGAGGACCATGAGTGGGATCTAGAGTACTTCAAGCAGGTATGTGCGCCTATTCTTACCCAGATTTGTGGCACTATATTCCTCTATCATGCTCTCTTACTTACAATGCGCCCAGAACTTCAAAGTCGAATTCCACTCCCACGCCCCCAACGATACCTCCTTCTCCCTCATATCGCTTGACACCTCAATCGCCAACGCCTTCCGCCGCATCCTGCTCGCCGAGATCCCCACCCTCGCCATCGAAGACGTCTTCATCTACCAAAACACCTCCATCATCCAAGACGAGGTGCTCGCCCACCGTCTGGGCCTAATCCCCTTGTGCGGTTCGCGCTCGGGCTTGAACTGGATGAAATGGTACTCCAAGCCCACCGACGACAACGAGGGCTCAGGCACACCGTCAGACTACAACACAGTCGTATTGACGCTGAATGTCCAGTGTACATGGCAAGAGGGCGGCCTGCAGCGCGCAGTCATGGGCGAGACGGATCCAGACAAGCTATATGTCAATCACAACGTATACGCGAGAGATTTGAACTGGGAACCCATCGGCCAGCAGCGTGAAAAGTTCCCCCCAGGCGAAGAGATCCGGTCTACGAACCCGGATATCCTCATTGTGAAGATGAGGCCGGGGCAGAGCATTGCCATTAGAATGCACGCGATGAAGGGTATCGGCCAGGACCATGCCAAATACTCACCCGTTGCGACCGCCTCGTACCGCCTCCTACCGACTATCGACATCTTAAAACCCATCATTGGCGCCGACGCGAAGAAGTTTGCCCGCTGTTTCCCGAGGGGCGTTATCAAACTCGACACCGTCACGTCCGAAGACGCAAGGAAACACGCCGAGTTGGAAGGCAAGGAGGGCGAGCCAAAAGCTGTCGTGGACAAGGCCATGAACGACACTGTGAGCAGAGAGTGCTTACGACACCCAGAGTTCAAGGACAAGGTCAAGCTGGGCCGGATACGAGATCACTTCATCTTCAAAATCGAGAGCACGGGGCAGTGGGACAGCGACCAATTATTCCTCGAGAGCGTGAAGCTGCTGAGGGTGAAGTGCCAACGAATAAAGAGGGGGTTGGACGAGATGATGAAATAAGGGTGAAGATGAGACATGTGCATTGCAAGGCGTTCCGGGCATAGGAGGTGGGATCGAAGAGTTACGATATCATGGAGCGAAATCTTATATAGACTCAATTGGCAACTCAGTTTGCACAATATCATGGCACCTTGTTCATCAATCGATCTTGTCTCATAACATCGTCCATCATCCATATCCCTCTGACTATACATCCAGCCTCGTACTTCTCCGATAACGCCAGATGTGATAACACATTACTAATACAGGTAGAGAAATAGAGGCAAAGACTTTTTGCAAAGCAAAATATGACAAGTAAAAGTACAAGCGGGTATCACTATATCAAGAACATGTTGTGCAACTGAAAATAAGGCGCCATGTGGATGTGCAGAGCCAAATGTTCTGTAACATAAGGGACTCTACGAGAGCTCCGCAAGCGCCTGACCACAAAGTTGGCGCACACTCGTAGGATCGAACCGTGGGCGGAATTTGATCGCTCTCCTGCGCTGACGCACCATCTCCGCATACTCGTCATCAAACACCTGACTACCTCTCGGCTTCGACGTCGTAGGTGATGATCGGGGTGACGGAAACGTAAAGCGTACGCCAGGTATAGCAGTCTTCTTCTTAAGCTGCTGTACGGTGGCAAGGTGGCTCTGCAACATGCGCACAAAGGCAGACGTGTCAGCCACGAATTGGTACTCCAGGGGTGTTTGAGGCCGTATAGGTAGTGGTGTGTCGAGGGTGTTGTGACGCTTTAGGGGATTGGAGTTCGTGGCGATTGATTTGATTTCTCGAGATGGTCGGATATACTGACTGCTAGCTAGTCGCTTGGGTGTGAGATCTGGATATTGATCCTGCATATCTGGGCTGTAAGAGGTTGCGCTGGAAGCTGCACTCGTGGTGGAATCAAAGGAGCCCGCGTTTGACGAGCGTCGGCCCCAGGTTCGGTCTTCGTTGAACGTAGTCGACACGGGAGAAGATAGCTGCTCATCTTCAGGCTTTTGCGAATTAAATGAGTTAAGAGCAGAAATGGCGGCACTGTAGTGCTTCTCCGCTAGGCACAGCTCCTTATAGCGGTTCTTCAGAGTGGCTTCGCGAGCCAGTGTGTCGTGGGACAGTGCAGTGTAGAAGTTGAGATATGCAAGATGTAGTGGGTGTATCTAGCTTTTTGATTAGTGACTATATTGTAATCCTAGGGTTTGAGGTGTATCTTGAAAGTCTGTCGTCTGTCGCACTCACCTCAACATGGGCCTCTCTCAAAAGTCGCTCGCTAAATTGGGCACATTGCGTATAGTGTCGACTACGGTACAGGTCCTTGATGACCTGCAGCTTTTCTTTCATTTCGTTATAGCGCGCTTCCGTAATCATCTGACTCAAGCGTCTGAAATTGTCCGTTGTTGACAAACAGTCCAAGTTGAAGTTGAGGAAGGCGCACAAGAGGAAGACTTGAGAGATCGGACGAGAGACAGGTCGAGAGGAGGGCGCAAACTCATCAATACAACAGAGTGAAGCCAGCTTCGCGTACTGGTGAATGTTGAGGGTAAAGAAGTAATCACTGATAGCGGGATGCGCGATTTCAAGTTCAGCCGCCAGTGCATGCAACTGCTCCTGCCTCGCGAGTTGGTGTTGAGACGTTTCAGGGTTGATGCTGGCAAGCACGCACGAAGTGGGAACCACGATTGCTCGCTTTTTGAGGAAATAACAAATACACTCGCGGACGAGTAGTGCGAACCGCCATAATGCGCCGTATTATACCTTGAAAGTACCTGGCGGTCAGCCAACAAGTGCGGGAGGGGCGAGAGGCGCGGTTGTTTCCAATGATGCATTCATGTTTCAAAGACATGGTGGAGGTGCTGCGAACTTGCCCCTTACGGGTGTCGACCTTGCCTGTTCCTGCTGAAGCCAGGCTAATTATGCACACAAACCTGTGACACCATGCTTAATGTGCATCCTTGAAGCTGATTTTGGTGTGAACGAATTTTTGTCTTGCAGCGCCTTGCAGTCCAGATGACTCTGTGCAGCACA
Source organism: Parafenestella ontariensis (assembly GCA_021596325.1). Lineage (NCBI taxonomy): Eukaryota > Fungi > Ascomycota > Dothideomycetes > Pleosporales > Cucurbitariaceae > Parafenestella > Parafenestella ontariensis. Next base: position 1,039,004 of record JAKGDA010000003.1, read on the forward strand.
CTTCAGCACGAACTTATCCAGCCGGCGTCTGGACTTCGAATGACGAGTACAGAATCTGTGCCAAGACGATTTGTGTTAAGTGCTGTCTTAGACGGATCTCCAGAGTTTAGACAGTGCGGATGCGCGCAGAGGGTGATCGACTTCGAAGGCTGTGGCAAGAGGGGTAGATTCAGGTGCGCCCCTCTTCTAGCCCGCCTACAGGGTCACATCGCACTGAGTTACTCCGCGGTGTTCTAAGAACAAATCAGAATCTTAATAATAGACAATCGAGGACCTCCTACTAGAGTGAAATAGCGCAGGGACGCGACTTGGCTTGCGAACACTGGGACATGGGGAAAAAATGGTAGGGTTGTCTGATGTGTAGGGTATCTTCAAATTTGTCCAAGGCAAATTGACTTGATAGCTAATTCAATAGATGGCACAAGAAGCACATGCATCGCATACACAGATAGCTTCAGGGACTTGGTTGGTAACAAAGGAGCTATGAACAGATGCTTATTCTACACAGCCCATGAGGGGAAATCGAGCCAGATTTTCGGATATCAAGTCTATCGTCCCCAGGATGCTTAACCCTCGGAAGCAGCCGCACCAGTGATAATCTCGACAAGTTCGCCCGTAATGACGGCTTGACGAGTTCGGTTGTACAGAATCTGGAACTTGTTGATCATCTCGCCAGCGTTCTTGGAGGCATTGTCCATGGCGTTCTGGCGGGCGGACTGTTCGCAAGCATGGCCCTCAGCAAGCGCCTGTGTCTTGGTTAGTCTCACATCGATGCCATGGTAACGTATTGGAGGAGCATACCCAGAAAAGCGAGTTGGCGAGAGCATATTCGCGGAGGTTGGGAAGGACCTCGTCCTCGATCTCGAAAGCCGAGAAGTTGGCTGCAGTTCAAGTTAGATGTAGCTCTAAAAGCAGTTGCTTATGACGTACCAGACTGAGCGATGGCCTCCTCAGAGAAAGCCTCCTGGATGGTTGCCTCGTAGCTTCCAGCGTTGATGAACTTGTTGTAGACAATCTTGACGGAAGCGTACTCGGTCGGGAGCAGCGAGATCTGGTCGGCAATGCAGAGAGAGTCGGCAAAGGTAGGGATATCCTTTCCAGCACCGGAGAAGCTGAGCACCACGTTCTTGGGGCTGGAACGGCCCAGCTGTGCCTTGCACTTCTCACCGATAATGGCAAGATCCGTCTCGGGCGCATCCGCCAACATGGCCCTGACCTTCCTCGACATACCGGAGTGGATACCACCGCAGAGACCCTTGTCGGAGCTGCAGACGATGATCAACGACCTCTTGCCCTCGCCCTCGATGGGCTTTGTCTCGGCGCTTTCGAACACGGTGTTGGACGTCTGGCCGTACTTGCGGGACTCGGTCATGGCCTTCTGGGCGCGGGTGAGCTTGGTGGAAGCGACGACCTTCATCGTCTTGGTGATCTTCTCGATGTTGCGAATGGACTTGAGACGGCCCTCGATTTCACGGAGGGTGGCATAGCCGGCGGCATTGGTAGCGGTGAGGGTGGCAGGCCTAGAAACACAGATTCCAGTCAGCACTTGATGCATTCAGAGATGCAATTGACCCGGCAATTGCGATGCCCCAGGGCGCGAGAAAAGAGCGAAGTCGGGCGGGTGCGTACCGGGCGGCGGCGGCGGCCATGCCAGCCTTCAGAGCCGGACGCGCAGCTCGAGACAGCATCATGGCGAGGAATTGAGATGAGTGGAGATGGCGACAGCCGTGTGGTGGTGCTTCACTGCTGTCTTTGCTGGATGCAAGCTCCGTCGGGCATTCGGCTGCTCAAAGTTGCTCTCCGCGCTAGCCGTGCCAAGTCATCACGTGAACCACCGCCGCCTTCGCGAGGACGCGGGACATCGAGGCAGACTTTGTAGAATCTATAAAAGGCAGATATTTGTCAAGTCCTACACGGCACGTGTCGAGCCAGGCTGGATGGATGGTTATGCTATGGTGTGATGCGCAAAGTCTCCGTTTGACATAGGCAGATGCGACGCATGGAACAAGTGGCAGTGGGCAACGAACAAACAGTCACGTCCAAGGCCCTGAACGCTATGTAACTTGTGTAATTTGTGGAAAGAGCAGTAGTCTCCTTCGTGATGGCCATCCACATGTACCGCTTGTCTGCGGCGATAGTTGCGATAGTGTAACGCATTTGTTACGAAAAATTACTGGCCGTTTTTAGTGAAGGCCGAGCGGCCCATGCGTTGACTCGACTTCGTCGCGAGAGCCTCCCTGGGCTTCACTTAAACCCAGCATTCCTCTTTTTCCGCTCATCTGTCACCCTTGCTCTTTCCTCTACTATCTCTCAACTCACGCCAGTTGCACTACGCAGTTGCCTGGGCCGGGCACGCGTCCCCTTATCATTACCGCGCTCTTTATGCGCTTGCTCGTTCGCTGCCGCTAGATCTCCTCGACCCGCGCCGGACAAAGCTGAATACCACGGTTCTGTTTTTTATTACCTGCGACCTCAGCGCGCGCGTATTGCCAGCAGAATGTCTTCCTCAGACGACGACACGCCTCTCGTGAGGGGCAAAGAAGGAGGTAAGTCGCCTGGCACCAGGACTCGAACGTTTGTCTCACGCTTCCCCCGATTGTCTCTCACTCTCGCGCCGGCCGCCCCCTCTCGCTGCGAACGCCATCTCCACGTCCATCATCTTACCTTACCTCAACGCGACCAGCTCACCCTCATCTCCATTCTACGATCATGGCTAACCACTGTGTCTTTCCAGCTAAATCTAACGAGCGCATCTCCAAAGACGTCGACAAGGCCATGGACGCCCAAGTCCCCTCCAACGGCCACGTCGAGCCAGGCATCTCCATCCGAATGGGGCCTGTCGACGACATGGACGTGGATGCGCCGGCCACCAACGGCAACGCCAATGGAAAGCGCAAAGCTCGCACCAGCGTCACAAATGGCAAATCATACAAGGACGCAAGCAGCTCAGAGGAGGATGATAAACCTCTGGTGCGTTGCAATATTGAGCTTCTATGTATTCAATGCACTAACTCTCTCACAGAGTAAGCGGCGGCGGACCTCGCACCAAGCAAAGCCGGTCAAGGACGAGTCCGACTCAGACCTCAGCGATGTGCCCCTCAAGGCTCGCGCCCTTCCCAAGGCTAGCGCTGAACAGATTGGAGAATCGTCGGATTCCGATACACCCTTGAACACGAAGCTTGTAAAGAAGAAAGAATCGATTGAGAAGGCCGCCGCAAAGGAGGCCAAGGCCATCCGCACCAAGGAAAAGACGGCAGCCAAGCGTAAGCCGAAGATCGAGAGTGATAGCGACGACGATGTTCCTCTTGCGAAGAAGAAGATACCAGCGAAGAAAGCGAACGGCGTCAAGAAGCAGGAGTCCGACTCTGACGTGCCCCTGGCGAAGAAGCCTGCTGCAAAGAAGACGAAGGCAAAGCCCGCAGCTGCGGCGGCGCCGGCGAAGAAGGGCAAAGCAAAACAAGAGGAGACTGAGCAAGATCGGGAAGCTGAAGAGGAGGAGGACGAGTACCGTTGGTGGGAAGACACGGCCAAGGGCGACGGCACAAAGAAGTGGGACACTTTGGAACATAACGGTGTCGTCTTTCCACCCGAGTACGAACCTCTACCGAAGCACGTCAAGCTGATCTACGACGGCGTACCAGTCACGCTACAGAAGGATGCCGAAGAAGTTGCGACCTTCTACGGAAGCATGCTGAACTCCACTCACAATGTTGAGAACCCCACTTTCAACAAGAACTTTTTCGAGGATTTTACCGCCATTCTCGACAAGACAGGACACGGCAAGGATAAGGACGGCAACACTGTCAAAATCAAGAAGTTTGAGAAGTGCGATTTCAAACCCATCTTCGAGTGGTTCGACGCCGAGCGCGCTAAGAAAAAAGCTCTCCCAGCGGCGGAGAAGAAAGCGCTGAAAGCCGAGAAGGAGGCAGCAGAGGCAGGTTACATGTTCTGCGTGTGGGATGGTCGCAAGCAGAAGGTCGGTAACTTCCGCGTTGAACCTCCTGGTCTTTTCCGTGGCCGTGGTGAGCACCCAAAGACTGGTCGTGTGAAAAAGCGTGTCCAGCCTGAACAGATCACCATCAACATTGGCGAAAAAGCCAAGGTCCCCGAGGCACCAGCAGGCCATCGCTGGAAGGAAATCAAGCACGACCACGAAGGCACATGGCTCGCAATGTGGCAAGAAAATATCAACGGCGCGTACAAGTATGTTATGCTTGCTGCCAACTCGGACATCAAGGGCCAGAGTGATTTCAAAAAGTTCGAAAAGGCACGCGAACTGAAGAAGCACATTGACCGCATTCGACAAGACTACAGGAGGGAACTCAAGTCAGAGAAGATGGTCGATCGCCAGCGTGCTACTGCAATCTACCTAATCGATCAGTTCGCCCTTCGTGCGGGCAATGAGAAGGGCGAAGACGAAGCAGACACAGTCGGTTGCTGTTCTCTGAAGTTCCAGCATGTCACCCTGAGGCCCCCGGAAACGGTCATCTTCGATTTCTTGGGTAAAGACAGCATCCGCTTCTACGATGAGGTCAAAGTGGACCCGCAAGTGTTTAAGAACCTAAAGATCTTCAAGAAGGCACCAAAGACGACTGGTGATGACATCTTCGATCGTCTGACTGCAAGTACCCTCTCAGGATCATGCTGATATGTTGCTAATCCTATTATAGACTTCTGCTCTAAACAAGCACTTGACAAGCTACATGCCCGGTCTCACGGCCAAGGTATTCCGTACCTACAACGCTTCTTACACGATGGCTAGACTTCTCAAGGAGATGAAGGCTACTGGTACCATTCAGGAGAAGGTCAAGGCTTACAACGATGCCAATCGCGAAGTCGCTATCCTCTGTAACCACAAGCGAACCGTTGCTGCTACTCACGCTACCTCGATCGAGAAGATGAACGAGAGGGTATGTATGCTTTCATGGTTTTCACTACGGTTATGCTAATATCTCGCAGATTAATGGTCTCCGTTATCAAGTATGGAGGACCAAGATGATGATGATCGATGTGGATCCCAAGATTAAGAAGAAGAAAGGTGCCGAGTACTTTGAGAGGCCCGAGGATCTGGACAGCGACTGGGTCAAGCAACATCAGGAGGCCGACGTGGAAGAGTTGCGTCAGAAGATTACCAAGAAGTTCGAGAAGGACAATGAGAAGCTCAAAGCCGATGGCGAGAAAGAGATGAAGCCTAAAGAGCTTGATGAGCGCCTCGAGAAGGCCAATGAGCTCGCCGCCAAGTACAAGAAGGAAAACAAGACGGGCAAAGTCGAAGCTGAGGGCAAGGGCCCCACCGTGGAGAAGCTGGAGGGCAACATCGACAAGATCAACCAGCGCATTGAGAACATGAAGATCCAAATGGAGGATAAGGAGGGCAACAAGGAGGTTGCCTTGGGCACATCCAAGATTGTAAGTCTATCCACTGGTGTAACCCAGATATGTACTGACCGTTTTTAGAACTACATCGACCCTCGTCTCACAGTGGTCTTCTCCAAGAAGTTCGATGTCCCGATCGAGAAGTTCTTTTCCAAGACACTGCGAGAGAAGTTCGACTGGGCGATCAAGTCTGTGGATGAAGATTGGGACTTTTAAAAGTCTGTGATCTTCGGACATATTCGTAGTGCATCAGGTGAGGGAGAAGAGACATGGGAGCGTGGGTGCATGGTTAGGCGCAAAAGTATGACACTTTGCACAACATGTGTATGCGAAGTGGGCGGCACAGTCAGTACGGTCGGCGATCATTTATCCTGGCGACATTTACACTTTGCATTACCTGAAGTCGATCTATTCTTCATCTATCTGCATAGCGAAGAGTAGTTCTTTCTCAATACGATAGACTCTAGGCTATTACTTCTTTTGCAAGATCTCATACTGAACCTGCATCCTTGATGCGTCATGCAAGTTCTACGGTGCTGCGAGTGCGGGAGCGGGTCGATCATGATAGCGTGCAGCTTTCATGCATAAACGACCGATGTCGTATCACTGGTGATACCTCGATCTTGAATAGGACCCACGGCATGCAGACGTGGCAAATCGAGCCCTGCGCCAGGATACTCTCTCGTAGCTGGTATCAGAGCTCGTACAGCGACCCTGAGGCATTGTGGTACTTCCGAACACACTCAACAGAGCGTGCGGAGCGTGCGGGCCGGCGCATAGACCTCGTTCCACAAGCTAAATCGAGATACAAGGAAAGCATGTGGCATCTAGCGGTGAGACGCTGGCCAAGAGTCTACCGGAAACTGTAGGGACCATAGTCTGTCGTGGCTCAGAGACATGCTCGACTGAGGGCCCATCCAATGCCTGTGAAGAACGGCTGGCTTTGGTGCTACCAGGTCTGGAGCACAGATCGGAGATCTGCTTTGTACCTAAGTCTGCATCACGCGATACAAGAAAAACTAAAAGTCTGTAGGACACACAATGCAGGTACGAAGCTTGTATTCGCCGTGCTAGCCATGATGTGGTTCGACGGTTCATGATGTCTGCTACTGGAAGGTACCGAACAATGGTTTCGCACAAGGTCGGGCACGCCGCAAGCCTCCTTGACTCACTCTCCATTGACCATTCGTTCGGGCGCAGTTCACCCGCTTGGTATGGTTGCGAATGTGGGTCTCGATTTGCGCGATAGTGTATGCACGCTGAGCGTTGAGCTAAGAGTCTCACCCAGTTCCGGATTAGAGGGAAACGCGCGCTGGACCCCTCAGTATTTTGCTTTTTGGCCAGGCCTGCAGGGCACGTACTTGGACGGTTGCAGAAATGTCTGTAAATCCCAGAGAGTGGTCGGAGAAAAGGTCGCAGCGACGACGGTGCATGGCATGGCGCAAGAGCATGTCGCCAGCGCCACCGACTCAGGGCACCTGCCCCTGAAGGAATCCACCCCGCTTTGGGCTGTCATGCGACCCGAGATGCAAACCTTGGAGCCCAGGAACCCAGCACGACGGGAGCGCGCCGCCGCCCGCACCATTCTTCGTCCCCCACGGCACGCTTCTGTACCCCTCGAAGGGGAACGGGATACAATGCTGCCGCCCAGTTGTGCAACGAACGGAGCTGGTCCTATAGGTGCTGTACCTGCAGGAGGGGCCGGCGCCCCGCCTGCACATGCTGTATCATCCATTATTGATGAATGAATGAATCCACTATTGGGGGAACCACACAAAAAGCAATCTCGGTCCACTTGCGGAGCACCGAGCGGAGCGAGCCACTGATGGTGTGCATCAAGTCAGCAGCCACTCGTCTCCACCGTCGCCGTCATGGGCGCCGTCTCTGCTTTCAATACGGAATACTCAGGGCATGTTTCTTCGATAGAGTTGTCGCGAGCCCGATACAAATATTCGCCTGACTCCCACTCCTGCAGGCCAATGAATCGTGCGCGTTGGGTGTAAACTATATGACATCGTTGCCTGCTGCGGTTTCGTTCTATCCACTTTGAGCATCTTCCCTCCGCCATCGCGCAGAGCCGCAATTCTCGTGCTCCTTCTACATTTGGTCCGCCTGTCATCGGAACTTTCTGATCCTACACTATCGAGGTGTTGCTCGTATTACTCCGTGTCGTCTGAAGCGAGGGCCTGAGCTCTGAGTGACGCTCATCTCCACCCCCAATTTTGAGATTACAGGGCACTATCCGCCCACAGCGCCCTCAAATATCCCCTTAGCGACTACCTGCGCACAGAAAGTTGCAAGTCAGACTTGCGCGACTGTCAAAATGTCTTCAGACCAGGCAACGGCAGCGTCTGGAGGAAAGCCAGCGGTATTGATAATAGGAGGACTGGGTATGTCTAACTCCGCTACTATCCGCGTACGACAACAGAGACTAATCTCGGCCTTCAGGCTACACCGGGCGACACCTTACAAAGTACATACACGACAACAAGCTCGCTTCCGAAATACGCATCGTAGACAAACACCTCCCAGAGCTAGCCTGGCTAGCACCAGAATTCAAGGAAGCATGTTCGAGACAGCGCTTCATACAGGCAGATGCTGCGCAGGAAAGTACGTATCAAATATATACTACACGATTCTGGCCACTGTGTTGTACGGGTGATAGTAACTAACACCAAAGATAGAGTCACTCCCTCGAATCTTTGACCGCGAAGGCGGGGCTCAATTCGACTATGTCTTCAACTGCGGCGGCGAAACGCGGTTCTCACAAGAAGAAAGAGTCTACGAACTCCGCTCCTATGGGCTCTCCCTCGCCATTGGCCGCGAAGCTGCGAAACGCAAGATCAAATGTTACGTCGAGCTGAGCACAGGCATGGTGTACAAACCGGATAGCGTACCCCGCAAAGAGACGGACAAGCTAAAACCGTGGTCAAATCTGGCCAAGTGGAAATTGAAGGCTGAGGAAGACCTCGCAAAGATTGACGGGCTGAATCTGATGATCATGAGGGTAGCGCATGTGTACGGTCCGTATACGCGCAAGTTCTTGTGCACGGCGCTGTGTATGGCGAGGGTGTATCAATCCAAGGGCAAGGAGATGCGCTTCTTGTGGAAGGAAGATTTGCGGACAAACACGGTGCACATCGATGATACGGTGCGAGCGCTGTGGCACGGTGTGGAGTGGTATGTCAAAGAGCCTTCGCCGCGGAAACCAGTGCCAATCTTCAATCTCGTAGATCATGGCAACACTTGTAAGTTCCTCACACCCTCCTATTCGAAATCTATTCCTTCAGCCACTCCCTTCTGCCTTCCATTTGCGCTGCATACATTAAGCGCGGAGACGCCTTGCCCTTCGACTTCCAAAATCATGCGAGATTTGAGCTAAGGTTAACTTCTCTTCAGCTCAAAAGCTCACCGCCCAACTAATGCACGAGATCTTTGATATCGAGACTGGCTTCCACGGCACACTCATATCAGCTTTCGCAAGATTGAACCTAGACCACGTCGTTGATGAAGTGAATGACGAGACGCTAGATCCGTGGGCGGAGTTGCAGCAAGCGGCGGGGATCAGCCAATCCACGCCACTGAGCCCGTTCATGGAGAAGGAGTTGCTAAGAGATGCGGATCTGAGCATGGATGGGAGCGCCTTTGAGAAAGCGACGGGTTTTACGTAAGTTGTGATTATGTGTAGGAGGTGTATGGGATATAGCTAATGAAGGAATAGGTACCAGCATGAGAAGATCACAAAGGAGAAAGTCGAGGAAGTTATAGAGAGCTACAAGAGGATGAACTGGTGGCCGTGATCAGACATCGAAGACTCGAACTCGAACGCCTCGCACACGAACGACAGACATCCCTTCACGGCTATGACCTCTTCACGACTACCGAACTCCAAACGAGCTCCGACTTTACATACCCCTACTCTCGTCCGTTCAAATGCGCGATGATTACCAGATCTTCTTCCTCGACGGCCGCCCAGCATATTTGCATACGTTGCATAATTCGGAGCATGTTTACCTCCTGCATCTTCTCTTTCCTACTCTACTTTTTTCTGTTGGTGGCGGATCTTTGCACGGTACAATTCTCTCACATCTATAATAATTCTCATGCGCTCTAGAGTCATGAGCATCTTGCTTGATGGATCTCCTTTGTCAGTGTTAGTGTTGGTGTTGTTACATACCCCACCTCGAGTAAGCATATCTATACATATATTACTATGCCTTTGTATCCCTGCCTGCCAAACGATGTGGAGACCAGCGAGTAGGTATACTCGAATTGTTTCTAGGGCAACATTAAGTATAATATAAGACGGCAGCAGCCGATGCGAAGGTGAAGTAAGCTATGGATTGGAAAGGAAAAGAAAAGAAAGCATCTGTTGCTGCAAAGCTAGACCTAAGCGCACGACTTTAAACGCCAAGGTAACTATCCATATTGTATCCCCTACCATCCTTAGTAAAAACAACAGCAAGAACTCACAACGTCCAATCGTCACAGCCTACTCACGGCCACAAGTTCTGCGGCTTATTATCAAACCCGAATTCAATCTTCTTATCCAGCGTCGTCAAAAAGTCATTCGCCCCAAAGTCCTTCACCTTCGCCAACGCACCAAGCGTCTTCGTCGTCTTCTCACACTCATTATACCATTTCCTCTCAAAATTATACTCCTTAGCAGATACATCAGGTAGGATGGCCCACTCAGGCAGCGCACACGTCTCCTTGTCGCCATTCCTGTACCACCAGAACCGATCCCTGCCGTCCTTGCCGCGCCGGTGCTCGCGGTTCCAGTCGTCCTTGAGCGGCGAGTGAGCGTCCCAGCCGCGCACGAGACGGCGGTGGTACACGATCGGGTGGATGTATTCGTTTGTCTGCCCGAGATCGCGGATGGGCTTCCACTCATTCACTTTTGTTGTCTCGCTATACGTCTCGACGCCTTCGTGACCCGGCATGCGCTTGTGCGTACCGTTGAGGTGGTACATGCCTCTGAAGGGATCGACGAGCGGGCCGGTGCCCCAGCTAAAGTCAAAGTCTACGTGCGCGTGTGGGGGATCGCGGCGGGGAGGGGCGAGTTCGTTGGGCCCTGGGTTGACGATGGGGATGGTGGGCAGTTTGGGCACGTAGCTCCAGGCCCAGTCGCCCCAGGTTTCGTGGTGGTAGGTGCATGCGTAGCGGATGCGGAAGAGCCAGCGCTTGTACTGGGCTACGTAGAGTTCGAAGGCGGCACGGTCGATGGTCAGGTGCGGGGAGATGCATTGCAACATCCAGCATAAGGTGGCTGTGGAGAGGTCTGGCTCGCAATTAGCTGTAGGACTGTGACAGTGACAACAGAGTACGGACTCTCTGAGTCGCCCTTCATTTCTCCAAAACAGTCGTCCGAGCCACCGCCGCAGTTGATATGAACACCAGGGAACTAAACAGACGACATTAGCGCTTCATTGTGAGAGAAGAGTATTTTGTGACACATACCCATGCTTGTTTTAGTTCAGGAGTAGGTCGATCTGGGTCATCGACTAGGGCTTTAGGGATATACCAGAGTGTTGGACGGAAGGCCTTGCGGCGCTCCTCTAATGCTAGAGCTTGGTATGCGTGCTCAATCTCTAATTTCTGTCAGCTGGAGTTTGCACTCGCTCAATGAGATGGCTTACGCTCAGTCAGCTTGACGTTATGGAACCCATACTTCGTCCTGCCCCATGCCAGATTGAGGCCGACCATGTCAGGTATTCCAAGACTGCCGACTGTGTCAAAGACGCCGACGACTTTCACCTTTCTGCTACCAGGAATGGCGAGTTCGCCATGTGGCCGAATCTCCCACGCCTCGGCCAACTTTTGGAGCTCACCTAAGCCAATGTTGTTAACATCAACGCCCTGCTTCTTCAGTTCTTCTCCTTTCTTGCTGAGCTTGCCCTTGGTAAACCACGACCAAGCTTCAGTCTCGCGGAATTCCTTCTGTTCATCATTCGTCATGTACAGACGATACAGGTCCGGGAAGAACTGCATATCAATTGGTCGCATGACTCCAATGTCCGATACAAGTCCAGCGACCGCGCGAGCTGTGTATGCGCCTCGTGAGAATCCGAAACAGAAGATTTCATCTCCTTCCTCGTAGTTTTGCACAATAAAGTTGTACGCTTCAATGACGTTCTCCGCGAGTCCAGCACCTGTTCCACCTTGTCGTTTCGCTTCAGATGCGCTCAGATTGCCGGTTCCTATCCCGCTGTCGTAGTACACAATCTGATGGAATTTCTTTGAGTGGTCATCCTTGTCCTCGCCGATACGTGCGATCAGACGGCAGAGCTTGGTGATATTGGAAGGAACGTTCTCCTTGCTGCTGACGCTGGATTGCCAGGTGCCATCACAGCAAATCACGAGGCGTCTTCCCCAGGCCGTGTCGTTAGACATCTTTGATGATGAGGATGTTTTCGTAGAGGAGTAAGAATACGAAGATGTAGCCTGAAAAGAGGACAGCTTAGAGGATCGGAGAGAGGATATTTATGCTAGAAATGAGACGCCCAACTTCGCACGAAAGGCTGAGGTTCAGGCAGACTCCTGCCACAAGGCAAACGTTGCACGAAACGGTCAGGAGTAAGCACGACTTCCAAGAGAAGCGTACAGTATGCAGTAGGCAACGAGGCACCGACAGCTCTTGCCTTTTATCTTGGTGGAATCTCACACCGTCGAGGAACCCATTGGCAGGTTCAGCTGTGCCCTCGCTGAACCGATACGCCTCTTCGTTCGCCAAGGGTGCAGCTGAAGGGGCCGCCAAGCGACATGTTCGCGAACAGCGCGAGCGCAAAATGCAGCTGCGGTTTCGAGGCTCCATGTGAACGAGTTGTTTTTTTGAAAAGTCTAGACACAGCTAGCGAGAGCGAGGTGGTGATGATTTGGGACCATGGTCTGAAAGGTGGCTTCGGGGAGACCCGCTAGTGTTCAGGTGCTTAGCCCTAGCTAGCCTGATTGGTTTAGACAACGATCTGCGATACGCGACGGGAGGTCAGCAACCGTCCGTGTCTCTTCAGCTGTGATGCGGCTTGCGTAAGAGTCGAGCCAAAGGGATATACAGCCCCTCTAACGGGCTTGTGTCGGGTACTATCAGTGCGGGGAAGCCTACTCTGTACACCGTGTTTTGATTAGCCCTTCCTTGTGCGTCTGCCTTCTCACAATCTTGGATCCCCGGCTCATCAATTGAGCAAAGGCGAGTGTGAATGCGAGAGCTTTGGTAGAAGGCCCAACAATGCACAGGTTTGAGTGTATTGACCTTGATCTCCGTCGTCCAGATTTAGGTCCCCTTGCTGCACCAACCACGGCATCGTAGAGTTAGGGTGCTTCAATCATTTGCTCATTGACAGAATAAGCAAATCCCTCCAAAACAAGCGTCCTCTGCATGAGCAGATAGTCGTTAAAGGTGGCGGTTGCTTCAATATCCCAGGAGTGTTCAAAGTGACCACTCTTTCGCACTCAGACGTCTTTCTTTCCCCAATGCCCGGCCATCATATGTGAGAGCATTCAGATCTGCACCACATTTCTTGGATTGCGTCAGGTTACGACGTATTCTCAGCGACACACTTTATAAATGGGATATATTCAGCCTCGATCGGGTGGTAGTCGTCTGCACCGAGGTGCAGCAGTTTTCGTGCGATGGAAATGTTGCTGTGCTTCGCTACTCCAGTGAGACATGTGTATCCATTTAGTGAGGGGACTTCGGTAGGAGGGTGCAGTCCACTTCCCAGGCTGGAGTAGCCGCCATCTGACCTTGAAGTCTTGGCTGTATTTGCTTGCAAGTTTGAGTACCTTCTGTATCGATTTGAGTGTTGCTTGGCGAACTTCAGGAACTCCTAAACCTTCGAGGGATCTCCGCGCATCGTTTGGTGTTGACTCCGGCGTCGATTCGGCGGTAACTTGTAGCTGCTGTTGAAGGCAACTTTCAACCGCCGGCTCCATCGAAGGGCATCTCAGCTTGGAAGGCGCGCGCCATTTTTGACAAGAACCTGTAATTGCCAGCGAAGAATGCGCTGCCGAGTTGAAATAAAAGGGTGGTACTCATATGATGATACCGGAGGCTTCAGACAAGAGTTTTAGAAACGTCTAAATCTGTAAGTATTGTCATCGTCTTGTGTAAAGAAGTGATATGCGGAGAGAAGCTGAGCTCTGGTCTGCTGCATGGGATGGTGCGATGGCTCCACGCCCCATCCATATCTGAAGATGGTAGCAACAGAACAGTTGTGCATCAACATGGAGCCCTCGCATATATCAGGCCAGGACACATCCACCTTGTTTATCCTGCTTCCTACTTACGTTAGGCATACTCGAAGCTTATGCTGAAGTCAAAGCCATGCGGAGGCTTGGGTTGGTAATATGACTCGGTCGGTGGTAGAGATGAGGATTTTGTGCCAAGCGAGATGCACATCCTTGGTAGCAAATACTGGTTTGCCCACAACTGCCAAACCCACTTTATATCAACTTCCCATGCGCGAACATAGATCTAAGACTCTACTCTAAGGTCACAACTCGCTGGCATCTATGGTAGAAGTGGGTGGACCGTGCAACGCTAAGTAGTCTTGGCACATGAGCGTGGAGCCCTTCAGTATGCTGAACTCGGTTCGTTATGCGAGTAGAAACGTAGAAACGCGTCGTCGCCTGGTGTTGTTTGAACGCAAGAGTGAACGTCGTCCTTTGTAGGGACTGTCTACAGTGGGGCTCTTCACGTGGAAGAGCGATTGGAGCTAAGCGATGACGAACTCTCGACCCTGGCTTCCCAGCAGGCCTCAACCGAGCCGACGGAGCCGTCCCTTGGAAAGTTTGATGCTATCCATCCCACATTAAGTACAAGGCTCCTGCAGCGCAAACCCCCGCCCGCACGCTTTTTCCACCCACATGGCCGAGAACCAAGATATATAAATTATTCTGCCCCGCCTTCCTCCATGTCTTTACCACTGCCCGTCACCTCGCCGACGATGCCGCCGAGCAAAGGTACGAGTGCTCCCTTACGCGTCTAGTTTTCCCGGGCAGGAGAACTTGTTTGCTAACGATGCAATTTATTTGTTAGAGGCCGCAAAGCACGAGTGCGTCTCGGAAGACGCGCTGCAGCATCTGAAGTCATATAAATACTCGAGCGTCGATAAATCCTACATCTCCCGCTACATACTCAAGCACTACGTACGAGCCCCGTAACCCGCGCGACCGCAACATAACCTGACATGGAGCAGTGGAACGGCTTCGTGGAGCTTTTGCCGCTATGGATCGCGCCGAATCTCGTTACATTATTAGGCTTCTTCTTCATACTGGGGAACATTGTATTGCTAGAACTATACGTACCGGATCTGGTCGGACCGGTGAGCAGCCATACTCTGGGAGACGTCGCATGGACGGGAAGCTTACGGAAAATCACAGGCACCGTCATGGGTATACTACAGCTTTGCTTTTGGCATGTGGATGTAAGGAGCACCGGATTGCCGCGCTCGAGGCATTGCGCTAACGAGAGGCCACAGGTACTCCACCATGGACAACGTCGACGGCAAGCAAGCGCGCCGCACCGGAACGTCGAGCCCGCTAGGAGAGCTATTCGAGTACGTGATGACATAGCCCAATGCGCCAACCCCCCGAGACTAATACAGATGCAGTCATGGAATTGACTCGCTCAATTGCACTTTAGCCAGTCTCTTAGAGACGGCAGCTCTTGGATACGGCTCGACCAAAATTGGTGCCTTCACTGCCCTCATCCCGGTGCTCCCGATGTTCCTTTCCACGTGGGAGACGTATCACACGCATACACTTTACTTGGGATATTTCAACGGGCCTACAGGTGAGACTTCTTGAACAGATGGCAGTAGATGGCTCTAACAAGTTACAGAGGGTTTGATACTCGCATGCCTGTTTATCTGCATGTCCGGCTACTTTGGCCCTGAGATCTGGTCGACCCCGCTCGCCTCGTACTTTCCGTCCTACAAAGCTGAAATTGGCGAGATCACCCTGAAAGAGCTCTGGATTCCTATCATCCTGTTCGCCTTCTTCGTCGCCCATATGCCAGCCTGCATTGTCAATGTTGCACGGGCACGAAGGGCCAAGAACCTGCCTCTCCTGCCCATTCTCTACGAGTGGACACCGCTGGTTGTCTTTGTCGTCTGTAGTATGGCCTGGCTTGGCTCGCCATACTCGAAGCTGCTGGAGGATAACCACCTTGTTCTCTACTGTCTGACCATGTCCCTGGTTTTCGGGCGCATGACGACCAAGATTATCCTGGCCCACCTCACCCGTCAACCTTTTCCATACTGGACGATAATGCTGGCACCTATGATTGGAGGTGCTTTGCTTGTCAACCACCCATACTTTACGATCCCCGGCACCACCTTTGGACCTATTTCCGCCAAATTCGAGCTATGGTACCTTCGCTCATACTTTGTCTTTGCTGCTGTTGTCTACGGAAGATGGGCGCATCTCGTAATCACAAGCATATGCGATTACCTCGGCATCAACTGTCTGACGATCCCCAAGAAGACAGCGGAGAAGAATGCAAGATCAAACGGCGCTGCGAACGGATTACACCACGAGAAAGGTCGTACAGATTGAGGCAGTTCGATTATTGAAACGAGCAATCAACAACACGACCGCGGCATCTATTTCAACGCATACACACGGTGGCACACGTCGACTTTTGCATATTTGCATGGGCGCGCATAGATTATCCGGCACCATGTTTCTCCACCACGCATCCGGATACCTCATGACCTTTTTCTATACATAATATTAATACCTGTAATTATTCGAGAGGAAAAGCGATGGGCTTTGATAGCATCATAGCCCAGCTCAATCCTCACCTTCTTACGTTTGTTGTTTTTGCATAGCGATTTAGTAAAAGTTTAGCATGGCTGTGCTGCATATGTATGATGGCAGCACTAGATGTTGTGGAGGGAAGGGACGAAGCACAGCCGAAGGAAGGAAGTGCGACGGGACGGGCAGCTGCAGAGCATAGCCCCTACTTGCAGCCAATGAAACCGCAGGCGCACATGCAGCTGCGCCTGAATGATAGCAACCCTTGAGTCTTCCTCTGCATCTGTGCTAATTATACGAGCAGTTTGCGCATCGGCTTGCAAACCTTGTCGTTCCTGCTGCATTCGCTGAGATCTGCTAGGGTCGTAAGGCGCTATCGTGAGGCTCCGCCGCACATTGACCATCACAGATCGTAGCAAGGCCCGGCGACGGCGATGGCGCATAAGCTGACGCTTGAAGGAACGTCCGGCCTCCTGCAGCTAAGAACCGTTAAGAATACCATGAACTTTTGTTCTCTGAACGTTCATCGTTCACCCTGCTCAGCTAGAAAATTGTTCTTCAGCGTTCACGATGGGTTGGAAGCTGCTTGACTGTGGAGACTTCAAGCCAGACTGCAAAACGAGAAATCAAATTGTTCAGGCGGATCCGGACATTGCTGGCGTTGGTGTAAGTGCAAATACTACAGCCTCGTGGAATCGCGCTGACTCGTACCAGGTCGTAGTAGGCTTCCTCTCAACGACATGCCTCGCATTCATGATAGCATTTACTGTGATCTTCCTGGACCGTTACGAGCGCATCGTGAATTTCTACAGGCGATGGATCTCCAAGAACAAAAGGATTTACGAACACAACTACAATGGTCCTTACTGGCGTTCTCCGGCATTCTGGTCGCGCGTCTTGAGCAAGAACTTGCTGGCGTTCGCAGACACTCAGCTCCTTACCGGCCTAGCCATTCAGTTCACGGCAATGCTTAAACACTGCCAGCTGTCCGTTTATCATTTCCAAGTCGTGACCGAGCTTGCGTTTCTTACTACAGTCACGCATCTTCTTACGGTCATTGCGCTTAGGAACTATTTTGTCAAGAATAGATGGATTAATCTGCCGCGAATCTTCTTCATGTTGGGTAACCTTGCACTGTTAGGGTACACGTCTTTCGTTGCCTACTCGTACGATCTAGCTGGTCTCGACCTCTCCATGTGCCTCGCATGCTTTTTCAAAGGTGAACGTCCACCATTCAAGGCTGCTTTTGGGGGAAAATGGGCAGCGCTGCTGATTGGAGCTATCGGCGGTCATGTCACCGTCATCCTTGCCATGTACTGGCTCAAAGAACCAGAAGAGAACACAAGCAAGAAATGGTGGTGGTACGTCGGCGCCGCCTTCCGTACTTGGATTGTTGCACCGATCTACTCGATATACGGTATATGGATGGCTGGAGACGGTCTCAGACACACGCAGGCTCTCGGTACACCCAACGTGACGATGAATGGCAGCGAAAGCCAGTGGAACTTTGGACAGTTCTTACCAGTCCTGCTGTTGGCACTGCCGATATTTGCAGGCTGGGAGAGCTTCTGGGAGGAGAAAGACGAGGATCGGGATAACCGTTTCGGACGACATTCCATGAGAACTTCAAGAGGTGGGACAAACAGTCAGATCAATATGATGGAGTTGCAGCTACCGAAGCACACGAGCAGTGAGCGGGAACGGTCATCGCGAGATGCGTCGGTTGAAGAGCAGGCAATCGAGAGTAACGGGGCGAGTCCGACAGACACTCCACGCCACGTATCGATATCTTGCGCGCGGTCTACTGGACACAGTGAGGATAGGGTGCGCTCAACTTCTCGTCCTCCTCCGAGCCGGATCCCAGCGGTTATTACACCTTCGCTTCTGGCCGTTCCATCTCCGGCAGTGAGCCCTAGGATTGGGAGTGACTCCGACCCTCATGCTGGTTGCCCCTCAAGAGCCAAAGGGCGGGTAACATGAGTAATAGTCGCTACCTTCAAGACCTCAACCAAGTGGTTTGGTCGGTCGTGGTCTTCCAATCCCTCCAGGCAGCATAGAGCAACACCACGAAGGCTTGACCTTCCGGACTCACTCCATCCAGTGGCGTCCTCTGGCTTTCCTTCAGAGGATTGACCACTGGTCTCACGATGCCCGAGTTCACGTCGATACACTGCTTCACAGCGCTCAGCTTCCGCAAGGCCCAGTTTGCATACGTCTCCCCAAACGTCGCCGGCTCGAGTACCGCCATTCTGAACGCCGTAGCAGCCAACAACGCCGTCCCAGAATTGTCTGCAAACCATGTCTCCTCGTCAAGATAATTGCGCAAAAGGCCCGAGGCGTCCGTATCAAACGCCATAGCGCCCTCAAGGATGTCCTTGATCATATTCACGAGCGACGTTTGTTCATCCTTGGTCTCATCTGCAAGCACCGACCCTCGCATCGTGCTCAGCACCCTAGACATTCCTGCGGCAGTCCATCCATTCGAAGTACTCCACAGCCCCGGGTCTACTTTCAATAGCGGATCAAAGCCTTTGGCATTAATGATGTGCTTCCACGCGCCTTTCTCCGTCCCAAGGACCTCACAGTACAACTCACACTGGCGCACCGCTTCTTTGCATAAGTCCAAATCATTGGTATATATGCCGTAGTAAGCAAGAAATGGCGGGACCATATAGACAAAGTCAGCCCATAGAGACGTTGATGATTCGCGATGTGAGATGGCGCCATTAGAGTGTCGAGGAACTATATCGATGAGGTGGTTTAGCTGGCGAGTCGCTGCTTCAAAGTATGAAGAGTCGCTTTCGCTGAGAAGTAATGAGGGTATCCCGAGTGACGCTGGGTCCGCTGATGAGCCTGAGCTTCGTGATTAGGACTTTTTTTGTATGAGCATAGGAGACAAGTGCGCATACCGTTACCTTCACATAGTGTAGTCTTGTCTGTTTGTATAACTGGCTTTATATACTGTAATGCGGGGAGGTCTTCGACATCTCTTGGCGGGATTTGGTGACTTAAGAATGGGCTGTTGAAGATGCTATGTTCAGGATTGTGGTATTCTAGGAGTGCTTCGAAGACGGTGCCGTATTCCCAGCTATGCGAAGCCGCTACTTTAGCTTGGTTTAGGATTTTATCAATGAGTTCCGAAGATATCATTTTGCTTTGGGATGATTTGACTCGTGCGTTTGATAGTGTCATAGCACTTGATGCGACTAGAGCCTAGTGAATGTCATTGCTGGTGTTGACATTGTGGACCGACGCTGCCCGGGACATGGCTGAGGTTGAGGGAAATTCGGTTGCGAAGTGACGTCTGACATCTGCAGACAGAATCCTGCATGTTCGCTTGCCCCGCGGAAGCAAAAGATGTGACTTCTTATCTTCAAGTTGACGTTTCAAAGACAGTTGACAACTTTAATTTATCTAGAGGACATGTTGCATGTGGGCTCGAGACATGTGTGGGTCGGAAGCGGGAGTGCCATCTCGTCCAGGGGGATTGCAAAATCCACAAAAACCCGCAACGTGCGCTCACTAGGACTCGAGCACGTCCTTTCCCATGAACATGTTACGTTTTCATATCTCGCCGGTACTTAAATCGAGAGATAACACTATCTGTTGAAATCAAATAGATCCACAGACTGAGCCCAGGGATAGGGCTGTTGAACTCTAACACCATCGGAAGAGGCTGAACCTCTGGTGATTACGCATCCGTGAGACTACGAAGATTTTTCACAAATCCAACTACTAAGTTGCGTTGAGGAAGGCGCCCAATCGGCAGGAGAGGAAGGGAAGGATCCGTCCTTCCCTTCCTTCCCCACGACCCCAGATTAGGCAGTAAAGTCCCGAAAGACATCAACCCCATCATGAACCCATCACTACCCAGCTCATTAACGCAAACCATCGGCGGGTACCTCGCAGCCCTAAAGCCCTCAGCACTCCTAGTCCGTTTTCCAGAAGCCTACTTGTGGAGCTCTAGGCGGCGGTAGTTGAGCCTCATCCCCACATTTTTGCGGCTTCCCTCGGTTCAAGATACACTCCACACATCATCCACCGCAAGTTGATCAGTGCCTATTGCGCAATGGACAAAGGCCGCGACAATGCGACAAGCACGAGGACGAAGGGATGATGGAATCATGCGACTGACAACACCGCTGCTGACGAGGCAGTTTTTCCCCGCAGTGTGCACCCAGGGTATCCAACTATTACGTGATGGTTATTGGTTCCCCAGACCCATCAGCTAGGAACGACAGGGAAGCAGAGAGTAACGGTGCCATGATCTACCACCCAGAAGTTCAACCAGGGTAACTTGGCCACGCTTGAGAAGGTCCGATTGGAAAATTCGCTATTATCACGACCAGTCTTCCGTTGGACTCCTTGTCGCGTGGAGAAGTCGTATAAAACCGCCAGTCCTGCGATTTGGGTCTTCCAGAGCTGGTTGTGGCCCACTGAAACCTCGAACTTGAATATTCGGAATCCTGACATCATGCCGAACCACCATGTCGTCGACGGAAGAGACCCCGAAAAGGGTCACCATACTGGGCCGGCGTACGACTATGAGAAGGAGAGTGGTGTTCTGGAGGAGCCGTTTGTGCATGGAGCGGCGACCGTGGCCGAGGCGTCTGGAAGAGGAGGAGACACGCACCGTGGGTTGAAGAGCAGGCATATCCAGTTCTTGTAAGTCTCAAAAACGGCTTCTTTCTGATGTACTGATACTAATATGTACATAGGGCTCTTGGAGGTGCTATCGGGACCGGTCTGTTCATCGGATCTGGATCCATCCTTGCATTGGTCGGACCTGCGCCGCTGTTCATGGCATACCTCAGTATGATGATCGTTGTCTGGAATGTCATGAACAATCTTGCCGAGATTGTCACATTTCTTCCAATGAAGGGCATCACCATTCCTTACTTCGTTAAGAGATTCGTAGATCCAAGCTTAGTAAGTAACGCCAGTGTACGAACTGCATGTGAGACGAATACTAACTTGCGTAACGGCGTTTGCTGCTGGTTGGAATTATTGGTATGCATATGCCATTCTGGTTGCCGCCGAAGCCACCGCAGGAGCCATTCTTCTGGAATACTGGCAGACCCCCGTCCACAACGCTGTCTGGATCACCATCTTTCTCATAGTCGTCTTGTTCCTCAATATCGTGGCTGTTGAGGTGTTTGGAGAAGCCGAGTTCTGGTTCGCCTCCATCAAGTTTATTACTATCATGGGATTGATCATTCTCGGATTCGTCATCATGCTGGGTGGCAGTCCAAATGATCAAGGGCGACTTGGCTTCCGCTATTGGAACAACCCAGGGGCTTTCAAACCCTATATAGTGGAAGGAAACTCCGGACGGTTCTTGTCCTACTGGACGGCTTTTGTGCGGGCTGGTTTCGCTTTCATTACCTCACCTGAGCTGATTGCTCTTGCTGCCGGAGAGACGATTGCGCCCCGTCGCAATATCCCCAAAGCTGCTGGTCGCTTCGTTTGGCGTCTCGCAGTCTTCTATGGATTTGGATCCTTCATCATTGGAGTCGTTGTTCCATCAGATGATCCAAGATTGCTAAGCGGCAGCTCCAACGCCTCCGCATCTCCATTCGTTATCGGTATCCAACGCGCCGGAATTACAGGTTTAAACCATGTGGTCAACGCCGCGGTCCTGACGTCCGCCTGGTCTGCTGGAAACGCATTTCTCTTTTCCGGCTCTCGCGTTCTGTACGGCATGGCCCTTAACGGCGAAGCTCCCAAGATCTTTGGCAGGACGAGCAAGAAGGGTGTGCCATACATGGCTGTGCTGGCTACATGGGCTATTGGCCTCCTCGCCTTCCTCAACGTGTCCAACACCGGTGCGCAGGTCTTCCTATGGTTCAGCAACATCTCTACCATCTCCGGATTCATTGCCTGGATCGTGGTCATGATAACCTATCTCCGCTTCCGCAAAGCCATGGCCTTCAACAACATGCTCTCCTCACTCCCATACCGCACACCTCTCCAACCCTACATGACCTACTTCATTCTCGGCATTGTCACGCTCCTCACCCTCACCAATGGATTCCAGGTCTTTGTGCCAGCGAGGTGGAGCGTCTCCGACTTTTTGGCAGCGTACATTACGATCCCGATTTTCTTAGTGCTATACTTTGGACATAAGATCTGGTTTAGGACGCCATTTGCGATCAAGGTGCATAACATTGATGTTATGACCGGCAAGAGGGAAATGGACGAGTTATGCAAGAATGATATATCCGGCGCGCCGGTGCCAAAGAATGCGCTGCAGAAGGTGTGGTTTTGGATCGCTTAGTCGGGAAGGAATAGATGTTTAGAACGTTTGCAATTAGACTTTTCGTGGCAACCCAACAATATCACAAGTAACAGATATTCTTTTTGTCATGTGTTCGTAGGTTGTTCCCTTGTAGGCGTGTCTGCCGTTCCGTGTTGTCCCAATACTGTTGTGGATAGGTCTTCGCACTCCTGTTCTAGAGCACATCTTTCCTACGACAGCCCTGCTATCATTAGGTCACAACGCTCGCATCAAAGGTGTTGCGACGACGCTCTGAGAGATAACCATTCACCTACCGAACAGTCGAACTGCGAATTTTTCCCACCTCGGTACTGATTGGTCTCACATCGATTATGCCATCCGACCATCCAAAAGGTGATCGCCCATCCTTCTTAGTCAAGGAACCAATACGTGTTCAGTCGATGTAACTCTCTTCATCTCTGCCTACTTCGACTTTAGTCGCACCTATGCCGACGCAATACCGCTAAACTCCTTACGCGCAAGGACGCAGACGCAAACAGCATTTCGGTTGGTTATGGCACACTTGCGATATGGCCAGTCCACCCGCAAAGCATCTCGTGTAATGTAGTCCGCCTTACTCCAAACGTTGCTCTGGATCCAGGCAAAACATACGGTCAGTTACTTTGTGAACGGTACTTCTATACGAGGCGCCTAAGGCTGCCAATCGCAACGTCAATCGCGATATAGTAATCCCTTTTAACCAAGTCTAGGTCGAGAATCATCATGCCTACAACTACTAGAGAAGATAGTTCGAGTTTTAGACGGCTTGCCACTGTACCTCTATGTTCCTGTGGAATGCGGTTCTTCTTATGTTCTCTTAAGGTGTCTCTCTTGTAGATATTGATACCATTTCGTATTAACGCAATACTGTTCAGGGCAGATCTTAGTAGTTAGAGAGAGATTTCAAACAGGGATGTAGTAGTAAACAATTACTAAAGCAAAGCTAAGGAAGTACTTGGCACTAATTATAAGTTATAACCTACAGCATAACTAGTGTAAGAATATGCATATCCATATCTCCTAAGTATACCCTAAGAGCTTTTCCCTACTTCTCTCGCCGCTTAGGTTATCTATATTACTCCCCCTCATCATCTCCCTCCTCCTCCTCCTCCTCCTCCTCCTCCTCCTCCTCCTCCTCCTCCTCCTCTTCTTATTCTTCTTCTCCTTCTTCTTAACCTTTAAAATATAATAACCTAGTCTCTACAATGCATACTGCACCTAAATCGACCAAGTCTTAGCTAAGGACTTCTTAGTATTAATGAGCTCGTCTGAACTTGCACGGTATGTTTTCAATAACATGCTAACAACCTCCAGGCTGCTGTTTGGCTAGCATAAGATAAAGATTGAAAGTACCTAAAGGGTACTACGCTGTACTATTAGAAATTGATTTATACAACTAAGAGATGCTTGTTGATCTACAGTGTAGTTTCTAAGCATTTCCCGCAAGTTAATACAACAACATATTGGTGACATGACACTATAATAATCTAGATCGCGCGGTAGAAACAACAAGTTCTCTGGTGATGAGAAGACGGTTGAAGTCTTTACGATTTGTACCTCCCCGTCCATGGAATTCCATGTTTCGAGAACCCGTTCAAGACCATCATTACCACCCACAGAGTGTAGCATACTAGAACTGCGACTACATCTTACGATTCTGTCCGCAGAATAGAAGGACTCCGAGCTGGATGCATTCACTAGCACTACTATTCCAGCGTTAGTAAACTACGCGCGCATACTTTCTGCCAATACCTCTATAGAAAAGCTAATCCCAATGCTGGAAATAGATCCCCAGGATGTCCTGAAATCCTTCACGATAGGGGAAATAGACGGCAACCATATTTGTAAAGTGCACCATGCAAGACTGGATGAAGCTCTCCGCGAAGTACGTCTGCTAGTCACACTAGTGGAGGGCAAAGCTGAAGAGCGTATTAAGGCCCTCAAGACATCAGCGGATAGATGGCTTTCGCAAGCAAAGAGTGCTCCTTCCGCGTACATCGAGTTGGCGATTGGTTTTCGCGTAAAGCGGAAACTCACAGGGCCACAGCTACGAGTTCCCAGTGGGGCCAGTATTTGCTGAATATAGTCTCTGTGGATGCTTTTGTCTTCCGACAAAACAAACGGAGCTTCCACCAAACTCTTCAAGAAGATAAATCACAGTATAGAAGAACTGCAGTCGAGGGTACCCTTGATGGGTTAAAAGACGACAGTTCAATGCTTATTCCATTATTCCAGACGAACAAGGAGAGCAAGAAAAGCTGGGAGACCTGGTAGGCAAGCTGGAGCGCCTCAACGTAGAGTGCTTCAGGAGACTCGCAGACCTCGCAGCACCCAAGCATTCATTATATAGCGTTGAAATTATACTAACAACTTCTAGGCTACTGTTTGGCGAATGTAATGAGAATGTGAAAAGTCATTGAAGGCTGTTGTGCTCCATTATATTCTCGTAGTATCGATAGATATAATCCGGCCGGGAAGTGATCAGAGATCTCAAGGTAGCAACTGCTAACATAATCAATCCAGGTTACTGTGTTGGAAGTCAGCGTTGGAGAAGGATCAGGTAATATGATTCCAAGCCTGCTGAGGGAGGCTATGCTTATATAGTTTCCACCCGGCTGAGGCAGCCTTCAATCAATTACCAAGTTCCGCACTTTTTATATACTGTACTCACTGCGCTAGAATATGTTTAGCTATGTACTTGTGGGCTTTCGGGGGCATTGTTCGACTGAAGAAAACTGTGTAGTCATGATCCAGGCCATCTGTGTTTAGTGGTGTAGGCAAAACAAAGTCTGATAAAACGATTATCGAACCAGCATCTGCGTCTGGAACCCTGTAGAGTTAGAGCGTACAGGACTTCATTTCCCTCCGTATACTCACTAGCAGTCCAAGTTGCCTTCAATCTGAACACTAGTGAATTGCCACCTTCCAACAATCGTCATTCAACATACACATACAGTTGGCAGCGTTTGAGGAACCTGAAAACGGATACTCTAAATGGGTACATTATGATATCCAAAACTCCCCAAACGGGAAGGAGAAGGAAGTAATCGTCAACCTAATCCCTTAAACACCTAGTGATCTTACAAGCGAAGCCCCATCCAACTCAAAAATCAATCATCCGCCCCATCCTCCGGCAAGCCCTGTAGAACTTCTTCCACGATGGTGATTAGCTCATCGACGTCCGGCCTCTCACTCGGCTCGAGCCTCAAGCACTTCCTCACAACCTCCTTCACACTCTCTGTAATCGCATCCTCAGGGTTCTGCTTCTGCTTTCCCCTCTGCAAGCCCTCGTCTGGAAACCTCCAATCACCGCCCAATACGCAAATGCTCAAACTACCACCCGTCTCATCAGACCGTGCCTCAAACGGACTCTTGCCTACGAGACAAGCGTATAGGGTACAGCCGAGCGACCAGATGTCGACCTTTGTGTCGATTACGGAACCGGTTTTCACGTCGAAGAGTTCTGGGGCGCGGTAGGGCATTGTGGAGTGCTCGGCGGCGAGGTCTTGGACTTGGAGGGCGAGGGAGCGCGACGTTATGGGCGTTGGAGAAGGCGCGAGGGAGCCAAGGTCCATGAGAATGGGGGTTTGGCCGTCGTCGTCTATCATTATGTTGCCTATGACTTGTTAGTATCGATTTTGGGTTTGTAGGAAAGCGTTGGAGACATACCAGGTTTGATATCGCGATGCGCATACGCTCTCTCTCCACCCGGCGCAATACCCTCTTGCGCCATCGTTACGTTCGAATCTTCTAACAGTCCTTCTGCTTCTTGCTCGTCATCATCATCTTGTTCGTGATGTCTCCTGCTCGGCCGCATCTCCATGCTCTCCGCAGCCTGCGCATCGGCCCTTGCAGCATCTTTCCTGACTTTCTTCGCCTTGTTCTCACTCCGCGCTCCGCCAGGGCCTCCCTTGACTTTGTACTGATGCATAGCTTTCAGCGCTTTGCACACACCCAAAAATAACACCATCAATCTCCGTTCGGGGAACTTTGTGTGGTTGACAAGATTCGCGTTGATCATATCTTGTAGGTTGCCGCGGCGATAGTATGGCAGGAGGATGTATACGGTCTTCGCGGACGGATCTGACTTGTCTGTCTCGACTGAGTAGTCGATTGAGTGTATGATGTTTGGGTGCGGTGAGAACAGGGTATACGCCTCAACCTCTTTCAGCGCGAGGCTTACGCTCTCCTGGCCGAAGGGACATCGAATCTTCTTGAGGGCGAGTAGTTGTTGGTTGGAGTTATCTTGAACGAGGTAGACGTAGGAGAAGCCGCCCTGTTGTTGCCATCAGTCAATGTCGCTGCATCGTAGTGGAAACTGTGAACTGCTTACCTCGCCCAGTAACCGCAGTATCTTAAAGCTGCGGCTGTTGATCTTGAGCTGTGGAGAGCTTGGAAAGCAGACCATGCAATTCGTGAACGAGTAGACTACGTCCAGAAAATATGTGCCTAATGATCCCATCGTGCCGTGTGTTGCTGTTGCGGTTGCGATTGTTTGCCGAGCTGTTGACAGCTTGCGTGGATCTCAATGCCGAGCTGTACTACAGACGCGCGGTCGATTCGGCACGTCGATCGTTCGGTTTAAGGTGACGGAGCCAGACCTGGAGTTCAAAAGTTGGAATGTGCGGATGAATGTGACTGGCGATACAAGAAAAAGGTGTTGTTTGCAAGAAGATGATGCGCAACGGTGTTCGGAGGAGCTGACGATGTGGTTCGTCCAAGGATAAGCCAAGGGTGTGGCTGTGACGTTCCTAACCTAACCGAAGCAGGATCAAGTTCTCCACTGCACAAATAGAAACAGCTGGTCGGTCGCAGTGAAATTCATGACTTCAGGTAAAGTATACATAAACGGCTCGTCAACGCTTTTGAATCTCTAGAGGATATATTATTTAACCTCGTGTTATGTCATCAAAATTTATGTTTCGGGCGTATAGCTCAGTGGTAGAGCGCCCGCTTTGCATGCCACCATGGTTTGCGGGAGGTCTGGATTTCGATCATCCATCCGTCCACTTCATTGAGTTGCCTTTTTTGGTCTTTTTACTTTCTTCTCTTCCTTTGTTTTTCATTCAATCTTTTCGCACGATGCACCAAATAAGGCCTACGATTTTTGCTTGCCTCATAAACAATTATCCTTTTATTCGTACGCCTGTTATATAGCTGTCGCACTCTCATATTCTGAAACGGTGTAAAGGACAAGGAGGAAGAAGATGATATAGTGACAGTATGACCATAGTGAACGATGAAATTTCCATCATCCCCATACCATACTATCAGGACATCCAGAACCACATCAACACGCTATGAGATCTTTACTTTCCAGTCCACCTCTTTTCCATCCACCGAAACACTGGGAACGCAACACCACAAAATAGCGCCGTCAGCTCATGTCCTACATTTCCACCTTTCTTCCCAATGAGTCCTGCGATAGGCGCAGTGTACCAAGTCGTCTTCATTCCCAGCGCAGCACCCAGGAATCCAAATGCAAATGCGCCAATTGCTCCCCAGCCAAATGGTAACAGGTCCCGGCTCGCCCAAGCGTCCCAGTCATAGTTTTGCCAGCGGGAACGACGGAAGATAATGTGTTCTTCGATTATGACGACGAGGTGAATGATGGTCCAATAACCAATAACCGAGAGGAATGTCTCCAGTGTGTCTCCAAAAAAGGCGGCCGCGCAACAGCCAACGGTTATAGCAGCTACGTAGCCGAAAGTGACAAAGGCAATACGTGGGACGTGGATGGCCCAGGGCCCGAAATTTTGCGCGTGCTAAGGTACGATATCAGTATGTCTCAATGCAATTTGGGCTCGAAGTCTTACCATTGCGAAGGAGTAGTTGTTGGGAATGTTATTCGGGATCGAACTGAGGCCGGCCAGCACCATGAGGAACTTTCCGAATCCGCCAGCGGGGAGTAGAGCCATCTTCAGTGGCCCACCAACACCTGCATCGAGAAAAGCAGCCTTCCAGGACGGGTTCACCTCTGTCCCACTGTACAGCGCGGCGCCAAGTGTCTGGACTAGGATCGTTGGAATACAGATTCCGATATAGGTGGCGAGAAAGATCTTCCAACGGGGTGTATTGATCGGCATCTTGACGTTGTAATCGGCGGCACAGTTGATCCACGAAACCGCGAACGAAAAGATGACGGCGATAAAGGAGAAGGCTGCAGCAGCTCCATTCGCGCCGGTGGGTGACTTGATAGCATTCCCATCGAAGTGCTTTGCGCCTGTACCGGCTGCCACACACCAGACAATGAACGGGGGAATCCACAAAAACGCGTCCATGCGATGAATCCAAGTGATACCCAGGCTGCAGATGATCCAGACAGTCGTGCAGATGATGATAACGCCCGCCCATTGAGGGCATTTGCCGTCTGATAGCGCATATAGCACGGAGGCTCCAGAGATGCTGTTGACTGCATTCCACCCTGTAGTGGAGACCATGGAGAAGACCACGACCAACAAGTTGCCCCAATAACCGAACGAGTATCTGGAAAATGTCGTCATTCGCAGGCCGGTCAAGCCAAATGTTGCAGTCCAAGCAGGTAGAAGGTTGGCAGCAATGTTGACAACCATGATGATGGCAAAGCAGTCCCAGAATGACAGGCCCATCTTGCCGCCAATCGTGCCCACGTTCAGCGTTGCGACAGCCATGTTCGCACTCATCCTGACATTGTTTAAACCCTGCCTTAAACACAATGCCCTTGCGAACTTACCAAAAAGTGCAGGCATTCCACACTTTCGAAGTGTTCTCAGCTCGATCTTCATCTGTGACGCGCTCGATCCCACCGGTCTCAACAGCGAAACGCTTGAACCAGTACTTGAGCCCCGTAGCTGTTGATGGCTTCTCTGTAGTTCCAGCTTGAAGTTCATCGTGTGACGGAGCTCCAAAGTGTTCCTTAGAGTTCATCTCGGAGTCCGTAGTGAAGGCTGCTTTCGATGCCATTGTGTTGTGCTTCGCGTGGTGATAGCAGACTACGGCGGTGGCTACCAGTCATTATATCCATCATCTTGAACATAATGTGAAATGGCGTATGTGGGAGAAAGTACGCTCGCAATGTCGTGATACGGCCTATCACCGCGGCATACCGTAGCTTAGATAGTGGGGATCAGTATCACCGCGGCATGCCGCGGCTCGCATCATCTCTCCCCTATCAACACTTAGGACTCTTCGGTATCCCGCGGTAAGGTAAGAAGATCCTGTTGCGAAACGATAGAGTGACTTTCGAGTATAAGATTGCTCATTGAGCCCAGGGAAGGCGCCATCCGCACCAACCTGTTCTACTTCCCACCATCGGTCTACTCTGTGGCTCTTGTGTCGTTCAAAAGACGCTCAAAAACCATATCTTCACCTTATAACCTCCTGCATATAACGTCCCAAGAGTGTGTTTTCTTCGACAGCATGGAACAAAGCACGCTTGCCCGTCGAGGTCTCGGTCTTCGAGGTGTTGATCCCTACAAAGTCTCTCCAGGTTATACTCTTTTCGCCCACCTCACAAGTCCTGGAACGGTGAACCTTGTTGACAATCATGGCCAAATCGTTCACCAATGGAAACTACCCTACCGTCCTGGGAGACATGCTCGACTTCTTGAGAATGGCAATCTAGCATACAACGGTGTGCACCCTGACGCCGCCCGGCTGTACCCTCTATGGCAAAAGTACAGAGGCGGAGTAATGATGGAAGTCGACTCGCAGGGTAACGTTGTCCGGGAGCATCGCGACCCTTTGGCACATCACGATCAGCACCATCTCGACAATGGTGAGCTGCTGTATACGACCGTCGAAGGGCTAGAGCCCGAGAAGGGTGCTTGCGTGCTCGGTGGAATCCCTGAAAGCGAGGCACCAGATGGCAAAGTGTACGCCGACTGTATCAAGCATGTTTCTCCGTCCGGCGAGCTGCTCTGGTCTTGGAAAGCGATCGATCATTTGGACCCGAAGAAGTTCAAGCTCCAACCGCACTACGCTAGGGAACACTGGCCACTCATCAACTCGGTATACCCACTTTCTGATGGCAACATCCTCGCGTCACTACGCAGTGTTTCCGCTGTGGTCATTATCTCTCGCGAGACCGGCGAGATCATTTGGCATCTCGATTCCACGGTCGTTGCACAACAGCATTGCGCAAGTGAGCTCGAGGACGGAAGCATCCTGATCTTCGACAACGGCACCTTCCGTCACCACGAAAGCGCGACATACTCTCGTGTCATCCAGGTATCGCGGGAAGACAAGTCGATTGTATGGGAATATCGCGACCCTCATCCGATGACGTTCTTCACGCCTTTCATGGGAGGCGCGCAGCGATTGCGAGGAGGCAATACTCTGGTGACCGAGGCTGCTTTTGGCAGAATATTTGAAGTAACGAAAGAAGGCGAGATCGTATGGGAGTACGTGAATCCGGATTTTGCCGACTACACTGGATTGGATGCGAAGGAGATTGAGGGCTACTTCGGATATCCTGCTAATGCTCTTTTTCGGGCGTACAAGTACGCACCAGAGGAAGTGCCCTGGCTGCACCCGAACTAGGGTGTCTATGGTTTGTACAACTTTTGTGAGAGGTTTCATGGTCTCATTGTTTTGATTTGTTCAGAGCTGTGAACCGGCGTTATTAAGGGGATGATGCAGATTTTAGCCAGGTCCTAAATGAAGAAATACTAAAAAGGGTCGTATGCGTGAAATTCTTTCCTCCATGTGTCTCAAGTTCTGCTCGGTCTACAAGTGATCATGGAATTGGCTGAAAATCCGGTAGCATCGATCCGTTCGCCATGTTGAACGGGGAAATACCAAACAGCTCTGGGAAAAATTGCGCGAAGTCATCGTGAATCGCCGGGTCTACATCCGCGTAAGATGTGCTAGGGCTCGGTCCGGAGTCAGGGCGGAGCCTCTTATGGGATGCAGCCACTACATTGCCCATCGTGTACGCTACGTGACATGGTAATCCGATTGCATGGAGCCAGGATACTAGGGAAAGAATCAGGGCATCCAGTCTGTGAAGATCATGTGACGACGCGAGCTGCTCTTCGTAGTTACGAAGGAGGCGAGAAAGAGTAACAGCTGCAAAGCTGATCATGTGATATATGTGATCTGTTAAATGCCGTGTCCGCTCATCGGCTGTCTCCATTGCAACGTTGATAATCGTAGTCGAAAGCCGGACCATTTCGTTCAGAAGCGACTCTCGAGCTGCTGCGGACCGTGTCTTGAGGGATTGGTCATAGATCAAGAGCTGCGCAAAGTAAAAGCCCATTTGTACGAATTGTGAGCGAGGCTGGTCGAAGAGGTACTGCCATTCTAGCTTCCACCTTTGTAACGCTGCTTGGGTTTTCGGAAGATCGACTGAAGCACTACAATTTTCATAGATGATCCAGTAGAGGAAGATCTCGGCCACCATCCGCGACTCGAAATTGGTTGCGTGATCTGATGCAAGAATGACGCGACATCGGTCAATGTCCTTCCGATCGATGACAGCTTTTCGTCGGGTCCCGACGCAGTAGTGGAGGTGCACGAGGCACAGATGATTCCAAACACACAAACGGTCAAGCTCGTGCTTGTTCAAACCCGAATCCGGGCTCTTAGCAAGACCGAACAGCCCAGCCGCGATGCTATGTTGGAGAGCAAACCCGCTCAAAAGCCAGCTATCGATACTCAAAGGAACTTGCCCAATGGTTGTCGACCACAAGCTGAGTACTAGGGAGGCCTGGAAGAACTCGATTGGTTGCGGAGTACTCAGCATGGCCGCCGAAAGTTGTCCTTTTGCCTCTTTAAAAAGTGTTGGTGCGAGTCGAGAAGCTAACTCTTGTGATGTATGCCTTACCGCAATTAGACAGCAGGCAGTCAGCAGCAACGGAGACTTGCGCACATCCTCCAGCAAAATCGCAGTTGGGGTGAGAGGGTCAAACGAGACCCAACGTCCATAATTCTCCTGAAACATGGATAACAGTGAGAAAGCTTCTTGGGGACTAATAAGTCTTTTGATAATGATATCGTCGGAAAAGCCGCGTGACGGAGTGTTGGTTGCGGTTCGGTCGGTAGCCCGGTATCCTGACTCTGTGGTGACATCTCGAAGAACAAAAAGAGGTGCAGATCCTGAATCAGTAGCGTGAGGCTCATCCTGATGTTGTCGTCGAGACTGTTGTTCGGTCGCGTGTTCTTGTGGTTCTACTGGCTGCGATGTACTTGTTTGAGAACGCCCTGCTTCCAAGTCTTCGACTTTCTGAACCAGGGCGCCTATAGTTCGCTCAATGCGTCCGAACCTTTAAAGCATTTAGCAATTATATTTGCGATGTAACTGAAAGACTGTACCTCGAATCTTGAGTGTTGGGTGGTATGCTACTCGCACTATCCTGCCAGTAATCGCCTCGGGATTGCCAGTTACTTAAGTCTTGAAGGTCGAGAGAACACTTTTGCCCTATGCGCTCACACCGGAGGCATGCCCGGCCATTCGCTGACTCGTAGCATCGTGTTTTCTGTTTCCGACAGGCGGTACATGCCTTCGATGCGCGCCCGCGCTCTGGAGGCATTGATTCCCTCGCACTCAGGTGCGCATGATGTTCATCACTTTTTATACGAAGGTAAGCCCCCCAGAAAGGAACCTAGAGTGATAGTTTCCAAGGACGAGGTTGGAGTTCTGAGCCAGAAGGTTGGCGGAGAAGGTGCCATCGATCTAAATCTGATCAGGCTAGCCGTTCACGTGGAAAACCCTTCACACCTGCGCAATGTATTTTCCACTTCAGGAAATTCAACTTCGACCCAACCGGCTCCAGAGCAGGGCTACGGCCAAGAGATGGGAAACTAAGCCTCCTTTGGCCATTCTCGAGGATTTCACTCGGCCTTTGCTAGAAATATTGGGCTTGGACGATTCTATAGCACAGGCTCAGTGAATGCCTACCTGCTGTTCATTGCCCATCCCCCTTCTTCATCAAAATGGGTTCGCAATTCATCCCAGCACTCGAACAGGCTCAACTGCCTATAGTGCATCTCAACTCTTCCGATTCAACTCAACTCAAATAGTACCCTACGACGCCATGACTCGGCATCGCCCAGGAGACCTTCGTCACCCGGTCATAGGAAGAGACCAAGCAGAAGAGGAGGCGTTCCGAGTTCGAAAATCCAACAAATCCCTAAAGGAATCACGAAAGAGGCGTAAGCGCGTGTATCGATTGAAGAATGGGCTCGTCTCGCTCAAAAAGACACCAAGGGAACTTGTATCAGTGTAAGCAGATATCATTGATGTAGTATTTGTTCGTTATAAACTAAATTAAGCTATAGTGTTCGAGAAAACAGCTTATCGCCACTGCTACGCCTCCCGGCGGAGATACGCACCTTGATTTGGGAGCACACCCTCGGTGGAATGCGCGTCCTCTGCTCAACCTACATGGGCGCCTACTTCCGCCCGCACGGCGCAGACGACCCTGAACATTATAGATTCCACGCTGACAGCCAACTCGCTCTCCTACGTGTATGCCGACAAATCTATAACGAGACAGCAACGCTTACTTTCAGCGCCAACCTATTCTGCTTCTTCGGCCGGCAAGCTCTCGAAGGGGTCTGGAAGTCCACGAGACCCGCCCAGCGCGATGCTGTCAGGAGTATGGTTGTGGATAGGCCGTTGATGTTGTACTATCTCCGCCCGAAAACAAAGTTGAAGAGGTTGTTCTCGAGTCCTTGCGATGCGTTCCCTAATCTCAAGACAATCGTTATCGAACCTCGGTCTTTCGAAGATAGCCAAAAGAACGTTGAAGAGTTCTTGGAGATGATTGAGG
This sequence comes from Parafenestella ontariensis, assembly GCA_021596325.1. Taxonomy (NCBI): domain Eukaryota; kingdom Fungi; phylum Ascomycota; class Dothideomycetes; order Pleosporales; family Cucurbitariaceae; genus Parafenestella; species Parafenestella ontariensis. Next base: position 1,073,168 of record JAKGDA010000003.1, read on the forward strand.
AGGTGTGCATCGCCAAGAACCTGGACGTGAGGATGTATCGGTACGAAAGAGGTGTGTGTGAATAGTCTAACAGTCAGGTGCTTAGAGTGTCGGCAGAGCAGGTTTACAAGAGTAAGCCTGAACATGTTTGAGGACATGGCTCTAGGCTATGGATCAGGTTCTCATCCAAAAACGACTACAGACCCTCGGCACTGTCCAAAACATCTATCATCAATAGACTTGCTGCATGGCATCACCTCCAAGACTGCGCGCACCCATCACGATCAATCATCGCACCTATCACAGACATCTCCTTACGTACTCGAAACCCTTACTCCGATTCCTCACTAGAATCGCACGGTCCTGCTAGAAGCCACAGTGACCCGAGAGGGCCATTTTTTGTTCATTTCATCCAAAGCCAGGGACTCGGCAGTCCCGCCATCTTGACCTTACGAATCGGCTCTAGTTGTTTTACAGCCCTACATCGCACTAAGTTACTCCCCGGTGTTCTGAGAACAAATCAGAATCTTGATTCTAGACAATCAAGGACCTCCTACTGGAGTGAAATAGGGCGGGATGCGACTTGGCGTGCGAATAATCTGTACAGTTGTTTTTGTGTACCAGTTGCCTATAGTCTAGAGTCAAACTTTAGGCTGGCTTATTTTGTATGTTACACAATCGTCACAAGATTAGAAGATGGGTCCTTAGGGTGCGAACAAGCACAATGCTTAGAGGTTGCAGTAGAACCAATAGAATTGAGGGATTCTCTTACTGTATCCTATTCGTTCACCAAACACTGGCCTGTTCATTCACATTCAAGTTAAAACCTCCTTCCACGTTCAGACCAATGGCAGCAGCGCACCTATTCCTCTGGCCTGTAGACAGTAGTGCAATATTCACACCACCAGCCATCGTGATAGTTTGTTCGGCCACAGTCTTTGCAAATCCAACCTTGATTGTCCGCCATATTGTGTTACGTATCGATGTCTAAGGTGTTCAGTATTGAGTGATCGGTGATAAGTGTTCGGGGGCGTGGGAAATGTTGCAGTGGTGATCTAGTGACATGTTCAGCAATTTGATCAGAAAGTTGAGGCTAGACTATACCTGTACGATTCGAGCTGTGTAAACTCGTGTCAGGGTTGTGGTAGATGACTATTATTTTATGAGGAACATGCATGGGGAAGGCGGAGGCAAGCTTTTATACTTCGCTTTCCTCGATGATCGCTAGCGTCGCTGTTCTTAACTAGTTTAGGGAGCGCCTATGAGATACGTATAGGTTCTCTTCGTGGCCATGAAAGCCATCATCTGCAGTTGTTCAGTAAAAGGTTTTATTATTTCATTGCTGGAAGAGCAGACGGGTGTATCGTCGATCTTTACCTTCTCTTCACTGATAGTACGCACCGTGCTGCACTTCCTGCTTCAATGCACTGGTATCTGTGACAGACCAACTCTACGTAAAAACCACCACCATAAAATGTCAGCCATCTCCCAACAATGTTCCTCGAATCACCGACTCACAATGTCAGCAACCAACCACCTAGCTCACCTCGAAGCCCAAGCATGGGCAAACACGCAGAAGATCGATGATGTATCTAACCAGAAGCACAAACTCACTACTGAAAATGCCAGACAGGGGGAACTCATCCCTAGATACGAGCAAGACCTCGATCTCGCTGATGCAAACGCCAGCACTCTATCATTACCACCGGCGTCTCGCGCCCACCAGGAGCGTTTCACAGACCGCTTGTTCTCGCCACCAGGCCCATTGCCTACGCCCTTCTTTGTAGCTGCTCGTGAAGCTAGTCAAGTCCAGCTAGCATTTATGATACCAGGGTATAAGGGCGAGACGCTCGAAGTCGCAGTCCATAACGTAGATTTAGCATTTGTTCTAGAGCAGACGCTGAAGAGGAGAGGATGGGGTGATTTGATGGTAAGGAAAGGTATTGATGACTTTTTGGAGAGACCAATGGTGAAAGTAAGGTGGAGAGGAAGGGAGGGGGAGTTTGGGGCGCTGGCGTAGGTGCTGGTGGAAAGGGGGAAACAAGGAAGGAAAGCAAGTGTGACTTATGACATAGTAGAATGCTGAATAGTCTATGCAGAGTTATATACGAACTTTTGACTTCCTACCACCCGCTATGCAATCCCTGCCCAGTAAATGCTGACATGTTCCTTACCCACGACTGGACGCCACCCTATGCAGATTCTTTCTACTCACTCCATTATTTCACAGCATGTCTAACAACCCCCTCAGCAAGCCACTTCCCTTCATACTTCTCCTCCAACACCCTCAGTTTCGAAAAGAACACATCATCATCCACATACGCGCCCTTCAACCATCGTTCCCCCTTCGTCGCGTCAAACGCCTTTCGAGCATGTAGGACCCTCCTGTTGTCGAATATGACGCATTCCCCCTCATTGAGTCTGTATTCGTACAAGTTCTCCTCTGCGCTAAGAAGCTTCTCATACGCATTTGAAGCCGCGATAAATGAGCGCAGGGACGTTTGCTGGCTGGATCCGATGCGTGCTTCGAAAGGGCCTTGAAAGGGCGGAGACCAGTTCACGCGTTTGATGGCGTAGTTGTTGGGCTCACTGTATTTGTGGAAAGGGTATAGCTCAATGGTCGGACGGGTGAAGTGGTAATGGTATGTCGGATGATGGTAGTGATATGTTACGGGGAAGGTGCAGAGGGTTCGGAAATGGGAGGCTGATTTGCGATGCAACCGGTGCGCTGCGTGGTAGGAGTCGCTGAAGAATGATTCGCCGCCGGGTGTTCGGGCGCGGAGGGAATGCAGCAGTTGCAGATGTGGTGGGTTAGAAGTGTATAGGAGGTCCATGTGCAAACCCAGGAATTGCGGCGTGTAAGCGATGTTTTCGGCTTTCGGCTTGGAGCGAACGTCCCATGTGCGGCCGTAGAAAGTGTCTTTCAGCGTGCCGATACGGCTGGCGAGCTCGACTACAGATTCCTCGGACTCGGGAACGTTCTTGATGAAGAGGAGGCCGTATTTGTTGAGATGGGTGAGCGCGTCGAAGAGAGTCTCGTCCTGAGACATGTACTCGTTATAATCAACCCATTTATTATCCTTGGTGATCTTCTCACGGTCCCAGAGGACTCTTTCATCGTGCCGAACACCGCCTCTAAGCTCCACCTCTGTGTTCAGTGCTCTTCGTAGCCAGTCAATGGAGTGTCGTGTGCGGTGATCTGGTCCGTATCCCTTCACGTCGCTTTTCCACTTCAGCTCAATGGAGTCGCGCTTTTCTTCATCGACTACGGCCTTGAAGCTTCCTTCTAAATCTTCCGGGATATCTGAAGTCTGGAAAACCTTCTGTTTGCTGTGTGGATCCATGCATTGTGGGCACGTGCAGCTGTCGCGGAGAAAGGCTGTGTCAAAGAGCTTTGAATCCCCATCGATGTTGACTGCAATGTTTTTTGCTGGTTTTCCGTCCAGTTGGCCAATCCCTGATTCTTCATGTACCAAAGACTCTTGATGTTTTGCTAGTTTCAACTCCTGCTCTTGCTGTTGTTTTTGCTTGACCTCTTGCTTTGTCGGCCTGGTCGGACCACGAGTAGCGGGGCTCCATTCGGCATGCTCTGTAGCGCTGGGTGATCTACTCCAGAATGATTTGAAAAAGAATTGTCTTCTCTGTGCTGCAGATGTAGCCCTACAGCCCTTTCTCGCCGGTGTCGAAGAGAGGGCTCGTAGGGGGAGCCTGGTTGTGATGTTCAATGACATGGTTCGCAGCTGTCAATGTTCTGGCCGTCGCGGGGTGGCTTCCCTTTTCAAACGCCGAAGCTTGGAAACATTCGCCCGAGAAACCGAGGTGTTCTTCATCCACATCGTGCCCCATTTCTCCGGCATCTCCCTTTGATTAGGTATTCCACCGACAATCGGTAGTTCGTATAGCGTGCGGCACTGTGGCACGTGTACACTGCCGTTCGCCATTGAGGCGCTGGGCGCATGTCTGAGGGCGTCGCACAGCTCAAGCATGAGGTAACGTGTTTACCATAGCTGTTTGGCAGTGTGGGGCAAAAGCTGATTCAGTCACGCATTTAGGGCTCACAGCGTCAAGTAGTCATTTCAGGCGCTGTTGCAGGCCTGGTGTCGCGGTATGCTCCTTCTCCCAATGATCTATCTGTGCGCGGTATTGACGTCGCGACAGCTTCGTGATTGCTCCCCTCGATGTTATCAAGATCCGCCTGCAGCTCCAGATCCACTCGCTCTCCGACCCTCTCAGCGTCCGCGACGTCAATGGACCCGTCTACAAGGGAACACTGGGCACTCTTAAGCAGATCCTACGCGATGAGGGTGTTACGGGCCTATGGAAGGGGAACATACCCGCTGAGTTGATGTATCTAGCATACGGCAGCATCCAATTCTCGGCCTACACGTACATGTCGCACGTGCTGGAAGCTATTCCGGCCCCATATACGCCTCCCAATTCTGCGATATCGTTTGTTAGTGGTGCTAGTGCGGGTGCTGCTGCGACGACTGCCACATACCCACTCGACCTACTGCGCACGCGCTTCGCTGCTCAGGGAAAGGACCGCGTATACACTTCGATCATAGCGTCCGTAAAACACATTGCTCAGCATGAAGGTCCGACGGGCTTCTTCCGCGGCCTCGGAGCCGGTGTGAGCCAAATTGTGCCGTATATGGGCCTGTTCTTTGCTAGCTACGAGAGCTTGAAGCCTGTCATGGCCAACTCGCCCCTTCCACTACCGCTTGGAAGTTCAGATGCTGTAGCAGGCGTCATCGCAAGCGTTTTGTCGAAGACTGCTGTATACCCTCTAGACACCACACGGAAACGATTGCAGGTTCAGGGGCCGATGCGAGACAGATACATTCATCGCAATATCCCCACGTACACGGGTGTAATCAGCACCATACTGCGAATATGGAAGCACGAAGGACGGAGAGGGATGTATCGTGGCTTGACCGTTAGTCTAATTAAAGCTGCTCCAGCGAGTGCAGTCACCATGTGGACGTACGAGAGAGTAATGGGCATGATGCTAGCGTTTGATGAAAAGTCAGCAGAGGTCTGAGGCACTGTATACTAAATGCATGGGACGGCGTTTGTTTGACTAAAATACCATAGCATTATTTGTTACTTCCAAGCGCTAGAGCTTTGAGGAAGCGTTCTTCCTTGGCTCCGTGCCATCTAGTCACTTTACGTTCTTCTCTAGCCATTCCTCCCACTGCTGCTGTGTCCAGCTACTACTAATGTCGTTGTTGACGACTCCATCAAACACGACAGTGGGCGTGACATGCACACCAACCAACCGGTTCTGCTTCACCTGCACCTTCACATCATCTGTGACTCCATTGCCCGTGTTCAGACTTCCATCTTCACTTGGCTTATCGCTAATCTTCAACAAATCAAAGACCTTGCTCTCATCTACGCCCACACTCCCGGCAATCTTAGCCAGCCGCTTGTATGTAGCATTTCTCGTCTCATTTACCACATTGACGTCGAAGAAGTCCTTCTGCTGCTCAAACAACTTCTCAGAGAACTCGTAGAACTTGGAAGAATCGACCTTCTGTACTGCGTACCCGGCTTCGTGGACGAGTGTAGACGACGGATGCCACGGTTGGATTTGCTGCCGGAAGATTGTTACGACGCGGTCGCCGTACTTCTCGAGGAGGGTCTTGCGCAGGCCAGTTGTGTAGACGGTTTTGAAGAGCTTTTGGCTGAAGGGGCAGACGTAGTCGAGGTCTGGACGCAATGTTAGTCTTGTGAAGCTCTCATAAATGGGAGTTAGAAACGCACAGAGTTCGAGGGTATGGACAGCTTTGGGCTGGATGGCACTGGATGCTAGCTTCTGGCCTGCGAACTTGGGTGCGAGGGCCATTGTTGTTGACGTTGTATCCGTGTTCTATACTGATGTATGGTCAAACTTATGAAAGTCCCGTCAATTGAGAATGAAGGTAAGAATGTTCTTTGTATTGTCAAGACCAGTTTGAGTAGCACGCAATCTTACGCGCGATGATACGAGGGGTAGCTTCTCACACTATGAGCTCGGAATATGACGACAGCGGGGCCATCTTCGGGGTCACCCCTCTGCATGTGAACGGTCGGTCGTACAAAAGCATCAATCCCAAGTTGCTCAGTCATGCTTTCGAAGCTGCATGATATGGTGGCTTCCAAGTCAATGATACTAACACGCAGCGATTGGTGTCATGCTTCGCCCAAGCACCCCTCTTAACTCCGCACCTCTCCGAGTGCCTCAGCCGGCCAACAACCTTCCACCCCACAGCTGCCACTCGCCACGGCCAGTCCGGCGAATATAGTGTGCATGTTATCGATTGAAGCGGAGCTGTGAGCGATTTGTCTAAAGACGCATAGCACACAATGTCCAATTCCACACCTAGCTCCACAGATGATGACCTACTCGCCCGCCTTAACGCGCTCAAGAAGTCCAGCGTAAGCCTCGACACGAACTACAATGCCTCAGTAGCTGCCTCAAGCTCCCCGAAGCCTACAGACGACCTCGCAGCCCGCTTCGCGCGTTTAGGCTCACCCTCGCCCTCGGCCTCTCCGCAACCCTCGCGAACAACGTCCACGAATAATGCAGGTGCACCGATCGTAGCACCAGGTGCTCCGAGCTACCTAGAGGGCATAGCAGAAGGTGTGGGAGGTGTGAAGGTCGAATTCAATGAAGAGGACGAGAAAAGCCTCGAGGAGCTGCTGGGAGAGCTGAATGGTGCTGTAGGCGATAGGAAGGACTGGGATGTCTCACGGAAGGAGCAAGCAGATGTGGGGAGGCTGTTGAAGGATATGAAAAGGATATTGCCCGAAGTGGTGAATAACAGGGCGCAAAGCTCGAACAACAAAACCGCGCAAGGTGGCCCAGGGCAGACGGAGGAGCTCACAGATTGGGAGAGCATTGAAGTCAGCATTGGGAGTGGAGCTGTGGGCGTAAGCAGAGAAGACCTGGCAGATCAAGCGGAAGTCGAAGACGAAGGCCCCAAAAAGACCGAGGAAGACGAGGCAGATGCTGTGATCGCAAGAGTTATGGCGGAGCTAGAGATTAGCAAGAAATACGACCCTCCTTCTCCACCACCAGAAGACGACGAATCGGACTCAGGAGACCAGAAGAATACGTCAGAAGGGAACAATACAGAGGACGGTCTCACACTTCCTTCTGCACCAACGTCTCTTCCCGAAGACGACTTCGACCGCACGCAAGCCATCGAGGATGCCTTCACTGCACGTCTAGCCGCTCTCTCTGCTCCATCTCCATCTCAGACAGACTCCTTAGGCCTTCCGTCCGCACCCTCCTTCTCGCCGCGGAAAAAACCACCTGTTTCGTCGAACCTACAAGCGCGCATTGACGACGAGGTTGATACGTGGTGTATCATATGCCAAGACGACGCTACTTTGAAGTGTCTAGGCTGTGATGGCGATCTGTATTGTCAGAATTGCTGGATGGAGGGGCACCGTGGGGAGTCTGCTGGCTTCGAGGAGAGGAGGCATAAGGCGGTGCTTTATGCAAAGAAGAAAAAGCAGACTGCCGCATAAATGCGCGCAAGAGCAGGTGAAAGCAGTTGTGTGACGAGGGCGAGGGCCACTTGGGCGCTCTTTCCATAAAAGATTCCCCGCCTCAGAATTCTCTCTCACTACTTTCTTCCTTCCCAGCTACCCCACACCAGGTCTACTTCGCCATCCGCACTTTTATACGACATAAGAGCGAAGCGACACCATCGAAGCTGTGGGACAACTTGCGGTGTTTACAGCAGCAAGCTACAAACAGTGCATCATGTGCGAGAAGAACAGCTCTGCATGCCCCCATGTGGCAATGTAAGTCACAGCAACCTCAGAACAATCATGCATGACTTAACGAGTTTGTAGCACTGAACAGAATGAACGCGAGTCCCCACTCCTCCGCTTTCCTGGCGAGATCAGGAACGCAATTTACGGCTACGTCATCGATGAAGGCACGTACACATTCGTCCATAGCAAAGGCCAGAGGTGGGTGGGCATGGCATTCAAAGACCCAAAGCCCCACCGCCTCGCTCTTCTCAGCGTGTGCCGTCAGATACACCATGAGGCCGCCATGCTCCCGTTCACTCTGAACACCTTCCGCTTCGACACTCTGCGCACGTTCGGCCAATGCAACAAACACCTTACACGCCCTCAATGCCATGCGCTCAAGACACTTCACCTAATCGTTGATGCGCCTGAGGAGCTACAGTTTCTGGATAAGATGAAGGAGCAGCATACGTCGTTGGCGGAAGTGTACCCTGGTGTGCAACGCGTGGTAGTCGACTTACTGGTGGACCTTCGATTCCTTCCAGGTCGCCCCCCTCTATACTCTAGGACGCAGCTAGGTGCGATTCGATATTTTAAAGAGCGGCTAGTGGAGTCGCTCCGGGGCAACGACGCTGAGAGGAAGCTAGAGGTCGTGATTAGGGAGCATGAGTATACATGATCATTACAAGCTTGGTTGGTAGGAGCGGTCGTCGATACATCACAGGGTTGCAGCTTCACTATCTAGCAAAGGGAAACGGAGGACTTGCGGGCTATTCAGGATCAGGCTGTACTAAGCAGAAATCAGGTAGCAACATGAATACACCTGGATTGGTTTAGGATATAGCTTCATAATTAACACCTGCAATGATAGTCCCTGCAAGTCATGCCGATACACGCTACACTCATACACCACTTGTTTCAGAAAAACTCGTGTGCATTAAAAACCTGGATCAAAGATGAATGGATATAGATAAGCTGAGTCGGGTGTATCAAAACCAGAGACGCCAGGCCCCCCAAACACGAGAAACGTGCTGCTCACCATACCAACCATATGCTTTGCACCCAAAACACACGCAGAGCAAAACGAAACACAAAACACTAACAAAACAAAAAGCAAAGCATCCACCAGACATTCGACCTGCTTCCGTGTGTATACGCTTTCCCGATTCCATGCCATGCCATGCCATCCAGACGCCAGGTATCCATCAGTACTACCATCATGAACTTCAATGAAGAAGAGACAAAGGTCCAAGTGACCTAAGCCTCGTCCATCTCGACATCCTCATCATCACCATCGTTCTCCTTCTTCGGCTCCTCGAGATCCTTTTTAAACGCCGCTTTCCTCGCATCCACATCATCACGACTAAGATCCTTCATCCACGTATTATTCCTACACAGCAGCTCCAGCGCCCGCTCCCTCCTCTCATCATTAAGTCTCTTATACTCCTCCGCAGGCTTGGGCGTAGCTTCGCTAAGGCCCGCGCGCACAGCATCAGGCTGCAAAAAGTACTGGACGCCGCCGGTGCCAAAGGGCTCGGAGTTGACGAAGGACATGATGTAGGCGGCGGGGCTGATGGAGACGGTGATTTTGTCGCTGTGCTTGACGTGCTCGAAGCGGTCGTCTTCGGCAGGATCAGACGTGGCGGCGAGGCGCTTCTTGAGGTAGGGGTAGTGGACGCGCGAGAGGTCGACTTCCTCGGTGGGCTCGACGGCCATGTACGAGGCGACGTAGGCGCGCCAGCGCTTGATGCGGTCGACCGTGTTGAACTCGAACGTGGGGTCGTCTTTCTTGAAGAGGCGCACGTATGCTTTGCTCTTTGCGGGATCCTGATAGTGCGTTAGTGGGTTATTATTGGTGAGTGCCCCAGAGGGAGTACTTACGCAGGTAATGCGGTATGTATCTGCGTCCTTCGCGTACTTCTCGACGGCTTTCCTGTAGCTGATCTCGCTCTTATGGGTAGTCGTTTCGTTGACGCGATCCTTCCTGAAGAGGTTGTAGATATCAAGGCTCTTATCCTTGTTATCCTGGCTCACTACAGCAAGCGCAAAGCGCACGAGCGAGCTGAGCAGTCGGTCGAATGAGTACAGCTGCCAGCCAATCTGCAGGTAATAACGGCGCAGTGTCTCCTCGATGAAGTTCATATCCACGTCGCCAATGATCTGATCCTGGAACATGTCCAGGACCTGTTGGTAGTAGTTCGCAGACGCAGAGGTGTCTTTGAAGAAGTCTTCGGGCTGCTTGTCCAGCATCTTGAGCTTCTGCGCCGCCTTGGGCTCCTTGGCACGCATGATGATCTTTCGAACTTCCTCCTCGCTCTCCTTGAGCTTCAACAGTCTCTCGTAAAGTAATACGAACATACGGAAGAAGCAGTAGATAGAAGCGTTGGCGTACATGTTGTACTCGGTGCGTCGGTAAGCCTCCTCATGTTCGAATTCTTTGTCGTCAAACGCTGTTGGGAAGGCAGAGTACTCCACCCAGTGGCCTGATGGTCGCTCATCCCGAGTATTTGAATTCGAGCTATCGCCAGCACCATCGTCTTCATTTCCTGAAGCAATATCTGGTGTTGTGTCCCGACTCGCTGATGCGACGCTATCTTCCTTGTCCTTTCGCGACTTGCTGCGGGGATCGAGCACGTCACGGCGAAGATCGCCCTTCTTTGGCTTCAGCGACCGCTGGGAAACATCCTCATCAGGACTGGGAGTGTCTTCGCCGGAATCATTTGGAGTATCGCGACCAGATGTATGCACTCGCTGCTCAAACTTGTTCGCGTCGAGGCCAAAGAAGAGTGGAACAAACTCCTTGATGAACGGGACGACTTTGGAAAAGTCGGCACCATTATTGTTATTCGCGAACGTGAGCATGAGCCGAGCAACATCACACAGGACTTCGCTATCTTTGAAGGAGAACGAAAACTGGTAGTCGGGCTGGGGAATCTCCTGGATGGTTTGGAGTCGTTTCTGCTCCTCGTAGCGGACTTGAATCTCATTGGTGAGCGACTTGGGCTGAAATTGTCGTTTGTCGGCCTGCTTGACCGTAATGCTCTGGTGATCGAGAGACTTCCAGAAAATCTTCTGGGTCTGGTCGCGCCAGACCTTTTCCCACTCCCGTTGAGCGGCTTTCCAGTCCTCCAGCTTGGTTTTCAACCGATGCAGCAGAACAGGAACCACGCTCCATGGCATGGAGAAGAGTTCCTTGATAACGTCTTTGCCCTTGTCTCGACCATAGATCTTCATGATCACTCGCTTATATATGGTCTCGCTCTGACCCCCGAGACCAGGAGGTAATACGAAGCCGGTTCTATCTTCAGGCTTCATAGTAAGTAGCTGGTTGGCGATCGGCTCTAGCTGCTGGATCGTGCGGTTGCAAGCTTCAATGTTGAAGTCATAGTCGTGGCGCTCTTCCTCAATCCTGTGGAGGCCCTCCTCGAACGTGTTCTTGCGATGGGCAACAAATCCGGAGTCCTCTGAAGCCCATGTTGGGTGAGAAGCCCACTCATCGTTGAGAACCGATCTGCAGAGTTCGTCACGTCCACTACATACTCGTTCGCGCTCGCGCTTGGGCAGTAGTCGGTAGCTTGGACCGAGGCTGCGGCAATTTGACAACGAAACCCGCGAATTGACCGTCTTGGGGCGTGACTTTGGTTCTTCATCTTCGCCCATGAACTTCTTGAACCATGCAAACAGTTCCTGGTTGCCACCAATAAACGACTGCGCGCGGTAAATGAGCAGCTGTTTGTCGATCAGGTCTTGCGAGAAGAGGTTGCAGAGCTTCAAGAACTCGTTCATCGTGTTCTTGTTGCCGATGAATTTCTTGACACGGTCGAAGAAAGCGAGTTCGTCTTGACTAGGGCTTGTGGTAGTTGTTGGCGGCATGGGCTCGGGCAGCGCTGGCGTCAGTGTAGGCGAGACCGGTGGACCATCAGGGATCGTTTGCTTTGCGGCGTGTCCTGTTTTGGCGCGCTTGGAAAAGTCAGCATCTGCAACAGCTCCTTTTCGCTTGCGGGAGATGTTCGCCGGTTCACGGACAGCAGGAAGGGTGGGAGAGGGCAAAAGAGTGTAGTAACGTGGCCCGCGCAGATTACTGCCGTCGCCAAAACTCATTTTGCCAGTACAAATGGCGAATGAGAGGATTGAAAAACAAATGAGCGTCGAGGTGTAGTCGGTAGAAGGAAAGTATGAGGGGGCAGGCGGCAGCTTATGGATGGTGGGGAAAGCAGTGCAACAGGAGGCTCGTGCATCATAGGGAAAGGAAAACCCTTGACGTAGACCATACATTAAAACGTTAGAAAATATTCACGTACCTTGTTGGCATTTCCCTGCCCGAATCCGCCGCGAACATTAGAAGTCGGCGGCTCTTGAGTCATCGGTGCGGGCATAGGTGCAGCTACAGGTCCCTGTCGCTCACGCTTGCGCTTGTTGTCACGATTTGCGGTAGGAGTGGGTGCGAAATTGCCCATTGGGGGAAGTCGAGACGTATCTGCGCGTGGAGTTTGCTGCTGGCTAGGTGTCTGGCCATAGCCAGATTCACCTCGCACATTACTCAGCATAACAGCGTCCTCAGCAGCATGCCTGGCTGCTTGTTGCTGTGCCCTGTGTTGTGCGGCCGACTCTGGGAGAAACTGTTTGAAGTCCTCTAGAAGGTCTGGTGCGCCGCCGAACAAAGTAGTAACTTGGGCATACACATCCTGTATGGGTTTCGACTCGCGCTGGTACGTCTGCAGGATCTCCAAGAATTGCTTATAAATGTCAGGCTGTGACGCAAACCGGTTCTAATAGTTCATTAGCAGATATTCAGTGAAAGCAGCCGACACTCCATACCTTGATCTTGTTAACGTAGCTAATGGCATGGTTGAACTCAACAGGACCCCGTTTCTCAGCGCCAACCCCGCCCATAGCAGGAATCTGGGCAGCTCCGTTCAATGCTTGACCTGGAAGAGGAGTCGAGATATCACCACCTGGTGAGAGAATGGAGCGACTAGTGGCGGCAGAGACAGCATTCTGGAGCTGGGAAACTCCTCTCTGCTCCTGCTGATGAGCAAGCGCAGCGGCTGAGCCTGCGGGATCAGGGAGTGGACGCGTGGTAACTTCCGGTGAAAGCTGTGCTGGTCCCTGTTGCCCTTGCTGTCCACCGTAGAGCGGCTGTCCGAGGTTGCGGTTGTTCGGAGAAAACATCTCCTGGCCCTCTGGCCCTTGGGTCCTCTGTTGAGGCCAACCTCGACCCTGCGCAGTTTCGTAGTATGTAGCCTCATGCTGAGGCGCAGCATTGCCGTTGACAGCGTTGCTGCGTAGCGGTGAAAGAGGCCTCGCAGAAGACATCGTTGCCACCATTGTACCCATAGGCGTAGTCACTCTGATCGCATTAGGATCGCCGTTCGTACCACATTCAATCTTGTATCCCGGGGGCAAGAAAGTGTTGAAGCCCTGAATCAGGTTCGGGTTGCCTGCAAAGAGGGTCGACACACGCTCGATGACCCCTGGAGTATCAATCGCACCGCTCTTGAAGTCTTTCATTATATCTAGGAATCGATTGTAGACGTCCGGGTGGTCAGCAAACTGAACCTTCACTTGATCAAGGTAACTCAAAGCGTCCTAAGATCATTAGTAAATATACCCTGCGCATGTGTTCGCCTCGTCACTTACGTTCAGAATGGGCTGCTGGCCTTGACCCATGCCCATCGCTCCTGGGGGACCAACAAAGGGCATCAACATCTGAGCCTGAGATGGAGGCTGCACAGCATGCTGCATCCGCGGCGTGGTCTGGTCGTGTTGAGCAGGCGCATTGCCATACATAGGAGCAGTAGAACCCGGTCCACCCATAGGCGGCGCCAGTGGATTTGGTCCGCCCAGAGGCCCTGATTGCCCAAGCAGACCGTTGGGCCCATGTATTGTGCGTGTGGACGGAGCTACTGCTACAGGCTGGTGAATTTGTATAGGAGCAGAATGGTTCTGGAGAGCGGCTTGTTCGCGCTGTTGCCGCTCATGGAGTTCGCGATCTCGCTGTTCGGCCTCACGCTTTACGAGCTCTTCTTTGTGCTGTAGAGCATGCGACTCCATTATTTCTCGTTCTCTTGTTTCGCGTTCGCGCAGCTCCCGCTCTCTATCTGCGTTCGCCTGCTCCGAAGACGACATGTGTTGTTGCTGTTGGAGTGTTTGCGATATGCCTGGTAGTGAATATGGTGGGCCCTGAGGTCCTTGCTGGCCTTGCGATCCAACTTCCGACGAAGGGGGCCGTTGTCCAGATTGGTGGGGCGACGACTGAGGGGGCTGCGCTGGTAGGCCGGGAAGTGAGGGGAGATTTTGGTTGTGGACGGTTGGTGCGTTTGACGAGTAATATCCAGCTCCTGTGACGAGATTAGCAGTGAAAGCTGGCGCCTCGTTCGCTGTCGCTACGTACCTGACGGCGGTGGAAGCACCGGTCCCGGACCCTGCGTCGGTGACGCATGTGGTGGACCCTGTGGGTTTGCACTATTCGGCCTGTCATCATTTATTCCGTCAGTATACAGCTGGTCCAAGGGGAGTTTGCAGGGGAGCTCGATGGTTCCTTCGCCCATGATTGCTGTCGCACCGAGGAGCACAACGAGGGAGTACGCACCCGTATGAGCCCATAGGCCGCGGCGCCTGTCCTTGGCCCTGCTCTGCTTGCTGTGGACTCTGCCCAGACACTCCCGCCTGGCTCGGCGGCCACCCGTCGCGATGTGCTGGGTTCATCTCGGCTTTACCACGACTCGCCGGTTTTAAGGAAGACGGCGTGACGGGAAGGTAGACGTAAATCGTAGTTTGGGCGGCTCAGAGCTTCCTACAGCTCATAAAGAGCTCGGGCGATCGTTTCGCGGGCTGCGCGCGTGTCGTGGTGCCCGGAACAGGAGCTCGGCTGCTCGCTGTTGATCAGGAGGATGGCGTACAGCTCGCGCTGCAACGACGGTCGAGATTGCGCGAGAGCAACGCCAAAAGAACGAAAAGCGACGGCACCAGTCTATGTCGCCATCTGATGCGACTCTAGAAGCGGTAGATAGTGGGATCTCTCGTCGAACACGATGATGAAATGGAGGTGGCAGCTGGGGGACATCATCCCATTTTCCAGGGTCCGGTGAAAGGTTCTACCGGAAGCGGTACGATGGCAGTTTATGAGCGCGTCATTGGCCGCTCGGCATCTCGTCTGAGATCGCTGCGTGAGACACAATTTATCGTGTCGCCTGATTATCTCCAGAAGAATGTGTCTACAGATTAAGCCTCGAACCCGTGAACGGTCCAGCTCTATGTGAAAAGATAAAGATATATCAGACTTCTGCGGATTGTAGTTCACGCGCCTAGCTCCCGCAAGTCGCTCCGAGCCGCGAGCTTACGATCACCACATCTCACGTGTCGCGCCTCCTCCCTCCCAACATTGGATGCTGCAATCAAATAAAGTCAGGTTGCAGGCTTTGTACCACACAACCACACTCATCAGCCCTCGAAGGAGCGGTTGTACTTCATTCAGTGCTCCTATATAAGCTATGTGCCATGCCATGTCCTGTGCACACAATAAAACATGCCAATTCAGTCATTCCACCCATGTCCAAAACGCCTTCGTTTATTAGAGCACTTAATGCGCGCTCTGCTCTTGACTTATCGCTTTTAAAAAATCCATTGGAAGCTTTCCTTGACCTCAAAGCTAAGCTTCGCCCTACGCATATTGTTAGCACACAGTAATCAAATCACACTCACGCGAACGGTAACGTACCTGATATCAGCGCTGCTCGCGCCTACTAACACCTCAAACGCGCCCTCTTCGGCAATCCATGCACCAGTTTGTCCTAGGCTCGTGTCAAAGTATCCCACAGAGTACTTGTCAAGCTTCAATACCACATTCTTCGTCTCACCAGGCTGCAAAAACACTTTACCGAAAGCCTGGAGTTCCTTCTCTGGTCGCGGAAGCGTCGACTTGACATCTTTGACATATGCCTGCACAATCTCGTACGCGGACACTGAGCCCGTGTTGGTGACCGGAACAGTTATGGTAATGTCCTCGGACTCCGAGAGAACGATATTATCTGCGGTCAAAGTGCCATACCCAAAGTTAGTGTATGTCAGACCGTGGCCGAAGGGGAAGAGCGGTGCAATCTTAGAGCGCTCATAGTGCCTGTAGCCGACGTAGATGCCCTCGCCGTAGATAGTCTTCAGATTCTCACCGGGCCAGTTGTGGTAGGCTGGGTTGTCCTCGATGCGCACAGGGAACGTTGTCGGAAGCTTTCCGCTAGGGCTTTGATTGCCGAGCAGTACATCCGCGAGAGCATTGCCGGCCTCTTGACCCTGGTACCAAGCCTGCAAGATTGCGGGAGCCTTGTGCACCCAAGGCATGGTGATGGGTGTTCCCGACTGGTTGACAACAACGGTGCGGGGGTTAGCGGCAAGGACAGCCTCGATCAGACGATCTTGCGAGCCATTCTTGGGAAGGTCCATGGTCTGTCTGTCATAACCCTCAGACTCCCATTCAGCGTCAAGGCCAACTACCAAGACCGCAACATCGGCATCTCGGGCTGCGTCTGCAGCTTCCTGCAAACGGTCGACCTTGTCCTCCTCTTGGTATCCAATGCGGCAGCCGCCATAATCGTAACGGCGGCCAAGGACAGAGACCTTTGATGCTGGCCGAACCTCGTTAGTGCTCTCGATAAGAATCTCAATCGGCTTTCCCTCCTCAAGTTGAATCGACTTTAGCACATCCTCAGATGCAGAAAACATGGCCTCACCCTCTTCAGTCCAATCCCAGTTGTCGATAAAGAGCTCGCCATTGATGAACATGCGTCCGGGTCCTACCGTAGCAAGACTGAAACTGTGATTACCTGTGGATTTAGGAGTGAGTGTTGTTTTGACTTTGAAAGAGTAATCCGGAAGAAGCTCCATTGGCGCAGAATCCCAGAGCCAGAGATCCGTGCTGACCTTGTGCTGAACGACTGCTGGTTCGCCTTTGAACCTGTCGCCCTTGTAATACTCTAACCGTACGCCGGTCTCGCCATTTGAAGTGCAGTAAGATGAAGCAAGCGGCAACCACTTTGAGCTGTCACAGCCTTGAGCGAACGTGACTTCACCATCGAATCGGTTCTTCATGCCTTGCCAGGGAGTGGTATTGTAGTAGGGGTTCAAGCCTGCGCTTCCTCCACCGCTGGCGATAGCGCGCTTGACGTTTGGTCCAATCATGGCAATCTTCTTTGCGTTCTTAATCGGCAGTACATTGTTCTCGTTCTTCAACAGGGTCAAGCCTTCAATACCAGCTTGAAGAATCAGATTTCGTGTTTCGACATTATCAATAGATTGCTCAGGTTGTTCTGGCGCCAAGTTGTTTAGACCTTTGGTCCGATCGACAAGGTACAGGACTCTGGCGGCTGCCTCCTCAACGTCTTTTCGAACCAGCTCGCCCTTCTCGAGACATTCCTTCACCTGGTCAACTTTACGCCATTTCGAGGGACCTGGCATTTCGATGTCGACGCCGGCTTTGATTGAAGGAGCGGTGGCATATGTACCCGTCCAGTCAGAGATAATGGTTCCATCCCAGCCCCACTCGCCTCGGAGGATCTCCTTGATCGAATGCTCATACTCATCCGCATGCACGCCATTGACCATGTTGTATGCGCTCATGAGTGCCCATGGTGATGCTTCCCGGACAACGATCTCAAAAGGTTTAAGGTAGATTTCTCGGAGTGGTCGCTCAGCAATGATAGCATCATATGCCTGTCGTTCCGTCTCTTGTTCATTCCCAAGAAAATGCTTAATGGTGGCGGCAATGCCCTTGCTTTGCAGGCCACGAACGTACGACGCTGCCAGCTTTCCGGTGAGGAAGGGGTCTTCCGAGTACGATTCGAAGTTTCGTCCACCAAGCGGTGAGCGGTGCATGCACACTGTTGGCGCAAGTAGTACATCAGCGCCCCGGGCTTTGGTCTCTTCTCCAAGATGCCGACCAATTTCTTCCATCATATCCACGTTCCACGTGGACGCCATAGAAATGCCGCAAGGGAACAACGCAGCCTTATCCGATCAGCTCGTACCGAAGAATGCCAAGGCGGAGAACTCACAGGTGTGCCGTTAGTGAAGGACTCTCCTCGAGCGCCATTGGGCCCATCTGTCGTTTTGATCGAGGGTATGCCCTTTTCAGGAATAGCCACAGACCGCCAAAAGTCTGCACCTGCGAGCAATGAGATCTGCTTTGGGTCAGCTTATGAAGCCTCAATGCTGCTTCCGCCTTCTTTGGTAGATTAAAATAGTCAGGCGGAATCCTGAAACGGTTTGGCGCGGAAATCGCGTCCTAGAAGGACAACGAAGTTGGTGGGAGCCGAAAACGGCGTCTTTCCACTGGCTAGTTCGCGAGATGCGCCCTTACTCGAAATCTACCGGACGAAAATGATCCGGCAAATACACTCGAATACGGTTGTTGTTCCATCTCAAGAATCATCTGACCACGGTTTGGACACTCGTGGAAGTCCAAGCTCTTTCAGTAGGTATCAAAAAAACACGTACCTGCTCCTCCAAAGTCAACTTGGCGGCGAGTGCTCTCGCTTGGTCATCTGGTCTCTCCAGCGAGAAGATCTTCTTCCCCGCCATGACTTCGTCTGATGGAGATATCTCGTCTGGCGTTGCGGCGGGCGTCAAAGATGGAGTATCGATTGTTACAGGCTGGACCTGGCAAGCTGCTTGTTTTAAGTCGAAGTGGCTGATGTCTCCTTCTGTGGGGCTAGTGTTCCCTGTGTTGATAGCGGTCATGGTCAATTAGACCGAATTAAGCGTCCAAGGTCGCCGGAGGATCTGAAAGAAGAGCCGCAGGTCTCGCCACTACAGACGCTGCGGTAATGAGGCGGTCAACTTAAAAGCGTGCCGTAGAGTGAGAGTGGGAGGGCAGCACAGAAACTTGACAAGCTGGAAGATGGTCAATCGAAGTAGATTGTCATCTTTTAGTACTCGCGCAACGTTGGAATGCGACTACCAATTGGCGCATAGACCATTGGCAGCGTGGGCCCAGAGGAAGACGCTCGAATATCCGGATGTATTGGTAACAAGCCTTGTACCTAGCGACGGCTTGCAGGAACGTCTCAGATGTTCGACCTGGTTGCTATTGGTCGGCGGAACGGCAATGTACCGAAGTAAACGCGGACCCGCCTCGATCTGCTGTCGAAAGAGGCTCTTGTTTGATCCAATCTAGATCATGTTTGTGGAGGCCTCACTGTGGCGAAGTTGAGGGTATAATGCAAAGGAGCGACGCTCAATGCCTGCATCCCCACCATTAGAGAGGTATACAGGCAAAATTGCCGCGTGGAACAACGAAAACCACATTTGTGGCATGCATACTGGGCCAGTCAAGTGTGGCCTCGTAGCGATACCGTCCTCCGCTCTGGTAAGCAGCGCGGACTCTGATTCGATGTTTTGAGCGTAGTGGTAGACGGTGATAGCGGTCCTGAATTGCGAAACGGGGCTTGTATGGTCCCGAGCTAGTCTGGAAGCCACCACAGCGACTTCCGAGACGCATATTAAGCGGTCGAGTGGTGGAGAAAATGTTGCGAGAGGTTGTGTTGGCGGCGTTGGCGTCCGGAGGCGCGGGAGGGTTAGCGGGAAGTAGGCCCGAGCGAGCCGCCGCATGTCCAATGCCTTGTCACGTTGGCAAGTCTCCGCTCTGCTACCGGCCCGCCAAGCGGATGTTGATTGTCATTGATGTCGAACAAGGGCGAAACATCAGATAGCGGTCCCAGCTTGCAACGTGAAGTCTAGGCAACGGCCGACTGTCCTTGCCCTATATCACGCTGACACCCACAGTCACATGTGAGCGGCCTGATCGTGATACTGCGGGAAGACGATCAGATGAATAGTAGACCAGGATACCTTATTTCGACCGCACAGTTACTTGTCTCGCTACCAAGTCTCCGTCTCGCATCAACCACACCTCGATCATCGTCGACGCATCTCTCCGAAGGCGCGAGCGAACCTTATTGATGCTTATTGCACCTCAGATGATGTTGGCCGCGCGCCGCTCATCCTTCGCTTCAAGACCTGGATGGCGTCGAAACTCCGTCCTTCCGAAACCAGCACGTGATGGTCATCAATTCGATACTACCGGATATCCCAAGAAGCGGAGACGTCTGTACCAAGAGATTGTAGCTGTACCTAGGTAGCATCGCCTTCATATCGACTTTTTATCACAGCGAATCGATGCTTGTACCATCGGAGTTGCGAGAGCGTTGGGATCTACCAGACGCACTTGAGTGTCGAAGAAAGAGCACCGAATACAGGTGGTTTCGGGCCGGCATGCCATTGCCAGATGTGTATGACTCGCATCGCGTGTCAGCAAATACCTCCACCAAGTACCTGTCCACCCCAGGTTCAGTATCTTCGGTTTCTCTATGTGTAAGCAAAGAGT
This sequence comes from Parafenestella ontariensis, assembly GCA_021596325.1. Taxonomy (NCBI): domain Eukaryota; kingdom Fungi; phylum Ascomycota; class Dothideomycetes; order Pleosporales; family Cucurbitariaceae; genus Parafenestella; species Parafenestella ontariensis. Next base: position 1,093,272 of record JAKGDA010000003.1, read on the forward strand.
TCGGCCATGCATCTATCAGAATCTCGGAAACTATTGAGAAACATGCCAGAAAAGTGAGATAGGAATTTTCGAAAAGACGTTAGCCGATGCCGACATAGCACATAATGCAGACTTTTGTTATAGTCAAAGAGTTCATTGATTGATAAGTCTGCGACGAACATGGACTGCTAAGTGATTTGATATGTGAGAAGAAGGCGTTCGGAATTCAAACTATCTATCTTGCTTCACCAAACCTACTATTGTGATCAGTTTCATCCTATCCCCTGTACTTGCTTTTCGCAATCATGACGACAGCAACCCATGAGATCAACCACTGGCTAACAAAGTAGCAAAAGAACGCAAGTCTGTGTCCCATCACTTCATCAGCACCGCCATCCTTGCAAACATATGCGTAATATCACCAACGTGCACCCAAATACAGACACGCTCTCATATGGTCTACCTGGTACTCCTAAAACCGACTTCAGGGGCAGACTCCACAACATCACCAGTCCTCTTCCTGCCTGCTCTTCCCCTGCATAGCCGCCTGTCTCTGCCTCAGTGCCTCCGCTAACCCACCGGCGATGCTTCCGCCGCTATCCCTCGCCCCTCCTTCCCCACTCACCAGACTCGCACCACTGCCACTATACCCCGAATCTCTTCCGGAATCGCCATTCACTGGCTTTCTAGCGGCAGGACGTTTCCCCGGCGGGGCAGGAGGCTTTGGCTTGCCATTTGCCGGTCGCGCAGGGGGCGCAGGGGGTGGAGGAGGTGCAGGTGCGCGTTGGATGACCTCTTCAAGATAGGCGGAGGGCGCCCAGCCGGAGGCGGATTTGTCCAGGCGCGAGGCTAGCCACCATCCTGTTTGGACCTCGTTAGACTTTCCTTGTATACATAGTGAAGATGAAGGGGCACACATACCATTATTCTCCTTTTGCGTAACCAAAATAATCTCATCCTTTCTAATACTCAGTTCACCAGCACTCTGTCCCGCGAAATCATACAGTGCCTTATATGTCGGCTCCTTCGGCTGCGCAGGAGGTGGTGCGGGCGCAGTAGGAGGCGGCGGCGGAGGCGCTGCGCGTGTTGCAGAGGCGTTGCGTGCATGACTACCCGTGCCATTCGACAACGCTGCGACTGGTTGTGGTACGGGTTTTGGTTGCGCCGTTGCAGATGGGAAAGCTGCAGGTTGAGGTACAGCTCTTGATTGCCCAGCGGCAGGTGTGGGTACAGGTCTCGCTTGCGCAGGGCGACTGGCGAGCTTTGAGGGCCCACCGCCTGGGCCACCGGGCCGTAGAAGCTTGCCCTTTGTGATAGGTTTTGCTGCGATCTGTTTTCCTTTGGGTGTGGGCTTGGAAATGGAATTGGGCGGCTCTCCGGGACCTGTGTGGATGGTGCTACTCTTGTACAAATCGTCTCTCGGCACCGCCGGATCTTTGACTACTTTAACGTGAGCTGGCTTGCCCGGCTTCTTGTTGTATTCAATCCTACGTTATGTTAGCACTGTCTAAGTTATGCATCAGAAACATAACTTACGTGTCGCCGATCCTATGATTCAATGAACCCCTCAAGACGTTTGTCAGATGCGTGAAGAACTCAGTCTTGAACACGCAGTTGACAAGCGGATCAGGCTCTTGTGGCGAGCCAGCGCCAATCGAGAACCAGTCATCCTTCAGCGTAGAACAGCTGATATACTTGATTGCGCCCATAGGTATCGTTCTTTCGGCTTGAATCTGGACCTGCCTGTTCACCAGTACTTGTTTCACCAGGTAGACGTTCCGCTTCGTAAGCACTAGACTGCGAGGTTCTGGTTTACTCGAACGACCGAGTTTCGAAACAAGGACTTCAGCTCTACACGAGAAAGGCACTTCCTCGTTGGCCGATAACCCAATGGCCCCAGCGATCACCTCACCTGGGCCTCCTTTATTTCCGATGCCGAGATAATCACCCATGAATCTTCGGTATCCGATTAAACTGTATCTTCGCCTCTCTTTTCGGCCTTGCAGGACCTTATGCCCTTGATCTCGAAGCTCAATGAACTCCTTGCCGCCATTGAGTCGTCGCCAGAACCGTTGTATCCGAATTGCGCATTCCGTCCGGTATCGTAAATAGTTTCTCCAGGCACGCTGAATTCGAATAGCCATGTTATGCCAGTATCGGTCGCGCATCGTCTCCAGAGCGAACAGCGTCTCGGGCGTCTTGATAAACACCTTCGTGACACCCATTTGGAACTCCTCAGCCGGAATGTTGGTGTCTTTCAAAATCTGCTTGGCACCAGTCTCATAGTCACCAGTCCAGGTATACTCTCCAGCGTACGAGCACTTCGGCGATAATAAGAAGAATCGTTCCACGAACTTGTCAAAGGTTTGGCGCGACGCGAAACCAGCCCTTCGGATGCGGACGTTCTCCTGCAGACCAAGATACTTGATTTGATGAAGTACATTGGGCTCATTGTATTCTTTCGGTGATTTGTTTTCGTTCGGTTTGATTGTACGAATATAGGATGGGCGTGCCTGCATGAGAGTGGTAACAAGATCGTTTGCAGATGCCTTGATCTTATCTCCGGCAGTCGGTGGACGTCGCTTGTTGTCCTGGTCGACTTGATTTGGGAACAGCGTATGGACGAAACTGTTGCCACTTTGGCCTAGCAGATTCAGCAAGTCCTTCAGTAACTGATCCTTGTTCTTGTCCGTCATGCCATCGATCGCGTAAGACACATCACCAGCGTAGTGCTTGATGACGAATTGGCCTTGTCGAGGCTGAAAGTTGGGATTCGAAGATAACGCGTTTAGTCTTTGAACGAAGGTCTGATCGGCAGCTGTGGGATCTGCGTGTGCGGTTGCGCAAGCATCGTTCAGCGCAGCGAAAACACCCGGGGGGCGCTTCTCCTCAATAAGCTCGCACACAACCTTGTTGTCGAAGTATTTGATGGGCGTCCATTTGATCTGTTCGCGCTCGTACTCTTCCTGCTCCGCTTTCAGGGTCAACTGAATGAAGATCTGCTGAAGCTTCTCGTTCACGTAGTTGATACACAACTGTTCGAAGCTGTTCCGTTCAAAAATCTCAAAGCCATAAATATCCAATATACCAATGGAGTGTGCAGTTGCGCCTCGTGCCTTCAAGGAGACATTGACGCGCTCGACGATCCAGTCAAACAGGTTGAAATAAATCGCTTTGGATAGTGCGTCTCGCACCGATGTCGCTTGAGCACAATTCAGTGGCACATCGTATACGGAGCCTCGACGTCCTCCGCGGCTTGTTTCCACAACTCGTATTGTGAGCGCCTTGTTGACGTGTGCTGACTCTACTTCGAGAAGATATGCCACAAAATCGACAACCGATTGGTCTACAATCGCTGCATTTCCTGAGTCGTCTTCCCGGAAAGATACGTTTCCTAGCCATAAAATTGCCGCAAGCATACGGAAGATGTTGTCTTGTTCTGCTTGTTGTAAACCAATGACCTTCATGGCATTCAACGTATCAGCGAACTCGGCATGGTCGTCGATGCCTTGGACATCGTAGCACTTGGATTTGCTCGTGTAGAGGTAGGATTGCGGTTGCTGCAGGCCAAATATTTCTACCGCTAGTCAGCACAATTTCCAGTTCTTTAATCGTGGGCTAACCATACCTCTATACTGTGATGACGCCGCTTTTGTGAACTGATAAAAGATGTGGAAATTTCGTTCATTCGTGATCTGACCTACTACTCGGGACTTTTCAAGTAGGTAGTTGTTGATGTTCGCTCCCACAGGCTCTCCCTGCTGGTTGAAATGGATCTCGAGGTACTTTCCGAATCGCGAGGAGTTGTTATTCCGCAGCGTCTTCGCGTTTCCGAACGATTCGAGCAAAGGATTTGTGGCCAGCACCATGTCCTTGATCTCTTGAATTGACGAGTTGGTTCCTCCTGACACGTTCGCAATGTACTGCATCAGCCGTTTCGCGGCTTCTGTCTTCCCGGCTCCTGACTCGCCGGAGATGATGACACACTGGTTCTCCTTGTATGCGTTCATGTTGTAGTATGAGGACTCGGCGATTGCGAATACGTGGGGTGGGACCTATTCCTGTTAGCTCCGAGGCCCCATGCAAAGAATGTATGCGCCGTACCTCCAATCTGTTCTTGCCCTTGTAGCTATCTAACACTTGATCTGTGTAAATGCCCACTGCCCAAAGTCAGCATCTCCCCGCCCTGGCGCAAAGTCTACCACTTACAGTCGCGAAAGGGATTGACGGACACCAGCACATGTCCAATGTATGTCTGCGCCCAAGTCAGTCTCTATTCCCAATACATGTCCGTGTATCGTGTTGGCGCGGGGCTGGCGCTGGCGGGTGGACGCACATAAATCTCGCCATTCTCGAATCGCTTCTTCAAGTTGTCATTGATCGCCTCATTGGAGATCTTGCTAATCAGCGTGAGATCTGAGACGCCGACTTCCTTCTTCTTGGTGGTCTCGAAGACGGCCTTTTTCGCGAATTGGGACTTTTGTTGTCCCCCGCCGGCGGCCTTGGAACCACCGGCATCCTTCTTGCGCCCTGCGCGCTTTGTCACTGCCTTTACAAAACTCGGTCAGCGCATGCAAACTCTTCACGGCGGCGAGGGCTGTACCATAGCTGACGCCCGAAGTCGAGCTCGGGTCTGTAACTTGAGTCGCCCGGCAGGGTGTCGTGTGCGTTGCTGAAACCAGGATACAGCCGAGAGTAGATTGGGGGTTGACGAACGTCAAGGCAGTATGTGCGAGAAGAACGGCCGCTCGATAGTTGTGTGTGGTGTGTAAGATCAACTGTTGGCGGTCCTGATCTCCAAGTTCCTAAAGCGCAACGATGTCACAGCGGGCAACGCTCGGCCATGTCGGAACCTAGCGCCCCAAGCATAGCCACAAGGTGCTACTCATTTGACGCGCAAGCTGAATCACCCATTTCAACGTACAAAGACGGCCAAGGTTCCTCGCCGCGCAAAGTGTTGCGTCGATTACGTGGCGCTCAGTCAGGCATCAGGCATCCACATTTGGCAGTCGCAACCAGTTCCACATTCAACTACAGAATCCTGTGCTACGATTTCAACGCGCCGTACCCTCAGTATGCAAACTATCATCAAGGAGTGTTCCAAGGAAAGCGAACACAGACTCCAAAAACATCGTCAAGAATGACAGAGACGCCCTGGAAATGCCAATGCCGAGTAACAATATCCAAATATCCCAAACGCCATCGCTTGCCCGTATCCAAAACTCGTTGGCGTCAAGTTCATGAGAAAACATCACCACCAAAACGCCCGACGCTCGCCCAGTCCAATCGTTTAGTCTCTTCGAGTTGTGGGCCAGTCCATGAATACACCTTTGGATCGGCGAGACATCCCAGGCCACCTTGCTGCACCCATTCTTCCACGACAGCGTAGATGAATTCGATCTTCGGCCGCAGGAGGTTACATTCTGTGAGCTCCCGGTTGCTATCTTCCTTGTCCGCCGAGCCGTATAGGAGCTGTTGTAGAGACCCTCGCAGATTTGCGCGCGCCTTCACATGCCGCCATGGCACATTTCCGGTTTCTTCTAGGAGTGATGTTGCATCTAGCGGGAGGCACATAAAGTGTCCGTATCCAGCGTCCGACGATAGCACTAGTTTCGTGTGATCAGGGAAGTTAAACTAAGAGATCGTTAGATTTCGCTTTTATGCAAGGCCTCCAAGAAACTTACCTGGAAAGAGCCGTCGTCGAAGCCCCAGATCCCTACGTTACCCAGTCGTTGATAAAACTTCACGAAGTTCACTCGGGGATCCTTCCTCATAGGCTTCTCTTCGTCACCAAACGTTGCGCACATGTACTTCCCGAACTTGTGCCAGACCGTGCGGATCTCCTCGACACGCCTCTTTTCTAGAACATCGATTCGAGAAAGCCCTCTATCTTTCCTCACTGTGGTGTAGTAGTTCAGCGGGACGCTTTTGGCAAGCTCTCGATTATTCCCCGCCTTCCTCAGGTGGGCGTATCCATCTGTAGCAAAAGCTATAGTGACCGGGTACTGCTCTTCCGCGGACAGAAGGGTGCCAATACTACCGTCATCGAGAACATATCCTACGCCGTATCTACGTGAGTAGTCTACCCACTTTGCAACGAATGGCAATTGAGGAGGTTGATCGCGCCGTGACTTGGTGGGCTTCTTATCAAGCGCTCGCGCAAGATTATCTCGGAAAGTGTATAGGCGCGCCAACACTGACACCGGGTCCGTAGCAGGCATTTCAGCGCTGACTGTTCGGTATCGAGGAGCACTTCGCACTGTTGGTAGTTGGGTCGCTGGTTCTGGCTTCTCGTTGTCTCGAGTGTTTGGCCTGATAACCCTGAGCGGCGGAAGATCAGGGAGGCCGGTTTCTGTCGCCATTGGCACCTCCTTTACCGTTTCCTTCGCCGTTCTTGCTCGCGTTGTGGCTCGCGAATCTCGTGGTACACGCAAAGGAACAGGTGCTGTAGCCGTTGCTGCAGTAATGCGACCAGGATTCGAGATCTTACGTACCGCGCGTAGCCGCGTGGGTTGCTTGTCCAGTATCCTTCGCGCAACTGCGGGCTCCTGCACTGGCTCCACGTTTTCCTTGAGTGTAAGCATCGGCTGGTCCTTCTTCGCGATTCTGGGTAGGCGAGCCTTTGTTCGATCGTTTCCAGTCGTTTCCACGAGGGCTTGGCCTTCTGACGAGGATTCCTTTTCCTCGGATATCTCGCTCAGCCCTCCGGGAGCTTGGTGTGGCCATTGAACGCGTGCAGGGAAAGGCACGTACACGCAATCGTGCGCAAAAGGAATGTTTGGCTGCTTGCCTGCTTCGATCTCCTTCTGGCAATCGCGCGCTACCGTTTTATTTCTCCTGCTCCCGTACGCCCCAAAGGATTTTCCTGGCTCATATTCGCCAACAGCAGAAGATTTGCACAGCTGCCACCACTCTTCAGTGTATCCACGCTTGATAGTCGTAGCCGTGGGCGGGCGGTTTTTCGGCCACTTGGGGATTCGCGAAGTACAACCACTTTCCAGCTCTAATGGGATGTAACCCAGTTTGAAAAACGGGTGTGCAACAATCTGGTCAGGGGTCGGTCTCTCATCCTCGTGCACAAGGAGCAAGGATACAATGTCGCGAAGGTCGTCGGTGATTTCGTTGGCAAATTTGGCAAGGTCTGGCCATGTGTATTCGCGAGCCTTGAGCTTCCGGTAGATATCTTCGCGCTTCGCAGCATGGAATGGTGCTCTGCCCACGGCGAGCGTGTACCTGACATTGTAAGCAATTGCTGGCTTTTCTCTCTCGTGTCTCTGCTCACATCATAATTCCAATCGCCCACAGATCGACCTTCTCATCGTGACCCTTTCCTGTCTTTTCGAGGACCTCTGGCGCCAGGTAGTTGGGTGTGCCACACATGGTTGTTCGACGGATCGCCCCATAGTCGCTCTGTGAGACCAGCAGTGCGGCAAGACCGAAATCGCCGACCTTGACGTTCATGTTACCATCCAGGAAAAGGTTGCCTGTCTTGAGGTCCCGATGCACGATGTTGCGCTGGTGTAGGTATTTGATGGCGCCGCAGGTTTGGATCATGAAGCGTCGTATTTCGGGCATGGTGAAGTATTTGCGCTTCTTGATCGCATCGGCTAGGGAGCCATTCTCGCAAAGCTCGAGCACAACATAGGTACTTGTTTCGAAAGAAAAGGCGCGGTAGAACTCGACGATGTTGGGATGGGATAGTTTCGAATGGATCTGCAATTCTGTCACAAACTACAGCGCGTCAGTATGGATCCTATCTGTTTCCCTCGAATGTGCTGCACCTTTTGTGCCAGTTTGGGTGGCTCCATCTTTGACTTGACGATCTTCAAAGCGACTGTGCTGCTGCCGAGATGGTCATGCCCCAGCAGCTTTGCGCGATGGCAGATGGCGAAGCCGCCTTTGCCCAGCTGCGGTCCGGTTTCATATTGTAATCCCTCGGGGTCTTGCACCACGGCGGGTGGTGCATCTGCGTGGACCGACGGGGCAGACATTGGGCGGTTGAATGTCGAGATACGTGAGCGCTGGTGTTGAAGTTCGTTGTGGATGTTGACGCTCGGGCTGGGTTGCTGAGGAAACAGGGCCAGCACGTCCCGAGGCTGCACCGCCGTCCTAATTGGGCTGCTCAGTTGATGCACTTCTTGCACAAGACCGAAATAATATTGCAAAGAATAAATGTTGAGTGTTCAGCTCCACTAATAACTACGTGCGGAGGGAATCACCCTTATATGATTGTTGACAGTCGCCCTCGAATGGGGAAAGCGCGACTGACGTCGGCCTCGTGGATCTCCGGGTGGAGCTGTGAGCGAGCGCAAGGCAACCTCGAAGCAGCCAGGTTCAGGCTCCCAATTACATTCACTACTCTTTTTAAAGCGCTCATAAGCTCTTAGGGGCCTTTCTAGATGACTACGATCACATCCTAGCTGCGATGATCCCGAGATCGTTGCTCAATTGCTCAAAAATCACTCTCTTTCCGTTCCGAAGCTCCCGTGTCGCAGCCTAGCATGTCTCTCACACTCAAGGTCACCTCGCTCTTCGTGAGGACATTAGCGAAACCGGTGGCTGTATGCGTTCGCATTTATCTTAAACATTGACCATATTGCTGACTACTGCCAGAACGCCATTAAGCGCAATGCCCACGAACACGAGCGATTCCGAAAGATATGCGTCACGTTCGCCCAAGGGTTACATCGCATTGACATGCGCATGCGCCTCGGCCTCCTACAAGATCCGGCAGTCATCGATCGGCAAATCAAGAAAGAAGTCGCGCTAGCGGAAGCTGCGCGAAAGAAGGCTGCGACACCTACTGTCTTAACTGAAGATGAGATGAAGGCAGAGGAAGCCTTGACAGAGAAGGAAAGAGAAGCAATAAAGAAAAAGGCCGAGGAAAGGACGAAGCCGCGTATAAGACCTCTGTCTGAGCAGAAAGCGATCGAGATGGGTGCCAACTTCGCCGCGGAAACATTCATCTTCGCCGTCGGCATAGCAGTGATCCTCGTCGAGCAATGGCGGCAAAGAAGGAAGGCCAGAAATGCACGAGACGATATTCGAGAGGATCTGGAGGAGGTGCAGAATGAGCTCAAGGCTGTGAAGGCAGAGCTTGAGGAATGGAAGACAAAGCACCCTGAGCCTGCACCATCCTCACTTCTTGGATTCTGGAAAGGCAGCGGAAAGACGACTGAAGGGAAGAAACTTGACGAAAAGAGTTTAGAAGACAAGCAAAAGGTCATCGAATATCCACCCACGACACCGCCGGCAACGCGAGCTACAGGCTCAACGAGCGAATCTCAGCCAGCTGATAAGTCTAGTCATACGAAGGTTTCAACTGTGCAGGCGTGAGTCCCATGCTTTAAGCACATACGTAACGACGCTTGTATGTCCATACGCCTATCCACTTGTAAACTCCTTTTGGATCCGCTACGCCTTTCATCATCGCTTCGAGATTGATTTCACCCAAGGTCTCCTACACAATTCTCCTCTCATGATACCCATTTTCATTTTAGCTCAGAGATGCACAACCAAAACCCCGCCTTCCATCTTTCGCAACGCTATATATACAACAGCTGTGTACGAGTAGCCCAAAACGTTTGTGTATAAATAAAACATTCAAAATTATAGAGCCTCCGCGTTGTCAAGATAGCCGGAAGTAACAACCACCAATTATATTCATCTCTGTTTATCTTTAATAACTTAATAGTAACTGCTTAATATTCTTAAAGTACTAAGCTATTTAAGCATATATATAAGAATATTAAGTACAAGTACAAAGTTTATAATTGAGGACTACAGTAGAGTTCAATGTTACTTCCGGCTATCTCGACGGCGTGAGAGAGAGCCTTGTTTAGGTCGTTCCCTCAAATAGTTGTCATGCCTGTGAGCTCCAAGGCAACATAGTAGGAAATCTGTGCTTCCTTTGTTCATATACGCGATGTCTGCGGTGGTCGTATATCTTGCTTCAGTTTGCTAGTTGCATATGCGAACGGTAGTTCCTTCCAATTCTGCGCCCTCATGCCTTCCTCAACGACGATTTTCACCTTCAGGGCCTATTTGAGAACCTCGCATCAGGATTCCTCATCTCTCTCACTTCTCCAAGACACATCGTTCGACAGTCCCAACGTGTGAGCGAGTCACGCGGTCTGCGTTATCTCGACCAGTGCTTCACCCACACCTTTCCCACCCTTTCCTGGCGTAGGTAAGCACTATTTCTTGATTTGGAATAAATGAATCTGAGCTTAGCTTGTAATGATCAAGAAGAGTAACAGGGCTTTCCAGACGCTATCCCGTCCCGAAGATTAGCACAGTTCAAAAGCGACAGTACGATGGACAACCCGATCGATCCCAGCAATGCGCCGTCAGCTCGACATGCTGAACCAAATACCTCCAACACACGCTCGGCAAGCACCAGTTCCCGTAGTGCCAGCAAAACCTCGCTTTCGCAACTCGACGGCGTAGGCGACTATCAACAGCACGTACTCGATGTAAACATGAGGAGCAACTACGCACAGCCTGTACCTCGACCTCCTCCTCAGCACCAATATCAGGCGCAGCGTGTCACGTCTACCCAAGCTCCACCTCGCCAGCAAACCCTTATTGTGAGAAACGCAGTCAGCGACCTCCTGCCCTACTGCACCACCGAGCCGCCATTGAGCCAAGAGCAAGTCATCACTTTGACAGACGCCGTGGGCAGCCTGAAGGAGCTTGTTCTGCTCGCACTGGATGCAGCGTCCGGTGATGCCGGTTGTGTGGAGAAACTTGAAAGTGCCGTGGGTGGCCAAGCTGCCGCGAACATTGCCGAGTTCTTCGTCGATGAATGGGAGATTGAGGGTTGAGGTAAAGAGATCGACACTAGCTTATGTGTATGAACGGTTGATTTGGGAGGGGATGACCGGAAAGCTCCATAGATGGAGTGTGCAGTAGCATGTGAAGCCGACTAAATACATCCATAATGCGGAGTAGTGACGATCGGCACAGCATACCCCACAGAATATCAGAGAGTCTACAATGCGTTTAGGTGTACAGCAACATGCATATACTCATACGCTAGATTATAGTCTCCGGACATGTCCAGAAGGAGAAACAACGTACACCGGGTAACCCAGTCGGCTGTCGTGAAACGATATCGGCCAAGATCCATCCAGGTTTCTGCATGTGAAAGCGTTTTAGACGCAAGCCACAAACCTTTCCACGTATACGAAGAGATATTACCAATCTAAACATGGTGACATAGTCATTGTACTGCAACTACACGTACCCACTGCAAACATAATGTGCGAACGACAGCATCACCCAGACACAGACAGGAGGTGAGAAAAACAGGCGCAGAGTGTGCAAAGAGTTCGGACGATACTTTGCGTCGTGATTAAATTGACGGGGTCTCTCGTTTCTATTAACAAAAAGAAACTTGAAGGTCTACGAGAACTGAAGCCAGCCAATGTATTTCGGCCAACAAAAAGATAACGAGGTATCATACAAAGAAGAGCGGACCTCCAATTTTGTGAATCGCACCAGCGATTCACCCGTAACCATTTCCCTCATAATCTAGCCCTCGCCTCATTTCACAATTAAACTAAACTTGTGATGTTAATACCAATTGCCGCCAATGCTGGCGCAACGTTCAAATCCAGCTTAATGGTATTGCTCTTAATAGCGTCCTCGTAGTACGTCAAATGCTCTCCATTCTTCACACTCGAGTTACCCACGATATCAAGTGGCAGTACAGCATTCTTGTACTTGCTCGTAATCAGTCCAACGATCTGGAGCTGGTCAACTCGGCCCTGCATGGTGAGCTGATTGTCGCCAGGCTTGAGGACGAGGTTGGGGAGCAGCGAGTAGCCGATTGCGGTGCCGTCGACAGCGAGATTCATGGTGACGTTGCCGAGGTCGAGGGTCATGACGGAGGGGTTGGGGATGGTGACGTTGCCGATTAGGTTGGAACCGTCTGAGAGGATTTCGCCCTTGCCAGAAAGAATCTTCACGTCGGTGATGTTCAGGCCAGAGAGTTTGTTCAAGCCTTCATTTCGTTAGCTTCATAGCGTAAATCAGGGAACATCAACAGCTTACCTTTCATCGTAATTACCTTGTCGTAGTCAACATCCATAGCGGGAAGGCCTGAAAGGTGGATTTTTGTCTTTCCGTCAAGATGAACGTCGAAAGTCTCGCTAGCCAGCACCTCCTTGGTGTACCCAGAGAAACTATCCAAAGACGCAAATTTGACATCTTGCTCAACCGTGATTTTCGTCTCCGCTTCGGACTTAGATTTGGGGATATCAATATAGAGGAATGGCTGCTGTCCTTGGAGCGAGAGCGCAGCCCGGAAGCCATCGATAGTAGGGTGATAGCTACTACCACTCTTGATTAAAGTGTCAATTTTCAAGTGCACGCCATCAGGATGCGGGTTGGTGACTTCTTGGGAAGTAACCTCCAGAGTCGAAGTGTTGATCTCGTGCTGTGCTTTGTTCGGGAGACCGACAAAAATGAGAGGTAGTACAATGACCAAGACAATAATTACGAGAACGAGGCAGTCTGCAAAGCGTCAGTCTAAACCCTTGAAAAGGAATCCACAAACTTACCACACCACCAGAACTTTCTGCAGTGATTCCTCATGCGACCTTTCGCGCCTGGTTGAGGCCCCGGAGGGTATAGTTTGTTGAAGACACCACCTCTCTTCTGCGGTGTGCTATACACCTCCTCTTGGTGCCCTTGTCCGACTTTGTCGTCCATCTTGAAGGAGCCTTCTTAAGCGCAACTGATGGTCAGTGCGTTTGGGATCGCCGTGGAGAGCGGTAGATGAGCCCCGGAAGATGAGGTTGACGAAAGGACAGTTGAAGAGACCGGGCACAACAAGCGGCCTCTCCCACGTTATGAGTACGTGGAGGCTTGCGGGGAAATCAGCGTTGTGGGTATTTGGGGTCTGGGGAAGGACCGGAGAGGAACTGGAGAAGAAAGCACATGAACACTCAAAACGAGGATCTCCTCACACCAGTTCCTAACGAGTGTTGCGCCGATGGCACCAAAGTTCGAAATAGGGTACGATCAATGACAGGGTTAGGATTCCCATCGAAACGACTGGCCGTTGGACAAGGTAGCCCGTTACGGGTCCACTCCGAAATGATTGCCACCTCTCCGCGAGCCGAGGCAGGATAGCCAGCTAGAACGAAAGGATCGATTGGCACATGCTTCATGTTGATTTCTGGGTTGTGCCAGATGTTGTAACGTATGGCATTGTAAAGATGTGACTGGCTGCGGAGGCGGACCCTGCGCTCTTTGGTTTCTTTGTTCGGTGTTGCCGACCTGATCGGGAGGCGCACACGCCTCAGAAATCATTGGTAGAGGAATTTGATGAAAGGAAGAACAAGCAGGGGAACAGAATGCAACACTGGCCCGGCAGGCGACCGAAGACTCGTTCCCCGGACATTGCGACCCTAGGTATATTATGGTTAGACACAGCCTCTGGTGTGGGGAAGCACCCGAAGCACCCCTGAAGCAGCGACCAATGCAAGCTGTTGCTGGTCGGTCATCCATCTGCTTTCAGCATGATCGCCTATTTCCCGCAAGCATGCAAATATCCCAAGGTAGCAGGTGAGCTAGGCCTTTCAATAACTGTTGCAGCAAGTAAAGGGGACCCTCAGCACCGCGCTTTCATGTGAAAAACATGTGCGCCGATGGAGATGATGGTGGCCTGAAGACATCTGGTTTCAATGCGATAGGCATCGAGCCACAAAAGATGCAGGTTCGACACCCGCAAAGTAAGAGGAACCTGCATGTTGTATAGCCATCGAACAGAAGGCGAGTCTGTCAATCGAGAATCGAGATATAGGTCGTCATAGCAATCTGAGTAATTGCGCAATTGCCGTTGTGTCGCGTGATCCGAGCCACATCGGCTCCTCGTCCTGTAGGATCAAGTTCGATTTGGTGATGGCGCGGACAGATCTTTTCTGATCAGGCCCGAAGCCACCCACGTCTTGTGAGGCTCGCGGCTGTGACATTCCGAGAAAGCGGGGTGCCAAGTGTTCTCTTTGCGGCGTTGGGCAGGTCAGTTACCCATTTGCAATCATCGCCACCGTATGGGTTTGGATGTTGCTCTTGCAGGATACCCGATACGAATAGGAGATGTCGTTGAAAGAAGAATCTGGGGAAAACACGACATCCGCTGCCCTGACAGCGCCAAGTGCGCTATGTGGGTCGCTGCAGATGTGCATTCTGGAAGTTGCGGCTTGCGATAGTGATCGATTGCGCAACACTATAACCACCACAATAGTCGCTTAGTCAACATGGCGGATTCAGATGAGGAAGATGATTACATGAATATGGTGTTTGAGGACGCGCCAAAAGGTCCAAAGCACGAAACCTCACTCCAGCGCGCCGCACGCAAGCGCAAAGAGGTGTGTCTTGTCACTGTTGTAAAGGTGCTTCGAGCTGACGATCGACTACAGGGCGAGGCTAGAGCGCGACAAAAGTCCAAAGCAGAACGCGAAGCAGACGAAGAAGCAGCCCGAGAAGCTTCGCTAGCTACTGCACTTCCTGAGACTAATAAAGGATTTAAGATGATGGCTAAGTTTGGGTTCAAGCAGGGCGATACCCTAGGCAAATCCGAAGACGCACGCAAAGAGCCCATACGTGTCAATCTGAAGGATGACAGAGGAGGCATCGGTCTTGAGTCCGAGAAGAAGCGGAAGTTCAGGGAGCAATGGGAAGAGGCAGAACGCCTCGCAAAACGCTCCAAGGAGGAGGAAGGCGACTATCTTGAGATACGACGACAAGAGCAGAAGGAGAAGAAGGCAGAGAGGGACCTGGACTCTGCGCAGAGAACCGCTGAACGACTGGCCGAGAAGGAAGCGGAAGAGAAGGGCCGCCCAGAGTCAGGCGAAAAGCCACTAAAGGATGTCAACGTGCTGTGGCGTAGTCGAGTGCGAAGGAGAGTCGAGATTCAGCGCGAAAAACAACAGCGTCGCGAGCTGAACAACAGCATTGCATCGCGTTTGCCCACATTGGCCGCCGCTGACGACGACGATGACGACTCCAAAGTAGCGCAAGGTCGTGACCTGGCACCGTTCTATACTACCCTCGAGAATGATGTTGATGAAGAAGATCCAGAATTGGCAGAGTTTGAAGCGCTTCCGGTTGCAGAACGACTTCAGAAGCTGCTCACTTTCTTACGAGATACACATCAATACTGCTTGTATTGTGGATATCAGTACCCTGATGCGGAGATGGAAGGCTGCCCAGGAGTAACCGAGGAGGATCATGACTGAGGATAGGCATTGTGCTACTCCACTTGCCCTTACTGAAGATTTACCAAGCTACACTGAGACATGGTTCTATTCGCAACACCAGCAGCTACCATAGATATACTGGTATGCCTCAACCGTTCGTCGTAGAGAGTTACATGGAGAGCCACTGGCTGTGCTGCGTAAGCGTGCCTGGGTACCATCACGTTTACATCTGAGCGCCGTGATAAGGCACATTTAGAGCTCTCAAAGTCTACCGGCTCTACTGTGAGCGAGCGCGTCCTATTGCGCTACGAGACCAGATATGGAGACGGCATAGTTGCCGCTACTCATGACGTTTCTTAATGAGTCCTATGTTATGAATGATCAGCGACATGCCACTAGTATTCTACAAATGATAGAAACAAAGCTCTCTTCCATTTACAGCTACTACCATGTTTTCGAATTTTTGGTGACTAGATCTGAAGCTTAGACCACTGCACGAAGTCCCGTGCTCACGCGGCTTGTCGCGCCATCTACCCCAGACACCAGTCTTCACCTGGTGGACTTCATCGCGAAAAATCACGACACTTCGAGCAGCAAAGATGGAACATCAACGGTGCTACATCTACGAACCGTCTCAGACGGGAGAGCGAGCGCCGAAACGTCAACGCACAGATAAATTCAATCCCCAAGCCCAACTGCCCGAACGCTTGCAGACGTACCGCGAGCTATGGGCCCAACAAGAGGAACGTATACAGGTAAGCTTCGAATGATTAATTCCAAGGAGTCTACTTACCTGGATAGACTACCCTTGAGAAAGCAGACAGCGCTGTACAAGGAAAGATTGTACATTTTATCTCCGCCTCGTCTCCGCTCTCAGATGAGCAGAAGTCTGCGATACCAACTGCGCTCATTATCGCTGGGCCCAGCATTGCGTCTCATGGACCTTTCTTTAAGAGACTGGGCAGCAGGATTAAGGAAGATGCAGGTAGCGCCTATGTTGTGCTAACGTCCGGCGAATGCCCGAATCTGAAGACGCTTCTCAAGAACCTCATCAAGAAGGTGACTTCCCGAGTTGAGGACGAGGACGAAGATGATCTGGACCGACCGACGAATTCGTCGAAATATGGACCAAAGTTGCTCAACTATGATCTCGGCCATGTTCAAGAGTGGAATAAGAAGAATCGCGTTTCGAGCATCGTCGTTGCAATACAAGATAGTGAAGCTTTCGACGCTCGGTTACTTGATGACATTATCGACCTCTTCCAGTGAGTCTCCGTTGTATCAACAACCACAGCGTACGTTAACGTTTGCAGCTCTTGGCTCGACCGTCTTCCTTTCGTTCTCCTCTTCGGCATTGCTACTTCAGCGGAGAGCTTCGAGGAACGATTATCAGGGAACGCTCTTCGCTACCTTGAGGGCGAGAAATTTGACGTCACACAATCTGACGACATCATCGAGAAGCTGTTTAGCGCAACAGTTGCCAACACAGACGTGCAACTCTGCATCGGATCGAACCTTTGCCACCGAATGCTGGACCGCCAGAAAGATCATGTCCAGAACACACAGGACTTTTGTGACGGACTCAAGTACGCTTACATGTCACACTTCTACGCTAGCTACCCCAGTCTCTTTCTCAGTAATGGCATTGCTTTCGACGACCTGTCTGAGGACGCTTTCGATGCTGTGCGTAACCTTCCATCTTTTCAGCGATGGGTGGAAGAGAAGCTAGAGCAGAGTCAAGCGCAAGACGTGCGAAGACTTCTTGAATCCAACCAGTATATGTTCGATCAGATCTTGTCGCATATTGAGTCTGGTCAGCAAGCTCTGTCAATCCTGACCCACGCCGCACATGTTCTCTCGAGCACGCGTGAAGCGCTTCAAATGTCGCCCAAAGTCCGCCTTTCTACTATCTGGACTCGTGCAACATCTGGAGAACTGAGTAGCTCCCCTCTTCTCCGCGAGACGATGCTGTGCATCAAGAAGATTCCGTCCGACAAGTTGGTACAATTGCTGGCGTCTATGAAAGAGCTCGAGGGAGAGCACTTCTCCATGGGCATCATTTCAATGCAGCAAGAGATAGATGGCCTACTCAAGACGAATGATACGAATGCCCCTCTCCGAACGCAGCATGATGTCCGCAACGACAGCCTCCGCACAACTGTCGTTGCGCAAAAAGTACTTCTAAGCAAGCACAAAGCTGCATTGTCAGAACAAGACAAGGCCTACTCAGACCTCGTCGGCCGCTTCCATGACGAGCTTGAAGCATACTTCGCTTCAGCCTTCATCGACCCCCGGACATTAGTCTTCTCAGAGGTTCTGATGTACGATCTCAAATCGCCGCACACTGAGGTTTTCCAGCCGAAACCACGCCTCGCCATCGAGCGCGCACTCGCATCTCCCCATGATTATTTGGGCTGTGACTGCTGCAGTGGAGTTGAGGGCAATGAGGCTGCGTTGTCTGCTACTCAGCCTGCAACTGCTATTGTTTACCAGATGTACCTTGAATCGGGGACTTTGATCAATGTGAGCGACTTATGGTCCGCTTTCAATGCGATCGCGGGGGATGGAGAAGAGGAGAACGATTCAAAAACAATGTAAGTACTACCCAAACTCATGTCCAATATATACGCTGACTGTTGTAGGGCACTTTTCCAACGGGCATTAGCTGAGCTCAAGTTCCTGGGTCTCGCCAAACCCAGCAGGAAGAAGACCGACCACATCACGAAGGTCATGTGGAAAGGCCTTTGATTGTTTACTCTTCTCAACATCATTATATTACAACATATCTTCCTAAAGCTTCTACCCCAACGTCGCCGTCATCACGACTTAGGTTGCGGCGCGGTATCGCATAACGTCCCGCAATTCCTACACGTCCTTGCCTTCTTATCTGCCTTGAAACTGTTCACAGCGTCTTTGATCTGAGTCCCCAGATCAGTACAGTGGAAAGCGGCCTCGTGCACTTTCTCCCCGCAGTTCTGACAGTACCACCTTAACCGATCGATACTCCCCTCCGGACGTTTCTGTTCCAGCACGACCCCCACCGTGTCCTTGAATCGTACGGGGTTATGCGGAGTATTCGGGGGCAAGAGGAACATGTCCCCCTCGTGGATGTGGATGTCGCGGAACTGCTGGTCGGCGGGTTGGGACTGGTCCACAACTTTCAGGAGCATCGAGCCCTTGTGCTGGTAGAACCATTCTGCGGTTTCGTTGATGTGGTAATCTGTTCGCTCATTGGGACCGCCGACTATCATCACGGTAACGTCGTCATTGTATACGCAGTAGTTGTTTATGGGGGGTTTGAGCATATGGGAGTTTTCCGAGACCCTAGGGATATGTCAGTAGGTTGACTAGGGTGGATATTTCAGTCCACAGGAAATCTGGATGATGCAAATAGCTATACATACCATTTAGGGATATTCAACGGCGGTCCCAGTTGTCTTCGCGGTGTTGTAAGGGAGAAGTGGCGTTGAAAAAGAGCTCCGGAGGTCCGCAATAGAGGTCGCGGAGAGCTCTGAAAGAGCCTGGCGGCTGGTCGCAGTGATTGCATTATGGTTGTCATGATAGGAAGCGCATGTTAGTAGGAAAAGTATTTGGAGGGAGCTTTGAAATCGAACGTCGTGAGCACGTCCATGCAGTCATCGGACAAACATGTGGGGAGCTCTCGCCCCGCGACAACGCGGACGCCGGCCCGTGCAGATCGATGGTGCGACGCATGTTAGTATCATAGCTACCTATCTTGCAACATCTCCCCTTCTCCTTCTTCACGACGAACGCAAATCAGAATACACGATGGATCACTCACACATGGATCACGGCCACATGGACCACGGTGACCACGGCGGCATGGACCATGGACCGACGTGCAACATGAATGTACGCTTCCGATCCCATATCCTGCCCCACGCTACCTCCTGCAAGCAAGGAGCTCGAGCGCATGGCTAACCAACATAACAGATGCTCTTTACATGGGACACGACGGACCTTTGCATCGTCTTCCGCGGCTGGCACATCAACGGCACCGGCACGCTCATCTTCTCCCTCCTCGCGATTGTACTGCTCACGGCGGGCTATGAGGCGGTGCGCGAGATTTCGAGGAGGTACGAGGATCATACTAGGAAGTTGACAGAGGGAAGGAGGGGTGGTGATGATGTGAGAGGTGAGTCTAGACATCTCATACATACAACCGGCCACAGAGGGGAAGTCCGAGTGCATCAGTGCGAGATTTGAATATGCTGGCTTGTGAGAGCAGTAGACTAGAGGGGTTGCTTTCCTTTTGATCCATCTCCGCATTGAGAACGATCGCTGAGTACAGCGCGAAAAGACACTACGAATGAATCGAGCTCATTACTTGGCCCAGGGAGAAACATTGGGCGGAACGAAGAGCAGCAGACCAAGATTGTCAAGGCGATACTGTATGCTGTACAGGTCTTCTATTCGTTCTTCATCATGTAAGTCTTCTCTGAAGTCAAACATGAAACGCGTGGATCTGATGCATGTAGGCTACTCTTCATGACATACAATGGCTGGGTTATGCTTGCAGTCGCAGTCGGCGCGTTTGTCGGCTATTTGCTTTTCAGCAGTTCTTCGTCGACGAAGACGGTTGCTTGCCATTGATGATGTTTGCGAGAATATACATTGGAGCGTTTTGTAAGCATATGATCTAGAAGAAATGTGGGAGGGTCCAATATAGGGTCCGGGTCTGGGTGCGCGACGACGGGCTTCTCTCCGCAATACCATCTCCTGCAGTATCCGGACCCTCGAATTGTGGATCGACTGTTCTAGTGTAGGATCCCAGTACCTCAGATGTCACAACCTGCGCAAGCTAGATGTTCAATAATAAATCAATGTGGAGATAGACTCGCAGAACAAACGTTCTGTTCCTAACTGGCACTTAGCTTCGCCTCGATGTCTTGATTGTGTTTGCAATGGGCAACTACAGATTGGTATATGATAGTCAGCCTCATGCGTGCCCAGCAGCAATGGGTTCCTTCCAGAAGAGATTGCTCGAGCGTTATACTCTCTACACATCGCGATAGCCCTCGACAGCTGCAGAACTCGCGTTAGCTGCTACCGAACTGACGGTTGAGTACGTCGGCGTGAATTGCCCCGAACAGTCAGGTTCCTGAAACTTCATATCAGTAACGATCTGGACCCATTAATACAAAGATTTTGCTTGGATGTCGGAGCATAGTTCGTTCTTCACGAGAATGTGATGCCCGAGTGTTCGCATTGCACTCGATTTTGCTGTCGAACAAGGCAATACTGTCCGCTGACTGTGGGCTCGTGCTGGGCAGCCTGAGCAAACACCGATCGGCCTTTGACCCGAGGCGGGGAACATTTCCAAAGCTGGCAGCTAGAATTGCAAAGGAGGATGCGAACAGCGAACAAAACTCGATGAATTGAAGCAGAATTATCGTGTGTTCGTTGCAATAGTCTTCGAGGCTAGCAAGTCTCTAATATCGCGTGTGCACCAGATCTTCACATGCAAAGGCGAAATGCGCGGCTGCCACGCGTGACTTGCCCCAGGTTTTGCGCGGCGCCACGTCCGAGGTCAGAGGTCAGCATTCCACCTCTTCTTGGCCCATCCGCCAACCAGGGCCCGCAGATTGTCTGTCATGTGGGCAGAATCCTAAGCTGAAGCATCTTCACATGCGACGGCCAGGCTCCTGGATTAATTATAAGACGGCCGGTGCGTCACAGGCTCGCGGAGGATAGAAAAGCTTCGGTGGACAAACAGCTGACACCTGATTTGTCGTCAAGGGAACTAGTGCTAACGCAGTTCACTGACTTGAGCCTCGGCTGTGGGGACTCGCTCGACTAGTAGTAGAAGCCGAGCGGAGCCCTGGAGTGCATCGATCCGTCATACAAAGACCCCAGACTCCTGCACTTTTCTCTCCTGCCTCTGCGCTCACTAGACTCTATCCTATCTTTCATTCAATTTGCATCTGTCAATATGTCGCAACCGCAGCGGGTCATTGTTGTTGGCGCTGGCTGTAAGTATTGTCCTCGGATCGTGCACCATGATGCGGATAGCTAACGAACTGACAGTGTCCGGCTTGAGCGCTGCTCACACCATCTATCTTGCTGGTGGCAATGTTGTTCTCCTGGACAAGAACAGTGAGTTCTGGTACATTTCGCGGAACTGAGCGGTGGCTCACATGCGCGCAGACTTTATGGGAGGCAACTCCACCAAGGCCACATCCGGAATCAACGGTGCCCTTACCCGGACACAAGTAGACCACAAAATCGGCGACAGCGTCAAGCAGTTCTACGATGACACACTCAAGTCTGCGCGAGACAAGGCGCGGCCGGATCTGATCAAGGTCCTCACCTACAAGTCGGCCGCTGCCGTCGAGTGGTTGATGGATGTCTTCAACCTCGACTTGACTCTTGTTTCGCGGTTGGGGTATGCTCACTATTCTCTCTGAAATTCCTTCAATGCTGATCGTCTGTAGTGGTCACTCCCAGCCCCGAACTCACCGTGGCCACGATGCCAAGTTCCCCGGTATGGCCATCACATACGCACTGATGCAGCGGTTCGAGGAGCTAGCCGAGCAGGAGCCGGAGCGCGTCCAGCTTGTCAAGAAGGCCAAGGTCACCAAGGTCAACACTGAGGGCAACCGCGCGACCGGTGTCACATACCTCTTCAACGGCGAGGAGACCACCGTAGAGGGCCCGGTCATCCTTGCGACTGGTGGCTACGCCGCCGATTTCACAGAGGACTCTCTGTTGAAGAAGTGGAGACCGGATACCTTCGATCTGTCGACTACCAACGGTGCTCACGCTACCGGTGACGGCCACAAGATGCTGATGAAGATTGGCGCTCAGGGCATTGACATGGACAAGGTCCAGGTGCACCCTACTGGTCTGGTAGATCCCAAGGACCCAACGGCGAAGACGAAGTTCTTGGCCGCCGAAGGTGTGTACATTCGGTCTCAATTGCGATTTCAGTCAACTAACAGTTTTCAGCTCTCCGTGGTGAGGGCGGTATCCTGCTCAACAACAAGGGCCAGCGCTTCTGCGATGATCTCGGTCACCGCGATTACGTTTCCGGCATGATGTGGGGCGAGAAGGAGAAGGGCAACTGGCCTATCCGCCTTGTCCTCAACTCAAAGGCCTCGAACGTCCTCGACTTCCACACCAGGCATTACTCTGGCCGTGGTCTGATGAAGAAGATGACTGGCAAGGAGCTTGCCAAGGAGATTGGTGTTAGCGACAAGCAGCTCCAGGAGGAGTTCACGAGCTACAATGCCATCGCCAAGGGCGAGAAGAAGGACACCTGGAACAAGAAGTACTTCCACAACTTGCCCTTCGACATCAACGACACGTTCCACGTCGCGCATATGGAGCCTGTGCTCCATTTCACCATGGGCGGTATTGAGATCAACGACCAGGCACAATGTTTGAATGCAGATGGCAAGCCATTTGACGGTCTGTACGTCTGCGGTGAGCTTGCTGGTGGTGTCCACGGTGCCAACCGTCTCGGTGGTTCATCACTACTTGGCTGCGTTGTCTACGGTCGTGTAGCAGGAGAGTCAGCATCGAAGTATCTCTTCCAGCAAGCACTCAACTCCGCTGGTGGCTCAGCTGTCTCTCGTCTCGGCCAGATCTCTCTGCACATCGACCCATCACAGCCAGGCAAGGTCTCCGTCGAGTGGGGCAACGGTGCCAGCGGAAACGTTTCAGGCGGCCAGGGCCAAGATAAGGTCCAACAACAAAAGCAAGAATCAGCCGGGCCCGTCATGAAGAGCGACGCCGACTCAAAAGACCCCGGCAAGGTCTCCAAGCCCAACGAGCCCAAGAAGTTCACCATCCCGGATAAGGAGTTCTCGCTCGAAGAGGTTGCCAAGCACAACAAGAAGGACGATCTCTGGATCGCTGTAAAGGGCATTGTTATGGATGTCACCAACTGGACAGACGAGCACCCGGGTGGCCCTCAGGCGCTGTTCAGCCACATGGGTAAGGACGCGTCAGAGGAGTTCGAGATGCTTCACGATGACGAGGTGATTCCCAAGTATGCGCCTGAGATTGTCATCGGAAGGGTGAAGGGACAGGAAGTCACGCTGGAGTATTAGGAAGAGATAAATGCGTGGATTGTACTTCTAGCCTGTTGTTCTTGGAAAGATATCATTTACCTACCTTCAATTACCATATTTTGAATCTTTGAACTTCTTTGACCACTTCGCAGGGGAACACAAACAACTGCCGCAGGGTCATGGGGAGTCGGCTTAATGGCTTCGTCTAACTTTCCGGTGTGCGATGCCAGTACGTAAGCTTAACCCCGAGTACCATGTAACATTGTGGTACGGATTGACAAAATCAATACATTTGATCCCATAGCAAACAGACTTAGCGAGATTGAAATACCACTACGTAAATCAGGCCCGAGTTATCATGTGACGTTAGTGGATGTTGTTGACTAGATGGGTAGATATTGAGCCCTAACAAGTAAAGTCAGCCTATCCAGACCCGCGTGGAATAAGTCTCTTTCCTGAACCACGTTTGATGTGCCGGATCGTTTCATGAGTATCGAAGTTGCTCAACGGTGAAAGAAGCTGGTCAGAATGGTTCGGCACTTCGGTGGAGAAGTAAAAAGTAAGATTATGACTTATTGAAAATGTGTATAAAGACTCGGTGTCCCGTCACGAAAAGACTTCACTAAGAGCTTGTTACCTACCATTCAACAAACCCTCGGTGCACTTCATCAAGACCTTCCACCACGACGTTCTGTGTACCAACAGCATCATGCATATTTTACACTTGTTCTCTATCTTCATTGCGACTGTCGCCTCTAGCGGCTTCACTGTCTCCAAAGCTCAAGTCGCTCACTTTTCGAAACCAGATATCCGGATGCCGGGTACTTTAGTATCGTGTGTTCTTTTCCTTAGCTTTTTAGATCTTTCTACAGCAGGAGACTTGAAACAGGGCACCCGTATTTCTCGCGTTCACAAGTCTAGATGGTACTTGGATATAGATTGAATCTGTGTCGTCTCCCTAAAGGTTTAAGTAGTATATATAATGAATGAATTCTCTTCTCCTTACCCGCGCATTCTTCCTGAGCTCAGTTATGAACAGTCTCAAGGTCTAAAGGCTGATGGATCAGAGCAGTTGCGCTAGACTCGTTAGCGCAAACGTCAGTGTCCCCAAGCTACGAAACACCAACCATGCACCCCTCGGAGCATTACGCAAGCACGCATACTCACAACAACGCGTCCCGCCGTTTCACACGCAGCAGCGGTCCAGAAAATGCTGCGCCAGCATTGCTCCCCTTCTTTCAGTAGACGATGACTACATACGACGAGTATGGCATTCCCGTCGGCGCATACTCGGAGCCAGAGAGCTTGAGCGTGCAGGCCTGGAGAGTCGCGCGAGCATTTTTCCTGTATAAGATTAGACCGGTAGTGCAGGGCAGGTACAATGCGCTCAAGAGAGGGGATTGGAGCGTTAGACGGCTGTTCACGCTCGTGAACGCTCTGGTGCTGGTTTGGTGGGTGGTGCTGTACTGGGGGGAGAGGGGCGTGTTCAATGGCGCGGTGGAGAGCTGTGGTTGGGATAGATGGGAGAACTGGGTATGCTGCATAGAGCACTTCAAGCACTGGGAGCAGGGAGATCTGACTACATGTCTAGGAAGCTGGTGCGAACCCTCATAGACTCATATTCGTCGCCGACCCCCAACTCATCGACCCGCACACCTACCCCGGCCGACCGTGGCCACTCAACCCATTGACGTACAAGTACACCGACCTCTACTTGCGCCGCACATACTCTCGTTTCCAGACCGTCCTCTATCCTGATACCATCTTCTTCCTCGGCGATTTGTTCGACGGCGGTCGCGAATGGTCAACGCGGACGACCACTTCACCTGAGAAACAATACCACAAGTACGGTGACGACTTTTGGATGAACGAGTATAGGCGTTTTGGCGACATCTTTTTCAAGCATTGGGGCGACGGCGGAATGAAGCCACGGCCTGGACAACCTGGGCGGAAGATCATAAGCAGTTTGCCCGGGAACCACGACCTTGGTTTCGCAAAAGGTGTACAGGTTGGTGTAAGGAACAGGTTCAATTCTTACTTCGGAGACGGAAACAGAATCGACGTGATCGCAAACCACACGTTCGTCTCCATCGACAGCGTCTCTTTGAGCGCACTCGGTCAAGACTCCCCGCAACAAGTCGAGAACATATGGCGCCCCACGAAGTACTTTCTCGAGAATGCAAAGAAGCAAAAGAAGCGACTCATACAGCGCGAACTTCGCGTCCAACAGGGCTTACGACCGTACCCTGGCTTTCCACACCACGAGATCAACTCCAAGGACCTGCCCACTGCGGAACTCCCACACGCCAATGACGAAGTTACAGAGTTTCCTACCATATTGCTCACCCACGTTCCACTTTACCGCGCCGCAGGCACACCCTGTGGCCCTCTACGCGAACACTGGCCTCCTACCCCTCCTCCAGCGGGCCAACCTCCCCTCGAACACGACGACCGCAACGCCATTGCCGTGCGCGGCGGGTATCAATACCAAAATGTTATGAACCGCGAGATTACTGCCGGCATCGCCGAGAAAATTGGAGATATCCGGTACGCGTTCAGCGGAGATGATCACGATTACTGTGAGGTCTTGCATAGAGGATATGCAAGTGCAGGCGGGGGTATCAGGGAGATTACCGTAAAATCAATATCGTGGGCCATGGGCGTTAGACTCCCCGGCGTAGTGCTCGTCAGTATGTGGAACCCCGTCGATGCGCAAGGAAACCCGCTATCCGGCGATGCGAGCAAGACCATACAGACACATCTCTGTCTCCTACCCGACCAGATCGGCACCTTCCTAAAATACGGCATGCTATTCGGCGTCACCCTCACCCTCCTAGTCCTCCGCGCCATGCTCGTAACTTTCGGCCTTATCCGTCAAACCTCAAATTCAAGGCCTGAATCACCATTACTACCGACATCCACCTCGACGGCCGAGAACGAGAAATCCGCACTCTCACAACAGCAACAGCAACAAGGCCCTGACGCTCCTTTCACCGACCAACACTCCCACTCCAGCACTTCCTCCGACCGCACTACCGCCGCCACTACCCTACAAGTCCGCTCCGCCCAGGCGCGAACTCGCAGCGTTTCCCCTAATACCAATTCCGAATACGCACTTCCTACTTCTTCCTCCTCTTCCTCTCAGCAACCACAGTCACAACCACAGAGCAAATACACGTACCCCCTCGTCCAGCACGCGGGGTACTACGCCTCCCCTTCCTCCTCTGCGTCGGAAGACAAAGACAGTAAGAAAGTCAAAGTCTATGGACAGGAGAGTGGTGTGAGTACCAAAGCGTCTAAGCCGAGGAAGAAACGCAGGGGGTTCAGCTTGTTTTTGTACGAGGTTAGGAGTGGGTTGGCAAAGGTGGTTGTTTGTGGGGGGGTTTGGTATTTGTGGTTGGTTTGGAGGGGGTAGGGGAGTGGTCTTTAGGTTTGGATGGCGTGTATGATGATGCGATGTATGGCGTATTGGTGCACAGGGACAGACGGAGAGCTCGGCGTAGCTTGCCCATGTTTGGGGAATGAGGAAGGCGTGGTGTTGTGTCGTGTCGTTGTACTAGTAACGTGATTTTCAATATTAATATCAATATTAAAAAATTCAAACACAGATACAGCTTGTATAGTGATTTACACTGACAAGCCTCGATTGGATAGACTCGAATCACATTCTCTTCCATTCTTTAACCTTGTCTATTTTGTTACATACGCCATACCCTGAGTACATAACAGAAGCAGTCATTGGAACGGAACCCCGAAGTCAGATGGTCTCCCAGAACACCTAAAGCTTAATCCCCTCAATCCACTTCCTCGCCTCCTCCACACCCTCGTCCACCTTATCCGCATTCGTGCCCTGTCCGATCGCAGTCGGTGCACCAGGCTTGCCTCCTGCCTTACCGCCGATAATGGGCGTGACAGCAGACGCCCACTTGGGACCGTCTGCGCCGGCGGCTTTGAATGGCTATCGTTGAATTAGTACTCACTCCACAACAAACAAACGTAAGGTGACTTACCTCACTAACATAGCATCCATGCACGACCTTCCCCTCCTCAGGCGATGCAGAGAACAAATACAACGACCGGTCCTTCAGCGCGCTCTTCGGCCCACTAACCGTCTTGATCGCCTCGCTAATCGCCTTGTTGACATTACTCGACCACTCCAGTTTCTTAACCATAAACTTCTTGCTCTCGTCCTGGAAGAAGCTCGTGACCTCGTCAAGAACACGCTTGTTATCTGCCTTGGCAGCAGCTTTCTGCTCGTCGAGAATGCCCTTTGAGATCTTGGCAAACTGCTCGCGTAGCTTACTCTTTGAGAGTGCGGAGATGGTGAGGTTGTTGAGCTCGACTTGGATCTTCTTTGCTTCTGCTTCTTTCTGGGGGCCGAAGGGCAGTTTGGATAGGCGGTCGAGGGTCTCGGCAAAGTCGGCGGCGATGCGCTGGACATTGTAGGCTTCTTGGCCTGTGACGGCGACGATGCGGCGGATACCCTTAGCGATACCTGATTCTTCGAGGATGACGAGTTCTTTGATCTCGCTGGTTTTGAGCACGTGTGTGCCGCCGCAGAACTCGACGGATACGTTTTGCCATTTTTCGTTCTGTGGGTCGGATAGGAGGTCTTCGACGGGGACGCCGACGGAGACGACGCGGACGGGGTCAGGATAAGTCTCGCCGAAGACGGCGCGGACACCCCTGATCTCCTTTGCAGTTGCGAGCGGCACTTCTTTCGCGTAGACTTTCGAGTCGTCCTTGATATATTTCGAGGAAATCTTCTCGACCTTGTCATGTTCGGCGTCTGACAGGCCGGCCTTGTGCGAAAAGTCAAACCGCAACTTCTCAGGCGCAACGAGCGAACCCTTCTGGTCGACTTCGTCACCAAGAACTTCGCGGAGGGCGTAGTTGAGAACGTGTGTGCCGGTGTGGTTGTTGCGGATTGGATGTCTCCGGAGCTCATCGAATTCTGCAATGACCTTGCTACCAACGCTCAACTCGCCGTACTTGATGTAGCCGGTGTGTAGAACATAGCCCGCGTAGACCTGGACGTTCTCAATGCTGATTTCGGCCTCGCCATCGACGAGGAGCCTTCCAGTATCGTACTCTTGACCACCTTGCTCAGCGTAGAAGTTGGTCTTGTCGAGCAGCACACCAAACTGCTCGCCCTCGGGTACCTCTTTTGTGTTCTTCAAGAAGCTCTTGTTGTGATAGATCGCCTTAATCTCAGCTGTGATGTTCTCGCGGCCAAACTTGGCAGAGTCGTCGGTCTTGGGGACATCGTCCATGTTATCCAGCGCGCCGAGGTCGTGTACGTCGAATTTGACAACTACGCCCGCAGCCTTCTTGTCGCCCTTGCTAGCCTCACGAGCACGCTCTTGTGCCTCCTCAACCTCCTTGTCGTTGATGTTGAGTCCTCGCTCTTCAGCCATGAGTTTTGTGAGGTCAACCGGGAAGCCATAAGTATCGTATAACCGCCAAACGTCGTTTCCGGGCAGGTCATTCGACCCCTTCGCCTTTGCCTTCTGTGCATACTTCTCGAAGATGACCTCACCACGATCTAATGACTTGGCAAAAGCCTTCTCTTCCTCGTCGAGTATCTCAATGATGTCCTGCTGCTTCTTCTTGATCTCCGGGAACATCTCGCCCATTTGTTCGACGAGGGTAGGGATGATCTTGGAGAAGAAATCGCCAATGTCCGTCTCGAAGTACTTGCGCGCATAACGAGCGCCTCTCCGCAGTACTCGGCGTACGACGTATCCTCGACCGACGTTGTTGGGAACGCCACCATCGGCAATGGCGAAGCTCATCATGCGAGCGTGATCTGCGACGACGCGGTATGCGGTATCGATGCCATCTGGGTCGTCCTTGCCAAACTTGCCCCTGTATTCCCGCGCACCTGTAATCTCCTGTATCCTCTTGAACAGTGGTGTGAAAACATCGGTGTCGTAGTTTGACTTCTTCTTCTGCAGCACCGAGACCAGTCGCTCGAATCCCATGCCCGTATCGATGTGCTTATTCGGTAGTGGCCGCAGCGACCTGTCGGGCTCGCGGTTGTACTGCATGAAGACGTTGTTCCAAATCTCGATGACCTCCGGGTCGTCCTGGTTCACCAAGTCGGCGGCATTCCTGTACTTTCCGCCTTCGGGCTCCCTCAGATCGTAGTGTACCTCTGAGCAAGGTCCACATGGTCCTTGGTCACCCATTTCCCAGAAGTTGTCCTTCATGTCTCCAGGCAAGATGTGGTCTTCGGGCACGCCCACACTCTTCCACAGCTCCTTGGCCTCCAGATCCGGCTCAAGTCCATCTGCGCCCTCGAAGTAGGTAACGTACAATCTCTGTGGGTCAATGCCATACACTTTGGTGAGAAGCTCCCAGGTGAAGCCTATGGCTTCTTTCTTGAAGTAGTCGCCAAAACTCCAATTGCCCAGCATCTCAAAGAAGGTATGATGGTAGCTGTCCTTGCCCACATCGTCGAGATCATTGTGCTTTCCACCGGCACGGATACACTTCTGCGAGTTGGCGGCGCGCTTGAGAGTTGCGAAATCGGAGGAGGGGTCGACGGTGCCCAGGAAGATGGCCTTGTACTGGTTCATGCCCGCATTGGTGAAGAGGAGCGTGGGGTCAGAGAGGGGGACGACGGAGGAGGAGGGTACTGCGGATATTGTCAATTGACATTTTCTTTGCTGGAGGACTCATCCGTGGCTGAAGGCATTCCGTCTGCGCCAACAGCAATTGAAGACGTACCAAACGCATGTCCGCGCTCCTTGAAGTAGTCAAGAAAAGTCTGGCGCACGCGGGCAGCGCCCCATTCGTGCTGCTCGTCGACGAGCGACATGTTTGCGGGCTGCGCGTTGCCGTGGAGGGGTATCAAAAGTGCGCTCGTGCGGGTAAAAGGTGGTGTGGTGGTCGCAGCAAAAAGTCGGCGGCGTGCGTGCTGGCGAAGGAAAGAGGTGCAGATGGCCGTCTTGGGTAGTCCGCCTCTACACCATGGGTGACTCAGAGGGGCAGCTATGGATCGTGGGAGCAGCAACATTCATGAAACTGCGGGTGCGCCGAGCCAGAGGTGCATTTAGCGGGGCTGGCCTGCCTTGCCTGCGGAGGACCGACGGTAACCTTCCAGAAGCTTCACGTAATTGCGCCTGTTCCGATATAACCATCAACAATGCCCTGTCGCATCAACACATGACTGTCAGCTATCGCGAGAGGAAGAAGCGCTTATCGTCGGCTGTGAGCAGAATCGAAGTTTAACCAAAGACCGAAGACGAATCCCAGGAAAGCTGCCATGGATGGCGGAGGTCGTAGCGTCTGGTAGCCAAGCCAACCCGCAAGCACAACAGTCGCCAGCACAATGGTCAGAGAGCGCGCCCCATGGCACGAAGCGGCCTGCAGATAGCTCTTTGGAGCACGAGCAACGGCTGAGCAAGCGATTCGACTTGTTAAACCTGGGTAAGCAAGCTTCGCCGTCGCCTTCTGCTCGTTGCACAACTAACGACATACCAGTCGACGACAATGGCACCCGCCTCTACATTGGCATCCCGCGCTCCAATGCCCCTCAACCGCCTCCAAAACCAACCCCATCGCCCGTCGAGAAGCCAGCAAAATACCACAGAACCCCCCGTCCCTTCGCCGCAGATGCCATGCAAGTCGAAGACACACCGCACAGAGTCTACATCGCCGACCTGAACGCCGAGCTCTCCGACATCGAGTCCGACGAAGACACGCCCATCTTCCTCTCCGACATCGAGAAGCACCTCTCCAAAATCCCCCGCCACGTACTCCTTGGGCCCGAGCCAAGAACCGCCGACGACAACCAACTCGTCCTCTACAATGTGCCTACGAGTCTGAGCGTACCAGAGGAGCAGGATAATGTGCGGAAGGCGATTGTCGAGGCACGGCAGAGGATTAGAGAGAAGCAGGTGAACCCAGCGACTGAGCCGGAGCGAGCGTCTGGTGTCACAGGGATGGCGGTGGGTATACCCCAAGGACATGTGCAGGAGGAAGAGGATGAAGATGAAGATGCAATGGACATCGATTGAAAGATCCCGAGGGTATATGATATGCAGATTACGATATTCAATATACAAAGCATGATCCAGTCACACAATGCGTCGCTAAATGAGCAGCACTTCAACAACAACAACAAACTCCACTTATATATCCCCTCGTCTACCGTCTAAACCGCTCTACAAACCCCATGACCTTCGCCTTTGCTGCTTGCGGTCTCGGCGGCAACTCCTGTGTCGGTGTCTGTTGTGGCTGTCCCTGCACACCTCCCTGCTCCAAATCCCCTGTGTTCCCTCCTACAACACCACTCTGCTGTGGCCCTGGCTGTGGAGCACCATACTGTGGCATCTCCATCGCACCGGTACCTCCCTGATTCGGGTGCACTTTCGACACTCCAGGGGGAGCGAAGTACTGTGGCGGCGCATCGTTGTTCTGATACAGTGGCGGGGGTTCCGCCCATGCGCCGTCTTGCCTTTGTTGGTATGGTGCGTTGGGGTGGTAGGGTTGTTGGGGTTGTGTTTGGTAGAATGTGAAGTGGTTTTGCGGGATACCGGCTTGGCCGTAGCGTCTGCGCTCGGAGTAGGATACTAGGAACTGTTATACCTAGTTAGTGACGGTCGAAATGGTAGAGTGCTTGGAGGACTTACACGATGGTACGCAAGCAGTGGTTGTCCCTTCTTTAATCGCCGCTTCGCGTGTATGTATCCCCCAACGAACCAACCGAAAAAGACGAAGAATATGGTGGCGAGGATGACCCATTTGATTATTATGCCTTTCTGTTCAATTATTAGCTTTTACTCGTATCGAAGAGGGGAGGAGGGATGAAGGCTTACATCAGAATACCAAAACCCATCGTCGCCATCGCACTGCACATCCCCATCCGGGTACTGGACGCAGTATCTCTTCTCCAAAAACATGACGAAAACGTATTATGTGCAACTACCCAGCAATCCGACGAGCAGACAGGAAAGATATGAATATGTAAACGGCGCGAATGTCGAGATGTGTTCAGAGGGACGCTGTTTCGAGATCTAGGGAGGAAGAAGATGCTCTGAGAGTACTGTGAGGTAGTACGAATACGTCGTGGCTGTGCCACTCTCTATTCTTCGGCGATCTAAGACCCGGATATGTCGTGTGTCGCAGCCGGGAGGCTTTTCCAACGCTCTTCGTTTCGTCTGTGTCGAGGCAGATGCGTTGGTTTCAGGATGGTGGCGGTTGCGCAGGGTATTGGTGGTAATAGGAACAACAGCAATTGGCAAAATTCTTGGTACCAGAAATAGTAGTAATATTTGGAGATGGACTTAATGGTATGAATGAACGACCAAAAAGAAACAAATATTGGAAAGGGAGTAGCTGATGCTGTGGCTGGTGCAACTTGAGGTTGGGGAGGTCGGGATGATATGCAAGGGACCAGGGGGTGGCCACGCAAGCGAGACCGTGCCCTGCGTTAGCCGGCACGCTATTGAAAGCTTGTCCCCTCTGCCCACATGTCAAAGACCTCACCTCCTTTGGTTGAGACGGCAACGCATTCCATCAGCCACCTAATGACGACTGTGGAACGTAGTTGTGGCGCTGTATGATTGAGGCCTTGCAAATTGTGAGGGTTGGACATTGTTTCATGCATTTATGACTTGTATTGTGACAGACGTATAGTTCAATTGGGACGCGCGTGCAAATCTGAAGCTTCTTCCTCCCGTATTCGCGGCTCATGAACTACTAGCCATGTTCTGGTGGTCTACCTCCATACCGTACACAAAGATGCTGTATCATCTGCTGTCCTTCTACCGTACACTGATAGCGAAAATGAATTAGAAACACTAGTAAACGTTGTGGTATAATGCCACAGAACTCCTCTTTTTCATACCCAATAACACATGACATGCCATGCCATAACCTGGACCCCCGGTATGTCACCATACAGACCCCACCGTGTTGTTTCGCCAGATGCGCCACAGTAGATCCGGGCACCTCCGCTCAATGCTGAATATGCCCAAAGGCTTTGACAACTCCAATTCAATATGCCCAAAACGTAAGGCTTGGGAGAAGGTTTTACAAGTAGGAAAAAGGGAAAAAGGGAAAAAGGGAAAAAAGAATCTAATGCAACAAGTTACGAAGCGATGGACTTGCGCTGGCTCCGGTATTGGCTCGCTCAGTCGGTGCCGAGGTAACAGATGGAGCGTCTCGCATCACTGCATCCCTGGGAGTTGTCGGTCGACCAGGCGCGGGGCTAGCGTGGTGGAGAGGAACGTACTGCGATACTGCTGGTGGAGGAGCGGTGAACGGGCTCTCTGTAGAACGCGAAGAGTGATGGGGGTGTGGATGTGGGTGAGTAGGTGAATAAGGCAGACTACGTGGCGACTGCATGCCATTGACCATCATTGCACCATTGTTGAGATGTAGCGGTGGAGGAGGCCCGCTAACAGGGGGCGGAGGATACGATGCGCGAAGGGGCGCTGGAGGCATTTGCGAATGTATAGGGGGGCCTGAATATGGTGGATACCCATTCGGCTGAGCGTATGGCGCATGGTAAGGCGCGGAATGGCCGACAGGAGGCGCCTGTAGGGGCGGAGGCGCCGGATATCCATTCCCATTAAGTAGGTGATGCGAGGGAGGTCCGGGAGGAGGTGCTGTGCTGTGCCAGGCCGGTAATGGAGGAGGTTGATTTGGCGGCAGAGACGGAGGACCGCTCGGAACTGCCCATGACCCAGCTAACGCAGACGGTGGAGGTGGTGGAGCATATTGCTGTACTGGAGGAGATCGCAGGGCTAAGTGTTGTGGTTCAGGAAGGACAGAAACGGACCTAGGCCGTTCTTCTTCGTCTTCCGCGCCATTCTGCTTCTTCCAGTGACACTTCTGGCATAAGTAGGAGGCAGGTCGAACGACTGCAACGTCGGTATCCAACCGTAATTGGGTTTGCGGCGCAGATGAAGCTACAGGTGGTGCGTCGGTCATCTGGTGATCAGTGGACCCATTGACCATGTGGCCATTCTCGACGTCCGGCTTTTTGTCCATGTGCCCGTTCGGCTCAGAGCCATTGGTGCCCAAGGGACCATCCACAGCACGAGGCATGTTTGGTGCAGGTGTCATTTCGTCAAGCTTCCACCAACGGGGACTAGCATCGATTTTACACCGCACGCATTTACGTTCCGGCTTGGGCATTGTAGGCTCGCTGGACTCTTCTTTAACAGGGATACCGGCATTCGACTGCCGTCCTCGTGCAGAGGTTGGTGTTTGGGCAGTGACGGCAGACGCGCGACGATTGACCTGCGCTGGTGTAGGTTGGGGTACGATACGCGTCGATTGATCGACCAGGTTGGCCTTGCGTGCGGTACCGGTAAGTGTGAGATCTGCCTGTTTAAATTCGCGCGCAAAGAGTTGTAGCGCGATCAGATCTGTCCCTTCTACTTCCTCATTCATCGGATGAACAGCAGTCTTTGGCGCATGCTCTTTGCACCATATCGCCGCGGCCAAAGTGCCTGTTTCTCCATTCATGGTGACCGTAGGCACTGCATCTCTTCGCGAAGCTTTGACTGGGGTCATGTCGAAACCAAAGATGTAGCCACTACTATGTGCACAGCCAACATGGAAGGTTGTATGACATTGCAGACAGGATGTGCAGGCGCCTTTCGACGTCTTGCACAGCTTGCATACCGCGTCGTATCGGAGGGTCGGTGCTCCAATCCCCTCCACCATGTCAAGGCGAATTGCGTTGCTGAACTTAATTTCTGCGTGCCAAAGTGCGCAGTACACGTGCACCCAGTTGTTGTCTGCAGTACGTTTGAGCGGCTCGCGGGGAATTAGAGGCCGGCCCTTTTCTTGCTGTTTGAGGCGGTATTCCTCTTTGGCTTTGTCAACAAGCTCTTTCTCTAGTCGTTCTTTCTCCCTGTCCCGGTCGGTCTTCTTCTTGTGTGACACCTTAGGCTGCTCATAAAAGTCTTGTTCCGTGTCCTGCTGCGGGCAAAGGACACACTCGTAGGTCTAAAATTGATTAGAAATTAGCCAAGAAGGGATGGCATAATTTACTTACGTAGGAGACACTCTCTTTCTTGTCATTCTTGCACGTGTCGCAGTACCATTTGTTAGCATGTCTGACCTCCTCAATTCCGTAGCAGGACTTGTGAACGGTGAGACGACAAGCCGCACATTCCAAGCGCGAGCCTTCCGCTGACCGACAAACAGCGCAAGGTAGGGCTCTGAGCCGTGGCGGCGCGGGAACTGGCGGAGGCGTTGGGGCCTTGGGTACTGGAGCAGGTTTCTCCTTCTCCTTCTTTTTGAAAGCGGGCTCAGTGGCGGGTGTTGACGCCCCACTATCTCCGTTCGCAGTTGCAGCCGTCTTCTGCTTCTTCTTCGGAGGCTCCACAACGGGTTGGGTGGTAGCCGTTGGCAAATCAGCGTACTCAGGAGTACCGTTTTTCGAGCTGGAATCAGTTTGAGCAGCATACACTTCGCGCAGGAGCTCTTCGTCTATCCTTCTCTTCCAAGCTTTGCCCCCTCCCTGAGCAACCTTCTTAGCAATCTCATCTACATTCTCCCACTTCACTGCATATTTGCGCCACAAGTTTGCGCAACGCAAGCAAAGCGCGACTACAAAGCCCGTCTTGTCCTTTGATCGGCCATCTGCAGGTATCATTTGGCCAGGAGACACGCCAGGAGCTCGTCTCCATTGCCGTGAGTGCCGAGTGGTGCAAAACTTGCACTGGAAGTTGCGCTTGCGTTGTATGGCCTTGTCGTTGTCGAATGCAGAGTCGTCTTGATTGTCCGCGATATCATCGAGAAGCCGAGCCTGCGCATCCGGTTCAACCTTCTTGCTTCGCCCTTTCCGATTGCTGTAAGCGCCCCATATCTCCCTCCCCTTGGGAGTCTTCTTCCACATGTAGTAATAGCGTACGGCATCGCCATAGAACATTGTTTTGCTGGTATGCAGACGAACGTTCCTAATCTCGGAGCCATATTTTGCGACACCTTCGTTCCATTTCTTCTCTTCCTCTTTCGTCAGCTCTGGCTCCTTCAGATCTTTCCGCTTGTCGAGTTTCTTGACATGCTTCAGTGCAACATCGGCATCGTACTGGTGCTTTGTGAATAAGGCCAAGCATTTGTCCAAGAAATTTGTGTTATACGGCTCAACTCCAACGTGCTGTTTTGCCAGGGCTTTCGCTCGTTCCATGTAAGCTTTCACCTGTTCTTCAGTGACCGTTGGGGCGTTGTCTTCACCGCGCGTTGAGTGTACCCCTAGAGGAGGCATCTTGAACATAAGCTCTGCTGTGCACTTTGAGTCCTTGTTGGGTAGATCCTCGCCACGGCGAACATAGCCTGGGGGCTCGTCCATGACCCACTTAGGGCGTTTCGCCTTCTCAGCCTTGTCTGCCTCGATTGCAGCGACAGTCTCCTTAGAGAGTTTGCCTTCTTTCTTGTTGCCCGCTGCCTTGACATAGCGTTTCTTGATCTCGGCAGGCTTAACAAATTCGACCGCATGCCCATGCCAAACGTTGACGTTGGCTTGATGTCGCGGTCCTAGCCGGGAGCTCGCACGTGGGTAGATCGCCCTGTCATCGTACTGTAACGCGTCTTCTACTCGACAATGTATGCCGAGATATCGCATGGGCCACATCTTTGCCAAGGCTATTTCAGCTTGCGTTCCGGGATGGAGGTCGACTTGAGATTCGGGATCGGGGGTGGTGGCATTGGTGTCGCCACTTCCTTCCTCTTCTTCCTCGTCGACCATTTCTTCTTCATCCCCTTCCTCATTCGAGCCACCCACAAGGGGGGTCCGTCGAGCCTCCAGCTTCTTCTCTTGAGCTCTGCTGCATGGTCCACAAGCCCAGGCGAAACCGCGCGAGGGTTTCTTCAACAGTGGTGGACGGACACAGTTCATATGATATGTGTTGTGGCAGACAGCACATTCGACCGAATCGTTCCTAATAGGGTTAGTGCCATCACGTGGACTGCCAAAGTGAAGACTTACGCAGCACAGTATCCAACACAACGCTTGCAGCTCTTTACTGCGCTAGTTAGTTCCTTCACTCGACTCGTCTCGAGACAGATGTATTTCCATCTCTCATCCAGAGCCTTTTTGACCTTATCGGGTACATTGATGACCTGCGATGTCGGGATAACATCGTACCAGCGGTGAATGAAGCGATCGAAAACCTGATTAAACCAGAAATTATCTTTAGTCTTGCGATACTCGTCCAGATCACCTATTTCACTTCTGTGCAGGATCCGGCATTTCCCTCTCAGTGAAGCGATGGGACAGAGATCCGAATGCATCGTTGCGTAAACGAGGCGCGTGTCATTATTGTAGCGCTGCACATCTCTCGGACGATAGAACCAGTTGACTCGCATTGACTCTATGCGTTT
The DNA here is from genome assembly GCA_021596325.1 of Parafenestella ontariensis. NCBI lineage: Eukaryota > Fungi > Ascomycota > Dothideomycetes > Pleosporales > Cucurbitariaceae > Parafenestella > Parafenestella ontariensis. Next base: position 1,130,845 of record JAKGDA010000003.1, read on the forward strand.
CGTTGGGTCGTTGTCGACGTGGATAAATTCCATGACCCGGCACAGGTAGTAAGGCTCGCCGGGCGGCTCGCACACAAGGTACACTTGATCTAGACGCCCAATTAGAAATCGCGCTTGAAGCCGCAAGACGTGGCTGGCGCAACGGAATGACCCTCAGCTGCAGGGTGCGCAAATCAGAACTTACCATTAACGGACACAGTCTGGCCATCGTCTGCTTCCAGGTGGCCGTCCTTCAGAAATGCCCCAGTCCTTTCGAAGGTCAACATGTTGGACTCGCGTGCGCTGTGGGCGCCCCCCATGGCATGGTTTCCGCGCTTCGGCCCTGCCTGGCTTGGCGGAGCTGCACTTGCGTGGTGTCCATTCGTAGTGGTGGTAGCAGCATTTTTCCGTCGTTTTGTCGTGGGCTGAGGTGTGCTGGACTGAGTCCCTGGTGCGGATGCTGATGCGCCGGGAATATTAAGGTTCGCTGGGTTGTCTTTGGGGTTGGATCCGGAATTACCCCACGACGCATTGCCTTGTGCAGCAGCGGAACCTTTCTTCCCACTCACAGTTGAAGAATGACCGTTGTCGGGAGCCACAGAATTACGCGACGGCGGATCAGATAAGTTGCCATTCGTGGCTGCATGTGCCATTTCGAAGTCCATTTCGGTGTCCTCAGCATAATTTGGCCGTGACCTGCCGGGACGGTTGCGCGACCGCGTGCCATATGATGAAGTGGCCGCGTCGTTTTCCTCAGAGTCGTTCGCTGAAGGCTGCGCATTTTTTGATGAAGCAGTGGCCGTTTCTTGCGACTGCTGCACATCCTCCATGGCAGATGACGCGTCGTGGGAGTTTTGCGCGGACTGGCGTGCCTCCAGGGATGCAGCTCTGGGAGTTGAGGTTCTTGTCGAAGTAGCCTTGCTAATTGGTTTTGATTGCGCAACGTCCTCTGCATTGCTGAGATGATTTGATGCACTGCCTTGCGCGTCGTCCTCGTTGCACGTGGAATCTGCAACAGGCTGATCTGCAGCTTTCGAGGACGAGGCCTCGCCTCCGCCGTTCTTCGCGTCCGTCATGGTGGAATACTATAATTGAAAACAGTATCACCTCGAAAGACGGGCCAAAGGACGGCGAAGAACCCCTTGGACGCAGGCGCGGGCTGTCGCCAGGGTGGTCGTTGAGTAAAGCCCGTCAAATGCGGATATCAACGTAGCATGGGAAAGCCCAATGGCGCATACAAGCAGAACGTCAAAGTACGTGATCAGAGGTGGCTAATTTGGGATCCCTAGGTTGTTGAATTGATGAAGCCGATGGCGAAAACGGTAAATGGGCCGCAGCTAGACCGGAGTGTGTGTCGTGTGGGGAAGTTGATGAAGAAGGGAGCAAGGTGGTAGAAGGAATTCGGAGGTCAAGAGGGCGGGATAGAATCGCGAGTTGGTATGGGACTAACCTCGCCAAGCGGTACGCCCAAGGCTCCCGCCGCGGGTACCGAGTCTTTCTTACGCATATCTCATCTTTCTCATCGGTGCTCTGTTAGCACGACCTCGCGGCATCTCCCACGCTTTCCCACGCCCGCGGAGGCGCCTGCTTCGGCAGCTTATGGGGTCGTTGATGGGCTCTTGATGCTGGTGGTCGTTTGACGGTTTTGCATGTTCTCACTTTGCACATCGTATCGAGCAAAGATGCCAACCCACCCCTGCTTGAGGACACACCACCACGCGCAATTGTCGAGCACATACATCTTGGTCATTTGCAGCTGGATCACTCACCGTCGACGGTATTGGATTTGGACATAGGTAAGTTGCGAAGCGTAGTATTGTGAAGGTAGCTGTGGGGTATCATGTGGTTTGAGCGATACAATGCGTATATATCATCTAAAGCAGTGCGCTCCAATGCCCCGTACAAAATATGGCCTAAATTTGACTGCCGGGTGAGTTGCGCGGGCCCAGCGAGGAGAGTTGAGGGAGGCGATGTATGGTTGTTCCAAAGGCTGGAAACCTCGCTAACCACATGTAGCGCTAAATCGGTTCTTTGGTGCAAGGGTCCAAGTGCTGGGTCTGGTCTAACGGACGACCATCTCCTTTGATAAAGGCAAGGACGCCGCATTCACCACAGCACTCAAGTGCTCCGTCACACGTCTGGCAAGCCACCCCTGTGGGCCCTCTCGCAGGAGTAATAAGAAGGACCCGGTCGTGGTGGGTCGAGGTATCAGATCTTCCTGCCGGTTCAGACGAGTTTTTGGCCTGCTCGCATCTGACTCTCTTTCGCCTCCACATGTTCCGGCCACATCAGCCCGGCCTCAAACGGTCCGACCGATTTGCGCTTCGACTGACTCTGACGAAGCCTCCGCCTTCAGCACTAACCGGCGTTGATGAGCGCATGCAAAGTGGTGATGCAGCCGAACGGCAGCGGGATTATCCAGCGGCCACAGACAGGGCACACACCCAACGCTAGCAGATCCATTTCGCAATCGTCCTCGACTTCGGCTGGCCCACTTGCATGCAACACCAGCTACACCCTGGCCGACCGTCATCAGCCATATCCTGCTCGATGCTAATTCGCTAAAGTGCACTTGGCACGCTGAACTTCATTCTCTGCCGATGTTCGCTTCGTGATCGCTGGTGCACATCAGTTCGACGCAGGGTCGACATGGGCAGCTTTCTCCGGGTATGCGCGGAAAACATGTAGCTTACTTGCGAGGTCGCTGCAAAAACCTTCATTGCAGGCGAGATGCTGGTAGCGTTGGAATGCAGCTGAGACCCCTGTCCCACTACGTGGTGCGGCAAGCTCTTACGTTCTCCTTTCCCATCCGCGAGCGCAATCGTAGCTCAGAATCCTCCAGGAGCTTCGCAGATACTAATCTCTACATTGACTTCTCTGAATATGTTTAGTCCTTCGCGAGGTGTGCGTGCCTTAACAGAAGAAGCATCAACATATCTGTAGACCACTCCAAATTCTTGCTTTGCTTTGTGACACCAGGCGAGTCAGCTCGACCCAGCACGCCCTGTTCCTCGACACACCTTCCATCCCATATTCACTCACTCATCGGCCCGTGTGAGTCTACTTCTATATTCATTCTTTCTGTATATGGTCATCGTCTACCTTTCTATAAAGTGTGACATCTTGTTCACTACGAACAAAACCAGCGAAGAAGCAAAATCTGTGCTTCTCACACCATTGATGTACACTCTTGCACATCTAGTCATCAATATTAAATTGTTCTTAGTTAGACGACGGCCTTTTCCCAAGTGATTGGCAGTTTCCGCAACCACCCTGTCCTATGAAGGGGTGCCTATTCCAAGTAGGAGGTGTGGGAACAGTTTGTGATCCTTCATACCGACAAGATAATTGTCTAACAATGATGCTAGTGTCTGCATATCTTCAGCGCACTACACAAATGCTGAGCAACACTCCACTGTAGCGCAAATTCAGCGAGGCCATCTTACTGCCCGGAAGCAGCCTTGTGGTTATGAGCATGAGTTGAGGGTCTGACCACGAAGTCTTGCCACTTCTGTTGCGGCCATGTCTTGGAAAGACATCGCAAAGATCAGAGTTGCGACGCCGGCCTTCAGAATATATACCTCGGGCCTGCATATCTTTGGGCGAGTTAGATAATAACCAACACACGCTTGTATACCTCAAGCGGCACCAACGGAGTCTTGTCGCATCTAGTGGTGGGGCCGTCACTGCGTCATCGGCCGATCCAAGCCACAAACTCCTCATTAGCTGATTTGGCGCTAATGCGTTCACTCTTGCGCGCATACGACCGCGAAGGTTTTAGCACGTGGTATGAAAAACCACGATGCGATTAAGCTGCTACAACTACATGCATATTCAACCTTCCACTACCATTCTCACGTGCAATCGCCATGACGCAACAGTACGCAACTACCACCGCAACCCCGGACCCTGCATTTTGGTCTGATAGATATTCTTGTTGATCTGGTGTCCTAACCAATCATCGATAAGCATCGCGCATATTAGAAGATAAAGGTAGGACGTAAAGCAAAATCTACAAAGCGAAAATGGCCAAGAGACCAGTAAGACCGGCACCAACGATACGAGCCGAGTTGATATCGGCAGCGCCAGTAGACAGAGCGGGGACTCCAGTGCCGGAAGCAGAGCCTGTCTCGCGGGAACCTAGTAGAACGTTAGAATTTGCATCCACCAAAGGCAAGACTGCCACCATATAACATACCAGCAGAAGCGGTGGGAGTGACAGAGCTGGTGCCCGAGACTGCGCTCGCACCACTGGAGGCAGCGGCGTCACCTGCACCAAAAGCAGTCTGACTACTTGGGAACAGGCTGTTGATGCAGCTGTCGACGCACTTTTCGAAGGCTTGCGAATCTTCAGTCGAGCCGTCGCCTTGATCGCACTTGGCGGCGCACTCGTTGGTTTCGATCGCCTGAGACGCGTTTGGACGGGCGTTCCCTAGGCAAGAAGCCTGGCAGGTGACATCCCCGGGAGTGCATGAGAGCGCGCAGCTCACAGCGGGAGTGAGCCCAGAAGGAATAGCGGTGGTCGCAGGAGCGCTAGTTACGTAGGCATCCTGGGGAAGAGCGAAAGCGCCAATGGCGAAAGCGAGGACGGCAAGGTACTTCATTGTGATTGTTTGTTTGGGCGGCTTGTGATACGAAACAGGGGTGTGTTACGGTGCGGCGTAACGAGGAATAATATAAATTATAGATGGATTGTAAACGAGTGTATGGAAATCCAAATGATTGGAGAACAAAAGCGACCGAAAATGAGTGTGTCAATGTATAGCAGCAGAAACCCGGGGCCGTCGACGCAGCTTTATTCTATCGCCAATGTTAGGGGGCATTGACGAATGGGCACTCGCCTGAACCGATTTGGGAATCTACCATGCCTCGCTGGGCTATGATAGCCGGGAAGGCGTCGGCGCCCTGATGCAGGGCGGAGGGCTCGTGCGTGCCTTCTCCATTGATCACCGCCAAAACGCGCTAAGTAAAACGACGCGTCGTGTCTTTCATCTTGCAACGCCACTATAAAACAGCGCCGCATCACCACTATCGATAGATGCAATGGCCGATAGTGATGAGTACGGCGACGAATTCGACGATACTGAGTTCCTGGACGCTGCCACGCAGGCGGAGAAGGAAAACACACCAGCATTCCAGGCATCACCGCGGCCTGCTAAGCGTCGGAAGGTCAACCATGGAAATGAGAGGACGGTATCCATTCCTCCAAAAAGACAACAAAAACGTCGACCACACCCCTTCATATCATCTGACGAAGAGGACGCTGATGACGAGACTGACCACACACTGTCCGACGCAGGCAGCAAACATGTCTCACCCAACGGCTGCACTCACGTCCAAGATGATCGGCCTGCGAGCCGCAAGAAGAGGGCTCACTCAAAGCAGGGAGATGGCCCCACTCTTGAGACTGACGATGCATCGCCTGTCAAAGAGACAAGGGCACAGAAGATGAAGGAACGAATCCACGTACCCACCACCAATCTAGACATGACAGACGTTTTCTACACACAGCCACCGCAGGAGCACTCGCCACCTTGGAAGCCCCGAGGTGCGATATGGGCGAAACCGACTGTCAGTATCGGAGTGCATAGGCCATCAGAGCCGACGAAGTGGACTGGCCTGGATGCTATGAAGACCATGTCCCTGCCTGGTAGACAGTCCATATCGTCCCGACCAAGCCCCCAAGCACCGATATCTCCAGACAACTCTCACTCACCTATCGAGTTTGAAGAGTCCCCCAGACTGCCTGTAACGAACGGTGCACCTGCTGACTACGACTTCACGCAAGACCTGGCGGACTTGCCCTCTGATGCCTTTGCGTCATCCTCATCGTCCCCGCAGAAGCAGGATGGCGATATTGTGGTGACGGGAGCTCGTAAACGTCTGATGGCGCCCCAGACAGGTTTAAGACAAACTACGCTGTTCGGACATGGCGGTGCCAACGGCGGCGTTCCACCCTCACAAGTGAACAAGCGTTACAATTTTGTCGTCGACCAGAAGCAAGAACCACCAACTCACCACAAGTTGGATGCTGAAGCGACGAAGACCTGGGTGTACCCGACTAATTTGGGCACAATACGAGACTACCAGTTCAACATCGTTCAGAGGGGCCTGTTCCACAACCTGCTGGTCGCTCTTCCAACTGGTCTAGGAAAGACGTTCATCGCCGCTACTATTATGCTCAATTGGTTTCGCTGGACAACAGAAGCGCAGATAGTATTCGTCGCGCCTACCAAGCCGCTTGTATCCCAGCAGATTGAGGCCTGCTATAACATCGCGGGTATGCCGCGCTCGGCCACGACAATGCTCACGGGAAGCGTTTCGCCAGGTTTGAGATCAGAAGAGTGGCGAGACAAGAGGGTGTTTTTCATGACACCTCAAACTCTGCTGAACGATTTAAAAGGAGGATATGCCGACCCAAAGAAGATAGTATTGCTCGTTGTCGATGAAGCACATCGCGCAACTGGCTCATATGCATACGTAGAAGTGGTCAGTTTCCTAAGGCGCTTCAACCAAAGTTTCCGCGTCCTGGCCCTTACGGCTACTCCTGGTGCCGACGTCGAGGCAGTCCAGAAGGTCATCGATGGATTGGACATTTCGCGTGTCGAGATCCGCACCGAGAACTCCATGGACATCTGCAGCTACGTACATCAACGCAAGATCGAGAAGCATGTGTTCCAGAACAGCGATGAGATGGAGATGTGTATGGATCTGTACAGCCAGGCATTGCAGCCTCTAGTAAACACCATAGCTGGGTTGAATGCTTACTGGAGTAAAAACCCCCGCGACCTGACCCCTTACGGTTGTCAGCAAGCAAAAAAGAGATGGTCCCAGGAAGCTGGGCGGAACGCAAACCAAGGCGTTAAGTTCATGGTCAATACGGTCTTCTCAATACTTGCGTCAATCTCACATGGGATGGACCTGCTAAAATATCACGGTTTGGGCCCGTTCTACATGAAGATGAAGGAGTTCGAAGATGAGAGCGTCAAAACTAAGTCCAAGTACAAGAAACAAATTCTTGATAGCGACGCTTGGAAGAAGCTCATGACACGACTTCGCGGGTGGGTTAATGATGACAACTTCGTTGGCCATCCGAAACTGGAGTTTCTACAGCAAGTTATTCTGGGTCACTTCGTCAACGCAGGAGATGGATGCGGTCCCGAAGGTGCACCACCTGCACAAACGAGGATCATGGTATTCGCCCACTTCCGCGACAGTGCCGAAGAGATTGCCCGCATTCTCAAGAGGCATCAGCCGATGATCCGGCCTCGTGTGTTCGTTGGACAGTCCCACGGGAAGAATTCAGAGGGGATGAGTCAGAAGGAGCAGCTGGATGTCATCGAGAAGTTCAAGATGGGCACTCACAATACCCTCATTGCTACCTCGATCGGCGAAGAAGGACTCGACATCGGTGAAGTCGATCTCATCATATGTTATGACTCAAAGGCATCCCCGATACGCATGCTGCAGCGGATGGGTCGTACCGGCCGAAAACGTGAGGGAAAGATTGTCATGCTTCAAATGCAGGGCAAAGAGGAGACCGATGCCAACAAAGCGAAGGACAGCTACGAGAGGATGCAGGAAATCATTGCGAATGGAACGCAATTCAACTTCCATGACGAGATATCGCGAAGGATCTTACCTCCGGATGTGAAGCCTGTTGTTGATCGGCGTGTTGTGGATATTCCGCCAGAAAACTCCCAACAAGACTGGCTTCCAGAACCGAAGAAGGGACGTCGCACTAAGAAGCCTCCCAAGAAGTTCCACATGCCGGACGGTGTCCTGACTGGTTTCGTCACTGCAGGTCGCATGGATGAAGAGATTGTGCCCAAGGGTCGTGGAAAGAAGATGACCGCGCCAGTCCTCCCCAGTGAGGAGATTCTTGAGCCACCACCGCTAGAGTCTGTCCTACTAGACGAGAAGGCGACCCAGGATCTAGAGAGACGATTTCAGACTGTTATTGACGATGACGACTCCCCTATGGTTAATGAACTGGATCTTGGTCGACACTTCGAGCACCAACGAATCCTAGTCCGTACGCAGCACATTTCCGAGCCTGGTCATGTCACGCAGAGCTTCGTTAGTATGATGCAGCGCATGCGTGATATGGACAACGATCGTCTTGATGCTTTCAAGCAGAACCTGCATTACTCTGACTGCGAATCTGATGCAGGCATAGATTATCTTGTGTCAGACGCAGAGTCGGGGCATCCGATTCAAGAGGATGTGTGGGCTGATGATGACCCAGCGTCACAGACACTTCCGAAAGCTAAGACAAAGGCAAAACCTGGTCCAAAACCCAAGGCAAAAACCATTCCCAAGACTCCCGCACCACGGGGCAGGCCGCGAAAAGACAAAAGCCCCTTGGAGACGCCGATCCGTCGGTCTAAAGCCAGCAGCAAGACACCTCAAACCAAGACGCCCAACTGGCGTGTCTCCGGCCTGGCGCAGGAGGGCGACGAATCGTCTCCTCCGCCAACAGATCCTCGCTTCCACATCGCATCCCAAGCTGACACTATTGGCTCCGATGACACCATCGGCGAGGATGAGGTGCAGGATACTCAGGCATACAAATTGGACTCCGAGCTTGCCAGTTTCATTGTGGAGGACGAGGAGGAAGTCAACGTCCCAGCATCCAGTCTACCCAGTCTCGACTTGTCTGGCATTGGAAAGGGAACGCAAGCTGTGGTCAAGGCCGCCAGACCGAAGAGACCTCCCGTCCGTGAAAAGATTTTCACTAGCGATCCTACGGATGATGATGCGGTTGTGAGCAGCGACAGCGACGACGATGCGCCGCTTGTCAAGCCAGCAATTAGTACAAACAGGAAGCTACCCTTTGTTGTAGACTCTGCTTCCGAGGAGGAGGATGAGCCTATTGCGCCTAGGAGGAGGGCTCGAAGAGTGATCGATGATGACGAAGATGAAGAGTAAGGAGTCCTATCAGTGAGAGTGTGGTGGCACCCGATTACAACTCGAGAGGAATTCTCTGAGACATGCTACGTACTTTAGCAGAATGTACATGTCATTGTAGCTATCGCTTCATACCTTCCAACAAACTCGAGCCCTTCATACATATCAATCTCCTCGGCCTACTCAAACTGTTTCCAATACTCTGGTTTGAAGCCATCTATTTGCTGTGTATATGGCTCTCCAGCTTTGACCCACCCTTTGATGCCACCACCCAATGTTAATGAGGTTATTTCACCCTGGCCTTTCTCAGCGATGTAATCTGCAAACCAGCCGGAGCATCTCGGGCCACGTCCGTTCGACGATCCTGTCATGTCTCAGCCATGTATCACAGCCCCTTGACGAAGATTGGTATCCAACACAATGTGCCACATCTCACGCCATCACCACACCACACCACACCACACCAAGATGATCACCAACAACGTTCTCAAAACGAGCAAGCAATCCGTCAATAAAATCCGACTTACCACAGTAAAAGGCAACCCGCTTGACGCCTGCACGTGTACAGAGATGATACAACACTGCTCGGTTCATATAGAAACTATGCGCAGGCAGGTTGATGCTTCCTTTGATGGTACCACCCTCATAGTCGGTGCGTCGCACGTCCACTATTAGCAAGTCTGGAGACGACAGGTCTGACAGCGCCTCTTCGCGTGAGATGATGGGTGCGGTAGCACGTGGTGCGGGGAAGGCGTCAGTCCAGCTCCCGGTGGGTTCGGCGGGGTTTGCCATTTCGATAGGTAGATTGGAAATGTAGAATACTTCCAGACTTGTTTGATCCTTGCGATGTTTCGTTTCCCAGCTCCTCGATGACCTGCTGCGTGAGTTGAGCCGCACCAACCGTCGTCCGTAGAGCCTCGGTCAGCCCTACCGAAGCCGCTAGCGGCGGGTGGCCACCTCTGACGCGCCTTCCCCTTTCGCCGCCACAGTTGGTACTGGCCACATTGCTCGTTGCCATTATGGCCCGATGAACGTGTGATTACAATTGCGGTCCGGCAACTTTTCAATCTATTTGAACATACGCGCTCCCTTACCGTCTGTTCTTCTCGGCTTTTAAGCGTTTCGTGTTCCACACTTCTCTTCATCTATCTTAATTGATCTCTGTTCAAGATTTCCAATTGCGGCCAAACGCGAACACAGCCACAGCCAGGGTTCTGACTTTGTGCCGACTGAGCTTCAATACACTCTGGCCTCTTTGCATACCCCACACCAACAGCCGGCTTCCAAGCTTCCGGAAGCATTTATATAGCGACGGGAAGACGAATCGTAAGTGCTAGGATCCCCACACGCTCCGAAAACGCTCCCCGCAGACGTTTGCTGACTTGAGGACTACTGTAGCCCGAACTAGAGTGATACTTCGATATGCGCACAGCATCGCAGGTGTTCTACCTAGCAGTCTTCTCGCTGCTAGGTAGCTCGCACGCTGTGAGCCATGCTACACCTTCGAAGTCCAAGAGTCCTCCGCCAAACGTCTGCGATGTAAGCAACAGATCGTCATGTTCGCCAACACAGGCTCAAGGCGAGAATACTAAGAGTGTCTTTCAGTTGGAGCCCGGAGCGATCGTGTCAGACGCATGCGCAAGCTATAATACCCTCGAGCAACTGAACGAAGCCGTGCACCCTTACCTCCACTCGATTACCCAGGACACCGACTTCTTCTCACATTACCGACTAAGCTTGTACAGCAAGAGATGTCCATTTTGGGACGATGAGAATGGCATGTGCGGAAATGTGGCATGCGCGGTGAACACATTGGACAACGAGGAAGACATACCACTCGTTTGGCGTGCAAAGGAACTAGGAAAGCTGGAAGGACCAACGGCGCAACATCCAGGAAAGAAGCAACAAAGGGAAGAAAGGAAACGACCGCTACATGGTAGTTTAGGCGAGAACGTGGATGAGAGCTGCGTGGTGGAATACGACGATGAGTGCGACGAGCGCGATTACTGCATACCAGATGACCAGTCGGCAACAGTGAAGGGAGACTACGTGTCGCTTGTGGACAATCCGGAGCGCTTTACTGGCTATGCGGGTGTAGGTGCCCAGCAGGTCTGGGAAGCCATCTACCGCGAAAACTGCTTCAGCAAGCCTCCAAAGGTTGCGCCCTCGACTGGGAAATCGGCTCCACCTGGTGGCTCGCCGTTTGGGGGCTTCGGAAACCAACAGCAGATGCTGGCGGCGAACCAGCTACGTAATGTCATGAAAGAGCAGGGTATGCAGCAGAAGGTGCAGTCGGCGATCGCTCATGGAACCCCAGTTGAGCGACTCGATCCTGTTGAATTCGACGACACCTGTCTGGAAAAGCGTGTCTTCCACCGCGTGATCTCGGGCATGCACGCTTCTATCTCGACACATTTGTGCTGGGACTACCTCAATCAGACCACCGGTCAATGGAGCCCCAATCTAGCATGCTACGAGCAGCGACTGCACAAGTTCCCTGAGCGCATATCCAACATCTACTTTAACTACGCGCTCATCTCGCGCGCAGTCGGCAAAATCAAGCAGCATATTTCAGACTATTCCTTCTGCTCCGAAGACCCCGAACAAGATCTCCGCACAAAGAATTCGGTTCTCCGCCTCGCCTCTGCCCTGCCCTCAGGCCCAGAGATCTTCGATGAGACAGTCATGTTCCAGGACCCCGACACCATTGCGTTGAAGGAAGACTTCCGCAACAGGTTTAGGAACGTGAGCAGGATTATGGATTGCGTCGGCTGCGACAAATGCAGACTTTGGGGCAAGGTGCAGACCAATGGGTACGGCACGGCGCTCAAAGTTCTTTTTGAATTTGATGAGAACGACTCTTCGAAAGACCCACCGCTCCGCCGCACCGAGCTTGTCGCGCTTATCAATACCATGGACCGTCTTTCTCACTCGCTTTCGGCTATCAAAGAGTTCCGCCGCATGGTTGAGGAGCGCGAAGGCGTTAGCAGAACCGTTGCCTCTACGCTGCCGGAAACCGACAAAGAAGTCTTGAAGACGAAGCGCGCATTAGAAGACTTCGATGAAGGGGAGACAACAGCGAGCAAAATCCTCGGTGATGATGACGATGGCTTACCAGATTTCAAACGCGATTGGGATCCCCAAAACATGACGCTCATGGAAGAGGTGTGGGCAGAGTTCAATCTCATTAAGCGCACGTTCTGGTATGTGCTCTGGCAGTGGACCCAGCTCCCCGGACGATTGTAAGTCATATTTCCCTCCCTTTCTAAGATCTCTGCATCGTATAGAAGCTGATTGTGAGACAGTACCAAGATCTTTATCCTCGAAATGCAGCGTTTATACAATTGGTGGCTAGGCATGGTTCCTGGACCTAGGAGCTGGGAGATTCGGATTCCGAGGCGTGATGAGTTGTAAGCTTTGATCTCGTGGGCGATTGATGCGTCGCGGATGGAATATCTAGTTTTGGTGCATAGCTTTGGCGTCTAGAAATCGTTTGATACATTGGCATTAGATGGCGTTTGACACTTTGCAGCGAGTCTATGGCGGTTATACATATCAATAACAATCTTCTGCGTATACGTCTGCAAGATATTGATATTATACCCCGGGACGTTGTCGATCCAACGCTGTACATTGTTCTTGGTGCTGATACTAACGCAGCATATTAGTAAAGATAGAAACCTTTGAGTTTAAAAAACAATACGGACTAAGTATTCGGAATTTCGAAAACTAAAGCTCCACAAGGGTATTCTAGAGTAATGCAAGCTAGTTCCTTATCTTTCTTTCAGAACTCCCTACAACTTTTTGTCGTAGCTAACAATCCGCGATGGGTGCGACACGCGATCAGTCAGTCACCTACAATCACAGACAGCAACTCAAGCGCACGAAAAGAAAACCAGAGGAGCAAAGATAAAAAAAGTCTGTACCCTCACGAAACTACAGCAACCTCATTGCGGCACCGGATCCCTCGCACACCCCAACTTCCTCGTCCCCGTTTTCGGAAAGCAAAGACCAGAGTACAACCGCTCTCCGTACACCGCACTACTCCCCAACCCAACCTTACTATCCTGCGTCTGCAACAGCTGACATGTACCAGGACACGTCGACGGCCCTTCCCACGTCACGCACTGCGGCAGACAGGCTCTGACTTTCTTGTTCCCTTCCCCGGAGCAGTGCACGTTGATCTCCCTGCAATGGGTCGTCAGGTCCTGACAAGGACCCGTGCGGGGACAGGGCAGGATTTCACTGCCGCCGAGGGCTCTGGTGCGCACGCCGCGTATACCTTCCTCGGGGTTTGCGTCCCATTCTTGTTGTTGGACGGCGTTGGTGGAGGGGTTGAGTGTGAGGAGTGGGTGTTCGGCGGCGCGCGCTGGGGGTGGCGTGGGGTTGGTATTGTTTGTGGTAGAATAGCCTGTTGAGCCTGCTACGCAGAGGGATGTGTCGGTGAATGCTGCAGCGGCTACGTCGTACCAGAGTTGTGTCATGTTGTAGAGGTTCGCGAGGGTGTAGTAGATGCGGCAATCGGCTGCTTCGTACTTGAACTGCAGGGGAGTTGTGTCGTTCTGCCGGATTTGATCGCGCAGATTGAAACTTGCGTATCTGTAGTACATGCCTGGTTCGCGTACCTCAGGGATAGTTGCGTTGGCATTTTCTTCGACGTATGTGTCGATGCTTCGTGCATAGAGCATGTCGTCATCTAAACTGGCAGCGGCGTAGGATGTCGCGCCGCGGTTTCCGCTTGCTGCTTGCATCGGTCCAGTGGAAGGACGGCCGCCGGCAACAATGGTGCGCACGCCAGCGCGGGTCATGAATTCTACAAACAGGGCGCAGGCTGATGCGCAGAGACCGTCAGTGAGGAGGACGATTTGGTCGGGATTCCAGACGCGCTGCATGTCTGGCCGTTCTGTGGCGTTTGCTAGATACATCATTGGGATCCATTTATCGAAGGCAGCTTCGTCAAAGACCTCGTTGGCTAGATTATATCGCTCAGTGAGTGAGAATGCGTCTCCGTTAGCGTTCACCGGGCCCTGATATTCAGGCCAACCCGAGAAGTTTCGGCCCGTGGCAGCGTTTAGTCGTGTGTTGATGACCCACTCATCAGCCGCTAAATCTTCCTTGAGGATCCGGCCGTTGTCATTATTCTCATCTAGTAATGCCCAATACTCCGATATGGAGTCACCGATGACGTTTGCCAGTGGAAAACTGCGCCTCCGGCTTCCGCCAAACGGTGTGAGGTCGGGGAAGAAGCTCTTAAATGTAGTATACGCGAGAAGTATAGTTCCACCAGGGTTACGCTGGAGATCGATGACGATTCGCTCGAGGCCCTTGTCTGAAGCATTGCCGATGAAATCACTTATTGCCACAGAGTAGTCGCCAGTTGTCTCGGGCACTATGTCAAAAGTCGGAAGACTGAGAACACCGGTTGATATATCGTCGTAGAAGTATCCAGTTACCATGCCACCATGGAGGATACCCAGATCTGGTTGCGCGATCGAAGGATTGTCAGGGAAGGCACCATAGCTGTCGTTAAACCAGCTTTTTGGTGGTTCCGCTTCTACGGTATCTCCATCGAAAGCAGGCGAAACGATTGTCGTTGGGTCGAATGAGTCTGGCAATAGTCCAAGGACGAAGTAGTTGTAAAAGTCGCCTCCTGTCGTCAAGGGGCCCGTGTAATTAGCAAGCTCGCTGTAGATTGCGACCCAGATCGTGTCAATCTTGGTGCCGTTCTCGAATGTGAACGTAAGATTTTCGCCCGGGTACTAAAGGTGCAATGCAAAGTCAGTGTGTGTCATATATCAGTTCGTGTATTGGGTTTTCGTACGAAGGTGCCACCTCCTGAAAAGGTTGTCAAACCACCCTGAATATCCAAGGTGGGATGCGACATCAACGCATTCCATTCAGCATGCGGTTCGATGTAGCCCCACGAATTCAGCGAGGCGTAATGGTTGAGAAACTCATTAACTTCGGTGCCGTTGATCGTGGTGATTGCTGAAGGCGTCCAGCCCGGGGACGGACTCTCTAAGATATCATCTAGAAAAGTGTTATACACGTATTAGCTAACATCGGGAAGAGACAATGCTAACCTGTGATGTAAATTTTAGGAGCCTGTTTACCGTCGATTGATACAGACGCGATCTCGTACGGACTTGCGAAAGAAAAGGCGGAAAGGACACCTGCAGTGAGCGAGACGTGACCATCATGCATGGCGTAGATGAGGAGCTGGAACTCGGTTTCGAAGTCATACTGATTTGCGTAGGAGCCCGCGTCAACTTTTCGCTGAATTCTTCCGACTTCTGTAAGAACGTCTACTGCAGGCTGCTGATACTCTGCGGGAGGGTCTTTCAGGTATGCAAGTGTGCTTTGAAACTGGATGGTCTGGTTCCAGTACTTGATGAACCGCGTCGCAACAGCGGGGTTGAAGGGGACGCTGGTTAAGCATTTGTACGCGTCGGATGCCCAGAAGATCTGGTAGCCTTCGTAGTGTTAGCGAGTCACGGTGGAGTTGAGGTGTTGATGAGATGGAATCAAATGAGCTCAAAGGAGACGATGAGTAACAGGTGTTAGGCCATCCCTCGTCCTTCCCTCTCAACCGCTTCACTTTCATCTCAGAATTGAAAAGATTGTTTTCGACTGTACTCACCTGAATTCACAGAGTCAATGATGTCACCACATATCGTCGCCGGAGAACTATCCTGTCGCGATTCCAGCTTCTTGGGGAGCGATCGGGCGAGGCTGCAGGCCACGAGGGAAGCGGCCACCAAACCTTGAACGAGCAACATATTGGCGACACCACGAAAAAATGAGAGACGGTCAAAGACAGACTAATGCTACTTTACGGCGCATATAGCTCTTTTGCATTTAATAACAACAGAACCCTAGTTCGCGCCCCCAGCTTCATGGGCTGGCTTTTGCACGCATGGCGTTTGATGGGGGCCGCTATGGGCCGCTGTATCACGGTGACTGCCTTGCGGCGTTTTTACGCCCCCAAATTAACTCCTTTTGACAAGATCCCGTGTCTAACTTACTCCACCGATGGGGCTCGATATAGCTGGCTTCAGCCGCAAGCTTGCTCATCGGTCGGTGCTGTCATTAGTACCAGGTTTCTAGGCTAGTGTCGGCGACGAGCCGCACCGTCAGCACCAGCTAACTCAAGTGTATGATATCATTGCAGTATATCGGGAAACGAGATCAAGTGCGAAGATGCCTCATCCAGCCTTGCAATCGTCTAAAGGCATAACGTCTGATATTTATCCGGGTATTTACGACTGGTTCTTCACATACGATGTGTTCAAGCGATGGGTTGAAGCTAGAAGAACATGGCAGCTACATTGTATTGGCGGTCCAGGTGCTGGGAAAGTAAGTGACTATCCAACTCATCCTGAGTCGAACTGATCGAAGGTTATAGTCAACATTAACCTCCCTGGTATATCGACACCTGAAAACTCATCCTGAAACTCAGCACTACCCGATCGTGTCTATTTACGTCGACCAAGATGTACCCGATCATGACAATCACTTCATCGAAGACTTTCTCGATACCTTGTACCTCAAGCTCGCAGAAACAACGGCGCTTCAGAAGGACGCATCGGATGACATATATGAGGACTATGCACAGAAACGCCTTTCTACTGCAAACGCACCCGAGGGCTGCAGAATCAGGGATCGATTACGTCTTCTTCGCGAGGCACTTCACGCGCGCCTTGTAGCTCTCAAAAACGCACGTGCTTTCTTGCTACTAGATGGCATCGATAGATGTAGCCAGACACTGCGCATGATGCTGGACGGAGACCTTGCTAAACTCTCAGAGACGGGGCTCAGTATACTCATCACATCGCGTTTCGCAGCCTTCGAGCAAGGCGAAGTCCGTTGCGACCATCGAAACCACGATAACCGACAGGACGATGATCCTATGCCTATTGCTTCTCGAGGCCCCTTGAATATGTTCCTAGAATGCCGCCAATGCGGAGCTGATTTGTGTTTTCCCTGCAGAGAGGCGAAGAGACTTTGTCCATATTGGTGAGTTCAATCTACTCTTAGTATCAAACCATGTGCTAATGATCCCTTCAGTCACGACAGTTCCCATCTTCATGAGCCTTACGATCATGTCAACATCGGAATAGCAGTCCCTGAGGTAGAAATGAAAGATTACATAGCATGGAACTTAGAACGCGAACATGGAGACCTTGGGCTTGGCAGTTCTGCTCGGAAGCCGCCGTTATCACCTCTAGGGAAATCTCTCATCTCGAAGACAGCTAGCAAATCAATTCAGATACATGCTAATGAGGTCTATGACTCCGCCGGCGGTCATATCGGACTAGCGAAAGCAAGACTCGATCTCATACACAGTATGGGTTCCCTTGAAGGCATCGAGACACGCAGAGATCAACTGCCCGTCAATATCGTCACGATGTTTGACTTCGGACTCAAACGCATCGAGAATCAACCTACCAGCCAGTGTGACATCGCTTTGAAGTCTATAGCTGCTGCTTCAATCAACATCAAAGGCGTAGAGATCCCTGAACTTCGAGAAATACTGAAGATCTTCGGTGCCGCAGAAACCCGCAGCGGTGAAGATATCCTGGAAGCGACAAGAGGCTTCCTTCTTGGCACAACACGAGACGATCCTCAGAAAATTGCAGTTTATCACCACAGCTTCTTCTTTTATATTGCTGAGCGATACCATCGAGGGATCCATCGTGCCTCATTACAGATCAACCCTCCTCGAGCTCGTTTCGAGCCCCAGAACGTATCTGAGTCACCTGCCAAAGTCACTCCGCACAAGATGGCTAGATCAAATACTATGCAGATGATCAAGGAGGAGCCGCGTCAGCCATTCATGCTCAGGAAGGGTACTCGAGCTTGGAGATAGCCACGCACTACTAAAACGAGCCAATCTATGACCACGACACATGCCGTCTTTCCTCATGGGGCACTACTGCTACGACGGGAATCGAGTCATAAAGTAATGAAGTTTTGAATCAATGTTTTATCTAAGCTCAATGTTTTAATCAAGCCAAAATTTACGCCCTCGGCCCGTATCATACATGTCAGCTGATACTCTTTCCAAATCCTCTGTCTTTTCAGTCTCCTGCAACTTCTTATAGAACCTATCACTCGCATTTCGGAAACGAAATGCTCCGGTTCTGCGGAATCGATGCTTCCCAGCATACTTCATGAGTATTCCATGTCCCGCATAGTCGAACTCTTCGTCGTCCCCAGTTTCTGTCAGTTCCTTGATCTTAGGAAGTGTATTGCTTCTTCCTATCTTCCTTCCTGGCACCGTATCTGCCATGTTTGTCTTGAATGTCGGTGGTTTGATGACTTGTTTCGCAGCCAGGACTACGAAGAACGGTAATTCTGCAACTGGATCTCCTTGTGCTGGCACGATATCCGGAAAAGCCTCTACTTCCACATCAGTGATCCCACTAACCTGGAGCATCCACTTCTTTCCTGTTTCAACCCACTGCAGTCGTCCGCGACCAACGTGTCCCTGGATGCGAATTGATTTACTATAGAATTCCGGTTTAGCGTCCCTGTCAAGCTCTTCTGGACTATTATTTTTATGGAACTCCTTTCCGTCACTCATGTCGAATTGCTCCTTTGCCCGTTGATAAGTCCGGCGTTGAAGCTCTGGACCTGTATCGCTTCTTCCACGTGGAAGTAGGGGTGGCACGTCGTTGGCAGGTCTCTTCGATGTTGTCCGGACCAACTGCTTTCTGCCCTTCAAATCGAAGCTCAAAGGTTGACCGTCGTGGTCTCGAACTTTGTGGTGTAGTTGATCGGACAGACGGTCAGGCACAATAATTGTACCATCCATGGACGCCCAGGACCACGAAGGAATCGGGCGCGCTATGAGCTCTTTTGTAGACTCGCTTGGGCGCTCTACAAGCGTACATTCTTCAACTCGCCAGGCTAGTTGATCTTCCAAGTTCTCTTCCCATAGGCCCTCGCCATATTCAACACTCAGCGCGTCCCGAACCAGCTTTGCGATACCCCACATAGCTACCAGCTTATCCTTGCCCTTTGTCAGGCTGCAACTGGAGTACGTTTGAACTGCCGTCTTCCAGAAAGCTCCCATAGATTGATCGATCGCCCCGGCTAGAAGCTCATGACTGTCTGCAGGTTCTTGTAACCGACCTCGCCAGTGTCGGTCTGGCCCAGCAGCATTGTCCATAGGTTGCGGTAGACCAGCCGGGAGTGTTTCGCATGCACTCAGCGAGGGGCAGTCCCAAAACACTTGGGACTTTGCAAAGTGTAGGATTCTCGGCGACAGCATACGCTCTGCGTAGCTCTCAGTAACCCTCCTAATTCGTGAAGCTGAGAAGTCTTACCTTGAAACACCCATCCTCGAAGGTACAAAAATGACTGCAGCAGTTCACTCTCCCATAAGTTCTCCGGCAGTGCTGCCCAGCTTTTCGTCCCAAAGAACGCCGAGTCATCCCTCGGTTGGTACTTCACTGGAACAACATCCTCCGGATCCCTTGTGCGAAAAGCGCCAAACGTGCTATCGGGCGAGTCTGCAATGGCAATATTGCAGTAACTATTCCGATACACAAGATGCATTCGATCTGCTTCATACGCCCAATCAGCATCATCGTTTTGGACTATACACAGACTGTCTATCCAGATATAACCGACATTCAACGCCCTGACAATCTCAATCGCTTGCTGAAAATTCGTTGGGAAGAGATGCCAGTCGACTCCCTTCTGCATGAACATGTTCTTATTCTCCACGTGCAGTTGGACGAATTTAGGTTTGCCCCAACAATGAGACAAGGAGCAATACGGGCCTTGAACCGATGTTGATGTCGTTTCCACGAGGCGAACTGGTTTCTCCGGTGGTCCGCTGATGTCGAGAAGACGAGTCGGCACGAATCTCTCGGATTTTGGCGTAGTTTTCTTGCGCTTCATGCAATCTGTATGCGAGATATTGCATGTTTCGACCCATGAACGTATTCGATCGCCACCGTTGAGCGCTGGATCTGTCGAAGTACCGAGTTCCTGGGCGGTGGGTAGTGGTTGGAGATCTTCTTCGGGAAAGAGGAAGAATGTTCTTGTTGGCAGTCCATTCTCGTCGTCTACCCCAATATCCTCCATTTCGCTAATCGGAGGTACATAGCGAAATGTTACGACCACGGTCTCGAGAGACTCACGTATTTTGGCCAAGCTTCTGATATTCCATCGACACACAGGCCAGGCTGCAGCAAATTCGGGCGTTTTCAACTTTGGCGCGAGTTTTTCGATGTCCTCGTGCAGTGTCCAACAGAACAAACACCGCTCTCTTTTCCGTTCTTTGGATGTATTTGAAAGGCTCTGGTCTTCTGACATCCATTCATGCGATTTCTGCAGCGAAGCGTAAGACCCATGATGAGGATCCCACGATTCCTTACTCTCCAGAATATTCTCAATACAATATTTGCAAAGCTTCATCTTCTGCTCCAGTCAAGTCGCGCCACTATCCTCTTGCACAATAGTCGATTTTCGGTTTCCGAAAGTCCACTATTCACGCCTCGGAAATGAGCGCAACAATGCAGCTGCAATGACAATCCGGAAACGGAATATGGGTTAGTCAGACGGGCTAAGGATCAAACCGTGATATCTAATTCCAAATATAAGCCACGTTTTATTTCCAGCTTGTGCATGCATGTGCGGGTCGAAGATTGCAGCCCCCTCCTTCAGCCTTGTGGGGGCCGAAACAGCGGTGCTTCTGTGGAGTAATACAAGTAGTGCAACTGTTAGTGTTGCCTCTGGCTGAACATCATTTTGGGTGTTTAGTGCTGCGAACGAGATTAAGAGATGTTGCCGGTCAAGCATGAGTCAGAAGATGAATGGTGATCACGGCGCTTAGCCGGAGTGCAGGTGCACTTAGTAAGCTGCCGTGCATGTCTTAGCTGCTACCGGCTTGCAGGTAGCAAAGCAACCTCACTTGATGCTCCAGCGATGAGGTAAAATGCGCAGATGCCGAACAGATTAGAGGCGAGGGTTTGGGGTGGCAGCCTACCAAGGTAAGGTATAGCTTTGCCTTATCATGATCAGCATGCATATACTACACACTCACCAAGCTGGGTATTCGAAAAACAAGTCAAGGGGATATCATGATGGCATTCAAAGTCCCGTATAGACTATTATCTGCCAAATCAAGAACCAAGCAACCATTTACCGCAGCAGAAACCTATCGCTAAACCGAATACCAGCACCAACCAAGCATCTACTTCTTCTCACCAGGTGTTGTATACGTAGAGCCGCCCTTGCCGTCGTTGTGGTAAGTCGAGCCGTCCGCATTCGAGTAGTAGTAAGATCCGTCACTAATACAACGTTAGCAAGCACATTACACGTGAAACTTCCCGAGGCCTTACGTGTTGGAGTAGTGGTAGGAGTTCTGGTTTGCAGCGTCAGAGCCATGATCGCGATGACAGTAGTGGTTGCCCTGGTCGTTCGTGCCGGAGCTTGTGATGTTGTAGCCACCGCCGCCGCCACTGGTATTGCCAGCGCTGGAAGAAGAGTTGGTGTTCGAAGAATTAGAAGAGTTGTTATTCGACATCGTGAGTGTTCGCTTGCTCGCTGACTGACTGAGAGTGTTGTAAAATTCTATTGAAGTCGTATCGAAAACTTGGTGGACTGTAGTGGTTCGAAGGTGTTTAGGGACAGCTGTGAAAGGAAGAAGCCTTGCTCGCTGACTGCAAGAGTGATGGAAAGAAAAGAAAGGTTTCCGGTCTAAGGGCAGGATTAAATATCCAAGAAACGTTTGCTGGCAATCGTCATGATCACACCACTGAGCGCGTGGATGCAGTCACTGTCGTCGGGTCCGCGGTCTGTCCTTCATCGTCGTTGCGGTCGACCCGTCGAAGCTCCACAGCCGCTGCGTTTCTTGCAGAATTTCGCTCACCTCTGAAGTGCGAGACCGCGAGCCCGATCCCGAGCCCAATCCCCGAAAGGATCAAGAGACTGCTGATGACATACCCCAGTGCGCGGACGATGACCATGTTGTCCGGCATCGCTCGTCCCTCTAACCAACCTATGATGAAACCTTGCTGGGAAAGAATTGTCTTGCAGTTTGTTGGCCTGTAGGAAGGATTGCCAGATGGAGAATTGCTATCCCTGAAATCGGTTGTCGGCCCCACGGTTGGTTGCTAGACGAACCGGTCGTGAGAATCCTGCGGAAACTGGCGCAAGTTGAACGTCGAAAACGTAGGCTGAGGCGGTAGATCGTCAGCCCAGATGAGCGTCGGTCCGTCGACAATCACAACGCCGCGCTCACGCAGTCGCCTCCACCTTGCTTTGCTGCGCAAGTTACGGAATCGAATGTAGGCGACAACGAGAGCAATCTCGAGGAGAACGATACTGACGACGCCGATGATGACCCATATAAGCTCCCAGTCGACTGGGAGGTGGTTAGAGGAGTGTCCGGGTGTGAGGGCAGCGGGCATGCTCATCAATTGGGTGCTGCGGGGTGTGGTGCGGAAAAAAGGTGTCAGTGCGAGAGATTTGTAGAGGCAGGTAGAAGCAGGCAGAAGCTACATGACAAACGGCTGTGGTCACCAAAGAGGCGCGTCGAGGTGAACAAGTGAATGTGAAAGGGCCCGTTGCGGATCAGCGACGTCATTTTTGGTTCACGCCAGTGCTGTCTGGTCTTTCAGATCTTATGATAGTTGTCTGCCTTTTCATCTAGAGGCTGCGTTTTGTACCAATACGTTCTTGCTCTAACAAGTATGTGAGCTCTAACTGTACTGAGCTACCAGAAGTATTAATATTCATGTTTGTTTCGCAACTTTTAGGTGCGCTGTATTACATTTGGCTTTCCCAAGCAGGTTGATAAGGACTTTTCTACTCGTCATCGAAAAGCTCATAGTAGTCAGAATCTCCTTCATATGACTCAATCGCTTTAAATAGCACAATTTCTACCTCTGGTTTCCAAACGCGGATCTTATCTTCCAATTCCCCCAAAATAGATATCCACATTCGATCACGCTTCCGAGTGGCCAACTCAATTCTATCCAGCCCTTGCATTCGCAGCAAAAAGCGAAACCTATCCGCAGCAATCCAGTTGTAGTTGACCACCAAATCATCTCCACCAGTCATGCGCAGCTCCAGAGTTTTGATTATCTTACGTTGAGGTGGAGTGCAGTTGTTGAGAAATTTGGTGACCACCTTGAGGTTTGAGAAGGAGAATGTGGCGAGATCGTATCTAAGGATCTAAGGACTGCGGTCTCGGCGTTGAGTTGGCGACAGACGAGGTGGAGATGGATCTTTGGTCCTTCTCGAAGGGTTGAATGTAGGCGAGCCGTGCGATCGAACCGGATCTCGTACGTGGAATCACTCAGAACATATTCATGAATATTGTGCACCTCCACATGATGGACTGCTAGTCTTTATAGTGCTCTTAATTGTGGGCGAGGAGAAGCGAGACTGGCAAGACCTTTGCTCACACTGATAGGTATGTCTCGTTGAACACTTCTCAAGACTCCAACAAAGCTTGGGAAGGTATACACGGAGCTGAGTGATAACAGATTCCAGGATCGCCTAAATCCACCAGAAGTTGACGATGATATCGTGTCTGTGAGCTCGAATGGCTCGCTCAATCATAGTTATGTTACTACAGACATAGTCGTAGTCAAGGTTCTCCCTGCACCATCCAAGGAACAGCGACTCCTGCGTATCTACGACGATACGGATCTTCTTCAGGTTTGGTATACGAGCCAGTACCCGGATCTCTTCTGTAAAGTTCTTGGAAAACTTCTCAGACTCAGCCCACATCCTTGAGTAGGAAGGTACAAAGTCAGCGTAAAAGTCTCTTATATTTAGTCTTGGAACTATCTTACTGGCTGGCGTGATAGGTAATCAGTTCCAGTGACTGTATTGAGCGGAACTGAGCAGGAGACCTCTCCTTCAGAAATGGATAAAGACTGATGTCGAAGTCTCGAAAGCTGAAAGTATTTATTGTATATGGTATTAGGGCAGCTTCAAAATATATTTGGCGACAAACATAGAGTAGGCCAAATATATGCTTTTCGGTCGTGTCCATTCTTGCGTGATGCGTGCAGACGGTATCTTTGAATTTATAGGTTCTACCACCAAGAACGAGCTCGTATATCCGGTTTCTAAGCTCGGCTGGTAGGTGGAGAAGTAGATTATCGCGTTGTCCATCCGAAATAGGCCTTTGATGGACGTCAGTGCATTGATTACCCCCAGCCTTGCCCAAGTGAGACAACTTACCTCCAGACTTGTATATTTCCGATGATTGGAGCAAAGGTGCTTTTTACTGGTTGTCTAGCTTGAGTGGAAGTTTCTAACGCTGATCTCCCGAACACAAATGGTAGCATTGAGTCTGTTCGCTTTGGGGGTGGACCACGACTAAGTTTCTCCATGGCGACGTTCGAGGAACTCCACTTGTCGGGGTGAGTGGACTGATCCATATGATCACACAAACCCTTTAAAGAGAGATTCCCTATATCTGTGAATTAAGAGGTTTAAAGAAGAAAAGCAAAAACGAGAAGTAAAATGAGTGCTGAAGACAGTCAGAGCGAGGCTGAGGGTGACACGACACGCTAGCTAAGCATCGCTTCGACCGGTGAGCCAATACTGAGCAGACTAACGTATAAGGGTTGCTCAGAGCTGAAGCAAATATGAAATAATTCAGGCTGGCTGCGTTCAATGTTTCTTGTTCTTCAAAACTCGTGTATTATATAGGTGTAAGGTTTAGAGCGCTCCAAGCCGCGAGGTAGATGCTAGTTTTGAGACAAGAAGTTAGTGTAATCGTAAGCTCGTCCGCTACTAAGACCAGGAAGAATATGAACATTTCAACGACACAAGGTGGTGCAATTAAGATAGTCTTTCACTAATTATTCGCAGATACGTATCGAAGATATAAAGCCGTTTAGATAAGGAGTAGGAATCTAGTTATCTTAAAGATACCACAGCTGCTGGCTACTGTACGAAGAAGGTATCTTCCAAAGCTAGCATATGTAAAAAAAAAAAGCCCGCCACTTGAGGCTATCAAGAACCTGCACCACTCAAGAACCTGCACCACCATCTGGCGAGAGTGTTTGTGGTGTTGCACTCTATGGGTGACGTCGCACCTGCCGAGTTGGCGAGTGGCAGGGGACTGCCTGCTTAGATTGCTAGCCCCACACCGCAACGTTCCGCGCTCTCCCCCCGCGCATGCGTAGATGAGTGCTTAACCAATGTCTTACAACACGCACATATTTCTAAGAGACGCAGTATGGACAAGGTCCAAGATGTCGCGCCCGACAGGGCCGAGAATACAGGGCCTGAGGACCAAGAACAGGCCGCACAGATGATCCAGCGCAACTACCGCGGCTACAGAGAACGGAGACAGCTTCAGGGCTTTGGCTTGGATGCTAGTGCACGCTGGGCAGAGGTTGGAGGCTCTAGAGACTTGTCAATCGACACTTCCAGTACTGACATTTTGTAGGCTGTGCGAGACGGTTAGCAGTCTTCACCAAATATGACTATATGCGCCTCTGCTAAACCTCCAAGCCAAATGGCGCAACGCAACCCGGCCGAAGCCACGCTCCGAACGACCTTCGGAACGAGAGAACCTCACGACACCAGAACTGCGCGCCCGAGCAAACTCAGAAACAGCACGGCAGAACTGGAAGCGAATCGGCGAGATCGCGCGACGGGCGGGCGCCGATGACCCTTACGACACATCGCACACGGACGACGACGAGACGCCGGAAGATCGGACAGAGCAGCGGAGGAAGAGAGACGAAGCCAAAGCCGAGCGAGACAAGACAGCGAAGATGATGGACCTGCAATACTTTCTCGAGATGGTGGACCAAAAGCACCGGTACGGGAGTAATTTACGAGCATATCACGAACAGTGGAAAAAGACCGAGACCCACGAGAATTTTTTCTACTGGTTGGATAAGGGCGAGGGACGAAAATTTGAACATCCCACAGTCTCGAGGGAGAGGCTAGAGAAGGAACAGGTGCGCTATCTATCAAGAGAGGAACGCATGAACTACTTGGTCATCATCGACAAGGAAGGGCGGCTCTGTTGGGCAAAGAATGGAGAACGCATTAGTACAACGATGGAGTACAAAGACAGTGTGGATGGCATCGTTCCAACAGACGATAAGACACCAGCATATGGCTCAAAAGGCAAACTACTTCACGGTGAGCAAAGTATGAACATGAGGAGGAGGTCAGTATCTTCAGCGAGCTCAAGCTCGTCACTCGACCATAGCGAGGCGGAGGCGGAGCACTATGTCAACGAGGATCTGGACAAAGCGAAAGGCGTATCGAAGATCAAATACGTATCGGCAGCAACCATCCTGAACCATTTGCTACGGGGCTCGGTGAAGCCCAACTCTTGGATCTTTGTAAGTAGTGGTGTTCTTGACCAACTTTGGGGACTTTTGCTCACGACAGGCAGGTGGCAGACACGTCGTTTCGTCTATACATTGGGATCAAGCAATCTGGTGCCTTCCAACATAGTTCTTTCCTTCATGGCGCGCGTATATCCTCTGCAGGCTTGATTAGGATCAAGGATGGCCAGCTTCGTCGCCTCTCCCCTCTCTCTGGGCACTATCGCCCTCCAACAAAGAACTTTCGTGCATTCGTACATTCCTTGCAAGAGAACGGCGTTGACATGTCACGCGTCTCCATCTCCCGATCCTACGCCGTGCTCGTCGGGCTCGAAGCATACGTCAAAACACGCAGAAAGTTCAAACATGGTGTCGGACATGTCAAGGACACAGAGACAAAGGTCAT
Organism: Parafenestella ontariensis; assembly: GCA_021596325.1. NCBI lineage: Eukaryota > Fungi > Ascomycota > Dothideomycetes > Pleosporales > Cucurbitariaceae > Parafenestella > Parafenestella ontariensis. The sequence continues at coordinate 1,157,470 of JAKGDA010000003.1, forward strand.
GCACCCTGACGAGCACAAACGAAAGGTCGAGGAACAGAAGGACAAGAGCAAGAGCGCGGAGAAAGAGAGGCAGCTGTTAGCTCACAAAACTGCGGAGCGGAGAGACAAGAGCTTGCCACGACGGATATGGAACAGACTGAGCCGAGGTGGAGCTGAGAAGGAAGAACTGACATCAAAGGAGAAGGAGGACGCCAAAGAGCAAAAGAAGAAGAAGAAGTGGTTGAGCAAGTCGGGGCAGGATGTAGAGAGCAGCATTCCGCCAGAGGGGAAGCGGGATATGGAGACGGCGAAGGGTGCACCTGCGCCTTGAGGGGCTCTCGGTGTTCCTGCATTGCAACTGTGAATATTGGGGTTTGCATTGTGCTTTATGATATCCTCGATTGGGCTGAGAAGCATCGAATTCGTGCATTATGCAATAATGGGATATGGATATGGTGATTTCCTGATGAGGCCTGACGCGCTTCTCGCGTGCCGTTGCACGATCGGCGATGTTCTCGCCACCCCAAAGTATCCAGGAACCAGAAAGCAGGTAGGCCCACGCGGCTTCCCGTCTCGACCTGCCCCACTGACATCATCCGTGCCGTCATGGAACCGAACTCCAACTTTTCGCGAGGCAAGCAGTGCTTTTTGTCACCGTGTCATATTTACTTCATTCTGAAAACGTGAGTCAGTAACTAAGGAGGCTCTAGGCTCGCAAGAAATAAATTCGTGCTTTGGTAATCTGTGACGTTGTGGCTCAGGAACTGGATTGCTGGTGCAACCAAGGGCTTTTTGCACGGATCACAGCGGTCACTGTAATTTCCACCTACAGCACGTTGACACGGGGACGAAGGTACAGAGGTACAGAGGTACATTGGTACATTGTAGTGACATAAAGTTTCGCGATGTACTTAGCGCTGCGTGATCTCTCGATAGATTAGAGTAAACGGCCAACGTCCCGCAGCCGGTCGCGATCAACGGTGGCAGTCCGTGCCGCCTTCGCGTGGGCGTGAATTAGGCTTTCACGCAGGAACATCCGTTGTTGATGCCGTTCGGCTTCTTCCTACCCCTGGAGTGCATGTCGGAGAGCTCGTCTGTGCCTGATCACGATGCAGGGTCTCCGCGCTCCTCCATGTTCCGCTGATAAGGCTCTCAGGCTCACGATGGTGGCTCCAAAAGACCTGGAGCAACTATACGCAGCGATCGGCGCCGTTCCGAAGCTACCGAACATGTGGCCCACTTTTGCAGGGTTCAAGCGACGTTGGACAGGGGCGTGACATGGGTAAATCCCAGCACGCTACGTCATATCACCCTCCATCACGAAGCGTTGCAACAACCTGCTTGGACGGACATGCGGCACGGCGTGCTCAACATGCGTTACATGGCGCCGCCTTGATAGGACGGGAGACGTTGCCGGCAGGGATATTGCCTCCAAGGATGCCTTCTGTGGAGATGGCCGCCACTGCACCGTCGATCGGGCCTGGACTGCTTGCCCGCTTTTTGCTTCACCAGCTGGCTTCGCGCGTGAACGGCCATGATGCCATGTTGTGCGAAGCTGTCTGACACGAGATGAGTCTACTCTTCCTCTCCTGTTGAATTAGATGGTATACTCCATGTGTCTGCTAACGTCCATCGTACAGTTCGCACCGTAAAACATCTTGGCGTGGGCGTTTCAGCTCCACTTCCCGTCGCATGCAAACATCACTGCTAAACTTGGCAGCCGCCCGCTCTCCGCGGTCATCGACAATTCTGATACAATCTAGTCCCAGCCACAGTTCATCCACCCCTACACTAACAGTACCCGCTTGTCACACCCTACCGTGTGGAGCCCTCCGTTAGGATGCAGCCAGGATGCAGCTGACGCCCCGCTCGAGGCTGGTGCAAGTGACGCAATGCTCCTATGGCTTCATCGCACCTTGTCGTACACAGTACTCAATCACGGCCCCAAAGCAGGTTTCTGCTTCCCCTGCAAGCAACTGAGGCGCGAGCTCCCCCTGTAACATGCCTCATCGAGCTTTAGCACTCGACGTCATTCTGCCAAAATTGCCCATCACTACTATTTGCTCTCATAAATGCCTGCTTCTCTCGATCCTTAACCCGCCTTCTTCTCCCTACAAAGACGACCCATTCGTCAATTGATATATGACAGAAAACTCATCCAACTCTTACACCTATTATTCGTTCCCCCCGACGCCTAATAGGAATTCACCCCGTTCCACACGTTCACGATCCGTATCAAGTAACGTATCGTCAAGTAGCCAACAAGCTTCACGACCACCTTACGAATTATCACAAGAAGACTTCAATATGCCTTCCCCAGCAGCAGGAAAGGGTGACACCCCCCGCACCCCTACTAAGCTCGGACGGAAGCCACAGTCAGCTGCCCCCAAGCTGAACAAGCCTCAAGAGAAGGCGGAAGACACAAAGAACCAGGCACAAGACACTGCCGAAGACACTAAGAAGCAAGGCGAGGACGTCTCCGGAGGTGCCCAAGAAAAGGTTGAAGACACTAAAAAGCAAGCACAAGACACTGCCGAAGACACCAAGAAGAAGGCAGAGGACACCACCGAAGATACCAAGAAGAAGGCAGAAGACACTGCTGAAGGTACCAAGGAGCAAGCAGAAGACGCCGCCGAGGAGACGACAGGCAAGGTTTCACAAGCTGGCGATGAGCTAGAACAAGCTGAGCCGAAGCCAATCGACGACGATGAGGATGCTGATGAGTCCGCTGATGATGCCACTCAGAAGGCCGGTGACGAAGCAGAAGACACAGCCGAAGACACTGCTGAAGACACAGCCGATAACACCGAGGACGATGCCACAGACACCGCCAGCAAGGCCGCGGACAGCGGCAAAGAGGCAAGCGGAGGCGCATTGAGCGGTGCCCGCGGCCTCGCTGGCCGTGCGTCGAATCTTGCCGGCAAGGCGAAGGAGGACCCATCAGGTGCTGCGAAGGAGGCTGGCGAAGATGTCAAGGAGGGTGCTGAAGACGCAGCCGAATCGACTAAGGAGACCGCTGAAGACACAGCTGAAGATGCCGAGGACACGGCTGAAGATGCCACAGCCAAGGCCAAGGACACCACCGAAGATGCGACTGAAGATGCTGAGGAAACCGCCGAGGGCGCCACCGAGGACGCTGAAGATAAGGCTGAAGATGCCACTGAGGGCGCTGAAGATAAGACCGACGACGTGAAGGACTCCGCCGACGAGGCGAAGGAATCCGTCGAAGACACCACCGGCGAAGACCTCCCAGATACCCCCGATCTGAGTGTGCTCAAGGGCCTTGAGGTCGACGAGGAGGGTCTTGTCAAAGACAAGGAAGGCAAGACTCTCGGACGCCTCGTTGAGGGCGATGCTGAGGACCTCGCTGGCTACCCCATCGGCGACGATGGTGAGATTCTCGATGACGACGGTGACCTTGTCGGTCGCTGCGAACTTACCCCCGAAGCTTTCGAGGACCAGAAGAAGGATGCCGCCGCCGATGCCCCGAAGATGCCCGACATCAACATCCTGAAGGGTCTCACTGCCGACCGATCTGGCCAGATCCTCAACGAGGATGGCGACTTCGTTGGTCACTTGGTCGAAGGTGACCCGGGTGAGATTCAAGGCAAGGAGTTCAACGAGAAGGGCGAAATCCTCGACGACGATGGCAACGTCATCGCTCGCGCAGAGCTCTCACCTGAGGCTGCCGATCTCGTCGACCAGGATGCAGATGAGGAGGGTGAGGATGAAGAGGAGGGCGATGCTGCCGATGACATTGCCGACAAGGCCGAAGACGCGAAGGCCGATGTCGAGCAGACCGGCGAGGATGCCAAGGAAGACGTTGAAGACGCCGCAGCCGATGTCGAAGACGAGCTGCCTGGTGTTGAGGCCCTTGAGGGTATGGAGATCAACTCTCAAGGTGAGATCCTCAACGAAGAAGGCGACGTTGTTGGCAATGTGGCAGATGGCGACCTGGAGAACATCGAAGACGTCAAGGGCCTCACTGTCAACGACAAGGGTGAGGTTGTTGATGCTGACGGCAACGTTCTGGGCCAGGTCGAACTCGCTGAGGGCGCCGCTGAGAAGCTCAAGGAGGCTGCTTCCGGCGCTCTCGACGTCAGAATCTTGGAAGGCCTCAAGGTCAACAAGAAGGGCAAGGTGCTCGATTCTGAGGGCGAGGAAATTGGCGAGCTCAAGGATGGTGAGCTCGACCAGTGTGCTGGCAAGACCGTCAACGACAAGGGCGAAGTCCTCGACAAGGAAGGAAAAGTCATTGGCAAGGTCGACGTCGTCCCCGGCGAGGCTGCCTTCGAAGCCCAAAAGGAACTCAAGGAGCGCCTTGGCGAAGCCGAGGAGGGTGAGCCTGAACAAGTTGAGGTTACTCCCGAGATCGATACACTCGAAGGTCTCAAGGTCAACAAAAAGGGTCAGGTCCTCGACGAAGAGGGTGAGCCCATTGGCGAGCTCATTGAGGGTGACGCCGCCGAGTGCGCCGGCAAGAAGATCAACGAGAAGGGCGAGGTCCTTGACAAGGACGGAAAAGTTATTGGCAAGGTCAAGGCTCTACCCCAGCTTGTCGACCAACCGGCTGAGCCTGAAGTTGAGGAGGTTGAGGTCACCCCTGATATCGACACACTTGAGGGCCTCAAGGTCAACAAGAAAGGCCAGGTTCTCGATGAGGAGGGCGAGACAATTGGCGAGCTCGTTGAGGGCGACGCCGCAGAATGCGCCGGCAAAAAGATCAACGAGAAGGGCGAAGTTCTTGACAAGGATGGCAATGTCATTGGCAAGGTCAAGGCTGTGCCTCAGTTGATTGAACAGAAGGTCGGCGAGGCTGAGGAAGCCCAAGAGGGAGCCGAGGAAGCTGCCGAGGATGCCCAGGACGCCGCCGAAGACGCCCAAGATGCCGCTGAGGAGGCTGAGGACAACCGTCCTCCTCTCTCGATCCTCGAGGGTCTCTCAGTCAACAAATCTGGCAAACTTATCGACTCCAACGGCAACATCGTTGGTGAGCTCACCGAGGGCGACGCTAAGAAGCTCTCCAAGTCTGGCGTCACCGCCGACGCTGAAGGCCAGTTCTGGGACAACAAGGGCAACGTCATCGGCCGTGCCCAGACTGTTCCCCAGGAGGAGGCTGAGGAGGAAGCTCCTTTTGCTGGCCTTGAGGGTCTTATTGTCGTCAAGGACGGCTACGTCGAGGATGAGAATGGCAACCGTGTCGGCCAGGTTGTTGAAGGCGACGCCAAGAAGTTGGTTGGTCGTCGGGTTGATGAGGATGGCGACATCATTGACAAGAAGGGCTCGGTTGTCGGCCACGCCGAACGCTACGAGGAGCCTGAGGAGGAGGCTGAGCCCGAGGCTGAGCCCGAGGATCTCTCTATTCTCGCTGGCAAGACTCTCAACAAGCAGGGCAATGTCATCGGAGACGAGGGTGTGCCCATTGGCCGTCTCGTCGAAGGCAACCCTAAGGAGCTTGCTGGCAAGAAGATTGATGAGAACGGCCAGATCTGGAACGACTCCGGCAAAGTCATCGGCCGTGTTGAGCTCATCCCGGAGAACGAGCGTGAGGCCAAACCTGAAGGACCTTTCGCCGGTCTCCAAGGCCTCCGCGTTGTTGCTGACGGCAAGATTGCTGATGAGGATGACAACATCGTTGGTCAAATCGTCGAGGGCAATCCTAAGCGCCTTGTTGGCATGGCTGTTGATGAGGATGGTGACATTCTCGACAAGTATGGCAACGTTAAGGGCCATGCTGAGCCGCTCGAGGACGAGCCGGAGGCTCAGCCTGATGACCTCTCCATCCTGGATGGTCTTACGCTGAACAAGCAGGGTTACCTTGTCAGCAGCGACGGCATTCCAGTCGGTCGCCTTGTTGAAGGTAACCTGAAGGATCTTGCTGGACGCAAGTCTGACGGCGAGGGTCAAATCCATAACGACACTGGCAAGGTTGTCGGTCGCTGCGAGCTCATTCCCGAGAATGAGCGTGTTACCAAGCAGGAGGGCCCATTCGCCGGCTACGAGGGTCTCCGCGTGGTCAAGGATGGATTCGTCGAAGACAACGACGGCAACCGTGTTGGCCAGATCACTGAAGGCGACGCGAAGCGCCTCGTCGGCCACGCTGTCGACGAAGACGGTGACATTATCGACAAGTATGGTAATGTTAAGGGCCATGCCGAGCCTTGGTCCGAGGAAGAGGAACCGGAGGTCGACCTCAGCGCCCTTGCTGGATGCACCGTCAACAAGGCCGGCAATGTTGTCGATTCCAGTGGCACCATTCTCGGTCGTGTCTCCGAGGGTGACCCAGCCACCTTGGCTGGCAAGAAGGTCGATGGTAAGGGCCAGATCTGGGACAACGAAGGCAACGTTATCGGCAAAGCCGAGCTTGTCCACGGTCAATCTTCAGGCCCTGAGGGACCATTCGCTGGCTTCGACAGTGCCACTGTCGCCAAGGATGGCACTATCCAGACTCCTGACGGCACCATCATTGGACGTATCACCGAGGGCGATGTCAAGAAGCTTGTCGGCCACAAGGTCGATGAGGATGGCGATATCAACGACAAGAACGGTAACGTCATCGGAAAGGCTGAACGCTGGGAGCCCGAGGAGAAGGAGCGCCGCGTCAACCCCATGGCTGGCATGCACGTCAACAAGGAGGGTGAGGTGCGCGACGAGAATGGCGACATCATTGGTCGTCTCACTGCTGGTGACCTTGGTCACTGCGCTGGTCTTGAGATTGATGACAACGGCTACGTTATCGACAACGATGGTAACAAGGTCGGAGAAGTTACTCTCTTGGAGAACATCCAGGAAGAGGAGATTCCTGAGGATGAGACCGACGAGGAGAGGCAGAGGCGTGAAGATGGTGAGCTCGCCGACAAGATGTCTGCTATCTGCCAGCAGACTCTTGAGCGTGTCCAGCCAGTCATGAAGCAAATCACCGACGTAAGTTCACTTCCTTCTCATCCTCACATGGCATCTACTAACAACTACACAGTACATCGAGCAAGCCGACCGCACACCTCGCGACGAGCTCGACGAAGAGGAACTTGTCAACAACGTCAAGCCGCTCATCGAAGAGGGCTCCCGCATCCTCAACGACTGCAACGGCTCGCTTCGCGGTCTCGACCCCGATGGCCGCATTGCAGCCCAAGCCAAGGGCCGCCAACAAACCGGCGAGGCCACACCGCAAGAATACAAGCTCGCGGACAACCTCAAGGAGCTCACAACTACCGTCGTCACCACTATCGACAACGCGAAGAAGAAGATCTCCGACATGCCCCACGCCAAGAAGAAGCTCAACCCGCTCTGGGCCCTGCTCACCGAGCCGTTGTTCCAGATCATCGCCGCTGTTGGTCTGCTACTGACCGGTGTGTTGAACCTGGTCGGCAAGCTGCTCAACGGCCTCGGTCTCGGTGGTCTCGTCAACGGACTGCTAGGCGGCCTTGGTATCAACAAGTTGCTCGGCGGTCTGGGTCTAGGTGGCCTGACTGACTCCCTAGGCGGAGGCAAGGACAAGAAGAAGGGTGGAGGTGTCAGCAACATCCCTCTCGTTGGCGGTCTTCTTGGCAAGAAATAAACGTCTCTTCTCACTTTTGAGACTTTTTTGGTGGAAGAGAGTTGATGTTCACTTTTATTTTGGCTTGAGATTGTGTGTTGGCGGATTATGATACCACATGGCACTGGGATACAATGCATGGAGAGGAGCTCTCGGTCTGTGAGTGTTGAAGCTTGCTGGAAGATCGGGGGGTCTGAAGGTTTAGTTTTCTCTCGCACCGAGGGCTTCCTTTCTTGGATTTGCCCTTGTTGTCCGATGATGAGATGAGTAAAAAAGCTGGGTCTTGCGCGTTTTGTTACCACATTTTTCACATGCCGTCGGTCTTAACACCGTCGGGCATCTTTGGCTAGTCCAGCCGGGTTTTCCTTTGTTGCACACCATGGTGCTTTTTGGGTATTTTTTGATCAGTTAGCAATGGCGTTGATGGGCCGTGTGTGAGGATGAGTTATTGGTAACTATATTTGTTGTATGATAGGATATGATTAGTTAGTTAGTGGTAATGAAGGTTCTGCACTTTATATCGTCTCTTCTCACTTGTATTGCAATTGCTGTGATTGTGATCTTGTTGTGTTCAGGTTTTGTGATGATGGTATGGTCTGTCTAGAAGTATGACCAGGATGTTCTCAGGGCAATTATAACGTCTTGTCGCTGACTCGAAAGTGCAGCGTGGTTACCTTCGCGATACTATCGCTCATCGAGTAGCATTTCCACACCAGTCTTTGACTTCCGCACGCCATGCCGCTTGTACCATTCTAGTCTTTGTTTGTCGTCATCATGTTCCATACCGAAGTACGGCGCGATGACGCTCTGAATTACTCCCACTCTTTCACTACGATTCACGACACGTGATACGCCATTTTGTGGGGTCCTATTAGCGAAGATGCTCGAGCTCTGCCAGATGTGCCTATATAAACCCTTACCCACTCCAAACTTTCATTTTCGCAACACCTCGCGACTCTTCCCTCCCAACAATACAGTAACCTTTGCTAATCAATTCTCAGCACCGCATCCTAGTTTAATAATACACCAACTACAACAGCAGATGCCCGCGCATCACGCCTGTGCGTCTCCCGACCGTGCAATATAACCTTCTCAGACAACATCCACATCTCGGAATGAGTCCGGGCGTCTGAAATCCAACTTCCGGCTCGCCTTGGTGGCATCCAAGTCGCGTCCAGCGCGCGAGCAAAGCAGTGTGCGGGAACGGCAAAGCGGCATATGCGAGACATATCTCGCTTCGCCCACACTTGGATGAGCAGGAGCCTCATATATATAGAGTGTGTAGGAGCCTGGCGACGACACTGTGCGCACAACCTAGTTAGTTGTCCACCACGGTGCCCCGTCGGTGAGACTGCGGCACCCCTTCGCGGGACTGAACCCCCGGTGAAACAGACGAGCTGGACTTGTTTGCGGATCTGTCAACCAGATGGTAGGCGCGCCGGCGCGTTGAAGTCTGCATGAATACTTAGGGTGGGTGGACCACAGAGGGTGACTCTCTGCCCATCGGGTGTCATACTGCGAGGTTGACGTGTTCGACCGCGGTCACTCCCCAGCCCAGACTCTCATGATTGTGTCATATGAGACTATCTTTTTTTTTCATTGAGTATTCGCCATTGTATGGTGTTGCTTGAGGAAGGAAGGAAGGAACTGGCGACGGGTCGCGCTATTAAAATATAGACCGGCGGAAAGAAGGGGACGATGTATCCAAATAACGCCTTGTATTTTGACTTGCGGTGCTCATGATCATGCTCGCTACTACGCTATGCTCACACATGCCCCGATCTGCTTCAGTTTCCTATCAGCCAGTCTTTCCCGCAGTGCAGCATTGATCGCCTCGATACTATTACAGATACCACCCATTCAGTACTCATTTCTCAAATCTCAGATCAGTGCCTTCCCGTGGTGCTCTCTGTACGACCGATCAAACATCATCGACTACCCTATACTCATTCTCCATCAACTTATTACTCTCCTCACTACCTTCATCCACCAACTTCCTACTCGTCTCCGCGCCCGCTACGGGGACCGGAACTACAAACTTCTTCCCCTTTGGCGCAGGCGCACCGTCTATTTCGTACGGGAAGGGTACGTATTCTGGTAGCAAGCCGAGTTGTTGCAGCGCGGTAGCTTGGTCCCAAGATATATGCTCGTGGCAAAGACGGTCTCCACGCATGGCGACGATGCTGGTAAATGGGATCTCGAGCTTCTTGCCAGTGGGCGGAATGCCAGGCAGAAGCCAGGGGACGTGCTTGGTATGTGTGAGGCTGAAGACGAATTCGTCGATTACGCGGTCGATGCCGACAGTGCGGGAGACAAGGCTGAGGGATGTGTCGGGTGGATTGGAGAAGATGAAGTGGTTAGTATAGAATGCTGTTAGGCGCTCTTTGCCAACGCCGCCGCTAGGTGGGAGTCAGTATGATTTTATTGTACTGATTGTACAGGAAGTATATACGCACGTCATGGTCGGGATGTGGTTAACATAAGGCTGATCCACCATGGTCGCCATCGTCTTCTCTACGTCTCGCTCCGCAAACTCAAACTTGCAGTGTTCTTCCCACACAGCCTCGAGATCAAAGAACGGACCGTTCAGCAGCGGCTTCAGGAAAGTCAGGCTTCTCGTATGCGCTAAGCCAGCACTTTGCTTGTGGTATTCCTCATCACTAGGTAGCGCCCAACTCGAGTCTTTCTGCGCATCTTTGTAGCGGTACGATCTGATGATTCCAGGGGGAGGAAGAAGGGCTGAAGCATCCGGGGTGATGGAACAAGATTCTCGGCGCGGTGCATCATCTGGACCAGCGGTGTGGATGAGTTGCGGAGGCGTAGCGATGTCGGATGTGTGTAATGTGGTGAATTTCCTGCCGCCGTAGGAGACGAGGGCTTTGATGTGAGGACTTTGGGATGCTGCTTCTGCAACATAGTAGGGAAGGCGGGAGATGTATGCTGTGGAAATCGTCAGCGTTTAAACAACTGATAGGTGGGCTATATACAATCATTTTTCTTGTTTTTGGAACAGTTAAACAACTTATTCGATGGGACGAAAGAATCACTCACATATTAGTCCCACGCCGTTGCCAAATTCACATCCTTCGCAACCTTGCAGGAGGTTCAATGCCTTTTGCAGAGGGAATTCGCCGCCATCTTCGACCTTTCCCGGAACTAGAAGCTATACGCTGATCAGTATTCCTGATTCATTATTTAAAATATCAGCCTCAGTTATGTTTACCTGGGCGACACAGAATCCCTCCTCCGCCCACTTCTGCAGTGGTGGAGGATCCAAATGCTTCTCACTCTTCTCAATCAGCGCATAATGATCCAACACCAGAATCAGACCTGGCCCACGTCCGCGTCGTGAAAGCGGGGCTTGAAGCGTCAGATGGGACGATATCACTTGTGGTGCAGGGTAAGAAGGTTGGTGAGGGGCAGAGGATGACGATGGTGGGGTAACTGGAGCTCCACCCATGATAGCGAATGCCAGCAATTGCGACTGTGAAGACGAATTGGAATGGAACGAGAGAAGGCCAGAGAGAATGAATGACGGAATTGAGGCCAAGGTACGACGAGACAAAGACAGCAGAGACAGCAGTGTGGGGTAGCAAGTGCTGGCATCACAAGGTCACCAAGACCGTTGCTGGGGGTTCACAAAACGTATGCGAGCTTTGTAGCACGAGACCTTTATCTACGTAACGCCATGCCTCATATAGACAGCTCGTGCTGTCACGAGCTGTCGTGATCCCTGTATGTAGTATTGGGACATTAGGGGGCGTGTATGTACTACGGACCTGTTTACAGCTACAGCCTTGGTCGACAGAACGTCATCGAAGCAGTCGAATACTGCTCCATCATCCAATGGCTAGAGTAGCAAGAGAAAAAGGAGGAGAGAAGAGTGGGTATCATACAATGTAAGATAAGCAAGCGCAGTAATGGTACAGTAGCGATGGAAACGATGTTAGCGGGTGGGAAATGAAGTATATTACACAGACGCAGCGTTTTGAGGTGGCTGGGGTTTTGCAGGTTCCAAACTGCCTTTAGCATGTTGTTTACTGGAGACCGAGGGCTTTAGTTGCTTGAGAACTTGGGCAGCAACCGTAATAGCGTCTTCGGGAAGACCTAGAAATGTTAGCGAAAGAAGGGGACGAGCGTGTCAGTACTTACCAGCAACTCTAGCGACCTTCAATGCATGGCTTTGGCGATTGACACCCTTTCTCAATCGATGTATATAGGAGAACTTGCCATCAGGCTCCTCGAGTACGTCATTGCAATAGCATCCCAACTTCTCAAATTTTCTCGTCATATCGGTGAGTGCATGGAAATGTGTAGCGAAGAGCGTCCTGCACTGATTGACATGGTAAAGATGATGAAGGCAGGCATAGCCCACAGCGATGCCATCCTCTGGCGTTGTTCCTCGTCCTACTTCGTCCATAATTACGAACGAGCGGGGCGTGGCTTCCTTGAGAATCTGAGCTGTTTCTAGCATCTCCACCATGAAAGTAGACTGGTCATGGTAGAGGTTGTCTGCTGAACCGACGCGACTGAATACTTTGTCAACAAGCCCAATCTCTGCGTACTCTGCTGGTACAAAGGATCCCGTTTGCGCTAGAATGGAGATGAGCGCGTTCTGACGGAGGTATGTGCTCTTGCCAGCCATATTTGGTCCTGTGATGAGCCATATGCGTTCTTTGTCACCTAGAAGGCAGTCGTTGGGTGCGAATCTGCGCCCTTGTTCGCTAAGACCAGACTCAACAACAGGATGCCGACCACCAACGATGTTGTGCGACGGCTCGGCACTCAAGATTGGCCTGACGAAGTTCTTTTCAACGGCGAGGAGGGCAAAGGCGCAGGCCACATCGAGCTCATCTAGAACAGAAGCATTCCGTCGCAGCTTCACAAGATTGCGAATGACGCCTTCGCGTAGCTCACCTAGCACACGTTGCTCCTCATTCCGGATACGAAAACGGGTCTCGTCCATTTGGGCCCCCAGCTGTGTCCATTCGGGGATTTGAAAAGAGCGCGTGGACTTGCTGCTGCTCAGGCTTTTCGGATAATGAGTCGTGACGCGGGATACATCTTTGCCCTTCACATGGGCAATGTGGGCAAGATTGGGTGTCCACTTCAGCGTCAAGCTCTCTGTACCTAGTTTTTGTCGTAAGTCTCTTTCCAGCTTCAACTTCGCATCAGCCATAGAACCAAGGCTGTGGTGCAACCGCTGTAAGGCAGCACTGGCATCGCGCTTCATAACGTAAACATCGTCTCGTCCATCTGTTGCGCTCTTGACACTTCCCAATATCATGTGGGGTTTCGGTTGAATGCGTTTTGGCATGTTTTTGAGATCCTCTTCACCAGCTTCTCGCCCTAGCACATCCTGAGCTAGGTCAGAGATTTCGCTGGCCTCTTCGTCTTCGATACGATGGTACTCCGACAATCCCTCTTCATCGATAGCACTGTGGATACGTTGGGCCAGTTCCAGTGGCTGCTCCAAGTCGAATCGTCGCTCTAACACGGCCATACATTTCCTTCGTTGAGTCTCTGACGAGGCCTTCGCAGGATCCATGAGAACGGCGTTCCTGGAGGCCACGTGTTCGCGAAGGGTGTTGACAATATCGGAGGTTTTCATAATGGTTTTTGAAAGTTCCATTAGATCATCAGCGTCGCCACGACCATAAGTAAACTTTGTTACCAGACGGAGTGAATCGAAGGTTTGCTCTAGAAGGGCAACGACATCTTGTCGAAGCTGCGGATATTCAATCATCTCTTCTACCAGGTCAAGTCTGTCGTTAATTGTGGACAACGACATGGACGGTGCAGCTATACTCGATTAATTTTCTCAAATATCCAAGGGAACCTCACTTACACAAGCGTTGCGTGAGTAGTCTGGTACCGCTCTTGGTGACCGTCTTCTTCAGTGAGTGCAGCAGACTTCCTTCATAGGTGCCATCGCGAATGGTGTTTCGGATCTCTAGCGCCCTTAGACTGTTCTTATCGATGTTCATATGCTCTTCAGCTTGATGCCGCACAGGAGCCTGGAGTCGCGTTCGTGAGCCCAGCAACTGGTGCTTGACGTAGTGTAAAAGAGAACCGCCAGCAGCAACTTCACTGGATTTGAAGTTTGCGGTGTCGAAGTCGTCTACTACATCCTCTAACATGGGTATCCAGTCATTTACCGTAAGTGGCTCCTGCGATGGTTGTTGGAAGGTGATAATATGTCCATCTTCTTGCAGTATCGAGACAATACGCGAATGGTCTTGTTCCTGGAAGATGCTGTCCAGCACTATCTCTCTCGGTTTGATACGAGCCACTGCCGAAGGTAATGAGGCAATATCCGTACTCTGGGTAAGGAAGTCACCGCTCGATAGGTCGATCCATGCAAGGCCAACCTGCGTACGGGGCATATTGAGCACTGAAGACACACTGGAGCTGCCGGGGCTTTCCTTGACAGCCTTCTCTTGCTTCAGCACCTCTGGATCTACGTGGATGCTGAGGAGATAGTTGTTCTCCCAAGGGTCCATAAAGTGTTCGTCAATCAGGGTGCCTGGAGTGATGATGCGCGAGACTTTTCTGGTGAATTGGGGCTCGCTTTTTGCCTTGTTCGGCGCATCATTAAGAAACTCATCGCTGATGGCTACGTGCTTGTTCAGATCTTGGACTAAGATCTTGAGGTAGCGATCTAACTGATAGGCAGGGAAGCCAGCCTACAAAAGTTAGTGCATTTAACGACAAGAGAAATGTGATTGACATACCATGGACACTGCAGGCTTCTTGCTGCCCCTGAGAACCTTTCTCTTGGCCTTTTTCAGGTTTAGAAGCGGAGCAAACTCGTCGGCGTGTTCGAAGTACAGCTGATATCACCTTAGCAGAGTATTTTGTGCTAGGTGTTCACTTACTTCGTAGAAACCACCGACTCTTGTGACCAATATGCAATGGCTGAACTTGAGCATGTTGTTGCGTACTTGCTGTAATAACGGAGGGTAATCCGGTTCGGAATCATCTTGAGGAGGTAATGCGTCTGCCTTGATGGCTCCTTGCGGCATGCCATCGAGAGTCAATGTAGCTTTCTTCTTTGCACCTCGGTGTTGAGACATCCGATGCCATTGTGTCTCGCAGGACTGTAGCGCACGTGGTTTCGCGCATGGTCGCGTTGAAGCTGAAAAGGGGAATCTCGGGGCGGTATAGTAGGTTCGTTGCGGTACAAGAAGACAGCATATCTTACGAGGTACTTTAACGCGCACCAAGTACCGAGCATGCGTCACCAGCATCCTCTCAAATAAAAAAACAAAAGTGAAATATTTGTAGAGGAAGCTGCGATGCACGTACGCGTCTCGATGTGGTTAGCAGTTGTGGCGGCCAGAGCTAACGCGGGGTACTCGGAATTGTTCCTACGTACATATTCCGAGCTTATGTGCATCTGCTTCGACCACGTTCACTCTTCACTCTGCAACAATGGCACCGCAATTTGAACCCATGAAGAATGATCTAATCCTGCGGACGGCAAGAGGTATGCGCTACTTGAGTGCGTATCAAGAGCCCATCAGCTGACGATTGGCAGGCGAAAAAGTCGAGCGTCCACCAATATGGGTGATGCGGCAAGGTGAGCTTCAACCCTCTCGGGTCTTCAATCAGTGCTTACAGTTCCTAGCTGGACGCTACCTGCCCGAGTATCACGAAGCGAAAGGCAGTCATGATTTCTTCGAATGCTGCCGCAGTCCTGAAATTGCCTCCACGCTCACCCTCCAGCCCATCGAAAGGTTCGAGGGTCTCATCGACGCCGCGATCATCTTTTCCGATATCCTCGTGATTCCACAAGCAATGGGTATGGAGGTCATCATGGTGGATAAGAAGGGCCCACACTTTCCCGAGCCGCTGCAGACACCGGAAGACAAGCAGTACAAGGAAGTACTGGAGCGCAAAGTGGATGTGGCCGAGTCGCTGGACTATGTATACAAGGCCATCACTTTGACA
Organism: Parafenestella ontariensis; assembly: GCA_021596325.1. Classification (NCBI taxonomy): domain Eukaryota; kingdom Fungi; phylum Ascomycota; class Dothideomycetes; order Pleosporales; family Cucurbitariaceae; genus Parafenestella; species Parafenestella ontariensis. Next base: position 1,172,939 of record JAKGDA010000003.1, read on the forward strand.
AGGAAAAAGCTGGCAGGACGGGTGCCATTGATAGGATTCTGCGGCGCGCCCTGGACGCTCTTGTGCTATATGGTGGAAGGAGGTGGTAGCAAGCTGTTCATCCAAACTAAGACTTGGGTTTATAAGTATGCGGAGGAGAGCAAAGCGCTTCTGCAGAAGATTGCAGAACTTTGTGTGGACTATCTAGCTCTTCAGGTACAGGCCGGAGCACAGGTATGTATCTTGCTATCCCGAGCGGCACAATGCTAACTCCAAGACAGATGATCCAGGTTTTTGACTCCTGGGCAGGCGAACTATCACCGGCCTCATTCAAGACCTTCTCTCTTCCGTACCTCAACTACATTGCCGACAACCTCCCTTCCCGCCTTCAAGCTCTTGGTCTGGAGCCCGTCCCAATGACCGTCTTCGCCAAAGGAGCTTGGTACGCGTTGTCGGACCTTTGCGACTCGAACTACAACACGATTGGTCTGGACTGGTTGCATGATCCGGCTGAGGCATACAAGATTGCGAGAGCGAAGGGTAAAGTTCTGCAAGGCAATGCAGATCCCGGAGTGCTGTACGGCACCAGAGAATCCATCACCAAGGTTGTGGAGGAGATGGTTGCTGGGTTCGGTGGGGGTAAACAGGGATGGATTGCGAATCTCGGCCACGGTAAGTGCACTGATATTACATGTGCCCTACCAGATTTAACATTGTCTAGGAATTACTCCATTTGTGAAGCCAGATGATCTGAAGTTCTATTTCCAGGAGATCCATCGCTTAACAAAATCTTAGCGTAATGAAATGTTTAGTCCAATGCCAAGGCGCTGTTAACAGTATCATTTGTCCTCTTCTCCAATGTCCTCATACCAGTCCTCTGGCTTTTCTTTGATGAATTTTGCCATAAGCTCCTGACATTCTTCGTTCTGGAGCACAACGACCTCAATACCCTTGCTCTTCAGGTACTCTTCACCGCCAACGAAGGTCTTGTTCTCGCCAATGACGACTCTTTTCACCTTGTACATGACACAAGCCCCGGTACACATGTCACATGGACTAAGCGTTGTATACATAGTTGCGCCGCGGTATGCCGATGCTGGGAGACGCCCCGCAATTTCGAGGGTAGAAATCTCTGCCTTGTAGGTTCAGATTAGCTGCAGAAGGAATTGCATTGGATGCTAGGGTTACACACATGAAGCGTGGCACTGCTTTTCTGAATGCGCATGTTGTGCCCTTGGCCAAGCACCTTGCCTTCTGCTGACACGAGGGCTGCCCCGATTGGCACGCCGCCCTCGCGGCTGCCTTGACGGGCTTCCTCTAAGGCAGCTTTGAAGCCTGCATCGTGTGAAGACATGGTTTGGAGAGAGGCGGAGAGTGTTTCTGGGATTGCGCATTGGCCCCAAGCATGGCGAGCAAACGCAGGGTACTAGTATCGCCAATCGAGTGACGGCTTCGCGGCGATAAGCTTCTATCGATCTCCAACCACCCGATTGGCTGATCCATCAAAGCTTTCTAAGAATCGCACCTCCAAAAACCACTATTCACTGCATTGTACCCTTCCCAGTGAATAAAGCTTTGCATCTTTTTAGACTATTTGGTTCTGTGGAGACTGCTGAATTGTTTGCGCAGGCAAACGGGTATTTTCAGGCTCCCGAAGGCTGTTGAGGCGCGGTGGAAAGGCATAGAAACGATTGGAAACTTCTGTCGCTCGGCGCAGTCGGTGCATTTGCAACATCCCGGTTGACTACTTTTAAGTCCACAAGCGTTCGCCTTTGACCTTACTCTCACAAAACAAAATAAGCCTCTACTCCGAGTCACATACGTGCGCTCACATCCCCCCCGCAACACGATCCTTCGTGGCGACCATCGGTAAGCGCTTTCTTTTGTTCACTGCCTTTGGGGCGAAGAAGATACGGGCCGCTTCTACGAGGCTGACGCAGATTGGGTGGATGCAAGCCTTGGTCCACAACTTGATCGCTGACCTGTTTAAGAATCTTAGAGACGCAGCGACTCGCGCCCTGTACAAAGCACTTGTATATACTCGATCGCCCCTCCACTCAACGTCAACGACCCCGCTAGCCCCTCGTCTCCTCCACCAACGCACAGACTACCACCGCGACGATGGTAAAAGACACCAAGTTTTACGACATTCTAGGAGTATGTACAGCCTTAGATCACCAGGCAGAAGAGACACACTAACAACAGCAGGTGTCGCCAGACGCTTCAGACTCGCAACTGAAGACGGCATACAAGAAGGGTGCGCTAAAATGGCACCCCGATAAGAACGCACACAACCCCGAGGCCGCCGACAAGTTCAAAGACCTATCACACGCATACGAAGTTCTCTCCGACTCACAAAAGCGACAACTGTACGACCAGTATGGTGAGGAGGGCCTCGAGCAGGGCGGTATGGGCGGAGGCGGCATGGCTGCGGAGGACCTGTTTGCGCAGTTCTTCGGCGGCGGCGGCGGCCCATTCGGAGGTATGTTCGGCGGCGGCATGGGAGGAGGTCGGGAGCAAGGCCCCAAGAAGGCGCGCACCATTTCCCACGTCCACAAGGTGTCGCTAGAGGACATCTACCGCGGCAAGGTCTCGAAGCTCGCTCTGCAGAAGTCCGTCATCTGCCCCAAGTGCCACGGCATTGGCGGCAAGGAGGGCGCTGTCAAGAAGTGCGCTGGCTGCGACGGACGCGGTATGAAGCACATGATGAGGCAGATGGGCCCTATGATCCAGCGTTTCCAGACTGTCTGCCCCGATTGCCAGGGTGAGGGTGAGATTATCCGCGACAAGGACCGATGCAAGCAGTGCAACGGCAAGAAGACCATTATCGAGCGCAAGGTCCTTCACGTCCACGTCGACCGCGGTGTCAAGTCCGGCCACAAGATCGAGTTCCGCGGTGAGGGTGACCAGCTACCTGGTGTTGAGCCGGGCGATGTCGTTTTCGAAATCGAGCAGAAGCCGCACAACCGCTTCCAGCGCAAAGACGACGACCTCTTCTACCACGCCGAGATTGATCTGCTCACTGCCCTTGCTGGCGGCCAAATCCACATCGAGCACCTCGACGAGCGGTGGTTAACCGTCGACATCATCCCCGGCGAGTGCATCAGCCCCGGTGAAGTCAAGGTCATCCGCGAGCAAGGTATGCCCTCATACCGCCACCACGACTTCGGCAACTTGTACATCCAGTTCGACGTCAAGTTCCCCGAGCGACTAGGCAATGCCGAGGGCGGCCCCTTGACGCCCGAGCAGATCCGTGCTCTCGAGTCCGTCCTGCCACCACGCAAGGTCCCCGACGCTCTGCCACCGCCAGATGCCATGACTGAGGACTTCACCCTCGACAGCGTGGACCCGACACGAGAGTCGGCGCGCGCACGCGGAATGACGGGCATGGATGATGACGACGACGAGATGCACCCTGGTGCTGAGCGCGTACAGTGCGCCTCGCAGTAAGCGTACATACATATCAGACAAAGCGAAGAGCAGCACTAGCAGCATGATTCACGAGGCACGATGGACGATATGAGGATATATCACGATACACGAGAGGACAGGGTAAAAAAGGCGGCGTCGTGGAAGTCTCTGCTTTGCATTGGCGGTGTTCAGACACTTCGGGCTCTCGTGCTCAAGTTGGGCATCGAAGCATTCTATTCTGCGAGTCAATTGCTTAGTAGACCGACAGCAGCAGCAGTTAGCAGCAGTAGTAGCAGTGGGCATCTTTTTTCCTTTCGTCTTTTTTCTCTGTTTTCGCACTCTTCGCTTCGGGCGGACATCATCATCATCATCATCATCATCATCATCATCATTACCTTACCTTTCTTCTTCTTGTACTGGTTGGTTCAAGGGGCGTTATCACTAGAGGGTAGTCAGTCAGTCCCCTTTTAAGTAGGGGTGGACCGGCTTCGATAGCGGTGCGATGCGGTGTGGTGCGGAGCGGTAGAAAATGCATGTGGTAATTTCATCATTTGCCGTTAATTTCGAGTTTTCATCACACGTCGTGACTTTGTTGAAAACATATGCATTCAATCAAATTCTCCAGAACAAAGTACAAGTACGCAAACGCCGACATGTACGATGATGAGGTATCATAAACCCAAAGCTATCCAAGACTAAACCTGTACCGGAGACCTTTCCATGTGTCAATTAGCTCCCATATATACCGTTCCAATTCACAACCTTATTACAATCCCGATGCTCCACCATGCACAATTTAATTTACAGTCCACTCAGCAGACTTATGAGATGTCAGTTTAGAAAAGCCCCTCACCACTCCTCTCTCCATTGTTCGACTCTGTAGCCCCATATCCGGGCGTCTTCTTGCTTCGGCCCGTGACATCGCCCCACGCTGCTCCAAACCTGCGGCCAGTACTAGCCAACAGACCCTCTTCTTCATCTTCCTCGAGGTCGCGGTCAATATCCTCCTGGTTTAGAGTAGGCGCCTTGAAAAGCGTTGTCAGGAATACGACTAGATACACGCCGAGGAAAGCAAACTGTGCCCAAAAAAGCACAACGCCAAAGAAGGGGAAGTTGATGGTGACGCGGTTGATGAAGGTGCTGAGCACGGAGGGCGTGCAGACAGTCTGTGCGGAAGGGTTGGTAGCAAGCTCAGAACAAGACTTGATGAGATCCTTGTGCTCGGTGCAGTCTGGCTGTTCGTCTAGACTGTTGGTGGTCATATCGCAGTAGGTTTGGGGTCCCCAGGTAGCGTATTGTGGAGCCACGACCATAGCGACGGAGTAGTTGATAGCCAAGACAATGAGCGTGAGTAAGACAGTGGCCATGAGAAGTGCTTGAGGGGAGGTGTGGCCCTTGCGGATCTTAAAGATGGTAACCCATAGGAAACGGATACCAGCCGTGGCGATGCCGACAACAGAGGCGGAGAAGAAGAATAGCACGAGGAGCAGGAACAGGACGTAGTCGATGGGGAAGACTTTGGACGACTTGACCAGGATCCAGTTGAGGGGCTGGAAGATGTTGATGTGGCCCAGGATGTAGCCGCAGTGGGCTCCGCAGATGGAATTCTTCGCCTTGTCGATGCCGGTGATAAGCATGCTCGTGAAGATGACGAGGGCAACGACGGTGAGGATGAGTCCACCGATGAGCTTGAGTGGCCGGAAGACTGCTTCAGTCTTGATCCATGCCTTGACGATCCAGTGGCGGTCTTCACCACTCGACTCGGCGGCAAGACGCTCCCGGCGGATGAGGGTGCGCTCCTCGCGGATAAGTGACTCCAGTTCGCGCCTGTCCCTAGCATCAAGGCCACCATCGCGGCCCTCGTTGCGACCTTCGAGCTGCCTCTGGCGCTCACGGTTGGACTCGAGTTGCGATGCGGTGTTGGCGGCCAGAGTGGGTGCTGAGACGGCGGGAGCTGACTTGATCATGGCGACGGGGAGCAACGCCATTCCAGCGCCAGTATAGAGAACGAAGAGAATTGTGCCGACAGTGATGAGAAGACCGAGTCCGAAGGAGAGAGCTCGTTCGCCATCTGAAAGAGTCAGTTACAGGTGCTGCTACAAAAGTTCATCATTGATGCTCACGGTTCTCAGCGAGAAGACGCTTAAAGTAGTCCAAGTCCAGGCGCTTGTCGTCCTTTGCCTGCTTCGCGAAGGGAACGAAGAAGCCAATGAGGAAGAGGATGACAACGAAGAGAAGGAATGCAATGGTGTACTTGAAGGCACCCCAAATGCGCTGTCCAGCCGTCTGCTCTCCATGCTCTGCCGCGTCCTCATCGTATTCCTCGTACCAGAAGTAGGTAAAGGGGATGACAAGCAAGCAGAGCACCGCGTCAAGCGAGTAAAGTGTGTAGTATACGATTCGCAAGGTGTAGACGATGCTGTCGACCTTCTCGGGTGTAGCCCAGTCCTTCTTGCGGCCCAGACTGGATTTCGATGTGGATGAGACAAGCGCGACGTCGACGGGGATGAGGAGCACGGTTGCCAGCAGGGCAAGTGTGGTGAAGATGCATACAGTGGTGACAATGGCGGCGCGGTCTCGCGGCTTTTGGTAGACATAGACGAAGGTGGATGCTATGATGAAGAGAATGGCTACGGCAACGGCGTAGGCCACCCAGATCAAGCTGGTTTGTATAAGCGCCATGACAAATGAAGAAGAAGCGCTGTGTAATGTTAATTATGCAATCATTTATGTATACCAAACGTAAATACCTTCGCTTCTCAACTCCCTGATGGATGAGGTGTGAGGGAAGAGTCAAGCTGCCCCAAAGTCTGCCTGCTCTGATGGCCAGAGGCACGGCAGAATGACGTTCGCGACTAGGCGGGGATCGGCCATGCATGCAACATTGAAGGCCAGAGCTCCATGGCGCTACCAACTTGGCGCATTTGGTCTCTTTGAACGCGACTCAACACCCAGCATTATCGCGGCATTGTCCCTTCTGCTGCCATTACACGCTCATACTATGACGAGCTGTGTCGCGGGCGCTTCCTATCCTCCAAATGCAGTGCTACACTGAAATAGCCCCGCCGACGGCCGTTAGCCATGCCATCAACCTCCCCTTCATTTCCTCCAGGGCGCAGAATCTAGTCGTCGCAAAGAACTCGCTGCTCCAAATCTTTGAGCTGAAAGCTACCACCACCGAAGTGACGCCGGACGGAGGCAACGAGGCGGACAATGTGGCTGCAGACTTGGACACAGAGGCGGCCGATGTGCCATTCCAGCGCACAGAGAGCACTGCAAAACTGGTGCTTGTCGGCGAGTTCCCTCTGGCTGGCACAGTCATTTCACTTGCGCGCATAAAGGCGCTCAACACAAAGTCGAGGGGAGAGGCGCTGCTGGTGGCATTTCGGGCCGCAAAGCTAAGCTTGGTGGAGTGGGATCCCGAGACGTACAACCTCCATACAATATCAATACACTACTATGAGAACCCAGACTTGCCCGGCATTGCACCCTGGTCCGCTGATCTCAAAGACACATACAACTTCTTGACGGCAGATCCCAGCAGCAGATGCGCCGCCCTCAAGTTTGGCACCCACAACCTCGCCATTCTGCCCTTCAGACAGCGTGATCTCGTCGAGGACGAATATGATTCCGACGGCGAGGGCGCGAAAGAAGGCAAAGCTGCGCAGGCAAATGGCGCCAATGGCGAAGATGCGCACAAGACGCCCTATTCCTCCTCCTTCGTGCTACCCCTTACGAACCTCGACCCTACCCTGACACATCCCGTACATCTCGCCTTCCTGCACGAGTACCGCGAGCCAACGTTCGGCATTGTCGCCGCATCGCAGGCAACCGCCCCGTCACTCCTCGCCCACCGAAAAGACATCCTTACATACTCCGTCTTCACCCTCGACCTCGAACAAAAGGCCTCTACAACACTGCTGTCGGTGTCAGGACTGCCCTACGACATTTCGCAAGTTGTACCGCTGCCACATCCGATTGGAGGAGCGCTACTTCTCGGCGGCAATGAGCTCATACACGTCGATCAGGGAGGAAAGACGAACGGCGTGGCTGTCAACGAGTTTGCAAGGGCTTGCACTGCGTTCCCACTCAGTGACCAGTCAGACCTGGCGTTGCACCTTGAGGGTTGCAATGTCGAGCTCCTATCTCAAGACACAGGAGATGTCCTGATTGTACTGAATGACGGAAGAGTCCTCATTTTGACTTTCACCCTAGACGGACGGACCGTGTCTGGCATGACGGTACAAACAGTGGCCCCAGATCACGGCGGCAACGCTCTCAAAGCTCGCGCATCATGCACCAGTAACCTGGGACGTGGAAGACTGTTCATTGGTAGCGAAGACGGGGAGTCAGTAATACTGGGCTGGACCAGCTCTTCCAATGAGCTACGAAGAAAGCAGTCTAATGTTGGCATGGATGAAGACGAGGACGACTCGGATGAAGAGGAAGTTGATGACCTAGATGACGACCTCTACAACGATACAGCACCGGCTGTCAAGAAGATTACGGCCGCCGCATCGGAACCCACTGCTCCTGGCACATACACCTTCAGAATACACGATGTGTTACCAAGCATAGCGCCAATACGAGATGCTATTTTACATCCGGGCAAAGACACTAACTCCTTGAACAAGGGCGAGATCATGCTTTCAACTGGCCGCGGAGCAGCTGGAGCCATCACTTCTCTGAACCGCGAATTGCACCCTGTAGGCCTAGCACACTCTGAACTCGAATCTGCACGAGGCATCTGGGCCGTCCATGCCAGGAAGCAAGCTCCAGGAGGGGTCACTGCCGCGTTTGGTGAAGACACCGAAGCCAACATGGCATCTGATGTCGACTATGATCAATATCTTGTTGTCAGTAAAGCGGGTGAGGATGGCACTGAAAGTACAGTTGTCTACGAAGTGATGGGCCATGAGCTTTCTGAGACCGACAAGGGAGACTTTGAACGGGAAGAAGGTATAACGCTCTTTGTAGGCGTACTGGCGGCCGGGACCAAGGTTGTGCAAGTCATGCGCACTGAAGTCCGAACCTATGATTCAGGTAAGCTGTTCGACCGCGGGTACGTCGTAGCACTCAGACTAACCATATGAATGTTCAGAACTGAACATGGACCAAATTCTCCCAATGGAGGACGAAGAAACAGGCAATGAGCTTTGCGTCATCAATGCTAGTTTCGCGGACCCATATCTACTGATCCTGCGAGAAGATTCAAGTGTCAAGATCTTCAAAGCCACCGGTGATGGAGAGCTGGAAGATGTTGAAGCTAGTGGGCTTTCCTCGACTCAATGGCTGTCTGCCAGCCTGTTCAAATCAGCTACTTTCACGGAGGTCTTTGCGTTTCTCTTGACCCCAGAAGGCGGTCTTCATGTCTTTGCAATGTCAGAATTGGACAAGCCCTGCTATGTTGCTGAAGCTTTGGGGTTCCTCCCACCTTTACTCACAGTGGACTTTGTGCCCAGACGGAGCGCAGCGAAAGCGACCATCACAGAGATTCTGGCTGCTGATCTTGGTGACGCGACATCGAAAGCCCCACATCTCATTGTAAGGTTCACATTTTGTGCAGCTAGATAAAGCTAACTGAGATAGATTCGGACTTCCAACGATGACCTTATCATCTATAAAGCGTTTCATTGCCCATCCCGAGCATCGTCCGACCTGTGGACGAAGAACTTGCGATGGGTTAAACTTTCCCAGCAGCATGTGCCAAGATATACAGAGGAGACCGGCTCCGAAGACACCGGTTTCGAAAGTACATTGCTAGCACTGGACAACATCTGCGGTTACAGCACCGTTTTTCAAAGAGGCACATCGCCGGCTTTCATTCTAAAAGAGTCATCGAGCGCACCGCGTGTAATAGGTCTCAGTGGTAAACATGTCAAAGGCCTCACATCTTTCCATACTACCTCCTGCCAACGCGGATTCGCGTACCTAGATTCGAACGATACTCTCCGTATATCTCAGCTTCCCACCCAGACACATTATGGACACCTAGGCTGGGCGGCACGGAGAATGCCCATGGACTCGGAAGTCCATGCTCTTGCTTACCACCCTACCGGGCTATATATCATTGGCACAGGCCAACCTGAGGAGTTTGCCCTCAATCCAGAGGAGACCTACCACTATGAGTTACCGAAGGAAGACGTCACTTTCAAGCCACACATCGAGCGTGGAATCATAAAGCTCATGGAGGAAAAGACATGGACAATCATCGACACACATGTTCTCGACCCTCAAGAAGTAGTGCTTTGCATCAAGACTCTCAATCTAGAAGTCTCAGAAACAACCCATCAGCGCAAAGACCTCGTCGCAGTCGGCACTTCCGTAGTGCACGGCGAGGACCTTGCAACAAAGGGCCGCATCCGCATCTTCGAGGTCATCACTGTAGTTCCGGAGCCTGATCGTCCTGAGACGAACAAGCGTCTAAAGCTTATTTGTAAAGAAGAAGTAAAAGGCGCAGTATCCGCCATCTCGGAGCTTGGCACACAGGGCTTCCTGATCATGGCTCAAGGACAGAAATGCATGGTACGAGGCCTCAAGGAGGACGGAACGCTGCTTCCTGTTGCGTTTATGGATATGCAGTGCTATGTTACGACGCTGAAGTCCCTGCCGAATACAGGGATGCTGTTGATGGGCGATGCGTTTAAGGGTGTTTGGTTTACTGGGTATACGGTACGTCAACCATGGTGGATATTGTGATGAGGCTGTAACGCTAACACGTGAACAGGAAGAGCCATATAAGATGGCGCTCTTCGGTCGCAGCAAACACCATCTCGAATGCATGGCAGTCGACTTCATGCCTTTTGAGCAACAACTTCACATCATAGTCGCGGACGCAGACATGAACCTGCAAGTCTTACAATTCGACCCTGACAGTCAGTCTCCATCTAGGAATCCCATCTACCCACTCTCTACTTGTATACTAACGCAGTCTACACAGATCCCAAATCCCAAGCCGGTTCCCGCCTCCTCCACAAATCCACCTTCCACACCGGCCACTTCCCCGCATCCATGCACCTCGTCCAATCCTCCCTCAAACTCCCCTCTGCCTCCGAATTCGGCGCCTCTACCGGCGACCCATTCGCCATGGACACCACCGCCGACCCCAACCCCAGCTCCTCATCGCAACCTCTCCACCAAATCCTCCACACCACCCAATCAGGCACACTAGCCCTCATAACCCCACTCTCCGAATCCAACTACCGCCGCCTCAGCAATCTATCCGCCTATCTCGCTAACACGCTAGAAAGTGCGTGTGGTTTGAACCCCAGGGCTTTTCGTGCCGGCGATAGTGCGGAAGGTGGTTGGGATGCGGGGATTAGTGCGAGGGGTATGCTGGATGGAAATCTGTTAATGAGATGGGGTGAGTTGGGGGAGCAGAGGAGACGGGAGGGGCTGGGGAAGTATGGCGGGGATGAGTGGTTGTTTTGGGGGGAGAGGGAGGTGTTGGCTGGGTGGGGGGTGTTTGGGAGGAGAGGCTCGTAGGTCTCTCTCTCTCCAATAGTACTACAAAAATCCGAATCTTCTCCCATTCTATAAAATAAAGCCCGAATGATTTTCGAAGTTGAGCACGGGAATTGAATTACCAACTCTTTTTTTTTTCTATCTGACAGGTAAAAGTGCACCTACAACTAATTTTCTCATTCCACCCTTATTGGCGTTCTTCGAGATGCATCAACTTTTACTGCGCCGCAGCCACACGTTTCACCTCCCCAGCCCAATACCTTATCTGCTTTTCCCAACGGTCAAGTGTCTCAAGCGCTCGACATATGCAGCTGTGCCGCACTCAGGTTGACGCCATATGCTCCACAACCTAGTTACCTTATATCCAAACACCCTACGATCTAATCCCGCCATCGTGGATACCACAGCCATTGGCTGACTTCAAACGGTTCGGCTTGTTTGGACCCATTCCACTACGTCCGTTCCCGGATGCCTGGCGTCTCGCTACCTCCATCGTCGCGGAAGCGCCATTGACGAACGTACGAGACACTTTCAATATCCACCTACCGACTTTGGAGCGTAACGCCGTGAAATCATGTGATTTTTAGTACTCGAACCGCGGAGACCATGCTCCATGAAGATACATGATACTCAATCAGGCGCGCCTGCGGATATTGGTGCCTCGATCTGTTCAAATCCGCTTGGATCCATTGGTTCTGGAGCGCCCATGTCTACTAGCGAAGGCATCTTCTTCTATGCTATAGAAGACCTAAATCAAACATCGAAGTTACGAAAGAAGTACCATGGCATGACTTCGAGTTTCGGACTACCAGCGATGCTAACTCATATTGATCCGCGAGGATGAGCGATTGAACGCGATTGAACATCATAAATAGGCGTCTCTATGCTATGTTGTCGAACATGTTCTTTTCAAGTCATTCTTAATATTTCTCTCTCTATATTTAATACAAATTATGCAACCTACTACCCCAATCTCTCCCGTCTTTTACGATTCCATATCACGAACCGCCACCATGGCCCAACCAACCCCTGAAGTTGATACACTCGACCAACTCCAAACCCCGCAACAAGTCGAACTGCTGGACAAGATCGACGAGTTGCGTAATCAAGGGCTAGGCCATCATGGCATTAGCCTCCCACAACTAATCGTATGCGGAGACCAATCTTCAGGGAAGAGCTCTTTGCTCGAAGGTCTGACTCGTCTACGATTCCCGGCCAAGGAAGGAACCTGCACTACCTTCCCGACGGAAGTCGTGTTGAGAAAAGAGGCGAATGTGGAGATATCGTGTACTATTACGCCCGGCAAATCACGTTCGCAGGCCGAACGACGCGAGCTAGCAAAGTTCAAGCACACGTTTTCATCTCGTGAAGGGTTTTCTTTTCCGGAAGTTCTTGATAAGGCCAAGGAACAGATGGCTAAAGGGACAAAAGCAAACCGTGGCCCATTCTTCGAAGACGTCCTACGCGTCAAATATTCTGGTCCTGATCTCCCTTCCCTTACCATTGTGGATCTGCCCGGCATCATCGAAACACAGCTCGAAGGTGGGAGTGGTGCGGAACGAGTTGTAGATCTCGTGACGAGCTACATGCGCGACGAGAAGTCTATCATCTTAGCTGTCGTGCCTGCTTGCTACGATCCTGAGATCCAAAAGGTGTTCAAGTACTTGAAAGAATTTGATCCAAAAGGATCTCGCACATTGGGTATCATCACGAAACCCGATACGATCGAGCGTGGAGGCGATAATGAGAAAGAATTGATGAGGTTGGCGAAGAACGAGAAGTACCCACTCAAGCATCGCTGGCATGCGGTTCGAAACCGAAGTTTTGCAACACGAGAGCAAACAGATGTTGAACGCGATGAGACAGAAAAGAAGTTCTTCAGCGATGGTATTTGGTCCGGCTTCTCTTCAGAGGACGTGGGGATATCCCCTCTACGCGTCAAGCTGTCGCGAGTGCTGCTCGAACACATTGGCAAAGAGCTCCCGTCACTCGTGGCTGCTGTGCAGAGCGCTATCGTGTCTACGGAACACAGCCTGGAAGCATTAGGAGACGCCCGTGAGACGAGTCGACATCAGCGTAGCTACCTCACTGGCCATGCCGAAAAGTTCCAAATGCTTACGCATGACGCGCTTAGAGGTATCTATAGTAACCCTTTCTTCGCGCTATCATCACCAGATGAGCAGACACCGACCCGACTACGCACCGAGATCCAGAATATGAACATCGCCTTTGCGCAAGTCATGTATCGCAAAGGCCATACCTGGGAAATCGCGACTGAGCAGCCATCGGAAGCATTCCCTTCAAGTGTCGGAGCGGGCTCGTCGTATGCTTCCCAGGAGTACGATGCGTGGTTCCAGGACCCCACTCGGATCAGCAGAACAGACTTCCTTGACAAACATGTAGGCGAGTATGTGCGTCAAAGTCGACCGTCAGGGCTGCCGTCCATTGTGAACCCCTGGGTAATTGGTGAGGTCTTCCGGCAGCAATCTTCAGGCTGGCGTGAGATAGCTCAGCACCACCTTCAACGCATCTTCCAGGCCGTCAAAGACTACATTGAAGAGGCACTAGGCTCCCTGATCGACCCGCGGACGTGCAGCATGCTCATGCTCAAACAAATTCAGCCAGAGCTAGATACACGTTCGCGATGCGTCGAGGCAAAGCTAGAGGAGCTGTTGGTGCCCTACACGGAACAAGATCCGATCACGTACGACCCGGGCTTTGTGCGAGAGATTGAAGAGACGAGAGCGGCTCGATATCGGCTTTCTTCCACACCGGTTGGAAGTATAGATGCTCGTGGACAGCAACGGAGTTCAGTGACTTCGCGAGGTGCGACGCGTCATCTTCTAACTGAGTCGCTTGACGGGTTTACGAATTCGGAAATCTTAGATCTGATGCAGACGTACTATAGGGTTTGTCAGGCTTGATACCACTCTGTCTGATGGGTAAACTAACACGCCCGTAGCATGCTATCACAGTGTTCATCAACAACATCGCTGTTCTAGCTATCGAGAATTGTCTGGTAAAGAACCTCGCTGGCATTTTCTCTCCGTCGTTGATCGCCGACTTAAGTGACGAGAAGTTACATGCGATTGCAGCCGAGTCAGACGAAGTGCGTGAAGAGCGCGACTCTCTTCGGCAGAAGCTCAGCGCTCTTGCCAGTGGCAAAGACATTCTGAATGAGCATATCGGTAGGTTGCCAATTGTAAACGACTCTATGACAATATGACTAACCCATACGCAGCGATGAGACCGACGACTCGAACCGTAAAGAAGACTCACTCGCCCAGTCCACGTCCTACCGGGAGAAGTATAAGGCCCCGTACGCCCGTATCACGACCAAGTGAAGCTGTCGACGTCGAAAGCGTGCATATGGCGAAAGTAGAAGACCTGACTGCTCAGCTTGACAATCTCGTCGTTACTCCGCCCTCATCTAGCTCGAAACATACTCGTCCTCGAGTCGATTCTGTCACAGCATCACCAACTCCCAAGGCAACTGGCAGGAAGCTCTCGCCGTATGGTTGGCCGCCGCGCCACGAAGTGCCCCGACCAACGGTCGATGATGGATCGGACGAGGATGACTGAGTGCGCTGTCTGCATTTGCAACATTTGGGGAGCACTACGATGTCCTAGTGCTATTTGACGTGTGATTCAGCTTTGCTTCCGGTTGTTTCGTACTTGTAGATCACGTGTGTAAAATTAGACATTCTTGCTCTTCCGTCGGCTTCCTTTCATCTATGCCGGATCGTTCCTATCAAGATTCTGTTTGATGGCCGGCCTGGTCCTTTTACGCAAGCTAATGTTCTCCATGGAAAAGGCATATCGATCAAACACAATCTGCATAGCTTGCGGACTCATCTCGGTGCCACCCACGTGTACCATTACTGACCCGAAAGTTTGTTCCAATATCGCTGTCATGCAGAAATCATCGATAACGAAGTCGCTCAGACCATTGATAGCCATCTACAAGCGTCCACGATCGTTGGCCTTCTGTGTTTGCAATATGCCAAACAAGCGCTGGAAAATGAAAGTTGTCGTGACTGATCGCAGCTGCTCACCGACTAATTGACGTCCCGTCACGTCAAATGCAATACAATCAAGCGAGCCAGCAGCTCTCAAAAAGGTATGGCAATCCTGGAGGATGGCAAAAAGCAAAATACCCCAGCTTTCCCACATGTCACTTGTGGCCAGCCTGTTAGCGCAGCCGCAGCCGCTCCCGGGTCAGAGGGGCTATGGAGTTGGCTTCGCTTTGCTTTGCTTTTTAGTAGGTTCGCTTCAATGCTGGTGGGAATTCAAGGTGATTTGATTGGAAGGGCGATATTGCTCCGGGTCCAGTAGAGTTTGGTGAGACGCTTGTATGTTGCCGATGATGGAGGTTGGAAGGGAAAGGTACGAAGATACACTGTGTAACGTCAGAGATGACATAGGATTAATGGATTGATAATGTGACGTACCTCATATACGAAGATAAGAGTGATAATGGTAACGATAAGTCATGTGGCTCGTTCCTTGCAAACCACGGGACGACTGGAAGAGGAAAACTGGGAATCGAGAAGGAATGCTGCGGGTGTCGCAGTAAGAATGACATGACTCAGTACCGCTTGATCTCTACCAAGCCGCAGTACGAGGAAACGCGTTAGGAGGTTGCACGAGCAAGGAAAGACACTTACCTGTATCAGGTATTTCACCAGCAAGACATGCATAAAACTAATTCAGACATTATCTGCACGCATACAACGTGACGTATGACGCTATACGGTCATCGAACATTGACCTGCAGTGACATACATGCCAACCCGCAAGCATCAAGAACACGCTCGTAAACACGGCGTGCGTTATCGCAATTTCACGCACGAACCTTCCCAACACCACGCCGGAGATGAGCGGAGAAACGGCGTCGGGGATCAGATACCGAAAATATTTAAAGTTTGGCGAGCTCAGGTCTCGACACGGGTCCCTAGGAACAGGTCCAGGGAAGGGGAAAACCGGAACGCTAAGATGGGAAAGTGAGCGGCACGGGGATGGAACTGCGATATGGTGGTGCTGTGTTACCCCACGATTTGTAAAGAGAACTAGGGTTGTTTGCTAAAGGGATGCACGGCTTGGGGAACTAAGCGAGCGAGTGGTAGGAAGGCGTCGGTTGCTGATCCGAATGCGGTAGATTGGTGGAAAATTGCAAGCTTGCAGACTCTAGGCTAAAATGTCACTTTCTAAGGCATGTATGTGCACCGTGTATGTACCTTGGATACGGGAACTCTCGCTCACCCTGGGAAGTGGTAACTGGATATGTTTCCCGAACGCTAAACTCGCGTAGTGGTCTGTTAACGGCAGACCGCGAACGTTGAACGAACGTACGAGTGAATCGGCCCTTCCGAATAATCGATTGTATGCAGGGATATAACTCTGTTGAGATGCTGAGATCGCGACGTTCATCAAAGGATTATATATAATCTGAATGCGCTAAAGCAGATCGATCTCTACGAAAGGAGCTATCCTGGCATCGAATGATGGGCGAGCGGTTAGGCGAAGAACTGCTTTACCTCTATGTGCAGACGAGGTAAGGACTTTCTTCATAGATCTTTGAATTTCCGTAGCCGCGGACTGATATCTCAAATAGTGATGTTTCTGATCGCTGCAGTTTTTGATCGCTGCAGCTAGCATACTTGTTGAGATGATGCACGTAGCATGGGCATACGTAGTTCAACACATCGTGCTCCACATACACGTCCTAGACGCGGAATGCTGCCATAGGGGAATGGTGATGTACGTAACTCTCGGTTGAGGTCACCCGTGACTCTGACTCAGACAATCTGTATGTCGGCAACGGTCGCCTTCATCGGCTTTCAAGCCGCTCAAATACCGACACTGAAAGATGCATCGCGAAATCTATACGTATGCGGACCGAAGCATCTTCCGACCATAAGAGCGGGCCACTGCAGGATTCTTTCAACTAATGTAGCAAACGTGGGGTCGAGGGCGATGCGCGTCGGCGAAGTTCGTCTAGCGATTTCGATTCCGAGTTGCAGATGCAAGTTGCGTGGACGCCGACATGACTTTCACGAAGCTTTGCCACTTTGTCTAGACGGTCGTACCGTGTTCCGTCAAGCCTCAGCTTCTGGGCATGGGGAAACATACCCCTCAATCTCCTCCTATGAGATTGCCATCCAGCTCTTCTCTCGATCGTGATCGTGGGGTGCAACTAGGCCACATATTGTCTGCTAGAGGTGCTATTTGCAGCTCTGTGGAGGAGTCGTAAAATCGCGCATATATTGCGGGTCCTATTGCTCTAGGGTGATTCTCACGAGAATTGTCAGGGTAATCGAAGGGCAGATCTCACTCCTAGACATCTGAATGTACCGGTACATCTGGGACGGAAATAACTAGAGTTCATCAATTCGTGGAGCCTCAAATACCGATGCGCGTGGGATGTTGACGGCAGTTTAGCACATCCACGACCCAACACTCCGATCTATCACCATGAAGAAGTGTTGAGGAGGCGAACTGTCCGAGGTGGTAGCGGAAGTAAGAGGGAGATTGAGTCGAACGCATCTAGATATACTTGGCATCCCACGTTGGATGCTCTTCCTGGAAGGCATGCGTGCGACCAGACATAAACATCCCACGCGATCGAGTGGGTTGGATCGGGTGAGGCTCTAGACGCTGATTCCGGGTCGGTTAATGCACGGAAGTGTGGCAAACAAATCCCAGGACAACTCCTACCAGCTATACATTTCCTCTTCGCGTGAGAATTGAAGATGGACAATGGCCGTAACCCCCACGACAACACTCAAGATCTGCGGACCACAACGACGGCAAACATATTGCCGTAGCTATTGACTGTAATTGGAGCTGTCGCAATTAACCGAGCGAAAGCGGAGTTCAACGGCGTATGTAACGGTAGCAGATCGGGGATGTCCGTGGCACCTACAACAACCATAGTTTACTAGGAGAGCGCCCATCAAAGAGAACATCGTGCTAATCGTACCATAGACAAGCTGATGAACGGGCGTAGTGCTCTACGTCGTACGGCGATGACGCGCGGATGATCAAAGTGTCTGAAGGAATATGCGCGAAAATGCCGATTCGGGCGTACTCGTGTGGTCGCAACATCGGTCAAGGAGGCGGCTGCATCTGAATACAACTGGATGTGTGTGCCCCGCATACTGTAAGATAACCCCTCTCTTCCCCCATGTTTAATCCTGACGCTATTCCCGGTATCACATGTGTCGCGCATGGTCCGCTCAGTGTTCTGGTTGTGACACATCCAAACCGGACTAGGAGATTGTTTGGAGCCTCGTCACCCTGCTTTCTATTCTTCGTCATATGCAGTTGAAGGCTCGTTGGTGGAAACCAGAAGTGAAATACAACAAGGGAGGTGCGGTAGAGATTTGTCCCTTGATACCGGCTTGACTGTAATACGAACCCCTGTTCATAACATGCGTGGTACTTTCGAAAGGAGTGTCACATGGCCGAGGAGCAGGTCAAAGTTACCACATCCTGTCTCACACACCTCCTGCAAGGTGAGCGGATGGCTTGAACTTCTGTTCCCTTGGGCAGCATCCATGGCGGCAGTCACGGTATTGCGTGCATATCCAGGGCCTCAATGCATGAAGAGGAAAACACGACGGCAACCGATCGCAAGAAATACTGGGCGTCATGCAAGTCAGAAGTCTTGCAGCGGCAGGTCAAGACATGCGGTCAGTGGCTCGAACGTGGTAAGAAAGCGGGGAACGCCTCTTTCGGATCGCCAATTTGTGGGGTAATAGCGTCGTCGTGTTGGTCTGCATGTTCGGTCCAGGTTCGGTTCTCGCTTCGAGCGAGGCTGTGTGCATGTCGTGAACAACAACATGCGCTACACAGGTTCTGCCTTTCAAGATGCAGCGAGGGCGTACATCCATGTTTGCGGTAATGAGCGTACCGCATGAGGCGTGCAGCACTGGCAGGCAAAAATTTTCCCCTCCTCGTGCCCTCGAGAGTCTCGAAGTGCGTATCTCAATCCGGGAACAGCTTGCTTCAATTTGGCATTCGAAATCCGTCGGCCAAGGAATATCATGTAAGAAGAACCAATGTCTCGTAATAGCACAGTGGAGAATTATCGTCTTTCCTTTGTTGAGCATCGTTCTCCTCCTCTTAGCGGATTTGCCACGGCAGTTGGCGTGGGGTAAAAGAGCCAAAGATCCCCCGAGGATCAGGTACCGTGGACGAGGCGGCTCAAGCATTCCCCATTCTCGTGTTTGAGCCTGACCTGTGGAAACAAAAGCAATGTGAAATCCGCTCCTCTGGATCCCAGTTGCCTCGTAAGTGCCGAAGAGTTTCGGCACCTTCCACAATGTATCGGTGCACGTTTGTGTTGACCTTCTGCTTTGGCACTGGACGCTGCTACAAGCCTCGGTTGTTGTACAACAATCAGGCAGGCGGATAGGAGAGTCTGGAACCCCACGTCCACGAGCAGTTGCAACATAGCCGCTACCACGACTCGCACGAAGAACGGTCGTCTTCCTTCAGAGTAAAGAAGACCTGAAGTCGGAAGAAACCTCCAAACATGGAGTTGAGCTATGGCCAGACAGCGCCACCAGGTGTGATAGCGTGGGGGTGAAGACGAAAAGCGATTGGCGTCGTCATGCTGGAATCATTCTGTAATGATGAGCCACTACTCGTCCAGAATCCGTTATGTTTGCTTCCAGCGCGGCGGTCTGCGATGGCCGACTGTCGGACTGTTGTTGCGCTGATGCTGCATGGTCTGGTGACAATGCTATGCTACTCGATCTCTGCCACGTCTTGCATCATTGCTGAAAACCCTTATTTCTGTTACCCTTTGCATTGCTCTACTGCAAGTCCTCAGTGGTCGCCGAGTGTTGACGGCCGCAGCGACTCAGCGACTGGGACCACGATGGGTGTCGGACTTGCCGGGGTCAGTAAGGGTTATCAGATGATGTGAAAGGGCGGCGGGTTGGGCCCCTCAATTCACGCCGGCTGGCACACTCCCCCCACCCCCACACTAAAGATTCCCCGAACGGTATCCATCAACGCTCATTTCGAGACCGCCAACCCTCCGCATGGTGCAGCTGTGGCGACGATCGGCCTATCACCGTCCAGCTACCGCTTCCAAAGATCGTCACAAGGCGCGACCCCCCTGGTCGTCACCTCCGGCCAAGATCCGATACTTACAGCCTCTCACCCCATGTCAGCTAGCTGCAACGTGTGAGCAAAAAAGCAAACGCCACCTCAATCAGTAATGCGCGCCTCGTTTATTGGCCGCATAATGGCCAGCTAGTTCAGCACAAACAGCTGTGCCTGGCATCGGCTACGTGCAGGGAAGCGCCTCAAGCAGGCCGTGGGAAGTCACCGCCCCTTTGGTCGTCACCAAAGATGCCTGTCCATCCCTCACGGATGCACTTTTGTGCACCTTGTTCTGCCCGCCCTCCCAAGCACTCCTGACGAAGCCGTCAGCTGGACCCCCACACTCATCAATGGCGTGTCGACCTTCCCAGCGCTTTTCCGGCGTTTGAGATATTTAAGTACCTGTACCATCCTCGGGAGGTTACCAAACATCATTCCATCCATTGACGTATTCATTCCGTTCGTCCTTCCAGCGGTCCGCTTTTCTTTGTCAAAAGTCTAAAAGTCTCCGCTTCTGTCTGCAAGCCTTTGTTAGCATAAAAGCCAGCTAGACCGTCTCTCAATCCTCTTTTTATCATGTCACCACATCACGACGCACCTTCCCCGGCGAATAGCTTCACCCAAACATCCAGCTTCCACCAGGCTGTCCAATCAATATACACTATGGACCGTTACAACGACTTCGAAACCAGTTCCGTTGAATCCGGCGATGTTGGCCTCCGGCGGTCGCTTGTACCTGGCATCTACGTTCCCACAGTAGCATTTTTCGAGCCGTCATCGGACAACGTAGACGTTGAAACAACAGCCAAACACGCCGTCCGCCTGGCAAAGGCAGGTGTTGCTGGTATCACCGTTCAAGGGTCCAATGGCGAGGCCGTTCATCTGTCCCACAAAGAGCGCAACCTCATCACCCGCACCACTCGCAAAGCCCTGGACGATGCTGGTTTTGGGTACATGCCCGTAATCGTTGGATGTGGCGCTCAATCGACCCGAGAATGTATCGAGCTTTGCGAAGAAGCAGCCTCCGCTGGCGGAGACTACACTTTGGTGCTGCCACCTGCGTATTATCAAGGCTTGTTTTCCAAGGACACTGTCAAGGACTTCTTCCGAGATGTAGCCACGGCCTCGCCGATCCCAATCCTCATTTACAATTATCCCGGTGCCGTTTCTGGCATGGACCTCAACTCTGATACCATCATCGAGTTGGCTCAACATCCCAATATCGTCGGCTGCAAGTTAACCTGCGGTAACACTGGTAAACTCAACCGCGTCGCAGCAGCTACTCGAGCAGCAACTGTTTCTGATCCCGGATCCGGCTTCATGTGTATGGGTGGCTCAGTCGACTTCACCCTGCAGACGCTTGTTGGAGGCGGATCTGGCATTATTGGTGGCATGGCCAACATTGCGCCAAAAGCCTGTGTCAAGCTTGTCGAGCTGTTCGAGTCTGGTCATTTTGCGGAAGCTCGCAAGCTCCAAGCCATCATAGCCCGCGGCGACTGGGCTGCGATCCAAGGCGGGATCATCGGCACCAAGGCTGGCCTTATGTCGCATTTCGGTTATGGAGGCTATGCACGCAAGCCTCTTCCGAGGCCATCAAAGGAAGACGTCTATAAATGGCGTGATGCTTTCGATGAGGTCGTCAAGGTCGAGAAATCTCTATGAGGGCATGTGCACCGTTCATGCCATTGTCCGCTTCGCAACCCTCTCCTGCTAGTGCTTCTCCTTCCCTGGCCGATTCTCGGCTGACACGATCGCTTGCCTGTCTCAAGCGGTGAACATGCCCCTTTTTGAAACATCATTCAGCATTACCATCGACGTTGAGCGCATGCACATAAATCCAATGGCGTTCCTTTCATTCCGGTATCTCGGTTCGCAAACATGGTCTGTGTCGAGGGCGTTATCTGTCACCATGGGTGTGGGAAAAGCAATTCTTACACCTCTGTTTCGGTCCTTCTCGATCCGACCCCCTTTCCTTTTCTTTTCTTTTTTCCGATACAAACATTTGGCCTCGCACCTCTTGTAAATATCCTTGTGCTCGTGCATAGCAACTGGTGGGCGGACTTTTGATTTAGCGCTACTCTTCAATGGAACAGTCCTCGTTCAACAGAATCTCATGATAGTGAACCTTTCGTATATAGCAACCTCAAGCCTCAATAACAGACTTTCGAACCCAAATTAGCTCACGTAATTAGATCGATTGCTTCTCCCACGCGTGAAAACCATGATCAGCTTCACCTGCGTGTCGATTAAGTTTGAAATCCCGTGATCAGAAAGTCAAATCGTGATGGGATCAGCGGTATAAATGATGCCTTCTGCGAAACCGGCTTCGATTTCCGACCTCCAATCACAAAGGCCAGCCGTTGATTTACGGTAGCAGGTGCAGCTCGCGCTGGTGTGAACTAGGTGCTAGGCTGTCGGTACATGGTGACGTCTGCCTGGCTGCGGCCTGCAGGTTCGGCGCCGTCTTGCAGGTTTATGCAACTTCCCGCTCTTGGGGCTTGTCGCTTGCATGAAGATCCTGGTAGTCGAACATGTACGTGAATGGTAACTGAATGCATCTGACGATCCTGACCATAGTGTCGTTCAGAGTGACGGTTGAGGTAGCTCCAGGGCACTGCTTGTCCCCTCACTGTTGAGATACCCAATATTGTTCATCTCGGTTTTTCGAGAAGCTCGATCATTCATTGCTCGTAAGCACGTTCATTGGACCGTCGAACGCGCAATAACCGGTGAGTTCATAAGCTCAATCCATTTCCGGCTTCAAAATGTGTTGCCCTTTCCCTTCACCGCCTGTGTAGTTAGTCGGCTGACTGGAGAGTACATCCCACTCAGGGCTGCCACGTTATCGGCAACGCACAGGCATGCGCATGAGCCAATCGGAGTATATGGACGTGCGCTTGATATTCACCTTGCTTTTTTCAGGGGCTCCAACCAAGCTCAGACATTCTTCCATCAGCTCGCTTTGGGGCGCCAAAAGCATCTTCGAGTGACGCCCTTCGAGGGCTAGGACAGGCCTATGAGGGCAATGTCTTCGAAATACCGGTGAATGAGCTGTTCAGAGACTCTTGACCTCCGCAAACGGCTTTCATCATCCCACGCGGATGTCTGACTTCACCTGTCTGTGACCGAGCATGTGGAGATCTCCGTTCGTGTAGAGCATCCTGTAAATCCTGCCCGCTTTCCGTCTATCCCACGTTTCTTCTTAGATCCAGGCGTTAGAGCGTTCGAAAAGCCGGGTTGAACCTGCAGTGATCAAGCAAGAAGTGAGGCAAATCCGGCAGTCATAGCTTCTGAGCAAACCGGAGGCGGTAAGTGTGAAAATGTGCATAGTGGTAGTCGAAGACTCGTAAAATGATACTTGTGAAGTCTTTACCACGATAGTGATATCTTTCTTCATTCATGACTTGGGAAGCGTAGGATAGCTGAGGTGATGGAAGATGCAAACGCCTCATGAAGTGGAAAGAGCGTTGCGTGGACACGTTACGCCTTCCCTGTTCGAGACTGGTGTTTGCCGCCTCCACTCGTCCTCAGACTGTCAAATCATTCCTCCGTCACGTAAAAAGCAAGCACATCTTGAATCTCCGTTACCTTTCTCCCCGACGCAAGCTGGTACTGTTTGTATTTAATGCAGCTTAACCTTAGCGCGTCGGGCGAGGAATTATGCAGATTCGATGCTACCAAGGAGCTTCTAACAACAGCAAGATGTATGAACTGTATGGGCGGCTGTGGTAGCATGTTACCACAATGCACAAAGGGACCAAACGGCTAGCGGGATAATGTCAGCTCCTCGGCCTTTTACGGTTCGTAGTAGATCTTGAGCTCTTACCAGGACAAAATCTATCTGTCACAATAGTATGTTGATGCTCCAACCCTAGGGCATCACCAACAGGATAGCGAGCGGAGTTTTAACTACTACACGTGTTCACGAACGATAGACACCACTCAAGAACAAGCGGAGGTTCAATGTGAATTACTCTACTACGGGCTACCTGAAAGCTGACGTCACTTTCCTGCTTTCGTGAGTATGGACAATCAACACCACGCACCAGTCATCTGGAAGTCATGGTAATCCAACAGTTCCTCATCCTCGTTACCTAGCTCATCCATGAACTTGTTTAAGTCATCACCATCATCAAGCGTTTAGCATTCAATGCCACTAACCTCGTTGAGACTCCTCTTACTCTTCTTCATCCTCTTCGCTGTCGTCCTCAATTTCACGTTCTGACTCCGGTTCTGACTCTGACTCTTCTTCTTGCTCACCCGCCTCTATCGCACGTAATTCGTCTAGCTGTAGCCGCCGCCAGGTATCCCTCAATCCGTCAATAGCTACCTTGGTATCCAGCTGCTGTAGCGCTTCGACAGCGTCGGCAAGGCGGAGTGAGGCTATGGGTAAGTCGTCAGGAATCATTACCTGAACACTCTTCAACGGTTCAGCAAACACATCGTGTGTAAGAGACAGAAGCGCCCGACGGAGTACTAGAGACTGGGCATCCCCTGGAAGTTTCGCGAAATACAGACTCAGATGTTTGAGTCCAGCGGGGAGGATTGGTGCTAATTCGTCATCGCCGAGGTCAAGGCCGAGCAACATCTCGATTTGGCCAGCGATGTGCTTCAATTGAGAAAAGTCCTTCAAGGAGCCTAGAGTTCCAGGCTTCCTGCCGTCTGGGTACACCTCTTGCTGCCAACTATTGACGCCATGCTCTGCATAGTAGATATACATCAACGAGCTCTTATGCCTACGCAAGGCGTCCCCGAGTTCTGCCCAAGAAGATTGTGCCCAATAGCTTCGAGGGTCATCCTCGGGTCCTAATGGCCTCCAAGGCTGAGTGGTGTAGCTAAATCGAAAAGTCTTGAGAGACTTGATGGATGCTAACATCTGCGTGACAACCGCGCTGGATATGAACACAGCGTCCATTCCCAGTATCTTAATGCTGGAGCTGGATTCTGGAATCTCCCAAATGTCGATAGGAAAGGGTCCAAGGAGGCAGCTTAGCATCAGCCTGTAGAGGGATGGAAGTCGAAAGACCGGCGCAATATCTTCGACTGTCTGCTTCCAATTCCCTTCAATGTGAAGCTCCTTGAGGTGTGCGAACGGATTTGATGGCTTGGCGTTGAGAGTACGTCCAGCAGCATCGCGGAAGAGCTGTAACCAACCAAAATCTCGTACTAGTTCTTCTCGGTATGTGTCAGAATCTTCGTCCTGGCAGACAACCTTGAGAAACCGTACATTGATGGCAGATTGAAGCATACGGGTAGATGCGTCACAATCTTCAAGTGCCTTGATCTTCGTTGCAGCCTCGACTGGAAGTTTTGTCCAACCTTGCCAACTAGCCAACACAATTACTTTGACAAGTTTCGCCAGCTTCGAATTACTGGCCAGGGTTTGAATCATCGATGGGAGAAAGTCGTCGACGCGTTCGTACAGCAACTCATCAGCAATGCGCTTGCACCGCCGACTCGTCCTACTCAATGCGGCGAGCGGGCCCATCTTAAGGTGGAGGAAAGCATGCAGAACCAACTCCTCCGGAAGCCCATCGAGACATGCTTGTGGATTCGCCAGCACGACAGTGCCCTCCAAATTGCCGACAACTTTGTTCGCCGTATCAACTGTGTTGACGTTAACCGGAGTGGAGATGGGTTGTGCACGTTTTGCTGGAGTAGACGCATACGAGACCGAAGCTTTGCGCCTCTGTGGCGTCGCCGAGATTTTGGGCGGATTCATGGTGGAAATTTTGCTCTGGTAGCGTACGGGCACAATCGTCGTACGGTCGGCGCAGTTAATTGACAAAACTCTGTGTATGGGGGGGAGAATGATAGTCGTTGAAGCGAGCGTGGGTGATCGAGGTGTTGTGTGGGAGGAAAAGACCAGAGAAGAAAGACCGGGCAAGTTATAAGCACAGGAGAGCAGTGCAGATGCAGGTGCTTACGCGCCTGATCGCGTGCGTCATACTTTCCAGGTGAACCCTTTCACAGCGAGAGGAAAAGAGCCGCGAACGGTGAAGAGTGAAGGGGAACGAACATGTGGTTCACCGCCAACCCTCGCATTCACGGACGTTGCCTTGTGTGTGCACTGATAGGGTAATCGTCAACTGATGCTCACATATAGACAGGATCATTATCGTACCGGGTCGTCCGGAACGCATTGCATCGACAGGTGCTCAATGGAGCAAATATGTCTTGTGACACCGAGCCCTCGTTCCATTCACCTACAGGTCCAACACCGGTGGCGCGTGCATATACAGTTTTGACTTCGCCGGTCATTGGGAAAACGCTGCACCGGCAAGTGCTCTGGGAAGTCTGCAATATATCCGATGTGTGTAGGTTCAGGTTGATACATTGCATAGGAGGCATAGTGATGCACTGATATACCAATGTAAGTAGGAAGTTTGTTCGTAGTTCTTCAAGAAACTGTAACCAAGCTGCGCTCTATTGATTCGCCTACATGCCGAGGAGGACTTTGAGGCAAGTACCAGCAGCAAATCAACCGAGGTTTCCCTTTCACCTCCTATTGACGTTAGCTTCTAGGCCAAGGACCGCCACCTCAAAAGAGTAAAGTGAATACAACAACAAACTAAGGAAGGCTCTTACCTCAGTGGTCATCCACAACGAGGTCAAGAACTTCATACTCAAGACTTCCGTTCTCGCGATGCGTAGCCAATCGTTCT
Organism: Parafenestella ontariensis; assembly: GCA_021596325.1. Classification (NCBI taxonomy): domain Eukaryota; kingdom Fungi; phylum Ascomycota; class Dothideomycetes; order Pleosporales; family Cucurbitariaceae; genus Parafenestella; species Parafenestella ontariensis. The sequence goes on from JAKGDA010000003.1 coordinate 1,199,575, forward strand.
AGATCATCACGGCAACTTACATGACAGATGGCTGTCTCTCTACAACTTAGAGCTAGGAGTTAAAACAACAGCCGAAGACTCATAGTACTCGTAAGAAAGTACTAACCGAAACGCAAGGCGCAGGCAGGCAGTATGTGAGAGAAAATTGAACCAAGGTAGCTAGAGGCGAAGATGGAAAAAGGCAGCGCTCGGAGCGGCTGAGGGCTGCTCTTCTTCTGCACACACAGCCGGTGTTCGATGACTGTTTCTCTGTGACCAGTGGGCCCGTCCAACGATCCTAAGAACAAATGCTAAAAACGCCCGTTAGCACAGCTTCATTCCCCTAGCATCTTCGATACATCTCAATCAATCACATCACTTGTATTTGTGGCCTTTGGCGTCTGCGTTTACTCACGGAGTACTCTCACCCTCCTCGTTTCCTTAAGCAATGATCTTACGGAGATAATGTGAGACTTGATCTAGATTCCTGAAAGATTGTCGCTTGTTTCTAGTGATCTCGCTCTGATCGAGGCGAGCAGCATTCTCAGGTTCATGACGGCTGCAGTAATGGGTCGTGAAACCGGTATGTGCGGGTATGATCTATCAATATGCTCGTGCAAAAAGGTAATAGTCGGTGCGACGCAAATACTTTTTGTATATCCAAAAGGTAGGTTCACGATCTCGGCATGTTGTGGGCCCCATTTGCCACCAAGAAAGGCGGAGTAAATCGGCGTACTCTTTCGGCCATTACGGTCTTGCTGCCCTGGCGTTGGTAGAGGTCTAGATGCGAGTGGACCCAATTGCCCTTTGTCGTTCACGTCTGCAGTTTTGCTTTTGGCTCGGGTCGCCATCACGTGCCCGTCATATGGGAAGTGTCCAATCAGCGGTCTTCGCTTCGTGCTACCAGGCATTTTGGGCATATTTCTGCTCCACGTGCGCTCGTACTCACCCTGTGCAAAGCTTAGTTCAACCCACGAACCTTTCGCTCTACCTAGAATGCCCACAGCAGACATCCTGCCGCTCATAGTTCCCGAGATGCGCCAGCCCCTTTATGCACTCCAGTACTCCAGAATGGCGAGGTCCCGGCGGAGCAAAAGGGTTCTCAACACAACAGCAGAATTGCACCGTGGCTACGTATTCCATCGCTGCCCGCAGTCGAAGATTCGCAAAGTGGCACTCTAGGGCAACAATCACGCCTTGTGCTTGTTAGACTAGAGCTGGCCGGTGACGTGACGCATCTAAGACGTGGTGGTTGTGCTGTTCTGCCAGTGCAAGCTCCGACGAACCGACAGCTGTGGTCGCAGAAACATCAATCCAGAGCGCAATCTGCAACCACAAATGTCCTATTATGTCTTAGAATGCCTGAATTCTAAATGTGTTGCAGTGGTTCCGCCGAGAAAACGACTTAGCGTTCCCACCAGGTCAAAACGACATCTCTGCCTCCGAGCACGCAATGGGCCTGTCAGCGGCTGCTATTGGCTACTAGTCCAAACTATCAGCGACCATCACATCCTTCACGCACTATCCCTGTCAACGCAGCCGAGTATCCTTGTAAACCGGACCCATCTACCATCAGTTTGAAGGCGATTGAAGGCTGGCACCGCGGCAATCAGCGTCACCACCGCTTAGACCCTTAGATTTCTGACCGGCGTAGTGAGGAACTATGTCACCTTTCAAACTCTTCTATGCCTGGGCGTTGCTTGTACACGACCTTCACAGAAACCCTTAGGTCTGCGTAGTGGACCCATCGTCTTAAGAGTAGCCATATTACGCAGGCACGAAGCGTACTGGTCCAATCCGTTCACCCAATTTCGTCACCCATTTCGTCATCTTGTTCGCTATTGTTTTCTCCGTCACGCAATAGCGCCTCCTAGTCAAGCAATTTTGAGGCGTCGCCAAAGCCTTTGACCTTCCCACATCCAGGGCTTTCGAGCGCCAGTGCCATCTCGAACTCGAAATTCACAAGCCGATCGTGCAGCTTGGCTCCGAGGATCGACCTCTCCCATTCGCTCCTCCGCGAACAAGTTGTCTGGGCTGAAGCCATCAATCTCCGGCACCGTGCTTCTGTACCCCTACCAACCTGGTTAGTTCTAATATATAGGGTTCCAAGCACCTGGCATTTCTTGTTAAGGCTTTGTAAAGCTTGTTCAGTCTTGTCGACCATATATCGAGAAAAGAAGCACGAGGTGTCCTCCAGTGCTGAACAACTACCTACATTGTTGACTACTCTTCCTCGGGAGCTCAACTCAGCCCTACTATGGCGTCCAAGGTCGGCCATGGCCTAGCCAAAGTCTTGGGTATCGACCTGCATTACCGAAACGAGACCGGTTCGGAACGCGTAACACGAGGAGAGAGTGTATTCTCTGTCGATGCAGCAGATTCGTACGTCGAGTATGAACCTACTGCCCGGGAGTGGCTTCACGATGTACTTCCCAACGGCCACGAACTGTCCGAGTACTTCCTCAGCCTCTTCCCCTTCGTCCATTGGATCACGCGCTACAATCTCCAGTGGTTGATCGGAGACCTTGTTGCAGGTATGTTAAACGCCCATCTTTATGAGATTCTTGCTTATGCGACTAGGTATTACTGTTGGTGCCGTTGTCGTGCCCCAGTCCATGGCTTACGCGAAACTGGCCGAGCTCCCCGTCGAATTTGGTCTCTACTCCTCATTCATGGGAGTCCTCATCTACTGGTTCTTCGCTACCTCCAAGGATATCACCATCGGCCCAGTCGCGGTTCTCTCCACAGTCACCGGCAATGTCGTAATATCGGCATCAGCTAAGCTCAAAGGCCAGGGTATATCGAAAGATATCATTGCGTCCTCGTTGGCTATCATCGCTGGCGCAATCGTCCTTTTCCTGGGTCTTATCCGACTTGGATGGATCGTGGATCTCATCTCGCTTCCCGCTATCTCGGCCTTCATGACTGGCTCTGCAATCAACATTGGAGTTGGGCAGGTCCCCGCAATGATGGGCATCACCGGATTCTCGACTCGAGAATCGACTTACAAGGTCATAATCAACATCCTGAAGCATCTTGGACGGTCTGACCTCAACGCGGCGTTCGGCTTGACCTCTCTCTTTCTCTTGTACTTCATCCGTTTCACGTGCGGCCAATTAGCGAAACGCTTCCCGACAAGGGCGAAGCTCTTCTTCTTCTTGAACACTTTGCGAACAGCCTTCGTCATCTTGCTGTACGTTTTATTCAGCTACTTGGCCAACCGACACCACAAGGCCAACGGTACAAAAACGAAGATTACTACTCTCGGCGTAGTTCCACGAGGTAAGATATTTATGTGCTTCGTCGTAGAATTCATTACTCACATAAAGCAGGTTTCAAGCATGCGCGCGTCCCCCACATCACAACAAATATCATCAGTTCATTTGCGTCTGAGCTACCCTCGACCGTCATCGTCCTTCTAATCGAGCACATTTCCATCGCGAAGTCCTTTGGCCGAGTTAATAACTACGTTATTAACCCTTCGCAGGAGTTGGTTGCTATTGGTGTGACCAACTGCCTTGGCCCATTCCTTGGAGCTTATCCTGCGACCGGTTCTTTCTCGCGAACTGCTATCAAGTCTAAGGCTGGCGTGCGAACACCCTTCGCTGGTGTTATTACAGCCGTCGTAGTGCTACTCGCCATCTACGCCCTCCCGGCTATGTTCTGGTATATTCCGAATGCGACCCTCTCAGCTGTAATTATCCACGCTGTAGGTGACTTGATTACGCCACCCAACACTGTGTATCAGTTCTGGAGGATCTCTCCCTTAGAGGTATTCATCTTCTTCGCTGGTGTCATAGTCACAGTCTTCTCCACCATCGAGGACGGTATCTACGTCACAGTCTCTGTGTCTGCAGCTCTATTCGCCTTCCGCGCTTTCAAGGCTCGGGGACGCTTCATGGGCAAGGCCAAAATCCACTCCGTCGTTGGTGACCATCTTCTCGACCCAACCAATGAAGACAAGAGGGAGCCCGGCGCTCGAAAAGCTCCATCCCAGGGCGAAGACTCTGTTCGCGAAGTCTTCTTGCCCATCGACCACCACGACGGTTCCAATCCTACCATCGAACTAGAAGATCCTTACCCGGGTATCTTCATCTACCGATTCAGCGAGGGCTTCAACTACCCCAACGCCAACCACTATCTTGACCAACTGACAGAGACCGTCTTCAAGAAGACACGCCGTACAAACCCTGCCACCTACGGCAGACCCGGTGACCGCCCATGGAACGACCCCGGCCCACGCCGTGGCAAAGAACTTGAAGCCGACAACCGCCCAACCCTGAAAGCCATCATCCTTGACCTCTCGTCCGTCAACAACGTCGATCTCACTTCGATCCAGAACTTGATCGACGTGCGTAACCAGCTCGACAAGTACGCCGCGCCCGACACGGTAGACTGGCACTTCTGCAACATCAACAACCGCTGGACCAAGCGCGCCCTCGCCGCCGCCGGCTTCGGCTACTACACCCCGGAGAACACAGACAGCGGCATCACGCACCGCTGGAAACCCATCTTCAGCGTCGCCGAAATCGGCGGCAGCCAATCCGCCGCCGCCGAGGCTGAGGCCCGCGAGAACCGCAGGGCGCAGCGCACCTTGTCGCAGGTCCGGAGCCAGGACATCGAGGCTGGGCACTCGGAGGGCTCGTCGGATTCGGGCAGCTTGAACAAGCAGCTCGAGACTAGCAAGGCGTATGGTAGTGTTGCGCAGGAGGCGAGGAGTGGTAGTGGTAAGATTGCTGTCGTGCAGGGATTGAACAGGCCGCTTTTCCATGTTGATGTTACTGCTGCGTTGAACAGTGCGCTTGCGAATGCGCAGAGGAAAAGTCACTAAGTTGTATGTGTAGAGTTATAGTGCTGGATATATCAAAGGGGATTTGTCATGAATAGGTCGGGGTAATAATATATCATAAGGCTGTGGGCCTTGATTTTTTTCAAACTCTATACATCACGAAGATCCATGCGCTACAGAAGAACAATGTGCAGGTTTGAACTGAATATTTACATTTTATCGTGGGTATCTATACCGCTCTGCTTGGAAAAAAATCCAAGTCCTTTCGCCGAGGCGAGCCGAGTGAGTCTACACAAATGACTTCCGCATACCCAATCTCAACCGTGTAGTAAGATCACCGCGCCATGTCGCCGGGATGCCAAAGCAGGTCATTCCAAACGCAACGCCGAAATAGATGCATTCCATCCCTAATGTGATAGAATATAAGCGTGACCGCACTGATTGCATGCTTTAGCTCCATAGACTCGTTTCTCTTGGAGCAAATCCTCCTCTTGTGCCTCGCAAATCTCCATCACCTCAACAGCATGCAACGCCTAATTGTACGCCTCGGGTGGTAGAGTGGCCTGACTCTGCGTGAAAAGCACACCCGCTTGCTCGATATTCCACTGCGCAGCCTCCAAGCACTGTAGCGCAAAGTCTCGCTTAAGATTCGTTTGTTGCTGGACGTAGAGGATCATGTCTTCTTTCCGCTGCTGTTCTGGGTCGGTGGTGATTCCCGGTGTTGGTATTGATACTGGTGTGGGTACGGATGAGATGTTTGCTGCTGCTGAGGGAGTGTTGTTGTTGTCGCCGCCGCGGACTTGTTTGTTGTTTAGGATCTTCAGTCGTGGAAACCAAGATGTGAGTTCCTCCTCCCATCCAGGATTTGGAAACGGATCGACTATCAGGTGCTCGAGGTTCTTGAATCGCTGTTTCCATGGTTTTATTGATTCTAGAGAGGCGAATGCGTTGTTGCTTAGATCCAGGTTTTTGATGTGGTTGAGTTGCCAGCAAAGCTTGTATACTGAGTTGAGGTTTGGGAGGCGATTGCCGCTTAATGTCACGCTTTGAATTGCTTCTTCTTTTGCTTCTTGCGTTTCCAGCATGTCTTCGCAAACAATCATAAGCGCGGGAAAGAATTTCTTCTGCGTTGCTTCTGTAGCAAACATGCCGGATTCCAGAATCGCCTGGTCGCCCTCCATGTGGGAGAGGTTGAGCAGCTTGTTTGCTGCGTCGTAGCGTCTTGCAAGGAAATCCTTCATGAGTTGGACGGCCGGGTTTGTTGGCTCCAACCGGTCGGCGTTTGCGGGCTTGTGTTCGCGTTGGTGAGGCGGCTGGTAGTGGTTTTGCCCGCCTCGTGGGCCTCGTCCTCGTCCTCGTCCACGTGACGTGTTGGCATCATACATTGCTTGATCGCCTTCGCCGTCAAAGGGACGCTGCTGCTGGTTCTGGCCGCCTTGGAAACCCCGACCACGCCCGCGTGGGAAAAAGGGTCGTGCGTCAGACATGGATAGATCGCCGTCTTGAGACTGTTGCTGGAAGAAGTTTTGGCCGCCTCGGCCCCGACCTCGGCCACGGCCTCGTCCTCGTGGTGGTCCAGACATGGCAGTAGGGCTGTCGTTCAAAGAATTCGTTTGTTATATGTATACTGCCAATGTCTCAGGCTTTGAGTGTTCGATTTTCAGTATTGGGGGGCTGGATGTCCTCGGATATATTTGCGATGATCGCCTGAGTTACGTAGAGAGCGGCGAAGTGTTCGGCTGTGAATGTGCGTGGTGTGAAGAGTTTGTAGAGCAAGAGAAAAGGATTGAGTCTCTGGAGATCGTTAAAGGTTTGAGCCTGTGCGTTGCCAAGCCAAGCGGCATACCATGCCGCATCCGTAATCGATGGAGATTTTCGACGTTGACACGAAACCATCAACTCCTTGTACCATGGATCACTTTATTTCGCCCAATATTCGCAGTTATCATTCATTACAACTCGTGTGAATGGTCGAACCGAGTGAAATGCAGCTATAAGCTCAGGCAGTCAGGCAGCAGTGGCAATGGATGCCTAAAGTCCGCCTGACCTTCTCCAGTAATCAGCGAAAAGTGCGCCAACAACAGATCTTTGCGCGTGAGCCCGTGGATAAGCTGTTCTCGCTGAACTTTGTAGTACATCTTGAAAGGGTTATTTTTTTGATGATTTACTTTGTTTCTGCCTCGGTGTTCCAGCTACTCGATTGATCAACCACGGTAATGCGATGAATCAGATCTCAACCACGATAATGCGATGAGATCAGGAAGAAGTACGATGCGCTGAGGTTATATACTACTCGCATAAACACATTTGAAGACAAGATGTTCTGAAACGTCACCCACACCTACCAATCTCATCGAATTACGACACTAACAGACAAAACCACCCTGTTCCCGACATATAAAACCTTTGCGCTACATGCAAGGGGAAAGCCACCCTCATTGTGTACCTCAACAGTCCGCCACGCACAGCAGCAGTGCCGTTAGAAGCTTAGTAGCTAAATCTTAGTTGTATACCGTCGGCTTTCGAGATATCATGACACCGCTGATGGGGGCCTTTGGAGGTAGAGGGTTGTGCGGGGGGGTTTAGGTATATCTTCATGCATCTAAGTTTGTTGAGGACTGGTTGCAGATAATTCAGAAGGAGATAGTGAGAGATCAATCTAGATTTAGAGGGAGCACGCCAACTAAAGATAATAGAAATCTCATGATTATATAGGTTCTATGCAAATACAAAGAAGGCATTGTAAGAAAAACTTATTTTTGAGATTGATCATGTGTATTTGAATTTTCTTATAGTAACCTTGAACTTGGAGAGAAGAGAAGACTAAACCAATTACGGCCGAGGTTCCGAGAAACTCAATCTTTTGCAGAAAGAAACGAGAGAAGATAGAGTATCTGATCCATGACAGAGCAGCTCTCCAGCCAGTCCGGCTTACTTTCCTCAATTCTCTGAGAACCATACTCCTGCTATCACCTATGGAGTTTGTCCTTACGACCGGCTCGAATGAGATATTACGCTAACCGCTTGCTGTGTGGAACGTGTTGTGAGTCGCAGGCGAATCCTCGATCAGCGTTGATAGTTACTCGTTGCCGTTGTTAGGGTTATTGTCCGTGTTTGTGTTAGTTTTAAGGCCCAACCATCTATAGGTAGGTTAGTTCCTAGTCCGAAGATAGTTCTGGTTACTGCCTGGACTTACAAAGCCACGAATTCGACGTAGATAGAGTCCGTCTGTTCCACCTTCAGGTCAACTTGCAAGCCTTCACTGATGAGCTCAAGCTCCTGGCGCACACGGCGTTCGTTCGCTTGTACCAAATCTTTCTTAGATGTTGGAACGTTAAAGACACGGGCGCTCATCTTCCTAAGACCGGGAAGTAAAGTTGGAAGAGAGATCTTGTACGTAAACACAGTCGACGCTTGTAGCTTGTATAACCACTCGACTTCAGGGATCTCGAACTGAATCGTGGTAATGTGCTTGCGCTGATGTGGCTTAAGTTTTTTGAGCACAAATACATTGTCGACGGAGAAAGTGTTGAGCACTAATGGCATCAAGGCAGCCTCCGCGTATATTTGCCGGCATGTTCGTAGCAGAGCCATAGCATTATCTGGCTCACATGGTGAAGGTCCAATCCTTCTTCTCGGTGATTCTCGCCGATATACTTGCCGGAATAATTTCCCACCGAGCACATACTTCCAGATCTCGTTTCGAATCTCGGGTGGAAGACGTAGCAACGGCGACATTTGATTGTTTTTAGTCCTGTAAGCAGCTATTAGGGTTCGGCTCGCACGTCCGGCTTAACAACACTATGTGCACTTACAGCTCCTTCTCACCTCCCTTGGGCGTCACGTTGAGCAATCCGTTTCGGAACTTGTGGTAGCCACGCGCGGGTCGCTTGACAACTTCGTCCGCGCTCTTCTTGACAACTTCATCGGCACTCTTCTTGACAACCTTGTCGGTGCTCTTCTTGACAGTAGTCGACCTGTTTGATCTTCTGGCGTTCTCGCTAGCCGCAGGCTTGCGCGGAGCCATTGCGACTGTTGGGGGTGAGTTGAACTGGAGTTGAGGGCGCGGTAGATGATTGTTGTAGCTGGTGCGGGGAAATATTCGGGTGGAGGTTGCTTTAAGGTGAGAGGAGAGGGAAAGAGCGAACCGACAAACGCCGGGGCGGCCGGCGTGTGAGCGTGAAGTGAAAGCGCTACCAAAGAGGACGGGCACGAGACAGAAAAGATTCATCAACCCCGCCTAAGCTCTCAGAAGATCGTAGAAGTGGTGTTGCAACATTGAACGGTACAATCATGACACCAAAACTTCACATCTTGAAGCACCAGGGAACTAGAACTAGAGGGCAAGAGACACCGACTGGATTGACAGTCCAATGCAGGAAGGTATACGCGCACTTGAAGGGTGCTTCTGGTATTACTGTCACAGTCTTCTGTGTTATCAATTATTGACCTACCTCATGTAGTCTCACACGCAGCCTTCAACCAATCGCCAACCTCTTCTGAATGTCACGCTTGCGGTGTATGCTTCTTCCCCGGTGGTGTAGATACATCTCTAGAACTCTGAGGCTACCTCTTCTTGCGTCCACTGAGTCCACTTGAAGCTACCATTCGTGGATGTTTCTGACGAGGTCCAGCGATAAGCGCAATAGATGAGACTCGTAGTCATCTCTGGAGAAATGCCCTGTCTCACAAGTCAAACTCAATGCGTCAAACTCATGATGGACTAGAGAAGGAACGCATGTATGCGGTCAGAGAGAAGATTATTTACTCGTCAGTGACAGTGCCAGACGAATCAAAGAATCAGGCCGCAAGCAGTCTTTCATCCTCAACTCAAGCCCAACACCATCTCCGGCTAAGGATGACGATAACGATATTTTCATCACGCAAGTTGAACAGGAAATGAAGTGAGGTACACATACGGTTCAATTTCCATAGGAAGTCTCCGCTCTGGGTGCTCCTTGAGGATCAAGTCCAATGGAAGTTAACCCAACATCCTAGTTCGGTCGTGGCGAATTTAACGCTCCCAGTATCCTTCAGTAGTCCAGATCCACGGTATCGTCCTTCTGCACGTCTGGGCCATTAGCTTGATGCCAGGGATCCCACTCGTCGCTCTCATCGTCACCGTCTCCTCTCGCCTCTGTCCGCTTCCTGTCTTCTTTCTTCTTTCGTCGGTAGTTCTTGTTGTGCTTCTTGTTCCTAGCCTTCGTCCTTGCACTACTCGTCGCCCACTGCGTCTTCGGCTTCTCTACTCGGCCTGTCTGGATCTTATCCGTATTCTTGGAAGTGGTAACGACCGGTTCGGAGGGAGTCGTAGCGTCAGGTATGACTGGGCTGCCAGAAGCGGAGTTCAGGCTTGCTGGGGCGTCGCCGTCTTCAGAAACCTCGCCATCTTCTCTTCGTAGTCTGCGTTTGCGCAGGATGGCGTGGATCTCCGAGTGTCGGAACATGGCGATTTGCTCGTCGGTGAGGGTGCGCTTTGCGCCGTCGGAATAGTAGCCTAGCCCATCGTCTTCCGCCTCGTAGTACTCTTCGACAGCTTCGGGGGCAGGCTCGACGCCATGCAAGAAGTGCTTGGGTTCGGGCGCGTGTGGAAAGTGTTTTGTGTGAAACGCGCGCAGGTCGTCCTTGAGACATTAGCATTTTACTGTCACGGGTTGATAAGTAGACTTACGACAGTGACAGTCGGCAGCTGCAGCGCCATAGCTGAGGACGGAGCTGCAGGAATGAAGACTAAAAAAGCGCACAAGGGCGCGGGATCTCACGTTGGTGAAGACATGGAAGAAAGAAAGTGAAGTAGCATTTCGCGAAATTCAAAGCGCAGCCTGTCGATCATTCACGCGGTCACGAGGTCTTGGCTTCACCGCGGGATGACGTCTGGGCATCCTACCCAACGTCGGCCAGACCAATATACTTCGCACCGCCCCAACACCTACCACAACGCTCTATGCATACTTGCGAACGACCATGAAGTTAGAATCCTTTGCTGCCTACCCTTTCGCCACCATCTGCCTGATCCTCGCCTGCTCCGCAGAGTCCCGACCCTTCGACAGCATCGTCAAGTCCTTCCACCTCCTCACCAAACAGTCGCCGCTTCGAGAATACATCATGGGCACGGCCGAGGGCCAGGTGTCAACTGGTGTTATCATATCAGACGTCATAGGGAAGACACAAAACATCGCCATCTTTAGTGGTCTCACGCGGGACATCGATGCGGTATCTAGTCGCCTGGACGATGCAGCGCAGAATGCCACGGTGCTGGCGCCGGCCAACAGCGTTATGCGCAACCTGAAGAGGAAGCCATGGGAAGACCCCGAGGACTACAAGTCCTTTGGCGCAAACGCGTATGATGGAACCAGCGGAGAAGACCGGGCGCGCCAGAACCTTGAGCGCTTTGTCCAAAGGCACATCGTACCGGAGAGCCCATGGGAAGAAGGCAAGAAAGTCAAGACTCTTGCCGGCAACGAAGTTTGGTGGGAGTCGAAAGACGGCCAAAAGAAGGTAAGTCCACTTTTGACTACTTGGGTAGTCTTTGCTTGCCGTGGACCCACATGGCACACAGCAAGCAAAACTCTTCTATTTCCAACACACCAAATCCGCGTACATGTCTTTTTTACTTCTTCACATCTGCATCAATCAACCAATCAAATGGTGAGATGGCCGAGTTGGTTATGGCGCCAGGTTAAGGTTTCTCCTTAGCAATACAGAGAATTTCTCTGCTTCCTGGTCACGAAAGTGGCGTGGGTTCAAGTCCCACTCTCATCAGCATTCGTCTGGCTGCAGTCAGATACTCCAGGTTCTTTTTTTGCTGGCGAAGGTCCGTTTGGGGACTCCGCTAGGCGGCTAGCGCCACAGTCCTTCTGTCTCTCCTTCCTACATAGCGACGATTTCGCCTTCGCTACCCCCGCAGTTTCTTTTTGTCACTTCGTACTTTTCTGCCCTTTTTTGTACTCCTAGGACATCAACCTGACCAAACCTACAGATCCAGCCCGGCGATGTCGCAGTAACGAGCATTGCTGACAAGGTCTCCAACGGCGAGGTCTGGATCGTTGAAGGCTCTCTAGCATAGCTGAGTAATTGTACATGACATAATACTCTTTTTGCCATGCTTTCGGATTTACGACGATCACGACAGGCATGCAGTTCCTTATTTGGGAAGTTCAAAGCGTAGACGCAGACGAACATGACTTGAAATTAACTATAATCTTTTCTTATTGGTTATTTCCAGAGTATAGAACTCCTCATTCGCAAATATCAGCATAGAAGCAATTAGACAACCGGTCCTTGAACAGCATAATCATGTCGCTCCAGACCTTCAGCCTAGATACGATCGTAGCAGTTCGCTTACCTCGCACTCTGAGTTTGTAAGCTACTGTGCGGCTAGGTCCCGAGCTGAGCTATCCACTTCGAGAGAGCTATAGACTCCCCTCTCCACCCCCACTTTATCAGATACATAAACAAAGCATGACTTCACGTTCAGACTCAGATACCCTTTGCTTGACAAGCACACTATACCACCAAACCCTCCCACCATGAAGTTTGAACCCAACGACCTGGCCGTCTGCGAGACATGCGGCACTCAATTCGATGTCCCTTTATCTCAACACCCAGAGACATGTCGCATCTGCGATGTACGTGACGTCAAATCCCCATAGCTCACATGCATTGCAAACGCCCCTTCCCCGACTAGCAGCACTAACTTACCCACCCCCAGGATCCCCGCCAATACGTCCCTGCAACAGGCCAATCCTGGACCTCCCTCAAAAAAGAAAACCCCCTCCAAAAGAACACTTTCGAAACAGACCCGAACGACTCGCGAATCCACTACATCACCACCAAACCCTTAACACCTGCTGAACTGCCCCCCGGATTGTCCGACTCAACTACCACGCGAAAGCAACTCGGCATCGGCCAGCGCGCCATCCTCCTCCAAACATCTTCTGGAAACGTGCTTTGGGATCTCATCGCCTTCATCGACCAAGCAACCATCGACTTCATCGCCTCCAAAGGCGGATTGAAAGCCATTGTCATTAGTCATCCGCATTTCTACACCACGCACCTGGACTGGGCGGCGCTGTTCAATTGTCCCGTGTACGTCAACGGCGACGATGCAGCGTGGTTGAATCGCGAAGACAAACATGGTGTAAGGAAATTAGTACGTGGCGTCACGGCGATTGAAGAAGTGGGTGGGGAAGTCAAGTATATTCAGGCTGGGGGCCATTTTGATGGGAGTTCGTTTTTGCTGTGGGAGAAGAAGTTGTTTATTGCTGATACGATGATGAGTGTGCCTGTAAGCCCGTTCCCCTCTACCATACCCTCGATCATCTGGTTTGTGAGAGTGAGTATGCATGCGCTTTACTGACTGACTGATGTCGTTGCAGTCGGGATTCAACAACGCTCCCCGCCTCCCCAAAACGCCTACTACATCGTATTCTTTCATGTGGTCCTACCCCAACATGATTCCGCTGCCACCGCATAAGATTCATGGGATTTGGAAGGCGCTTAAGCCGTTTGAGTTTGATAGCACGTATGGTGGGTTTCCGGGCCAGTATTTGAGCAGGCCGGATTTGAAGGCGACGGTGTTGGAAAGTATGAAGACCTTTTTGAGAGTGGGCGGGCATGAGAAGGCGGAGGTGTTTGGGGAGACGGTGTAGGTGGGGAGAGGGATGGACTGGGAAAGGGAGATGAGAAGATGAAACGTCGAGGCTTGTATGTACTATGCTTGATAGGAATAATTGCACTTATGAACGGAACGATATAACAACATGAGCAAAGTCCTGCATGTATAACCGCTTAACAAAACTCTTACAGCGCTGATATATCCCATGCACCCAACGCCGTCTCAAAAATTCAAGACAACCTATCGTACCGTCGACCTCCCCTCAATCTGCGCCTTCGGCACCGCATTCTCAATCCTCAACCACTCGCCATTAAACGCATTAACCAGCCACCACTTCAACTCTGCGTACACGTTAGCATCCATCACACACAACACCCCTTCAACCATTCAATAAACTCACTATCATAAACAATGCGATTCGCATTATGAAAATAGATACTATGATCCGAGTCGGGAAAAACGTGGACATCGTAATTCTCGATGCCCGCGACATCCAAGCGATCGAGTAAGGTGAGTGTGTTTTGCATATGTACATTGTCGTCCGCGACGCCGTGCATGACGAGGAAGCGGACGTTTTTAGCGAGTGAGGAGACGTCGGAGACTGAGGAGTTGTCGTAGCCCTGCGGGTTGTTTTGGGGGGTGTGCATGTAACGTTCGGTGTAAATGGAGTCTTGTTGGTATGTTAGTAAACATGGTAATACTGAAGGAGAAGAGGATTGAGGAAGGGGGTGTTTACCATAGAATCTCCAATCCGTCACAGGCGCAACGGCCATTCCGTACTTGAACGTCTCGCCACCGTCTAGCTCGAGCGTTTTCAACGTGTTGAAGCCGCCGTAACTCCAGCCCCAAATCGCGAGTCTCTCGCTGTCAACGTATTTCTTCGCTGCCCAGATCTTCGCTGCGGCAATTTGATCACTCGCCTCGTAGTACCCAATGTTGCCCCGTGTGATGCATCGTAGCTTACGGCCGAGATAGCCTGTGCCTCGCCCATCGACGGTGACGACAATGTATCCCAGGCTGGCGGCGATGTAGGATTGGAAGTCGACCTTGAATTGCTTTTGAACTGTTTGGGAGCCGGGACCGGAGTACTGGTAGAACAAAACTGGATACTTCTTCTTCTCGTTAAAGTGCGGAGGCCGGCGTTCCAAGACGTTGAGCTTGAAGCCATCGACATCGATAGTCTGGTACTTGAGGATAGGAAGCTCGTGTTGGCGTACGAGCCGCTCTAGAGCCTTGTTCTCTTCGAGTACTTTTTCGAACTTTTCGCTATTGGAGGGCGTACTGATGATTTTCTGCCATGGGATGCTGGGACCCATGTAGCTTATTAACGCGTAGGAGCCACCGGAGGAGTATGATGCTTCGTAAAATCCGGAGCCGCTGTCAGCGATGACCTCTCTTTTGCCGGTGCCGTTCAGGTATACAGCATAAGCGTGTCGCTCGATCGAGCTCTTCTCTGTGGATATGTAGTAGACAAGGTTGTTCTTCAGATCTACACGAGACGGCGCATCGACGACCTCCCATTTGCCTTGAGTAAGTACAATAGGCTTGTCGCTGTCCAGTGGTGTAAAGTATCCGATGTGATCGTATCCCTCGTGAATGATGGTGTCAATGTAACCGTCATCCTTACGACCATTCTCAGGATCCGCTGGTACGAAAGTCGTCTTCTGCGACACCTCAAACCAGCCTCCGTCGAGTTTCGCTACATCTTCGGTCCTGATAGTCTTCCCAGAGCGCTTGGCCACGTCCATGAGAACAAGCTTTAGAACATCGCTCTCTCGGTTGGTCTCCCTAACCAGTACTTGCTTCGTCTTGCCGGCCCAGATAATCTCAGTAATGAGACGGTTATCGTCTGTAAAATCATCTTCGATCTTGACGCTGAACACTTCGCCCTTCCTGACATCGTAAAACTCCAGCGATACAATGGGGTTCGGTGCGCCGGCCTTGGGATACTTGATGTCGCGAACTTCTGGGTAATTCTCCTCCCCAGGCTTAGGCTTCTCTCCGCTTGGCCGCGAAAGAAAGTATTGGACTGGGTATGTTGGGACCGTAGATTCGTCTGTCCGTAGGAAAGCAATGTATTCGCCGTCATCGGACCACCATGTAGCGCTGTTTCCTGAGAACACTTCTTCTTCGTACACCCAATCCGGTACGCCGTAAAACAGCTCAGATCCACCATCTTGCGTGATCTGGGTAACTTGGGTCGAGTCCAGCTTGCGCAAGAACATGTTGTTATCCCGAGTGAAGACGACTGCGTCTGACTGTGGTGACATGGATGCTAGTTGTACTCTGCTTTCTGGGTTCTCTGGATCCAGAGGTTCGGCAGTCTGTGTTTCCACGTCGAAAATCCAGTATATACCCGTGTAAGAGTGCCTCCAGTTCTTCTCCTCGTTCGAGAGGACTAACACTTTCTTGAAATCCTTGCTCGGCCAGACGTTGTTGGGATAGACATAGGTTCCGTTAACATTGAAGCTGCTCTTCTTCATCAATGTTGTCTTGCTCGCCGACGCCCTAGCCTTGTCTTTACTCCTGATATCCTCGACAACCAAGTAATCCTTATTGGCGACGCCCTTCTCCAGCAGCAGGCCGTCCTCTCCATTTGGTCCTGCTATCCATGATACACTCTGTTGTTCGGCCCAGAATTTGCCACCAAACACCTGATCCATGGTGATCTTCTTTGCAGAGCCCTTGGTAGAGTCGGCTAGAGGGTCGTGCGGGCGGCTGGATACAGGCTTATAGTTGCCCTTCATCAAGAAGGAAACCAGCGCAAGAGCCCATCCTACGACGCAGATAGTGCCAATAATCCATAACCACCGCCGAGTCTTCTTGTCTACCGTTGTGGGACCCTGGTATCTCCCTTCCTCGACATCAAACCGCTCGCGCGTCCGACCGGGCTCAGCGTAGTCGTCCTTGTATTTCTCTCCATGTTTCGCATGCGATGCGCCGTTGAGCGCTGGGTCGTTGATGTGTTCGAGGACTAGCGACGTAGTCGAAATCGAGGATATCGATCCTTCGGAGCCATCTTCTGAGGTGCGCCCTGATCTCTCGTCCTTGGTGAGAAGCTGCGCCTCCTCCTCGTTCACGGCGCGCTCCCGCGGCATTGTGGTTTGTGATGTAGAAAGTTAACGATTGTATTCAGGTCATTTTAGTCGATGATCATTCGAAGACATCACCAAATCGCGACAAGAAGAAGCTGGAGGCGTGCGGCGGCCAGGCGCAGTTGCAGGTGGGTGCTCAAGGTGCCACAGTTGCGGAGTTAGGGCGGAGGTCTAGGAGCTCGTGTTGGCCGAAACAAGAGCCATCCTTTGACACGCGAGGCGGCAACTTCACACGCATTCTGCGGAACAAAGACTTCAAGAAGCAATCTTCTATTCAAAGCCCTTTTCGGGACATAAGTCGGAACGATATGCTAAGGCGTCTCTCGCCTAACGTTGGACCATTCAAGGTCCGAATTTTGGGTACGTTATACCCTTCGTCTGCATATTTCGAAGCATAGCCTCATCTAATTCTACTCCATAATGTTTCCCCTCGCTAATCAGACACGTTCTCGCCAAATTAATAGAACCGCCGATGCGCGCGTCTGGACTATTTAGTATTGTTGGGTTTTGTAGACGCATACTCGTGTTCGCCTACGATGAGGCTGTCTTGAGGCTCCAAGCTGTTGTGTTGGCCGCCTAGTTCCACCAAGTGAGGACTTTCAATCGCGATACTATGGAGGCAATGGGCCCAGGTAATCCTGAAGCGCATGATTAGACGGAGTCTCGAGATCAAGCAGTGCAATGAATAGTTACCTCTTTCATCGTTCCCACAGCATACATCTTGTCGACCTCAGATCTGAGACCTTTGATCTTGATACGAATGTTGGTACCCTTTTCAATGACTTGCTCTGCATTGTCGGTCCACTGTGGGGGCGTAGCGTTTGCGTCAAAGGTGATCTCTGATGGGATCATCTGCCAGTCGTTAGCGAGCGGGTAAGTGCATGTGAAATCTAGTTGAATTTACATTACGGCCCACGAAAGCCTGTAATGAGCCGCAGTCGACGAAAAAGCCTGTACGGAGTACTGAAGTGACCACACCGTCCATCTTGAAAGTAGTTAGCTTCAGTACTGTAGTTGGCTCTAAGGTCTGCACATACCACCTCTCCCTTGTACGGCCGCCATACGATGGCCTTGTAGTGTACTACATACTCGGCAGAACCGGACCCAGGCATCACTTTTCCATCGGAGTGCTCAAAAGCGTCTAGAATGCACACGATGGTGTACTTTCCCGTGCTCGACCCCTCCTCCTTCAGGAGTAGCTCCCGATGTATGTGCTGACGGATGAGGGGACCGAAGTACGAAGGATGCAGCTGGATCGTCTTCTCGAGTTCCTTGAGGAAAAACATGGCTGTGCCTTACGCGACAGGTACTGCCGGCTGAAGGTGATTTGACGCGCGCGGATCTCCTAGAGGAGGCAGACGAAATGCACGAGTTGAATGGTGGGATGACGGTAGAGGCGAAGGAGTGAGAGACGGCCTCTTTCTTTATTATGCGACTCTATGGTCTTATTGTCTCCAGTGAAGGGCCGTAGCGGTATCGTACGCAGCGATGCGCAAGCCTTAGTGAGAGGCGCCTGCCACCTGCAACCCAACCCTCTTATTTATATCCGGCAGTCCATGCGCTCAGTTTCCAATGTGTTGGCGCCGCCTATGGGATCCGTTGACACAGCGAGGGCAGTCGTGGGCGGGGATGGTCGAAGCCTTGAGAACAATGGCTGCGCGTTGAAGGTTGAGCTTGAAAGACTCTCGGCGCGGAAAATCGTTCGCTAAGCCAGCCGTAACACAACTCCCACCTGCCAGCGAGCATCCCGCGCCCCACCCATCCATGCCGTGAGACATTCACCTTGCTCCATTCCCTTATCGCTCCGTGTGCACGTGGGAGAGCCGGAATCTTCGCAGATCGCCAGAAACTGACACTCTGTACCTCATCTTCAAGACATGTGTTAGTCGTTGGTAGCCAGCTCGACCTTTGACACGCGCGACAGTTCCGCATTTGGCAACATGTCTCTCAACCTGGAGAAGCAGCTTGTCTTCGTACGTCCTCTTCGACTGAATGTATTTGCCCAGCTGACTGGAACATAGTATGGAGCATACCATCATAATAAAGTAGGCTCCCCTTTTGCTAGGGGATCGTCACATGTTAGCTAACATTGTCAGGTCAATGTTGGGATACATGTACTCTGTGTGCCTCCGATTTTATTGACATCGTTTCTTCTGGTAAGGTCTCCGCACGATTGAAAGAGCTTCTCTGACATTTCAATAGCTTACAAATACCCCTTCTGTCCCGCTACCGTCATGGCTCTCCGTGCCTAATCTTCCGCTCAATGTCGGCACTGTCGGGGCAGTCTTGTACTCGACACTTTACATCCTTATGGAGCCCGTCGCTGGAGCCCTTCTCGCGCCTATTCTCATCGGCAGCACCGCCTACGCGAACCACCTCACCTCGACATATGGCGCCACGGCGAACTCTTGGGCAGGCGCAATCAACATTACGTGCTGGATCGCGCAGTTCGTTGGACACGGGAAGTTCGAGGGCAGGGCACCCGCACTGCTGGATAATCTTGTGCAGGCCATCTTCCTGGCACCGTTCTTTGTCTGGTTCGAGATACTCTTCTCGCTTGGTTACCGCCCCGAACTGAAGCGCCGAGTAGACCAGGCAGTTGAGCAGGAGATTCAGAGGTTTAAGAAGAGCAAGGAGAAGGGTCAGAATGGCTCTGCAAAGTGATCCAAGGAAGCTTGAGATCCTTGGTCGTGTGTATATGACGATTCAGACACGAAGTCAACCGCCGGCGAATGCGGAATAGGTGGTTGAACGAGATTGAGAGGGCCGACTACAAGGAATGCTGCGAATATTGTGTATGGATATTGCAGGAGAGCATAGCATTGCATAGGAGCAAGGTGTACGAGGCGTTCGGGTGATTGATGCTTTTGTCAGTCTTTTCAATGTTGCGTTTGGCAAGCCGGCTGCATAGTTTGAAGTTGAACACATTCGCAGCAGGAAGCGTTGCTGGATTGGTTGTTACCTTTATCAAATTAAGTAATATATAGCATTGCAATGTGATGGATTCGCTAGCTTTCCCCTTGAAGACTAAAAACGTGACTATCCTTCAATCCATAAATACATTCAGTGCTGCGCGCAGCTTTAATACCTTGGAAGGCGTGACTTTGACTGCGTACTCGAGCTAAGTCGTCTATGTGCGCAAGGCGTACCCCAGAGAGTTTGTTAACAAATCACGTATATGTACATGTTCAAATCGCCTGTGGGGAGAGCTATCAATGTCACGAAGTAGCCTCTACAGGCGCACTATGAACGCTATCTGTCCCCTCTTAATCCTAACATCGCATCACTTCTAAAGCGCTCCATTGTCCTGCCTCCTCTCATCTCGTAAGTTCATTGTCCTCAAGCTGGGACGTTGTAGCTCGGCCTGCCGGGTCTGTGTTGACCTCGCTGCGTCCTTTTTCGGTTAGGCGTTGCCGCCAAGGGTTGCGCTTTCCTCCCGAACCCGCAGGACTTTCTTCCTCCCAGCAGAGCTCCCCATCTTCCACTCCATCACCATCTCCCCTCTTTCTCTTCTGCATCAATCTCAATTGGTTGCAGAGCTACCTCAATAGCCTCTTGAGCACCGCAGCAATGTTCTCAAGAGCCATCCGCCAGTCGAGCCGCCGGGTCGCTGCAATCTCTGCCACGGGCAGGATTGCTTCGGTAAGTCCATCGCAACCGCCTGGCATTGCGCCTGCCGCCCTTCCGGCCATCGCCTGCAGCTCCCAGAAACGGAATTCGATGCCATTGGCGCCGCAATGGAGCTTCGCTGATGGAATTGGGTTGCTGCGCTGGCTGGAAGGAGAGCTCCCCTCTGCCGAGACCGAGTACTGACGGTTTTTCCTCACCCCAGACCCGCGCCCCGGCCTTCCCCAACGCCATCCGAACCTACGCCGCCGATGCAAAGGCCTCGCCGACCGAGGTCTCCTCCATCCTGGAGCAGAGGATCCGCGGTGTGCAGGAGGAGAACAGCCTCGCTGAGACTGGACGTGTGCTTTCCGTCGGGTATGCCGCAGCGCGCCATCGCATCCATCGCCGCAAGACACGCAGAACTGACGAGGGACAACAGTGACGGTATTGCCCGTGTTCACGGCATGAACAATGTCCAAGCCGAGGAGCTCGTTGAGTACGCCAAGCCCCCGGCACCCGCCCACCACCAGGCATGGAAGCTAACGGGATCGCAGGTTCGCCTCTGGTGTCAAGGGCATGTGCATGAACTTGGAGGCCGGCCAGGTCGGTGTCGTGCTTTTCGGTTCCGATCGATTGGTCAAGGAAGGCGAGACTGTCAAGCGTACCGGAGAGATTGTACGTCAAGCCAAGCTACGTGCATAGAAGCAGGGAGCTAACAATTGCAGGTCGATGTCCCCGTCGGCGAGGCTCTTCTCGGACGTGTCGTTGACGCGCTCGGCAACCCCATTGATGGAAAGGGTCCCCTCAAGACCACCGAGAAGCGCCGTGCCCAGCTCAAGGCCCCTGGTATCCTGCCCCGTCGTTCCGTCAACCAGCCCGTACAGACTGGTCTCAAGTCGGTCGACGCCATGGTGCCCATTGGCCGTGGCCAGCGTGAGCTGATTATCGGTGATCGTCAAACCGGAAAGACGGCCGTCGCTCTCGACGCCATGTTGAAGTAAGTACCTCGCATACAAATGCTGCCATTAGACACTGACATGTCCATTACAGTCAAGGTCGCTGGAACAAGGGAACAGACGAGACCAAGAAGCTTTACTGCATCTACGTCGCCGTTGGTCAGAAGCGTTCCACCGTCGCCCAGCTCGTCAAGACCCTCGAGGAGAACGACGCCATGAAGTACACCATCATCGTCGCCGCCACTGCCTCTGAAGCCGCTCCGCTGCAGTACATTGCTCCCTTCACCGGCTGCTCCATGGGAGAGTGGTTCCGCGACAACGGCAAGCATGCTCTAATTATTTATGACGACCTTACAAAAGCATGAGTCCCCTCTCCATTCAAATCCTCTCATGTTGCTAACTTGACACAGCAAGCCGTCGCCTACCGTCAAATGTCTCTGTTGCTCCGTCGTCCTCCTGGGCGTGAGGCTTACCCTGGGTTTGTAATCCCACATACACTGCATTTGAGGCATGTACTGACTGCGTACCTCAGTGACGTCTTCTACCTCCACTCTCGTCTTCTCGAGCGTGCGGCCAAGATGAACGACAAGCTTGGTGGCGGTTCCCTCACTGCTCTCCCCGTCATTGAGACTCAGGGTGGTGATGTGTCCGCTTACATTCCCACCAATGTTATTTCCATCACTGATGGGTAAGTAACACCAACCCACTGACATTATGGCATTTACTGACTTCGAATTTAGACAGATCTTCTTGGAGGCTGAGTTGTTCTACAAGGGAATTCGGTGAATACCCCTCGACACCTTACATGCGCTTTGTACACCATTACTGACATCTTATTAGTCCCGCTATCAACGTCGGCTTGAGCGTGTCCCGTGTCGGTTCCGCTGCCCAGGTCAAGGCCATGAAGCAGGTTGCTGGTTCCCTGAAGCTCTTCTTGGCCCAGTACCGTGAGGTCGCCGCTTTCGCCCAGTTCGGTTCCGATTTGGATGCCGCCACCAAGCAGACCCTGTCCCGTGGTGAGCGTCTTACCGAGCTCCTCAAGCAGAAGCAGTACTCCCCCATGGCCGTCAACGAGATGGTTCCCTTGATCTACGCTGGTGTCAACGGTCTCCTCGACTCCGTCCCCGTCAACAAGATCCTCCAGTGGGAGGCTGACTTCCTTGCCCACCTCCGATCAAACGAGCAGGAGCTGCTCGACACGATTGAGCGGGAAGGTGCGCTCAGCAAGGACTTGGAGTCGAAGTTGAAGGAGGTTGCCTCAAGCTTCACCAAGAGCTTCTCGTAAATGCAGAAGGGATGAAGAGTGGGTTCTGTCTATTCCAATGTGCTTGAGGGATCAAAAGTGCTGATTGGTCTTTGAGAGCAGATGTATAATAGAAGATGCGTCCTCGCCATCAGCTTGTCTCAATATGGAAGATTTGTTCTTTTTCTGAATTGACCTGGCTTGATGCGCGCTGTGCCGGATCACGCATGCCTACCTCTGACGGACAAAATCGACCAGCCTGTGATTCCCTTGCGTCTGTTAGCGGTACATATCTGGTGGACTGGAGCGGGATGCTGTGGAGTGGATCTGTATATTGCAATTGAGCTTTTTGTACTGTTATCTCGTTTCCCACTATCTGCTGCTTCGTGACTTGATGTCTACACTGTCGCCGTCTGTTCCAACGTTTATGTTAAAGTACCGCCTGATGTTATTCACGACGAAAAGTTGAAGAGGTCGATGAGGTTATAGGTACTCCTGGAGCACTTTGCAGGATTTTAGAGGTTGTAAATAACAGCTTAAAGGTCTGCGAAGTAGGGACCTTTTGGCATTAGATTTGATTTCATCTATGCATGTAACATGCTCCTAAAACGCCGCTGATGCGATATCCAATTCTTAGGTTCAGGTCTATACAAGCCTCTATAACTAAGAAAAGGGGCCAAATACACGTACACCATGACTACAGCTACTATTTCCTCTCTCCCCGCTCCTCATCACTCGCATCCCCGTCCCTGAACGGATCATCCCCAATCTCCACCGCATCGCCCGTTTCCGGCGGCTCATCCGAGTACTCATCATACGCGGTCCTCAGACTAATATCGTCATCTTCCTCTCTCAACCGCTCCGCAGCCTCCAACGCATCCGGATCATCTGCATACTCGTTTTCCAAATCCTCTATACTTGCTCTTCGTACGCCAGCTCGTTCTTCCGCCTCGAGCTGCGCAGCGCGTTCCTTGGTTTTGCGATACATGAACCAGCCCGTCGCCACACCCGCAATTGCGCCAATAGCGATAGAAATATACGACAGCGCCTTCGTACCCGCGGGCATTTTGCCGTCGCTTTCCGCAATCTTCTCGAGCTGCGAGCCGATGAAGATGTGCAGCATGAGCTTCGGGCTTACTATGGCGGTGGCTAGCGCGTAGCTCGCCCAGTGTACTGTTGGAATGGTTGCTACGGCGCCGTTGGAGAGCGAGTAGGGGAGCGGGCACATGCGGATCATGACGAGGAGTTTCAGGCCGTCGTGCTTGAGGGTGAGGGACAGGGCGGCGAAGCGCGTGTCGTTTGCGATGAGTCTGTGGACCATGGTTTTGAGGAGTGAGCGCGAGAGGAGGAAGGATGCGGTGCTGCCGGCGATTGTTGCGCTGGCGGCTATGAACCAGCTGGAGTGAAGGTTAGTGACCTATCTTGGGAAGAGGGACCAGGAGGAGGATTGGGCGTACCCATTTGGAAACCCATACACGAAGCCCGAAATAGTGAGAAGCGTAGAGTACCCGATCAACGGCGGGAAAGACACCACAAAGATCAGCGACCACAGAATCAGCCATCCCGCGGGTATATCTCTCCACTTCTTCGCTACGGGCCGCAGCGCGCTGAATATGCGCTCATTGTAGACCAGGAACAGGATCCCAAGCACGCATAGTACTATGTTGCCGACTACAAAGAGCACTTTTTGTACAGGCGTCAACTTGTTGTATTGATGTTGCACGCGGCGGTTGAATTTATTGTAGTTGTCTGTTACGCGCTGCCGCCATGTTGGGGGTGAGTGATGATGTGAGGCATTGCGGCGGAACGAGGAGGTCGACCGGCGGCTCCAGATGGGTGTTTCGCCTGTTTCTTCATCTTCGAGGGGGAGCGCGAGGGCGCGGGCGTCGTAGTCGGACGCGGGCATGGTATGTTATGTATGTATAGGACGGTGGGAGGAGGGAGACGGCGGAACGAGGCGGATGTGACTTGAAGAGGCTCAAAGGTTCATGCGAAAGTGGAGATTTGGTGTTTGGGAACAAACATTCCGTATATTATGTTCACTGTGTAAGACGAGACTGTTGTAGCAGCACCGTCTGAGAGGTTGTAGATGCTGACTATGCTAGCGCTGGGGAGAGCTGTGCTGGTTTCATCATCATCCTCACTTGCATCGGACGAACGCCGCACATGCACCGCCTCATGACACTGGTTTAAGACAGTTAGATCAGGTCTGAGATGCGTTTAAGCACTCAGTCGCTCTTTTCTAGCATTTCTAGCAAGGTCCCGATATCGATCTCGTGATATTATGCCCGTTGATATTGGCATGGCCTCAAGGCATCCAGGAACAACTGGATTCCGAGCTGTTACACAACAGTGCAGCAATCTGCAAGCATCACCTAGCTCACCCACGCACCTCTTGCCCTCCACGTGATTCAGCCTCAGTTTCGTGGCGCCCAATGTCCGCTCTGGACGGTGATTGATGCATATGTGTGCAATGTCTCTCTCGGTCAACGAGGCCATGTTGCAGCTGTACATGTACACAGCTGCCTGCGCCGTCTCACGCCCAGCCATCTCACACCGACACCTGCAGGACCACCACCGAGCTATAAGCAATGTGGAGGTGCGCGAGAGCGGCGTCGTAGATTCAGTACGCGCTCCTTGAGTCCTTGGGAGACACGGCCCTGACAAGCTAATGGCCCGCAGCATCCCCCACACCCCTACGTAAGGCTAGTCCGAAGCTTCATTCGCGCTCGCGATCGGCCAAGGCATTCACTCATTCTGCCCGTTTGCCTTTCGGCGCACTTGGTGTGTCTCGCAGCAGTCTGCGGGCCTCCTTCTTGTCCTTTATTGCAGCTTCATTTCCTGACACGCGCCGGTCGCTCCTCTGCGATTACCCGCAGTCCTTAATCAGCCCGACACCCCAGGACGGGCATCTTGCCTCCTGTCCGCTGCGCGCTCTCCTTTCCCCTGCACCAAACATCTCCGTTTCTTCTTGGGTTTTTGGATTAGTTAGCCATGGTCCCCGACGACTTGTATGAGAAGGCGCTGCCTGTGCTGCAGGACGAGGCGCTAGATGAGGAGGACAAGACAGACAAGCTGGAGGAGGTACTGCGCAAGGAAACTGGCCTTGGTGGGAAGTCTCTAGAGAACATTGTCTTGGACTGTCTCTGGCGCTACCGTGACGCCGGCAGCTCTTCAAGCTCCCCTCCCCCAAGTCGCCATACCATCATCCGCCGTCCGTCGCCAGCCCCATGGCAGGCCAACCGCGCCCCTACCCCCGTGAACCACTCGCCGCGCATGGTACACCCTCCACCCGGCTTTGGTATTGCTCCTCCTGGCTTTACGCGCGCAAAATCTTCGAATGCCTCTCCCTTTACGTCTCCACGCCCATCGCCGCGCCTTGCCTTTTCAAGTCCGCATATCCCGCATAGCCCTAGCTTGAGCGCATACCAGTTCAGCGAAGGCGCGACTCCAAACTCAGAGCTATATGGCGATCTCGACAGCCAGTCCGTTGACTGGCTGGTGAACGATGAATCGGGGAGCGAGCCATCCCTGCTGGGCGATGGCACGCTCAACGGGGCCGCGGCAGAATGGGTACAGCCCCAGACCATGGACATGGGCCCGTATGACATGCTACGCTCGATATTGAGGGACGACCGAACGGACGAGGAGCTAGAGAGGGTTCTCGAGGCTAACGGCTTCGACCTCAGTGCTGCGTTGCTGGCGTTGATGGGCCAACAGTTGGAGGCGCAACAACTCCCCACGGCCACCCAGGAGCAGGCGGGCTACATCATTGGAAAGTCGATGAGCCCGGCGTTCAGGCCCAGTACACCTTCTAGTCAGCAGAAAAGCAACATCGTGTGCAAGTACTTCTTGTCTACAGGACATTGCGCCCGAGCAGATTGCAGATTTAGCCATGACACCAGCAAGACACTCTGCAAGTGAGTGAATAAATGTGCAGTAGAACTTTGTGAGATACTAATGTTCGACACAGATACTTCCTCAATGGAAACTGCCTGGCCGGCGACACATGCTTGTTCTCTCACGACCCCTCTGCACTGATGGCTCGTATGGCTATCTCAGACGTCTCCACACCTCCTTTACAAGCAGCTATACCCAACTTCCACATGTCTGACTACGACGTATTCCCCGTTCTCAATTCGAACGGCTCTCCGTTCGGGACACCATCAATATCAACCTCAGAGGCGACGTCTTTGGAACAGCTCTATGGTTTGACTGGTGGCCCAACACGTCCCCCGCCTGGCCTGAGTCCGTTCGCAAACTTCACTCCCGGGGGCGGTAGTCGTCCGCAGTCGAGGACTAGCAGCCGTCAACACTCTCGTGCCACTACTCCGTCAGTGCTCGCGGTCGACGACAACGAGGCTTTTCCTAGTTTAGGCAGTGCTGCTGCCGCGAAGACTGGGAAGCGACATCACGGTAAGCGAGGCGGTCATGGTCATAACAAAGACATCCCTGGACCGAACAACCTTGCAGACGTCGTACGCATGTCGCCCTCTCCGGCCCCTGCGACTCCAGCTCGCAAGGCTTTAAGAACCGCTAAGAGCTTCAATGGGTCTCGTGAGAATAGTGTAGCGGCCCAAGCGATTCCCGCTCCTCAACACATTCCGTGGATAGATACCGGCGAGAAGGGCAACCAAGCATATCTCAAAGCTCGCGCTGAAGCGTTCAAGCATGGCAGCCTGCGGAACAAGTTTCTGCAAAGGTATGATTTGATCTTTATCAGGCGGTAGAGTGTATACTAAGTCTACCTAGTGCTGCTCAAGCTTGGAATCGCAGTGACTCGCGCGCAGCTAAAGCTCTTAGTCTCAGGGGGCAGAGCGAGAACGAACTCATGCGCCAAGCACATCGGGAAGCTGCACGGATCCTTTACGAAGAGCGGAACAAGGATAGCGATGACTCGAAGGAGCTGTATGTTGATCTTCATGGTACGTTAAACCCACCTTTACACTAATTCACTCGCGCTCTGTTTCTAATACTGGTTCAGGACTACATCCAGACGAATCAGTATCCTACCTCGAAGGCATCCTCCTAAAACACAGCTCCTCCTCCCGTCCCGTCTACGCCATCACAGGAACAGGTCACCATTCCAAAAACGGCAAAGACAAGGTGGGCAAAGCGATCCGCGGCTTTCTTAACGAGTGGCGGTACGCATTCCGCGAATTCTCTGTCCCAGGTGACCGCAACAATGTCGGCGGCATCCTCGGCATTGACCCAAGCAGCTATGATAAGAGCGTTGCTGAGCGGCCAAAGGAGAGTGAGACCACCGAGGGAGATGAGGGTGGTGGTGGTAGCGTGAAGAAGGATACGAAGATTCGGATTATGAAGAGAGACGAGGTGTTGGAGGTGCCAAAGGGTCCGAAAAGGACTTCTTGATGGCGTGGTGGTTGAGTGGGATGCGGAGGTGACCTCATAGTAGGTAGCAATGAATGAAACAAAAAAGAGTTTGACTTCACATGTTTCACTTTTGCTGTGCTGAGTTATTCTTGCTGGCTGAAGTCTCGTGTCATGTTGCGCTGATGGTGTTAGGTTGAGGAAGGCGCGTCGTCGTGCTTTCCTCTTCTAGCACACGTTCTCTCACACTGACCCACATACACCGTCTCTTTTTCTCTCATCTCCAGGCTGTCCCTTCATCCCAATTCCTCCTCCACTGCTCTCGCTTCATCAGACCCACGCTCTTGCCTGCCGCTTCCTGCTCTCACCTCCATCTCGCCAGTAGTCGTCGTAGTCATGACACCGCGCACCCTCCGATCACCGAGTACTGCCTCATCGGACACCGGCCCACAGCGAATGTCATATGCTACAGCTGAAGCACTACTATGGGGCCCGGAGCTCAGAAAACAACATGAGTGGCTTCTTGGGGAGATGCGAGCGCTTCAAACTCAGCATGACGCGTATGACACTCGCATACAGACAACTGAGGCAGTCGTAGAAGCTGCAGAGGCCGCTACTTCGCGCATCCGCCATATAGAACAGCAGATTGCTGCCATGGAGGCTGTAGACAACGACAAGGCTTTCGAAAAATGGGCTACTGAGGAGATCACTCGGCTGAGGATCTTTGCAGATAGGAATCAGTCTGTCCGCCAGAAGCAGGTTGAACTCGAGAAGGAAGTCTCGACCGTTGCGGACGAGGTTGAGAAGGTCAAAGATGTGCCTATGGGGTTTGGAAGCCTATTACGACGACTGGAAGTCCTCGAATCTAGTCGGAGGCAGGATGCAAATCATATCAAGGCGTTGGAGAGGGAGATCGCTTCCTTGAAGAGTATGCCTTGGAAAATGGGCAATGTCAGCTCAGGACCGAATGTCAATCATAATCACAATCCAGATTTCGGCAGATCAAATACTCCACCGCGCGTACAGGATGTCGAAGACTCGAATACGGAAACCGAGGACGAAGAAATTGTTCTCCCAACTAGACCTACCAAAGAGCGAATCCAGGTACCTCGAAGTCCTGAAATCGGGCAGAAGTAAGATCAGTGAATCATCCATGACCTGAACATCCACTAACAACTGCAGTACTTCAGATCGTCTGTTCGAGTCGTCACCTACGAGGGTCAAGCCAGCCATATCGGCTAGGATTAGACTATTCAAGAGGCCTTCGATTCATGATTCGAAGTTGCCTAAAGCTCAGGAAGAGGTCCAGCAAAAAGCACCCGTCGCAGTAGCAGGGCCACCCATACAGCGTGCATCTGACCCTCCAGCGACACAGCTGGTCCGCAGAGCAAGCCCAAAGAAACGAAAGCAACCCGACGATGACCGCCGTACTGAGCGCGTTACTCGTTCTCAGGCTAAGGCTCAAGAAAACGGTGCTAAATCATCAGAACTTCCAGGAATAAGCAAGGTCACTTCCGTTGAACCTACCCAGCTGCTCAGCAGAAGCCCCATGAAGCAGACAAAGCCGAAAATTGCCCCAGCACCAGTTAAAACGGCTCCTGCAGAACCGACTCAATTAGTCATGTCAAGTCCGAGAAAGCGAAGGAAGCCCGACGTTGCTCCATCTCACCAACCGGCAGCCAACGACAGTGCCAGAGAGAGTTTGCAGCTAAATGCAGCAGATAGGGTTAAGACGTCGCCCCGGAAAGTAGCAATGACCTCGCTATCCAAAGGCCACCCCCGGCTCAGCTGTAATGCCTGTCATCGACTGAAGACTAAATGCGATCGTGCTCGACCGTTCTGCGGTCAGTGTGCAAAGCGCTCGCAGCGTGACAACTGCCAGTATGCTCAGCCGTCCATCGATGAGACTCAATCAGTCTCAGCATTGTCATCAGATCTTCCGAAGAAAACGGTACGGGCAAACGCCCCTGCAACGTCGAGCCGATCCGGCGCGATGGCCGGTAGCGCTCAAGACAACCCTCAGCTTGTTGCACGAAGTATTAGCCCTGAGAAACCTGTCGAATCGAGGCGATCACTCGGGACAGTCCCGCCGCTTTCGATCCCCGACTCGACTGCGATGACCAGTCCTGCCAGAAGGGTAGTGCCAGATATCACGGATTACAACACATACTTGAAGATGAAGGCAGAGAGGACAATCCCTTGAACATCTTCTGATTGAGAGCCACCAGCTGGCACGGCTCGATTATGTCTCGCGGAACTCATACAAGCCTTCTCGATCTTCAACTGGAACCTCGAGATTTGCCTCTGCAATATCCTTTCCATCAACCTTCAGCCCTGCTCTCATAATGTCTCCCGTCTTCACAGGCCCAACACCCTTTGGCGTACCAGTTAGTACGATGTCGCCTTTCTCCAGCGTCATGACCCTGCTGATATCGCTCAACTGTCTTGGAATCCGGAAAAGCATTAATTCGGTGTTATCGGATTGCTTCATCTCGTTATTCACAGAGAGCCAGAGGTGCGCTTTCTGCGGGTCCGGTATGCGATGTTTGGCGATGAAGTTACTGATCGGTAGGAAGGTGTCGAATCCTTTCGCAATGGACCATGGGAGTCCCTTCTTTTTCGCTTCGTCTTGCACATTTCGCGCAGTCATGTCGATGGCTAGAACATAGCCTATGTTTTGATGTTAATGTTGCTTTCACACATGTACGAGAATGGAAACACGTCGTTCACATGTAATAGCAAAAGAAAGAATAAAATGTACCTTCAATAGCATCCAGCGCCCCCTTCGTATCCTCAGGATGCAGATCCCGTATCGTCTTGCCCATGACAAGTCCGAGTTCAACTTCATAATGCATTGACACGCCGCGCGGGCGCAGCACGGGGCCAGCGCCTGGGAGCAGGATAGAAGACGGTGGCTTCAGGAAGAAGAAGGGCTGTTTGGGCGTCGCGCTCGAGAGCTCTTTGATGTGGTCGGCATAGTTTCGCCCAATGCACATCACCTGGGGGACGGTTAGGAGTCGTTCAAGTGCCTCAAGCAGCCTTCTCAGATGCCCTGTTCTTAAATATCTTTTTACTGAACAATACAATCATGCGCAGCCTTTTCTCTTAACTTTCCTAGCTCTTTTCAACACCGCATACTCGTTGTCCTCTTTCTTTCGATCAAATATTCACAGAGAACATCCACGTAACATTGAAATTCACTCAATCCCACGTACCTTGCGACAATTCGCCCTGATAGTCTGTATACTCGCCATATTTTCCAACCCTTTCAATCCAAAAAGTAAAGATAATGTTCAGTAGACAACTTAGAAACGCGAACAGAACTGACGTTGGCAGCTAGCTACCTTCCCCCGTCTTCGGCAGAGCCGCCCGCCGGCAATTAACGGGTTTTGGCACTGAACTACACCCTTGTCGCGCTACGGAACGAAGCCCGTAGTTAGTGTCAGAGCTCCACCGGCATCCCACGTCACTTCAACGTGAGCTACTAAGCTACCGAGCTATCAGAGTGAAAGAAGTTACTGTGGGTATTTATCTGTGTTAGAAGTCAGACGATCGACAGAGACCACTACTACTAAGAAAGAAAGAACAAAAAGAAGGGAATAGAGAAGAGAGAAAATGGCGCACCAACCACAAACACAACAACCACAACCAAAAGAAAACACAATGCAACTCGCCGAAATCCTATCTGATCTCGTTTCACTGCGAGCTTGTGTACGTCCCCCATATCTAACTCCCTACCTCCCTACCCTCCCTCTCTATGTCCACAAACTTATAACAATCCCCAGGACCCCAACGCCGCACTCGCCCTCGTATCCGCCGCTCATCCCTCCTCCACGACGACGACGCAAGATATTTCTTCTGACGCGCAACTCCACGCGACTACGACGAATGAGGAAGATGATCCGGACCTCAAGCGAGCGAAGGATTTACTCGAGTTGCATTATGAGGTTAAGCAGGCGCATAAGAGGGGAGAGTTGAG
Organism: Parafenestella ontariensis; assembly: GCA_021596325.1. Classification (NCBI taxonomy): domain Eukaryota; kingdom Fungi; phylum Ascomycota; class Dothideomycetes; order Pleosporales; family Cucurbitariaceae; genus Parafenestella; species Parafenestella ontariensis. The sequence continues at coordinate 1,231,173 of JAKGDA010000003.1, forward strand.
TCGGGGGTTGGACGAGGCGAGGAGAGGGGTGGAGAGGAGTGTGGGGCGGTGAGAGGGAAGGAAGGTGTTGCTGAGGAAGATGATTAAGATTATGATGCTTGACTGTGGGAAGATGTGGATGGGGTGGTGTGGTGATGAAAGAGGAGAAGATGAGGAATGAAAGGAGGAGGATGTGGTTCCTGTACGGGGTGGGGACGAAACAAGACAGAGACAGGGACAGGGACAGGGCCGGACAGGACGCTACAGTGAAGAAAACCATGGGTCAAAAGCGTTCTGGAATCCACTTCCACCTGTCACGTCAGATCACATCACATCACAAGAAAGAAAAGCAGGATTCAAGAATAAGGGGGTTATTAATGATGGTGATTCGCTATAAACCGGCTATATCACAACAACGACAACGGGGTCACTCTCGCATCCCCGCTGTGTGCGTTGCGTGCGTGCATGTATGCATGCGTGCGTGCGTGTATGTGTAACGTGTATGCGTGCGTGCGGTGCGTAACGCCAACCAGAACAAAAAACCAGAACAAAAAACCAGAACGAAAGGGGGGCAAAATCCATGAAGTATATCTTTTATTAGTGTGGGGTCCAAAGTCCATGGAGTATTCTTGTAGTAGTGTGGTCCAAAGGGCCGCGAAACTACAAAGCCATGCTCAAGTGAGCAGAAGCTCCGGTGACTGCCTCGGCGGCAGCTTTGTTGGGGGCTGTGACGGTAGTGGTTATTACAGTCCAGACGGTGACTACGGGCCCAAAGCTAACGATGGGTAGGATGGTGGGGTTGGGTTCAGCGCTGGCTTGCTGGCTGGCTAGTATGCTGGCTTCAGCACTGGCGGCATTGCTGGCTGCGGATCGGGCTTCAGCGCTGGCTGCTTTGCTATGTGCCAAGCTGGCTGCGGTACGGGCTTCCATGCTGGCGCCTGAACGGGCTTGCTTGCTGGCAGCTGAACGGACTTGCTTGCTGGCTGCTGAACGAACTTCCACACTGGCTGCCTTGCTAGGTTCCATGCTGGCGGCTGAACGGGCCTCCTTTACCATGCTAGTTACGGTACGGGTTGCCTGGCTATAATTTGGTTTGACGAGGACGGTGACAGTGACAGTAACTTTAGCGACCTTCGCTTCCTTGTCGCTGGTCGCTGAACGGACTTCTATACTAGCTGCCTCGCTAGGTACTAGGCTAGCTGCGGTACGGGCTTTCATGCTGGCTGCTGAACGGGCTGCCCTGCTAGGTTCTATGCTAGCTACGGTACGGGCTACCTGGGTGAAATTTGGTTGGGCGACGATGGTAGTAGTAACAGTGACCTGAGCGGCCTTCGGCTTCTTGTCGCTGGCCGTAGTGCTCTCCGACTCCTCGGACGTAGTGCTCTCCGGCTCCTCGGACGTAGTGCTCTCTGGCTCCTCGGACGTAGTGCTCTCTGGCTCCTCGGACGACGTCTGCTTCGACTTGGTCTCGGTCGGTTCGGGCGTCGGTTCTGTCGTCGGTTCCTCTGTCGGTTCCTCGGTCGATTCAGTCTTCGATTTAGTCTTCGACTTGGACTTGGACTTGGACTTGGACTTGGACTTGGAATGATCTTTCGACTTGGACTTGTCTTTGTCCTCGTCTCCAGCAGAAACGATGTTGATGCCATCGGTGAAGGTGAAGACGGGCGTTTTGGCGGCGGCAGAGGCGGTGATGGCGGCAGAGATGGCAGCATTGATAGAGGCAGTGCGAGCTGCGATGCTGGCGGCGTTGGCGGAGGCGGTATGAGCAGCATTGCTGGCCGTGAGGACAGCAGGCGGCATCCCAGCTATGCCAGCGACTACGGCAGCCGTGACAGCGAAGAGGAGAGGGAGGGTAGGCACGTGCATCGTGGTGTTGTTGGGGGAGGCCAGAGGTCTTCAAGAGTCTAAAGTGTTGTTGGGTGTTGTGGTGTTGAGGTAGGCTGTCAGGCTTCACAATTGTATCTGTAGAGTTGGCAGTTGATGATGAGACAGTCTGGAGGCATTCGCAGCACTTATATACACGTTCTGAGCATCTACCTTCCAACCCTCAATGGTATGTGTTCCGCAACGAGAATCTACGCACGTTTCAGCCCCACTCCTGTTTTCTGGTACGCTTTCGGTCCGCAACGACACCCGTCATATCTTCGAGTAAACCCAAAGAATCCGTTCAATTACATCCACACGGGAATAGTCCGGTGATTTCATCATGGTTTAAACCTACTTGTTCGAGTAACGCCAGCCTCAACAATCCGAAGTTCCATATACTTACCCCTCACAAACAAACAACGCGTTCAACAAGTCTACGAGAATCGTTCTATTGATGACATATAACTGTTTCAGATGTATCAGAAAAGTTACACTTCTCGACTCTTGACATACGATTTCTAGACTAGTAAGAGCCTAGTATCTGAATACGTCGGTCCTACAACACTGATTACTACGAGAAAAGGCTCCAGTCAACGCCAATCGCAATACCGTCCGTCCATACAACATACACGGGCACGCTGAACCCGGATTCATATTCAGCTCCTATCTGCCATCACAAACCACGGTGCAAGAACGCTTCCCCGCTGATCTTCCCGCCGTCCATTGCCGCCGTGGGTATGTCTTCTACAGTTTCCGCTCCGCTCCGCAACTAGCCCCTGACCTGTGTGTTTGATGCCCGTTATGGGAACATAATCTCCGCGATCTAAGACTATTGAGACTAGCACTTGCATGCTCCAACGGGGATGCATGTGTACGACCATGGGCAAGAGTGAGTGTACGGTGTGATTTACTGAACTGAGTTAATGCCGCAAGATGCAAGATTAGCTACCTCGGGTGACTGTGAGGCAGCTTTACGGATCGACGTATGTGATATGTAGGAGGGTTGGAGTGTATATGATGAAATTGACTCTTATGTTGGTCTGTGTTGGAAGGAGAAACACCGGGACTCAGTATTTATGGGTGGCACGATCTCGGGGAGAAGGAGCAGTAGGAATGGTTTCTATTGCATCTACATGCGAGGCAAATCACGTAGTTCTAGGTAGTATAGGGCCACGATACAAATGCAATTCACCAACCAAGAGTGTTAAGCTCCGCCAACCTTGAGCATAGCGTCAACGATAGGCTTGATGTCCACGCCCTTCCTCTGCTGCTGCCGTAGAAACATGATGAGTGGCGCTGCTTCCCTGGGACAACGCAGACCGCCGAAATTGGGCATTTTCGCCTTGAGCTTGTCGCGTTTGCGTAGCTTGGCCGTAGCGCTAATGCAAGTTAGTCCTGGATGTACTTGAAGGTTGAGAGGGGACTCACGTAGTTGCTGTCCTGGGGGGCAGTGCGGGTGGTGGAGAGACTTCCGTGTCTTTTGGTAGGGCTTCAGTAGCCAGCGCCGAGGCGGGGGCTGGAGGTGCTTCTGCATCGTCTACCGAGGGACCAGGTACGGTACCTGGTGGAGGTACTTGAGCAGCTTCCGGATCCGCTACTGTTGGCTTCCGTGATGGCGGTGGAGGGGGTCCTTCGGGATTCGCTACTGTTGGCCTCCGTGATGGGGGTGCTTGAGGAGCTTCTGGATTCACTACTGTTGGCTTTCGTGATGGCGGTGGTGGAGGTCCTTCTGGAATTGGGTATGTCGCCTGCCGTACTGGCTCTGGTGGAGGTACTTCCGCTTGTGCTGTTGTTGGCTTCCGCGATGGCGGCGGTGGAGGTCCTTCTGGGATCGCGTATGTTGCCTGTCGTACTGGCTCTGGTGGAGGTGCTTCCGGCTTTGCTATTGTTGCCTGCCGTACTGGTACCGCAGGGGGCTCTTCTGGCTTTGCTACTGTTGCCTGCCGTACTGGCAGTGGTGGAGGTGCTTCCGGCTCTGCTATTGTTGCCTTCCGTACTGGTTCTGGTGGAGGTGCTTCCACCTCCTCTGTGATTGGCTCTGGAAGAGGTGCTTCAACTTGCTCTGTAGTTGGCTCTGGTACTGGTTCTGGCGCAGGGACTGGCTCCGGTGGAGGAGCATCAGACGCCACTACCACCGGCTCGGGTTCAGGTGCTGGGTCGGGTGGAGGGGCTGGAGTTACTTCAGGCGCCGCTACTACTGGCTCTGGCTCGAACGGTATATATGCCACGGGTTCATAGCTCCCAGGTACAGGTGGATTCTGCGGCCCAGCGGAGTCCGACATGGAAGATTGAGGTTAAGATAGCGGAACTGTAGAGCTGGTAGTGTGGTAGATCGGTAGCGATGATCGAAGAGACGTAGAAGTGAAGTTTGAGTTGTCGGATGGATGCTAGGGAAGTGGTGGTGTAAGTTCGTCTGATCTTGACATGTTTTTGTTGTATTGCATGGCTGACAGACTGGAGTGGAAGCAATGACTAGGACGCAAAAGTAGGAAGCGACATGCGAGGTATGCACGGTGTGAGCTGCCTCATTCTATCTTTAGCAAGGAATCTTGATTCTCCCACCCCTAGAAGCCTAGATCATCCTTTTGGTTGAGCATCGCTACGAATGTTACTTCAATTACCCAAGCTGGTTATCTGTGGATATCATCGACAAGTTCCTTGCGTAAGCCTGCTGGTAAAAGTAAAGTACGGCTTTGCAACATCTGGACCAACGTATTCAGAAGGTGTGTTGATAATAGTCAACACTGAAGCACCGCGGATCGCCTCTTGAACGAACATCAGACCATATGGGTTTGCGATCAGCTATGATTAATAGCTTCATCACATGATTAAATCAATAAATCGAGTAACTAGCACCGTCAGATGAATTGCGACGTGTGTTCCGCAGCTTCTTCTGGGAAAGGTAGTTCGTACCTGACTGACGTAATCGCGGAGAACACCCGCCGATCTGCCGACGCGTCGAACTGAAGCTCAAGCTTCAACTCTCACCTTTCTAAATCTCACCTTTCTAACTTCACTCTGCCCGAATCTCTCACCCACCTTGGCTAGCCTTTGTTTTGTAACTGCTTCTACCTACCGCATCGCAAGCATGGCGCTCAGCATTGACCAGAAACGCCTCAAAGCGACTAAGTTCCCACCAGAGTTCGATAAGAAGGTCGACATTGAAAAGGTCAACATTGACTTGATGAAGAAATGGATCGCGAATAAGATTACCACCATCCTCGGCGATGAAGACGACATCGTAGTTGAGACATGCTACAACCTAATTGAGCAGAATCAGTTCGTCAGTGAAACCTCTTACAATTCGTTGCGACACGGACTTACGTTGGTAGCCAAAAATTAAGGAAATTCAGATCCAGCTCACAGGCTTCTTGAATAAGGAAACAGCCGCCTTCTGCAAAGAATTATGGGACTTGATGCTGAGTGCGCAAGATAGTCCGATGGGCGTACCGAAAGAGCTGTTGGAGGCGAAGAAGCGGGAACTGCAGGAGGAACAGGTAAGACACGTCGAGGTTGCACCGTATTGTCAGTGCTGACAGTATGTATAGCTCTCGAAAGCTGCCGCCGAGGCACGTCTACGCGAACAACAGGAGCAGGATAGCATGATCGACTCGTTCCGTCAAAGCGACCGTCCAGATAGACCTGAGCGTGGACGTGGTGGAGGTAGACCACGAGGGGGTGATCGTAGGGGAAGAGGCCGAGACTTCGATCGAGGGCCGCCACGACGCGATTCAAGATCGCCGCCGTACGTCGAACAACTATGGGAAAGAAGGTCGCTGCTGACATGTGATAGGAGACGGAGGTCCCCACCTCCCCGTCGAGAGCGCGATATATATGTACCCGGTGGCAACGGCCGAGGTCGTGGACGAGGAGGGCCTCGTGCTAGATCTCGCGAGCGCCGTCGCTCACCATCGGGCAGTCCTTCTGCATCTCCACCAGCTCGTCGCGCACGCCGCTCACCTTCATCAGATCGTTCACGAACCCCGCCCCGAAGGCGAGTACGACGATCCTCTTCCCCTGATCGCTCGAGGTCTCCGCCGCGGCGCATGCGGCGCCCTTCACCGCGGCGATCCAGGTCTCCTCGAGCAAGACGGCCAAGTGGACGGAGAGACAGGTCATGGTCACCTAGTCATGATAGCAGGAGGTTACCCAGGCATACTTCGACATCTGCTTCCCCACCGAAGAAATCACGCTCACCTGCGCCCAGGCTGTCAAGGTCACGATCCCGAACACCACCGCGTCGCCGTCGAAGATCTCCTAGTAGCTCACGATCTATAACCCCTCTCAAAGAGAGACGCCGCAGACGTTCTCCTTCGTCTGAAGCGGACTCACACGGCTCGCATGCTGATGTTAAGAAGCGCAAGCGTTCGGTTAGCTCCAGCAGGTCGAGGTCGCCTAGCAAATCTGGTAGGGCTAGACGACGTTTCACGCGTTCACCCACAGTATCACCAGCTCGGAGGGAACGAAGCTCGGAAGATTAGGTTGGTATCGCGGTCTGTTCAACTTTCTCTAAATAGAGGTATATCCTCGCTCTACAGTATCGCAGGTTATTACAAATCGCCCTGAGCACCACGGCCCACGTTCAGACTTGTGTGTGCTCGACTTCGGGTCGCTTCTATCCTCCACTCACCAACGTCATCGTCCGACAACCTCTTGTTTTCGCATAAATGGGTTCCAATGATGGTCCAAGCGATAGATGGCCACGCCTATCCACACCCCGTAGGTCAAATCATCCTTGTATAGTAGATGTTATTACCAGTAGATGTTAACCGCAAATGGAACGTAACACTGGTGAACGTTAAGCAGTCGAGTACTTTGCTGATTTCTTCGCATCTTGAGGGGCCTTGAAGTGACGTGAAGCCTGTGCTTCAAGCTCATGCGTCTATGTTGAGGTATTCCTTGAGTCGAGACGTGTCTAAGTTGAACCTCGTTATACCTAGACGAAATTCTCGCTGAGTGCCTTGGTGGTATTTGTGGAAGTGCAGAGTTCAGCTTGGAGTCCGGATTCCGAACGAAATCGAACATTTGCAATGACGTTTGGGCGCGATGTCGTGGCTATAACGCCACTATGCGTCTTGCTGACGTGGGATCGTTGTCCCAGTTTGGTGAGCGATTTTTGTATGTCTGGCTTAGAAACGGCACAAAAATTTCTAGTTTCATCCTTTGCGTCGTTTGCACTGGGCAGCTACCACGCTGATGTCGTCGAGTTTGCCTGGAACAAAGTAAGTAACGTACACGAGAGAGAAGGTTCAGACACCACGTACCTCCTTCGATCGACAACCCCTCATCAATCGCCTTCTCCATATACGGACTCTCAGCAAACGGATCCTGCGCAATTGTCCTCGCCGCATTGACAAGCTGCTGCGCCACAAATCGCATACCGTCCGCGTACGTCTGGTCCTCTGTATCCTTCTGTTTGTCACCCCTCCACTTTTCCATACTCTCTAGCACATTCGCAACGACCTCATGCTCCCACAAGTTATCCACTACGCCATCCGTCATGGCAAGTACTACGTCTTCTTCCTCGATCTCCACGCGATCCATGATTGCATTATCTGTGGGTGTGTCTGGACTGTTTGTCCCTAGTTGCCGCGGACAATCGAACCAATGCCACTGCTCTTGCGTTTTGAAAATCACTTCTTTGCTACTTGGGCGGATGACGAGGATCTGGCTGTCGCCTAGTTGTGTAACGAAGAGGATTGGATGCTCTGGTTTGTCGTCTTCGGAGGCTAACAAAGCGCCGCACGCGGTCGTTGTGCCGTGCCATTCGTTGGGCTCAGAGGTGGCTTGTTTGGTGAGGTCGTATGCGGTCTGGAGGTAGGCAACGGGGTCGGGCGGGGAGGTGGGGGAGTAGGCAGCGTTATCGACTTCGAGGGCCCAGAAGTGGAGGATCAGACGGGACCATAGGCTACCAACAAATATTAGCACTGACATGGGAATACGACTAACAGAGTGAGATTACTCACGCAGCATGACCCTTCTCCCTCGTTCCCCAAGCACCCACGCCGTCGTTTGCTCCAACGAAGGAGTCGCTAACTAGCACCGCATCGTCTCCATTCGTTACCCCTCTTATCATCTGCCCATTCACTGTAGGTCTGCGATCCCGGCTTTTATTGTGTGTGCTCAGCGGCTCGGAGAAGCTCGTGGAGGGTAGCGAAAGGAAAGGCGGCGGAAAAGGTCTCGAAGGCCGTTTCGCGAATAGAGCATATCCCGCTTCAAAGTAAAACGGCGACTTTTTTTTCGGTGGTTCGGCGTCATCGGGCACAGGAGTCGTGGTGCCAGCGCCAGTTTGCGCCTCGGACACTTTTTGGGCGAAGCATCTCGACTGCTGGGAGAAGCATGTCCTTCGTCGAATCGGTGAGGTTCGCCAGGCTTGTGATAGGAAGCCGGAGCGGGGACAACGCAATCGTGCGGAAGGTGCGAGCATGCCAGCGGCGTGTATCAAAGATTATGGGACCAGAAGTCCGGGGTTGCTAGATTAGAAGCGCATGGGGAGGAAGTCGCCTCGTTTTCGGCGTGCGGGGATCCTAGGTATGCACTCCCGCGTGGTAACGGAATTGGTTGAGGATAAGGCTGACATGACTAAGCTTGCAGTGATGACGTTGAGTTCTCTTTTTTTTGTCGTCTTTGAAAATCTTTCAACTGCGAATTTGAGCAGGAGCAATTTGGAAGCTAGGTAAGATTCACCTATGCTTGGGTAGATTAAAAGAGGAGTGTAGAACAAAACTTGGAAGCACTAGCATCAGTATCATCTTGCCAGACCACGTACAGAGTTCGATTGATCTACGAAGTAGACAAAGGCCCAAACCCTCATGATTATAAGATTTTCATGCCAAGTTTGTTGGCGGTGTTGTGAAGATCCAGAGTCTCAGGAGGATATGTTGAATCATGCCTCCCCAAACACCGCCCGTATGGTATCTAAGTGAACGCCGAGCAATGCAAATCATGACCTCCTCAATCCACTGATTTATCCCCTCCTCTTAGCAAAGTTCTCCAAGTCACCCCTCGTAGCAACGCCCAGCACAAACTTCCTACTGGCATCCGTAACAACCGCAAACTCTTGCTTTCCACTTCCATCCACCCCGCCAGCGAAAAACTCCTCCAGCTCCTCCAGCGGCGTCTCCGTTGTAATAACCTTGTATCGCCTTCCCCTCCTCTGAAACTTGTGCATCGCCTCCTCGACGGGGTCGCTGTCCTTGACCTTACCGTCTTTGAGGAGCTGTTGCAGGTGCGGAATACTGATGTAGCCGAGTAAGGCGCGGTTCTCCTGCGAGATGACTGTGAGGTGCGTGTAGTCGCGCTCGAGGCCGGACATGAGGGCCCAGGATATGGGGTCGGAGGGTTTGACAGAGAGAGCTGGGGGTGGATCAAGGTCTTCTACCGTTGCCTGAGGAGTGTTAGAGTAGGACGCGAAAGTGGTGCCATATCATACTCCTCGGTACTTGTTTGCCCATAGTGACTGGTAGTCGCCACTGGGCGCGCCATTGGTGGTAGATGCTTCAGTTGCCATATTTCTGGCGGAGGGGGGAAAGAAGATCTGGCGGGGAGCTTAGTTGCGCAACTTCGAGGAATATAGGGCTGCACGGCTGCATGCAGATCTCCGAGTCCTCAGGTCCCGACGCTAAACATGCACGAGCCAGAAGGGGACGTTCAATGGTGCGGTGTCACTTTGTTGCAGGTCAATGTATAGAACAGAGTCTAATTCGGCCGCAGGTGGGCACTGCGCGGAGCTAGGGACGCTCGAATGTACACCACGCAAAGCTACATACAAAACTTGCTGCTGCCTCTTTTAGCTCTAGCGGATTCTGTATGTATTCCTTTTTGGCGAATAGTATGTCGCATTTATCGTAACGATCAATTAGGAGCGTACATGACTGTCGCTGTATACTTGTGAATTCAATGGTTGAGGTTCATGAAACCCCACGTGATGGGCGGTTAGTTCTGGAGCCGCCTAACGACAACCACCACGATCACTCGTAGACTTCTGCCACTGCAGGCACCGCCCACGACCTACTATCAACAACACCATATCCTTCGCAAGCCCATCGCGCAAATTCACGGTTCCTACTCCACCCGCGAAATATTTGTTCACTGCCAGCGGATACCACGGCTCGCTACCGCACCGCTACCCCTCGGTCCCTCGATGAGATTGTCGTGACGAACAAAGATTGCGCGCGCCAGATGAGCGACTCTATATACCGGAATATTGGATAACTGGGGATTCAGAGTTTCAGGAGTATTGGAAGCGGTTTGACCGGGGTCTCCGATCTCGAGAGTGATGGACAACAGCTTCGTGGTCAATCATCCGTGAAGCGTAGTCTGGTTCAGAAATGCAGCCAGCATCCTGTTTATCCATCATCGTGATGTTGGAGTCCCCATCACGCACTGCATGTGGCGAGGATATCCGTCATATCCGCGATGAAAGATGACAATAACCATCAAGAGCTCCGGAACCACAAGAGGGGGCAGGATTGCGCATAACAGACGCTACAATACTCCAAGTCCAAATTCGGTTGGAACGAGTAAGAAAGATATGGAAATCTACATGATACGTTGTGGATGGTGGTAAAGAGTTAGAACGAACAGGCTTATCGATAGTCATCGCGAATACGGATGTATCCGCCGTCACCCGTACCAGAACTGCATGGTTGAGTACCCTTGCGACCAAGGACATGCCTTCATTCATGGAACAGTCTTTGAGATAAACCAATACCCCCACCCGACGTTTGTGTTGCGGTCCATCAACAAACCCAGGCTACGAGTTGATCGAGGCTTTAAATAGGAACATCACTTCCTAGCTCCGACCAACACCGCATAGCAATGCTCTCACGTCCACTTCTTTTACGGGGATTCGAGCAATCACTGTGGCAAGCCTCCGAAAGTCTGTGTATCATTACACGCAGGTTCTCTCTAGCATTGCATGTGGTGCTTCATGATACACGTCCCAGAAGTCTCCAGCCGAGTTCGGGACTTCGCTCTCATCCGTTCTACATTCTTCTGAAGACGATGTGTTTGGTTGCGTCATCTATTTCGGTTCAAGTTGCTCAGTCTTCAAGCATAGGTTCGGGAAGAGGCGGGGTAGAACTATCAATGGGTAACCTGACTCCTTATACCCAGCTTGAGATTCGCCCAGAGGACTGGGTGCTTCCGGTCTGAGCACTTAGTGAGGATCACCAGTCCGACCGATTCGGGACTTTAACGGGCGACCATTCCTCACTGTAGCCATTTTGGCGATGCTAAACACTTCGAGACACTCGAGTTGCACCGGCTTCAATTGCCAGACACATACTGCAGTGCTTGTCAGTAAATAGATCTCACCCAGGAACGTCTTTCGCGATAGCAATATTGCAGCAGGAGCGGCTCCCAGCTATCTGCGATATGTCAGCCGCTTCAAAAACGCAGAAACTTTCTATCGTAACACATGATAGCATGGGCGCAAACCAGATCGTGGCAAAAGAGGATGAGAGCTGGACTGTTGTCTGGGATGTCTCGTGGAGTGAAGCTTTGGGGGGGTTAATTTCTGTGTCTGGTGGAAAACTGAGATGACGTTATGGTAGAATATAGTAAGTGTTACAACTCATCAAAAAGAAGTGGCCATGGCCAAAGCTGACGACATTAATAGTAGCTGAAATGCAAAGAGTCTCTGAAAAGCCCGCGACGAGGATGTCCGACACCCCGCAGCTCGTGGTCTTACTGGTTGCTCGCAACTCGCCCATTCGATCTCTCTCGTTCATCACGATCAACAGTATCGCCTAGCTAATCTCACCATCCAGACTGCAGCATCATAGTCACCTTGAGGAAGAGCTGGAAAGAGTGGTTACGACGAAGAGTCATCCAGGTTATCGAAGCACGCTCTTACCTCAAAAGGCGTTGTCTAGCTCATCATTCGTGGCTTATCTATCAAAGCCAATAAACCGATCACAGAAGCTCTTTTATAGCCAAGAAGCGATAAAGACTTACTCGACGTAGGTGCGACGACAAAGAAGGACCTTCGCTTTCGAATCGTCCCCAGACTTGGTTCACTCACGTCGGACTTGGGTTGCCTGGCGAGGGCGCGGCTGTTCTTGTACTCGTCGCACGGGCGTCATCGCATCGCGCCAACCCTGGGAAGGCAGCGACACCACGAACAGCAAACCCCACAACACAGCAAACACGACGCTCGATCGCTGCAACCTTACCACAACCTTGTCGGACCCTCTAGCAACGGTTACGAGTCACCTCGAATTTTTCTGGTGGCCTTAGTGCGCGAATTACGTGCAGCCTGGGGTACGTCACGTGCGAGGCCTGGCGTTGCTGGAAAGTTCATGAGGAGCGTCCCGATCTCTTCTCTCTCGCTCTCCCCACACACACCGCAACACGACCCAACCACCTCAACCCCCGCGCATCATCGACTTGCACAGTCGCCCATCAACTGCGCGGTAGTCTTATCGCGCCCGACATCTCAACGAGGGAATTCGCGATATCTCGCATTCCTTACGCGTCGACACGCACCTCGCACGACCATAAGCACGACTCGCACAATGGCGGACGAGGCGACCGCATCCGTCTCTGGGGATGTCGCGAAGACGGTCGAGGAGCCTACGCGTTCTACAGACGCCATCGCTGAACCTGCCGTTGCTGAGGCGAAGCCGGCTGAGGGCGGCATCGTATCGACGTCAGGCGTCACCGAAGGTGAGTTTCCATCGTGTGTAGATTGGTGCAGTGATAGCTGACGCGACGATGAATAAGTCCCTACGACCGACGCCCCTCTAGAAGATGCCACCTCGAAGAAGGACGACCCTGCCGACGCGCAGGCAGACACAACGGCAGTGAGCGATGACGCAGGTGAGATACACCTGGGCGATTCACTGGCTATGGGCTGTGTCAACAGCTCAAGCCCACTATGCACATATGCTTATTCAACTCTCCAGATGCTACACCTGTCGCCGACGAATCAGCCACGAACGGCACCCCTGCAAGCAAGAAGGCGGTCAACGGCAAGCGAAAGTCAGGAGCTGGCGTGCCGGAGCACAAGAAGAAGACTCCTGCTAAGGGAAAGAAGAAGGCACCCGAGCTTCGGCTGAACGTCTCGGCTGGCGAAATGTACATGGTTGCCATGCGCGGTTACCAGCCCTGGCCGGTTATTGTCTGTGACGAAGAGATGTTGCCAGAGTCACTTCTTAGCAAGCGCCCAGTCAGCGCCAGGCGAATTGATGGCACATATCGAGAAGACTTCCTCGAAGGAGGGAAGAATGCTAAGGATCGTCGGTATCCCATCATGTTCTTGGGCACCAACGAATTGTAAGTGGCAACTCACATCACACTTTCGTCTCCCCAGTCTAGCCTAACACACCTCTCATAGTGCCTGGCAAGTGAACACTGAGCTGCTTACCTTCGACATCGATGAAGTGAAGAAGGATGTTGAGTCTGGCAACAATGCTAAGAAGAACAAAGCTCTATGGGAAGCTTACCAGATCGCTGCCGAAGGTCACGAGCTGTCCTACTTCAAGGAAATGCTTGCAGCCCATGAGCAAGCTATGCAGAAAGATGCAGAGGAACGCGAGCAGAAAGAGCTCCAGAAGAAAGAAAAGAAGGAGAAGGCCGCCAAGCGCAAGAGCACAGTGGCCGAGGAGGCAGAAGATGTCGAGATGGAAGACACCGGTGATGACGCTGCTCCATCTGCTAAGAAGGCGAAGGCCTCGAAGAAGCGGAAGAAGGATGACGAGAGCGATGGCGAGAACGACAAGGTGTGTACCACGATGTTATCGCGCTTTGCGACCACTAACCCGCTAAAGCCTGCAAAGACTCCGAAGACAAAGTTGAAGTTGACGACCAAAACTCCCAAGGAGGCCTCCGCGGCCAAGCCAAAGAAAGAAACTAAGTCTAAGAAGAAGTCGAGTGAGGAGGCCGAGCCCGTTGCGCCAGAAGAGCCGCCTATGACTGAGGAGGAGCGGCTACAGAAGCGCGAGAAGCAGAGTAAGTGTGAACGTCCCATCCTTACCAGGATTCTCTAATACTATGTAGTTCTCTATCTGCGACATCGCTTGCAAAAGGGCTTCCTCTCGCGGGATCAGGCTCCCAAGGATGAAGACATGGAGAACATGTCTGACTACCTGAAGCAGCTCGAAATACACCAGGATCTTGAGGCTGAAGTCATCAAGAAGACCAAGGTTCACAAAGTACTGAAGGCTATCATCAAGCTAGACTCTATTCCAAAAGAAGAAGAGTATGGCTTCAAGAAGCGGTCGAACGATCTCCTCAGCAAGTGGGGAGGTGCTCTAGCTGCCGAGAACGAACCAACGACCGTTACGCCTGCGGCTGAGCCCACTACGAATGGAGTCAAGCACGAGGATGAGGAGAAGAAGCCTGAACCTACCAAGGAAGAGGCTCCCGCCGAAAAGACTGAGGATGAAGAAAAGAAGGACAACGCATCAGCTGAGCCTGCTATCACGAAGACCACCGAACAGGATGGGGATGTGGCCATGTCCGAGGCGGATAAGGCGGTGATCGAGGACGCCCCGGCGGCGAAGGCGGAGGCAAATTCTGGGCAGAAGCGCGCTCCTGAAGTCAGCGCTGATACCGAGACAGTTGCTGCCACGAACGGTTCGACGACCACTTAAGCCAGCTTGGCTTTGCGCGCTCATATCGCGTTAGCAGGGCACATGGTGTCCGCTTATCGCTACCAGGCGTTCGATGACACTATGCGAGCATTCTTACATGACGAGTAACGCGCTTGCGCTGCTCAAATCGACCAGGCAGAAGTGTAATTGGTGATTTTCTTGGCGACGGTCTTCTAGCTCTCATGATCTCGGAGCAGCTTCGGTCTCTGTACATATATAGCTTGACAATCATGTTCAGCGAGACTTTTGGACTGTGGATGAGCTTAATTTTGCAGCATGCGCTTCAAGTCTCACGGATCTTTCACGGATGGATGTGCTTTGAGCGGAGTACAAGGGTCATAGCAATCGAGAAAAGAATTCGGTCTACATATCACTTCTCGTACTGCCAGGCTCAACAAGTATGTTATGGTTCGCGACATCATTTCAAGTGAAGTTTCCATATCATCCTCCTCCGCGGTCGCCATAGTCGTTTCATCGGTGGCGCGTCGCGTAGCCCCGCGATGATCCGTTATGACGTTCGCTCTAAAACTGTGCTCCACCATAACATCACTGATCTTAAGAGATCAAAGCAACTACTTTCTACAACACTGAATTCTTCTCGATCTGGTCCCCAACAAAAATAAAACTTTCTCTAAAACTTCAATCACCTCCAAAATGGCAGCCGCGACAAGGAAAGACCTCCTCAAGAAGGTGTACTCTATGGTGCCGCCTATGCTTGAGAGCTTCCACAAAGGTGAGATAAAACAGATTAGCCGAGAGAAGGCGAGATCTAACGACAGACAGGTCAATTGGGCCGTGTAGCAGTGATTGGTGGCAGTGAGGACTACACAGGTGCACCTTACTTCTCCGCCATGGCTTCCGCAAAGCTGGGCTGCGATATGGTAAATGACATGCACTTTATCTTACAAGGAGAAGCCAAGCTCACACATCTCTAGTCGCACGTAATATGCGAGCCCGGCGCCGGCGCCGTGATTAAGACCTACTCCCCCAACCTCATGGTGCACCCCTACATGCGCCAATCCAAGAACCTCGCCCAGTCAGAGAGTGCCGACAGCATCACCTCAGAAGTTGTTAGCATGCTATCGCGTCTCCACGTCATCGTAATCGGTCCCGGTCTCGGTCGCGATCAGCTCATGCAGGATACCTGCGCAAAGGTGATTGAGGAGGCCAGGAAACAGGGTATTCCGTTCGTTCTAGACGCGGATGGTTTGTACCTTGCACAAACAAGGCCAGAGCTTGTAGACGGCTGCAAGGAGTGCATTCTCACGCCTAATGTCGTCGAGTTTGGACGACTAGCCAAGGCAAAGGGCGTGAATGTCGACGAGGGCGACCCATCAGAGCTCTGCTCCAAGCTGTCCAAAGCATTTGGAGGCGTTACCATTATCCAAAAAGGATCGAAAGACTACATCTCCAACGGCGCACACACACTCGTCTCCGAGGGCGAGGGTGGCTTGAAGCGCTCGGGTGGACAGGGTGACACCTTAACAGGTAGTTTGGCGACGCTGTTGGCATACAGGAAGGCGTACCATGACAAGATCTGGGATATTGGAACGGAAATGAGCAGGAGTGAGACGCTTGCTCTTGCAGCGTATGGCGGAAGCTGTATCACAAGGGAATGCTCGAAGTTGGCCTTCAAGGATAAGGGCAGGAGTCTGCAGGCTAGTGATTTGACGGAGCATGTGCATACTGCGTTCTTGAATGTCATTGGGGAGCGGGAGGAGACTCCTAATTTGTAGGGCACAAGAAAGGGAAGTACTAAGGACGGTCTGAAACCGATTCGATGATTGTATGAATACACGAAGACATATGACGAAGTCCTATTTACCGAACCTCGACTAGTTCACCCTGATACTGAAGAGATAATTCTTACGAGTCAAACAAGAACCCATAGATGATAACGTCGGGGTCTATAGCTCAATCATACAGGGAATTGCCTTCTACTAGATACAATCAACTCGTCAGACCTAACATGTAAGTAATCCTAATATACGCGAATTACTACAGCACCGCCTCTAACGAGATACAGATGCCTCTAGATTCAGAAAAAGATTGTCACTCCTCCGCTCGGCCTCCTGAATAGGCAAACCAAGTATGTTCTTATGGATACGAGTTGAACTTTGTTGAAGACTTTTCGGCGATTCAGGGGATTATATTGCCTTTTTCAGGTACACCCACTCGTCGCGACTAATATATAGGAGCTTCCGCCACACACGCGATACCTTACTCTGATTGAGGGAGCCTAATAGTACAGGCTTGAGGCTTTTTTGTTTCAAGTCTCTCGACTGTACCTTGAGAGACTATGAAAAGAAACGGAAGTAGAGACTCGAGCGTACATCCTTAACGGTCAGCTATCGGCCTCTTAAATGGTCAGCTATCGGGTCGCATGCCCTCCAGATGCTTATTCAGTTGGCCGATCGATCACCGCCATAGCTATTGTCGAGAAAAGATGTATCTACATGGCATCAGTTCCGCGCTGCATTCTACACCGACTCTTCTGACCTTGCTGCCTAACCTCACTGACTGCGTTTGTCACAGTCAAGCCTTCAAACATCAATCGGAAGAACACAACCAACTCAGTCTCTTATCCGCTTCCAGGCTCTCTACTCTAGAATCAGGCTACCACAATGAATGCGAGAACCTTATACAGCATGAGGGAGCGATTGCTCAGATCTAGGGCCCCGCAGTGCAGTGCCGCTGAGAGTATGTCGCAGAACGTCAATGCCGCCATGTAAGAAGCACACTTCTGAATGTATCCATCCATCATTCAGGCACTAATCGGGCAGCTTCGTTCGCAACCAACTAGAGTCTCCACTCCTCCGTCTCCCCGCCGAACTTCGAAACCGGATTTACACCCTCCTCTTCAGCAGCCTGCCAATCCTCATCTGCTTCGCAACTTCCCACGCCACTCGCCTGATCGATCGATGCTCCCTCTCCACGTCGAACTGGCGTCGGTGGTCTCACATGCACTACTCACGGCGGCGCCTCACGCTTACTGAAGTGTGCCGCCAAACATACATCGAGACTAGACTCCTGCCCTTCCTTCTCAACACATTCACTGGGTATCCTGAGGCTGTGCTGTCCGCGTTCCCTGGGCGATTATACCGCGCCCAACTTTCTTCTATTACTACCGTTCATATCACGGTGCAAAGTATAGATATTTGTGGAGAGCTGGTCGCATCGGCAGGAACAAAACGTGTACATATGTCCTGGGAGCTCTTCGGTGCGCTGAAGATCTGGCGGAGGCTGCCCGGGTTGAGAACTCTGCGTGTAGACTGGGAAGGAGGTCTTCTTCATGACGACTTGTGGGCACGGTTTGAGGAGGAGTTGGCGAGGAAGGTTTTTGGGTAGTTTTGGAGAGACAAAGTTGGGTTTGGGTTGGTTACGTGGGACGCTTGGGGGAAAGGCGATGTAGAACTGTCAGGAGTCTTGCGTCATTGTACGGGAGGATATGGGATGCTCAAGGCGACTATTCTTCGCTTGAATCTGGAGAGAATTCAAGCTTCGTTAGTCAGTATCATCTTCCGCTCCGGCTCTCTCCTCATTGTTGGTGGTCGAGTCCCAACTAACTTGTAGCATGTAGTGATCTAAGGACTCGAAGTGAAGGTGATTTTCACTATTCACTGACTGCTATTCGGACAAGGTAAAGAGTATCATTACCTCATTGTTTTGACTTGCTATAGTTATAAGCGATATATGACGTAGTAGCTGTAATTTCACTTGCGCTTTCTCTTATATTTCTACGTCACCCCACGTTCCTCGATCCACCCGACAACTACAACTGTAACTCACGACGCCCTGGAATTTCGTTGATTGTCGCCCATTGGAGCCCACCACGCGACTGCGAGTAAACATAGTAGCACGACAATCAACATGGAGCAACCGGAAGTCGAGAAGCCAGTCGTGGAGCGCAACATGGACGAACAAGCTGCGAGCGACGCTCTGTAAGTACCTGGCGGTCTTGCTCACAATGACTTCACTAACAGGGCGCATAGATTCCTTCAGAACCAACGTGTGTCGCCATTTCTTCGTCTCCCGGCTGAACTATGCAACAAAATCTACGTTCTCGTCCTCGGTAGCGGCCAAAGTATACGCCCATTAGACCCAGTCGCTATGTACAGAATCATGCCAGGCAAACGTGATTGGACCTATCCGCGAGGCCAACTAGCCCTACTAGAAATCTGTCGCCAAATCCACTTCGAGGCCCATCTTTTCCCATTCACACTAAACGAGTTTAGTCGGCTTCCTCGCGATGAAGACTTCACTGAGCCGCAGGCAAATGCGATTAGCGCTATCCGTGCTCATGCGCATGAATTGAGGATTTTGGTAGAGGAAATTCCTGACCTTCGAATGAAAAGCACCCAACCTTACCTTGCTACTACGGTGCGGGCCTTAGGCCGATTCAGAGGATTAAGGCACATTACTGTCGTCTGTATTTTCAGGGGTAAGCCTGGACAGCACTATCGAAGCTTTAAAGAAGAGTTGAAGCATGTGGTGGAATGGGAATTTGAGCGCGTGGGTTGTGCGGTGGATGTGGATGTGGATGTGGATGTTAAGACGCTGTGGTCAGCTTTTACTGAATGATATAGCAGAACTTGATCGAAAGATGCAGCTCCAGGGGAGGAAGGAGAGAAAGTATAGGGAGAGGACACCGATACTCTCATACCCTATTTCGTCTCATTGGCCTGGGCGGCACCAGACACAGTAGTAGTGGCTGTCGATGTCAGCTCGAAGTCTTGCTTTTCGTCGAGTAAAAGCGGGAAAGAGCACTGTAGGGTGCAATGGCATAAGGGATTGTGAAATCAATCTTTTCTCCAAGTTCAATGCAGATATACACAGTTTCACTTGACAGTCTCGTTGTTTAGGTGACGTCAACTTGTTCACCTTCACTGCGTTCGCTCTTTCCTCTTCTCTCCTTGTTCCTTTTTCCTCCCTCACACCCACAACACTACTTCTCACATCTACTCTTTACACAAAACTGGCCCAAACAAATCTACTCATACAACTCTACCCACACAATCTCACGATTTCAACCCCAATTCTTCAACCACAACATGTCCTCCTCTACCATGGATACGGCGCCAATGAAGTCTTTCACCCTTGATGCTCCAAGGTGTGATGACGGTGAGACGAGCTCAAACGATGCCCGCGAAGCAATGCAAGCTCTCAACGAGCCGGTTCAGAAAGCTATTCGCTGATCAAGTATAGATCCCTCCGCAACCAGCAAGAATCGCCGCTGCTGAGACTACCTGCCGAACTGCGCAACATGATCTACGGATACGTTTTCGGTGGCCAAGAGGTGAACGCCTGCAGTACTAGGACTCCTGTTGGTTATTGCCATCGGGAATGGGTCATCCAATGCCCCGAGCTGCCACTCCGTCCTCATGTACACTACTCGCGACAGCTTCTCGCGTTAACCGAAGCGTGTCGCCAAACCCATGCCGAGGCGAATCTTCTATCACTCACATTGAACACGGTTGTTGGATATCCTGAGTCCGTAAACGCCGCTGTCACGGACTACTTGAACGAGGCTCAAGCGAGTGCAATCACTTCAGTTCGCATTTGCATCGCCCCGCAGGACATCATGGACGCAGACCAACTGTCTATGCCCTCTCGGTGGCCTAGTGATAGATACTCTATCAAACTGAAGCCTAGAATGTGTGCCGCATTGCAGACCGCTGGGAAACTTACTGGACTCAAGCGGCTCAACGTTGGACGATGTCGCCGCCGTCTGTGAACCTTATACTGTTCAAAAACGATCTCATGGCGAAGGTGACGGACGAATGGAAGAAGACGGGGCATGCGGCCAGTGTTGAGGTCAGGGTGCGGTGGCCACATTATCGTTGGTAGTTGCATTCAATGCACATGCAAACGCCGCCTTTCAAAACTCAGGTGGCTACAAGAACCGGCAATGGTACGTCTGCTACAGAGAATAGGGTAGCAATGGCAATTGGGGAAGAGTATTATTCATTTGCCCCAGTCTTGGATGTAACTACCAGAGATGATCCGGCAGCTACGAGCAGCGTCTCCCGCAAATCTGCGAGAGACATTGGGTCGCCAGATATTTCGCGTCAAACCCCTCTTAAAGCACGTTTAAAGACCAGCGACAGCTCATCAGGTTCTCCTAGGGGTGAAGATACTCGAGAAATACTCGAGTCTAACCTTCAAAGTCATGAGACACAGGTTATGAAAACAGAGTGAGTAGAATCATAAATGAACAATCAAAAGAATCTCTTCTCTACTCTCAACACGGGTATATACAAAACAGAAAAAGCCGTGATGTACTTCAACCACTCATCATCATGAAGTAGCCAAAATGGCCGTGAATCCAAAGTCCAAAAAAAGCGCCGCGCACTATGCTATCCAAAGCACGCCTGGAAAAAAACGCTCAAAAAGGGGGTAATAAGAAGTATGCTCAACAACAGCAGCAGAAACCAACAAACAGCATTCAGTATCCGAAAAAAAAAAAATTCGCCCAAAGCGCCAGTCATGAAAACATAAGGAAAGTTTTTGCCCCCAGAAAGTGCGCCGTTCTCCAAACGAACAAAAAGTCAAGCTATGCAAAAAAAGGTGCGTCAACAAAAGAACAACCCGACAGGCAGGTTTTACTCGCTGCTCTCCAGCAGCTGTCTAATCTTCTCATAAAACGAGGCAGGATACTGACGAATCTCCTCATCCGTCGGCGCAGCCTTATTCTGATCGCGAAACCGATCGGCAACCCTCTGGATGATCTGACCGAGTAAATCCTGCGGGATCCTCAAGTCCTCTCCACCATCGGGATACAAGAAGGGATCTCGTTCTTCGAGGAGCTGAGCGACATTGGGCCGACGTGAAGGGTCGCGGATTAAACAGCGGCGCAGTGTGGCTTTGAGGCCCGGCGGGACGCGGACGTCGCCGACGCCGTGGTCGGGAAACTCGATGTGGTAGTCGCGGTTTACAATGGCGAGGACGCGGGCCATTTGGTTTGCGATGTGTGCGAAGGGCGGGCGGCCGTAGACCATTTGGTAGAGGATGCAGCCCAGACTCCAGACATCAGATGGTTTGCCTAGCGCCATGTCCTTTGATCCGTTGCCGTTGCTGAGCAGACCTCTTGCTCCGCCTGCAGAGTCTTCGAGGGATTCGGGGGACATGTAGTTTGGAGTGCCGATGTGGGAGTCTCGATGTACATTGACGGTGTGGTCGACTTCGATGGCGTTTGCGATGCCGAAGTCGATGAGTTTCAGGCGGCCGGAGACGAGCAGGAAGTTTGCGGGTTTCAGGTCAGAGTGCACAATGTCGTGGTCGTGGACGGCGCCGACGCACTCGAGCATTTCTTTCCAGTAGTAGCGTGTGAAGCTTAGGTCGAGTTTGCCGTCCCCGTCGGCAGGGTCAAGCTTCATTCGTATTATGCGGGCGAGATCTGATTCGCCGAGTTCCATGAGCTGTGAGGTGTTAGTACGTTGTGAGAAATAGGTGTGTTGGAATGAAGTATGGCTGTTTGAACGGGATATGGCAAGGAACATGTAGGGCGACGAAATATACATACCACGCTCAGAACCTGCCGCTGCTCATCCACTTCCCAGTCATATAGTCGTACAACTCTGTCTACATTCTTGAGCTTCTGCAGCAGGTCAATTTCGCCCTTGTAACCTCGTACAGCAGCTTCATCCGCATCCTCTAACTTGACCCTCTTGAGCGCTAGTAGTTTGAAATTCTCTGCCATGACGCGATACACTGCAGAACTGCCTCCTCTTCCTATCCTGTCCATTTGCGAGTAATGCTTCCCGTTCACTGATAGCGTACTCCTTTTCTTTCTTTCTCTAGTCTTTGTAGTGGCGGCTCCAGCGGCAGCAGTAGCAGTCTCCAATACGGACATCTTTGGCGGTGGCGGCGGCGGAGCTGGTCTCCGAGGTGTGTTCGCGCTTATTGCTTGTAGTGGCATCGGCCTCTCTTGTTGTTGCTGTGATTGTCTTTGAACAGGTGACTGATGCTGTGGCAGTGTTTGCATATTGCGGTCCTCTGCGACCTTCATGACTGAGCCAGTGACTTTCAGGACGGAATCCGGGACGTTCTCTGGCTGGATTTTGACCACCGAGATGGGCAAATTCTCCTGATCCTGTGATGGCGGGTGTTCCTCCTCGCTCTGAGGTGTCCTCCGCAATCGCCTCATGGGTGCACCCCGCAGTGGCACTCGTTTTATGCGCAAACTTGGCGCAGGTGTAACAGTATCATGGACCGGTGTATTCGACCCCGAGCCATTGCGCGATATCCGTAGCTTAGGCTTCCTCTTTTCAGGCGAACTGACGTCGTTTTGTGCGAGTAGAGCTGTCGTCAAGGCGCTCAGCTTCATGGGTTGCGGTATCTCGTCATCGGAGCTGTCGCCAATGTTTATGTTCTGCATCATAGGCGCGTCCGCCGAGAAGCCCTGCGAATGGCCCAACACGGAGAGCGGAGAGTCTCTCCGGGGCCGGATGGTCGAATGTGAGCGCATGCGCCCATACGAGGAGCCGCCCAGAGGCGTGGGAGAAGCGGTGGCCATTGCGACTGGAGGGTGTCCTTTGCGCAATGAGGTGGGCGCGTCGCTATATACGGGGTGGGAGGGCTGTCTGGCTAGCGAATGTCGACGGTAGTGTTAGTTGCGCATACATAAGGCCCGTAGGGAAGGCGGCTGTTCGCAGTAGGGATGCTGGTGGTGGATGAGTTCTGAGGTCGAGGTCGCGGGCGCGCGGCAGCCAATCCTGGTCTTCGCGTGGCCGCGTTGCTGGGCAACGGCAAGCAAAACAAACCGGCTCGGCTCGATTGAAAAGAATGAAAATCATCTGGTCTACCAATGGATATTACTCATGCACACCGATTCCGTTCTCCGATGGACTCGGATAATAATGCGCTTGCTATACTTCACTGTAATTGCACAATTCAAGTCCCCGCACATAATACCTGCAATGGACATATAGAATTACTCGTAAACCATAGCTATTAACGACCGCGCCGCCTAGCTTTGTGAAATATATAAACGCTCCTGAAACACCATCTCGTAGTCATATTCAGACTATTCCACTTAATTTCCGCGCCAATGTCGGGAGATGGCCATTACGTTCACCTAAAGCCTTCGTTTCACGCCCTTTCTGCCAATTCATCTGACTTGAGTTCAACTATCATGAAAGCATACACACGAAAACTAGATCAAACATACTTTGCAATCAGATCATTAATATGCCAAAATAATAGCCCACATTAGCAGTATTGCCAACCAATTGTAATCTAGACAAATACGCCGTCCGAATCTGAGTCATGGCCCCTCTAAACACCTGCTATGCAGCGAAACAACAAGATAGTGATACATAATGTTCATAGTCTTGCTCGCGGAGATCCCTCCTCGAGCACAACAGCTACCACAGCAGCGATATCGTCCGGCTTACCGCCGTGCCAGTTCTCTCCAGGGTAGTACTTTTGTACCTCTTTGGCGAACGGTCCATCTCGACGAGTATTGAGCCCGGTTTCCTTGGCTTCCTTTGCGATGGCAACCGCGACCTTCGCTTGGAGGGACGAGCTGTCGGCCTTGCGAGCTGAATCGGCTTGTACCAGCTTGGCCAGATCCTGTCCCACCTCTATCGCGCCATCCTTCTCCACCCAAGCACCAAGATCCACCATCTGACGGCTGACAATACCGAGCGCATCCTGTGGGCTTAGGTTGTCCCAGACGCCATCGGTGGCAAAGACGAGCACGTCTCCATGGCGGACTTTGTGATGTGTTACACTCGATTCTTTGGGTAGATCTGAAAGGGTGGACGGTCCTCCAAATACAGCCATTTGCACGAGCATGCGTTGAGGGGTTTTGGAGAGCTGATAGGGCGTGTTGAAGGCGTGCGTCTGGGGCTGCGTGAAATGTCGCACGGCGTTCAATCCCAGGTGCATGAATCCTGAGTCGCCCAGATTGGCTACTTCGATGTTGCCGTCTGGTTCTGCAACGGCCAAACATGCGGTGCTGCCACCGCCTTCGATGTTGTTATCATCGGTAACCTCGTCGTACGCTACCTGAAGCAGATGTTTCGGGTGTAAGGCTGTCGTGTTGGATCCGTGCGGCCATGAGCGCGCTGCGCAGGCCATATACTCGCACAAGCCGTGGGAGAAGTCCGCGGGGTCCAAACCAGACTCGACCCATCCCCCTACCCCGTCCGCTACACCAAATGTTGTGGTATTCGTGTTCCCCACCTGGCTGAAGAAGAAGGCGTCTTGCCCGCTCTTCGCTCGCTGCCGCTTGTCTATGGACTCCTTGCACTCCTTCAAACCGGTAGTCTTTGTACTGGGGTCATACAGTGGTCGTGTGAACAGGTTTTGTTCCGCATTGAAGCGATCTTGCTTCGCTGAGTACGATGCTGCGACATGGTAGGTGAACTGGGGTGCCTGCTTCCGGTTGTGACAGGTCGAATGAAACGATCGAGCTCCGGTCGTGGCTGGACAAGTGTCTCTACTCAGTGGGCATGTTGGTTGGGTGTAAGGCGATAGCGTTCGTTGCGATTGAAAGCCGGCAGTTCGCATTGAGTGCGCTGGCGCTATTAGGGAGGATGCGGAGAGAGCGAAGAGGAAGAGGCCGGTAGATGTAGCGCGTCGCGACACAGGTGGAAGCCGAGCCAGTCCCGCAGCGCTGGATATAGCAAGTGACATGGCCGCAGCCCAAGCCTAGAAAGTACGAGTCAGTAGGTATGAAGGGAGACGGCCGCAGAGTATTGTACTAAAGAATGTGCATGATGGCAATACAGTACCTTTGCGACGAGAGGCGTGGAAGTTAAAAGAGACTTTCTGGACTAGGGATTCACGCATGGGCGGTCGTCATTGCCGATCCGACTAGTCCTTGAATGTGGTACTTACAAGTACTGGAAGCATTTGCCGCGAAACAAAGTCAACTAAAGATGCGCTGCCAAAGCGAACTGGAGCCAGCTATCAAGCTTCTCGTCTGGAGCTGGTTATCACCTCTGACTTCTGCCACGGCCAAACGCTGCAGGTGCGTTCGTGTTTGAAACGTGGAAAATGACATAACTGGCGCTAGAGCAGCCCTACCGCCTAAACTCCGGGTAGGCGCGACTGGGGAACTTCTTTTTGAACCCGACCTACGACCAGCAACACTCTGCCCCGCTGTGGGACGTTATCTCAAGATGAATATACATCCCTCGCGGCAAGCATACGTCGAGGAAGAGGATGGCGCGGTACGTCTTCACGTTTTCATGCGACACATAGTAACCTTGCAAGGTTGTTGGCAGAGAAGCTCCCCACAAGCTTCGATGGTTGCCTGCAATAGCTACTAAATTGACACTAGAAGCTGACGAAACTGTACAGGGTGATGCGATGGAGGGCATTGATCTGGCCAGCGTCCCCCTCGACCGCGACCATGCCATGCCTGGAGGAGGAAATGAGAAAGCATCAACCCTTCTCGAAGAGTTTGACCGAAAGCGACGAGCCGCGCAACTGATTGTACCAACCGCTGATCGCGACGTCAAAGCGAACCTGCGCTCGCGGGGGGAACCCATCACCCTTTTCGGCGAAGGGCCATCCGATCGACGCGACCGACTTCGAGCTCTTCTAGCGGAGGCAGCAGAGGCACAAGGCGAGGATGCAGAAGATGTGGAAATGCAAGAGGCGGACGAAGCGCCCGAGGATGAGCAGGAAGAGTTCTACACCCAGGGTACACAATCACTGCTTGATGCGCGGCGGGATATGGCGAGGTACTCCCTCCCACGAGCAAAGGAACGAGTTGCGTACCAGCGTCGCGAAGCTACGATACCACTGAAGACCCACATCGAGTTCCGCAACAAGATCAAGGACCGGCTGAAAGGCTTCGAGCTGTACGGATCACAAACTGCAGACCGGCCTGTAAGCATTGTGCGCGTCTCCCCGAACGGCCAATATGTCGCATACGGTACTTGGGGTGGAAAAGTTGCTCTTTTGGAGATCCCTAGCCTTGAGCAGAAAAAGGCATATCGCGGGGGTCACACCGAGCGCGCCACTGGTATAGACTGGATGCCCGGCGCCACACTCCCTGGAAGTAACGTCTCCACCTCTAGTGTGAACTTTGCCTCAGGCGGAGCAGGTGGGAAGGTCCAGCTATGGTCACTAGATGATGACAAGCCCTTGCGAACTCTGGAAGGCCACACCGACCGTGTATGTCGATTAGCCTTTCACCCCACTGGACGTTATTTAGCCTCAGCTTCTGATGACACAACATGGCGCCTGTGGGATGTGAATACTGGGCAAGAGCTGCTTATGCAGGAAGGACACTCAAAAGAAGTCTACAGCGTAAGCTTCAATGGAGATGGATCGTTAGTTGCAAGTGCTGGTCTTGACAGCATCGGTCGTGTGTGGGATGTGCGAACTGGTCGCGTCATCTACATGCTCGAAAGTCATATCAAACCTATCTATGGTCTGGACTGGGCTGCAGATGGTCACCGCCTTCTGTCAGGCTCTGGGGACGGTTTCATGAAGTGCTGGGACGTCAGGGCTATGAGAGAAACAAACTCGATTGCTGCAAATACTGGAGGTGTCACGGACTTGCGATGGTACAAAGGCACTGATGGACCAAATAGCGGCGTACCGCTACAAACAAACAGTGAGGGCGAGCTCATCCCGAAGAAGGCTTCGACGTTCGTCATCTCATCAGGGTTCGATAAGAATATTCAAATATTCTCTGCAGACGACTGGGCGCACTGCAAGACCTTACAGGGCCACTCCGGGCCTGTCTTCAGTACGGATGTGACGAGTGACGCGGCCTGGATTGTCAGTGGTGGAAAGGATCGAACAGTGAAGCTCTGGGCTCGGGATGACAATGAAGGAATATGAGATGGAACTACGGGACAATGAATCGATAACCAGGATTACGAGGAAATGCTGAAAGGGAGCACAGAATCAAGCTCCAACCGAGCGAGGATAATGAGTTTGAGACTGAGGTACAAGGTCAGTGCCCTTCTCCAGTTTCACTACAACGCGGATGATGAACACAAAATGTCCATAGTTTCAAACGAGATACCCATCAATGTCCACGCGCGTGGAAATGCGAATACACAGTGTGTCGGACAGACTGCAATTGAGCAACATGTTGTTTCAAATTACGCCCTCATCTTCCTGTATCATTCCTTTACTCCTTCGCTCCAGCAGCGCAATTCGGCTGCTCTCCCTTCCGCACCCAACGTTCCTCCAAATCACTACTTTCAAAGTACCACATTGACTCACATTTGTGGGTAGCGTCGACATCACATGCGATGCACGCGTCACCAACTGCTCATCACTGCCATGCGAACACGTGCACCTCGAGTAGGAGCTCCAGGATGTTACACCGAGGCAACACGCTGCTACCCTCCCGCCTGTAGCATGGCTCCGGGTAACCGTCTTTATCCACAATTCTAAAACACACCTCCATTCAGAGCAAGGGACGAGTCTTCCCTCTCCATTGCGGTGGCCTGCATGTCTAGGACATTTCAACAATGACTCTTCTTCACCGCAAGATGATCAACAGAAAGGCAGGATTTGTGTTGGACTCTGTTTCGATATCAGACAAGCGGTCTAGCTCTTCATAACAACTGAAACCATCAATTGGAATCTTCACCGCTTCCGCATCAACGTTGAGGCCCGCTTTGATCAAGCAAAACGATGACAAGTACCGACTACAGGCAATCCTTGCCATTCGATGAGCTCTTGCCGTCATCGTCCGGTGCTCTGAGCTTTTGGTAATCTCGCGAAGCTATCTGGCAATAGCATGTGACTCATGACCGTGAAAACGACGTGGCCCACTCTCGAAGTTTCTTGTTGACAGGAATAAACATGAAGTAGTAGTGTGAGTGGTTGGGAGCCAAGCGCGGATGCGGAAAGTGGAACGTTTAAGCGGGCCATTCACCGCTGCAGCCTCACAATTCTGGCAGCCACACATAGTGAGCCCGCCGTTTTGGGGGCATTTCGTTATGCGCCCTACAAGTTGGGCTTCAATGTGTTCTATGGGCATGAGTTAGCAATTCAATGGTTTGACATCGGTGAGCCTTTCCGGTCAACAGAAGCCAGCGTCTCAAGGCAGAGCAACTGGGAGCAGTGGAGTAGATTGAGTGGAATTGGCATTCGCTCTAGCATCCAGCTTGCCATAGCCCCGGGTTACGCGTGCTACAGTACGCGCCATGGCCAGGAAGATCAACAGTACTGATCGATCCAGATCCAGAGCAAGCAGCATCTGCCCATCGGCTCTGACAGTGGCTGTGTTCGGGCCGCCCTGGCTTGTCAAGAGCAACAATGGCGCTTTGCCGTCCCAAGCGAATGCGCGCTCATTTGGTGTGACGCGATCTGTAGCCTTTTGGTTACGGATGGATTGTCTCAGCTGGCGGCGACAGAGTTACACTGTTGCGGGCAGCGACCACAAACACCTGAAGCGAGACCTTGTTACGGCCGTGAAGATAGTGATTGGAGAACAGAAGCGAGAGTTGTTGCTTGTCCGCTCTCTAACGCCGGCTGTCAGGCGAAACTTGACACAAACCGTCTGATGTTGCTTGGGCAGAAAATTGACAAGCAAAGAAAAGGGATTAAAAATGACCAATGACGCACAGAGCAACACCGCTGATGGGATCCCAGCTATTTGGTAGAGGAATATCGGATGTCGACTGTGCAACAGAGCGGCAGCACTGTGGCTGCAGTGTTTGCCTCGGATGGCTCCAGCAGGCATGCTCCACCCAGATGGAGCTGCACTACTCGGTACCTTACACCAGGCAGCTCCTCACGATAACGGGAGCGAGCACAGGAATACAGGAATGGCTGTCTGAAGGCCAAAATAGACCAGGAAGCACGCTGCGCACAGAGAGCGGTGAGATGACTCGTGCTCGCCAAAGGGAGCGGGAAGTTGGACAGATGACACAATCATGGAGAGCAGACGGCCAAGGCGCAGAGGGCTCACCTTGCTCGCAGCGAAGGAGGCTTGCGGAAGTGGGCAGTGGGACCAGAGTCGGCTGACGGCCCATTTGAGACGCAGCTGCCGGGCTGCGAATGGTGGAGAGGCAGCGCAAGCAGCGCGCTGTGAGGATGGTGAGAGACGTCGGGCAAAGGCGGGCCGCGGCGTACTCAGCACATCCGTACTCATGATACCACCAGCCTGGGCCTCGCGACGCGCTACCCGAGCGACGACAACAATCAACAGAGGCCATCTTGACTGCATCGAGCAGAGTTTTCACGGCGCGCCGCCGAGCGTGGCATAGGCAGATCAGCGATTCACTCCGGTGGAATTTCGCTCCTAAGGGCCGGGCCGCGCGGAGCTAGAGCCAGTCATGCTGTATGTACTTGGTATCGATAGCACCTAGCAGCGGCACGGGAGCACCAGCCCTCGCGCGGTGACATGGCCTGTGAATTCAGATGCCCACCCCAGCGCCATCCGTGACAGCGGGCTGGGCGTCAAACGGCAGAGCATCACTCTGGCAGACGGCTGCGATCCAGCGAGATCCCCCTCTGGCACGCGTGAGGGACAAGGGCAAACACCGGGGTGAGTAGTGTGGACGAGTGAATGGCCCATGGCTGGCTTGACAGAGCACGCCAGCCTATCGCTGCGTCCAAGTGATGCGTGAAGACCCGACGGCTCCAAGGCGCCCTATAGCAGCCCTCGCCTGTGTTTCGCACTGCATAATCCCACGGAGGAAGCACAACCCCCAGCACCCTCCAAGCCTTGATTCTGCATCTTCCCCCGCCCAGGCCTGCACAGCTTTATCTACCGCTAGCCCGCCCTCCCCACCTCAGTACTCACCACCACACCCTGCTTCACTGCGCCGCCGACGCGTGATACTTACCACCGCTCGCTTTTGAGACGCGCATCGCCTCTGCTGCCCGTCTTTTGGTCCATCTTGACCATCGTCAACGTTGTTGTCAATCGCTGGGGAGACCTGCGATCGAGATTACCGAAAAGAGCAATCCACACCGCCAGTCCCGCGGCTACACCGGTACTTTGCTACAAGAGCCCGCCATGGACTTTTCCTCCTCCAACAACCCAAATCACATGGATTTTCACAGGCCCTCGTCGACACTCAGCTCTATTGACCGGAAACCCTCCGTCTTCTCCTTCGACGACAACGCCACCTTGGACTCTAACATCCTGGACACGCCCGTCCTCATGTCGCCCACCACCAGCACCCAGGGTATCTTCTCGCCGGATACCTCCATCTGGGAGGACTTCTCCAGCGGTCAGTTCGTTGATCGGACCGCCAGCAGTTCCGTTGTCAACACCAACGGCAACAACCCTTTCTTCACTGAGCAGAGCAACAACCCCTTCGCTCGCCTCCCTCCAAACCAAGCTGCAACATACGGCCAACAGTCATGGCCCGTTGCCGACAACTCTGGATCCAGGACGCCAACTGCCTCCAAGCCTCTGAACCCGTTCGGACCTGGTGACTTTGGAGCTGCCTCGTTCGTAGAACAGCAGCAGATATCCTACCACGGACTCCCCAACGTCAGGCCCAGCGCCGTCTTCCCGCAAGCTGCTCCCGAGCAACCCATGTCGCCGCACACGCACTCTGACTGGATGGCCTTCAACCAGCAGGAGATGGACTCACGACCCGGGCCCAAGCGTATGAGGCCCAACACGCCGCCTCGCTCCTTCTCTCCTCGTCGTGACGGGGGCATCAGGAAGAAGAACGCCCGCTTCGACATCCCGGCCGAGCGCAACCTGTTCAACATCGACAATCTCATCCAAAGCTGCACCAACGAAGACGACCTCAAGGAACTCAAGCAACAGAAACGACTTCTTCGGAACAGACAGGCCGCGTACGTACTCTCTTTTGGTTTTTGGACTGCCGCCCCTTGTTTGGTTCATACTGCCGTTTGGTTCGTGCTTTCCTCGTTCATACGCTAACATGATCACAGACTTGACTCCCGGCAACGTAAGAAGAA
The DNA here is from genome assembly GCA_021596325.1 of Parafenestella ontariensis. NCBI lineage: Eukaryota > Fungi > Ascomycota > Dothideomycetes > Pleosporales > Cucurbitariaceae > Parafenestella > Parafenestella ontariensis. The sequence goes on from JAKGDA010000003.1 coordinate 1,262,489, forward strand.
GCACACCGAAGAGCTAGAAGAAGAGAAGAAGGTATGGATCGAGAAGATGTGCGTCATGCAGGACGAGTTTGCGCAGATGCGACTTGATTACGACGCCCTTCTCGCCGAGAAGGAGAACTGGCACCGCGAGTCCATGGACATGCACCACATGATCAACCAGCTCCAGTTCGACAAAGAGGAGCTTGTCCGCACTCACACTCTGGAGACTGGCGAGCTTCGCAAGAAGGTTTCTGTTCTCACTGAGCGACTCGAGGCTGCCACCAGCAACGGCATGGCTGTTGCACCAAGCACTACCTTCACCGACTTCGCATCTGAGATGGACAACCTCAACATGGGCAACAGCGACTGGGACAACTACATCTTCGTCAACGACTTTGCTTCTGATGAGCAGACCCCACAGCAGCATCAAGATCAGCCTCTCGCTCTCGTGTCTCGCTCCAAGGACGAGGAAAAGCCAGTCGCTTCTGGCCTTTTGCTTATGCTTCTGCTCTGTGGTGCTTTTGTCGCAAGCAAATCCGGCAACGCTGCTCCGCCCATTCCTCGTATGCCTGATGAAGTCCGTGCTGCCTCAGCTACTGTGCTCGACAGCATTTTCAAAGATGCTGGTGTCTCGACCACTCTGAGTGAGCAAGGCCTCATTGCCAACCGTGTTTCGGGCCTCGAACCTGCTCCCTCTGGCGTCGCTTGGCCCAAGACCACCATGTCTGGCTCTGAACTCGCTGGTATCTCTGGCTCTCATCTCGATCAACTGCACTCTCACCTCACTGGGCCGACGAAGGAGCAAGAGCACGAGCAACTGTTCTCCATCACTCCTGCGCAATACAACAGCATGACTTCTCTGGACTTCACTCGCCAACGATACAGCATCGCAAGCGACGATCTTACAGATCCCCTGTCTCCCAGCTCTCAACCTTCGCACCGTCGCAACCTTGCCGAAACCCTCGCTGCCATGCGCGAGCAAAACAAGGGCGACTCTGCCGCCGAGATCTACACACGAAGCCTTCTCTGGGACAAGATCGCACCTGAAGTCGTCCACGAGTTCAAGCGCATCGTCGAGGAGTCCGCTGCCATGTCACGGCCCGGCACATCCGACGGCACTAAAGTCGAGAGCATGGGTTGAGCCCCATCCCATTACCCCCACCACTGCACCACCTTTCTTATGTCGACACCCCGTCGTCTCTTGCGTTGCATTATTTGCTTGTTTTCTCAGCATAGCGCTTCACTTCTTACCCCTCCTCCTTCATGGGGGACGGGGCACCTGTAGGGACAAACTGCATCATTGGGCAGGAAATCCCGTTCTTCACGCACGCGGCTTTTTTCCCCTTTCAAAACGGCTCACGACGAGCAAAATCGCATCCCCGCCATGCCTTTTCATCTGCCTTGGCTCCATCTTCTTACACATTTGGGACGGCAACGTCGATTGAGCATATATGGCGGCTGCTTTTCGGGCTTTGCTTTGTCTTGGCAAATGTCCAACGTCGGCGATCTGAATTCACGATGGTTTTGTCACTTGGTAATCTTGTTTACCTTGGCTTTACCTTTTATTTCTTTTCATGGCTTTTTGTGATGGATGTCATTAGCGAGCGATTACATTGGGCTTGATCTTTTGTTTATATTGCAGAGCGTAGCGAGCGTTGTGGTTCCTTTTTTTCATTTTAGCTACTGGATGGATTTCTTTTGTCTATACATGACGAGATGAAATGAGAGCACTGGCACTGGGCAACTGGAACTGGATGGAAGGGGAACATGTACCTGGCTACGACACACTGTATATGATGACGGGCGCGAGAATGGATGATCGCAAGGATGAGGACGCACGCACGCAGACTGGACATGATTATTGTTATTTTCAAGAGAGACGAAACTGCTCCCCCCTTTTTTCCTTGTACCCTTACAAACGACTTCACGCTTCACGCTTCACGCACGACAACCTTCACATTTCCTCACGATCTTACTCTTCATAATACCCCAAATCTGGACCCGACGTCCCAGTTTCCTTAAGATACCACACACTTTTCCACATTTCTTTCTCCACTCAGCGGGCGTTTTTTACTCGTCGGACCGTGTCTGTACCTAGGTATTCATCGCGATGGTCGATCGCCGTTCATCATTAGCCGTATCAAGTCAGTTATAATGCTATCAGATCAACGCATGCCGTGCAGTGCAGCGCTTAACTCGCTTCTTTTCCATTTCACTTCGTCTGGCTGAAACACCATGTATTGGACAAGACCGAAACAAGACTCGACCTGACCTGACTTGAGCTGAGTTTACTTCGCCACACACCCTTTCCTGGACTTCGCAAACATTCTAGACCTGACGATCACCATACATATACCTGAATTCATCGATCTCCCAAAGCCAAACCCCACGCCCTGTTGTCGCGTCGCGTACCTCGCATCTGCAGCACGACGCGATGCACGTTTGTTGCAGACCATACAAGCCCTGATTTCCCCATACTTGCGTGCGTGCGTGCGTACTTTGCGCCGAAAATGAAGGCGAGGTGCAGAGAAGGTACTTGACGCACCCCACACTGATTTTCTTTCGTGCACTGCAGAGCACGACAGCGCGACGACGTACCCCGGATCAGCATCCCCAGACTTATTTGTTGTTGGTGTTGTTGGCAGCGTACAGATGCAGATGCAACATGTACATGGGAAGTACATACATACCACTCACATTTGCTCGCTCACTCGAGAATGAAGAAAGGTCTCGAAACCGCTACGCACATAAGCAAGGCAAGGCAGGGCAGGGCAAGTCGCTTTCCCCTCAGCTCACCCCACGCTTCTCCATCATCCCCATCTTGTTCTCCTTGCTGCTGCCTTCTATCCAAGTACGCACAATTCTCCGTCCAACCCAGGCCAAGAAAAACCTACAGTATCGTATCGATACCGCTACGCTTACAGGGTGGCGTGGCGTGTGCGTGCAATCCTTCCCGGACTGACTGCCTACTGCGTAGAAAGGTCGTCATCACATCCCCATCCCATCCCATCCCATCACATCATAATTATCTAGACTAGTTGTATGCGAAAATAGCTGGAAAAAGTGGGAATAATGGGAAAGACTAGAAATGGTGAAACAGATACACACTTGCTAAGGGCGAAGATCACCGCTCGTACGTTGGTGATAGGTCAAGTTTTCCGTGAATATTGAATATCATGATGGGAGGGAGCATGACCCTGACCCACCTATTGCCTATTCGAATCGTATCTTGTGAGCTAGTACAACTATTCTAGATGATCTGATAATCTTCCGATACAGTAGCAGTATAGTGATATCAGTCAGACGGTGACACAAAGATCAGATGCACGTAGACAGACACCCACACGCACGCAGTATCGCTAACGCACCACCGGTAAATGTTTCTTGTGAGCCAGCCACTCCGTTATTGTGCCACCCACACTCTTAAATTCGAGATCTGACGGCAGATAAATAAGCCTATCGCGTGCATAGATGAAGAAAAAAAAGGCGTACCAGACCACGCAGGCCCACAAGTGGGCTCAGGAATCTGACTGGACTGCCTGATGAGCACTAGGTATGGCTACGCCACACTCACTCACGCACGCACTCGGTTGAGAATAGTTGAGACGGTTTTTGGGGGGCATGATCAGTCGCATCTGGAATTGGAAGAATGGAATTAATGATACCCGTTACTAGAGCAGAGCAGAGCAGGGGTGGGAGATCACATCGCTTGCTCACTTCTTCGTAAAGAATACCGTATGCAAAGCATCCACACAAAAAAAAGCAACGAGATAGCCTCCCGCGGGAGACGATGGCGTGCACACGACATGCCATGACAAGTCCACATTGTGTCGGACCAGCGCGGGGTATCATCCTAGCGAGACTGACTGTGCTCAACTCATTCGGGCAATGCGTGTGCAGCTATTTGGGATTGTACTTTTCTTTCCAGATCCTATCGAGAAAGTCAGCACGTGCTCGATTCTCAAGTTACAACTCGTCCGGCGGGAGAGACGGAAAAGAGTCCAGGTCCCACGCGTTGCTTGCAGGAGTCCAGATGGGTCCGGGAATGCCGAACAATCTTTGATCTCTCGGAGCATGCATGTCGTCGGTCCAGTCAGTGGATGATGGTGATGAAGCTACTGCTGTTGCTCTCCCGCGCATGCAGTCGTCGTCCTCGTTGTCGCGGTAGCCGTCATTATTCCGTCTCCAATAGTGGTCAGAAGCCACAGCACTCAACAACACCATCCATCATGCATACAATCTTGCCTCGTCCGTTAGACAAATGGCACCATCTGACAAGCCTTCCCAACCCACGCGCTCAGCTCCGTTCTTGAGGCAACCCACCACACCATCCCCGACTTTGCTTTCTGCTCCGGAACCGAGACCAGCAGCGACGCGCCACGTGTATGTCGATATAAACAGGCTCGTAGCTGACCCGGCGTGCTGGGCCGGCATGACACTACCACTTTCAGATGGTAAATAGTGCCTTGCTCCAAAGAGGCATGGCGCAGACCGTCTTGCGAATGGGATGATGTGACGCACTGTATGGGCAGCGGGGAACAGGCAGAAAGTGTGACAGGTCCTGCTGCGGGCTCGGGCGAGGGCCGTTCAGCGTCCGCATCGGCTAAGCGAGAAGTGCGTGAGAATGGTGCGCTGAGGGCCAATCGATGATGCTTGGCGTATGCGCGTTGAAACGGATTGTCCCAGACGGTCCATAGCGCTGTGCGCTGGATTGTTGGATGATGTCTGGTGGCTTGGTGTTGATGTTGTTGATGGGAGATGGCTCGGCTGGAACAGGATGGCGCGGCTTTCAACGTGACGGTAGCTCGTGCTATGTGCAACCATGTGCCCTTCTTCGCACGGGCGTGGAGTGTGATCGGCACTCCGGGAGATCTCGATGGCCGAATAGATCTCGATATCAAAATAGCGATGATGAAAGAAAAGTAGACTTACCATGTATTGCCTAATGTCTTGTTTCCCTTCGTTTCCGCGAGGCGCAGGAACTGAGCCGCTTTGAACTGCGAGGCGTAGTATTAGCACATCCGTATCAGCCGAACGCAGAATGCTGCCCAACAAATGAGGCTGAAGAGAGGGGAAAGTTTGGTGTCTCAAAAAGACCCCGCGTGATGGCCGCGATCGAGGCTATACGCATCCCAAGCTGATCGTTCGCGTACAACGTTGCATAAACATCTAAACGAGCGCATTTCGACCGGTGAAGCAGACGTGCACCCTCCCCAGAACATGGAACGGCGCAGAGTAGTGAGGGGGAAACGAGCTGACATACCTTATCCTTCTTCGTACCGAACCCCTCGAGATAGCACCAAGCGACCTCGTTCATGGCATCCGTGTCACCCAGATTAGCAGCCGTCTCGTAGTAGTGCTTTGCAGCCGCGGGATCTTTCTTGATACCCCAGCCGTTCCGGAAGCAGTTCGCCAGCTCATACATGGCCAGCACAAGCTCGCCTTTGGCCGCGCCGCCTTTCTTCATGCCGGCTCCGAGTGCCAGCTTCTCAACCTCGGCGCTGTTCGATGCCGCCATGGATAGGTAGTGTACGGCCTGTTCCTGGTTCGGCTCGCATCCCCACGCGTGTCTGATAGCGGGTCAGTGATGCGTTGGGTATGCATCCAGGGCAACATTTGGGTATGGCTTCATGATGTCAGGCTGAGGTAGAGGGAGTCCAGCTTACCGTAATGCAAGGCCGTAGAGGACCTGCGCTAGAGCATTGTTTGCGCCATTCGGATCTGCCAGTCTTCCAAATAGGGCTGTTGATGCCTCGAGATCTGGTGGTCCTGTCAGCCCCGTCATGGTAGTCGTTCCGCGTACAACTTACTGCCTTTCTCGTGTAACCTGATGGCCTCCTGAATATTCTCCTATTCACACATTAGCCCAAGGCCTGGCCTTCCTGCTTGATACGCGTACCTCGTCCGCAGGTGCGCTGACAGTTGTATTCGTATTACTCCTGCTGCTTGTCGGCCGCCTTGGTGATAGAGGATTCGCATTCTCGTAGCCCGGTGTTGACGGCGCACTCGTGCCATGCTGCAACCCTTCCGTGACCAGCACCGTAGCCCTCTTCTCCCAGCTTGCCTCTTCCTCCTCTGTCCTCGCTACACCATCTCCACGAACCTCTGGTAGGTTTTCCGGTACGTTTACGGAGCTACTTGATCTCGTCCGCCCAAAATGTAAGCGTTCTGCGAGCCTGTCATGCTGTTTCCCTCTGCCATCTTCCGCGCCAGGGGCTGGGCCTTGAGAGGCCGCATTGCTATGCTTTCTGAATCTGCCAAATTTGGCCCGCGGTTCAGCTGAGGGCTGGGGGATCTCGCGCGTAGGGTCGCCAGGGAAGCTGGGCGGTTCGATCGTCTCTTGCGTTGAGGTGGTTGTGCGATAGAACTGGAATTCTGGTACATCGGGAGATAGCGTAGGCCCTTTTGACGATGCAGGTGTAGCGCCCTCGTCATTGATCTTGTCCTTCTTTTTCAACAAGTCTTTGAGAGTCATAGTGTTGCGCAAGCAAGCTTCGACTTTGGACGCGTTCCAGGGGTATGCGGCGGATCGAGGGGCAGAACAGCTCTGGACTGAGGGTATCTGGTGAGCGCTGTACCGCTTGCGCTATTCGATCTCGAGGGTAGTCTTATATTTCCGAAGAGTCTCAGCAAAAGTGGCAGCGCACATCGCAATGGTCCTGCTGGCGCGAACGGTCAAATCGTAAGGCACCATGACTGTAGGACGAGGGCCAAGCACAGCCGCAGCCCACCTCAGCCTCCATGGCCGCACCGCCCGCCAATGTCAGAATTAGAAAAACCGCAGGTGGATTTACCACTCGGGGATGGTGAGAATCATGAAGATCACTTGCAAATTACTTTGTGTCTAGAAAGATTCTCATTTCTCTTCTGAATACATGCTTTTTCTCATCTTTCTCATAGTAATGTGTCATCACAAGAATGTCCCAGCCAGGACAGGGTCCTATATACCAGCAAGCTAATACTACTTCGCTCAAAAAGCACCAAAAATGAGTTTGACAGAGACGCGTCAAACGGGGTATCATCGAAAAGATCCGAATACGCACCGTGTCCATCAACCATCAACTTCGAGTCCTTCCACAGTTAAGACAAGCTAGGCGGGACTAATTCGAAGGACCTACCAAATCATTAAACACACAATAGCCGAAACTTGAGTGCCAATGATAGATTAGGAGACAACCATGAACGATGGCAATGACAGGACACCTACAGTGTACCAAAATCACATGGCCAGCATGCAGGCCACGCTTAATCATCCGCATCGAGGGGAACAAAATCGGCCTGCTGGGTGAACTGATGGGGTGTGCGATCAGATCCAGTTTTGGGTTGGATGGTCCATTCCTGGGTGTCTTCAGCAGTATCCATGTCCTCCTCTGGCGTGCCCGACGGAGAACAATCCGCCGAGGAGGACTGTGTTACTTTCCTCATTCGTGAGGCGCGGTGAACGTGCCCTAGACGGCACTTATCACCAAAAGGGCAGACGCCTGTATTGGAGAAGGAAGGACACTCGTGTGCATGGAGTTCGCTACACGAACTCCCCTTCTCACAGTAGCCTATGCGTCCGAATGCTTCACAATTTGGTGCCGCGGGATTGATGCGTACATGGGCAAAGCGGCAATTATCGTGCTTGCACCGTCCATCCTGGAAATGGAGACAAGTGGGCGAGTTGTACGGCGAAGTCTTGTGGGACAACGGGCAGAACTCTCCCTTTGGACATTCATCCTTGTATAACCAGCGCTTGCAAAGGGCTTGCTTATTCGGATCGTGGAGGTAACGGCATCCATGGCGGGTACATACACCTGCTCGAGTGTTAGACGAGTACACGGGAAGAAAAAGAGAGGGCCGTCGTTGTTGCGTCGAAGATACCTGTGGAAGTGAGTGCCGGGCAGAGGGGTTTTGAATCAGTCTGCTGCTGGCTGCTCGGTCTCGGAAGCGTGTTGTTCGCAGCTTTGGGTGAACGATCGGGCGCCTCACTTGACCCCGAGGGGTCGATAGTGGACTCAGGTCTGGTAAAGGTAACCGATAGGTTCTTGAACTTCTGTGGGATATGTGTAGGTTGCGAGCGCTGATACGGATGGTACGAGTTGTAGCCACTACCGCCATAAGCGTACCCTCCGCGCTTAGAACCAGGCATAGGACGGTGGCTGGTGCTGTAGTTGCCAGGAGGTCCATTTCCGGAGTAACCATTCGACTGGTAAGTCTCATGGGCAAGCCTTTCTTCCTTTTCTTTCTTCATCCGTGCGATATAGCCTGGTACCACGCTGTCAACACGTTTCCGGTATATTGCCTTCTCTTCCACATACTCTTGAGCTCTGCGCGAGCCCGAATTTGCTCCTCCGGCGACGTTATCGCGTTGATTTGTTCCAGAGTGTATGGCGGTGGCGGTGCCATATTGTGCGATATGGGTCGGACTGGGTCTGTGAGTTAATTGCCTGCCAGATAATGTTAGTTCTATTTGAGTGCACGGCAGTCTTGGTTGGCGCAGTGGGCGTTTGCTGATTTGAGGTGTTTGTTGAGTTATGAAAGAAAGAAGCGTGGGGCAACAAATGATAGATGAGCGGCACCTGGTCTTGGCGCGGTCCTCTGGCACGTGGTCAGCGTCCGGGCTATTTCATGAGTCTTTCATCGGCTCGCCCATGTATGACTTTTGTGCGACATGGTTTAGATCAAGTGAACAGAATAAAGCACAGGGGGGGGCGTGAGAGAGAAGGTTTGGTAACTGTATATTAAACGTTGAACAAATGAATCGCTAGATGCAAAGGCAGCTATATGCCTGGCCCTCCTACGCCGTGAAAATGCTCCAGTCCCAAACTCCATAGCTATGCAATGATTCAAAATCCTTATTGACTTCTGACTGACTCCAGACAGACCGTGAGGCTGATGACGGATGTGGTGAGAAGTCGTGTAGGTTACTCATCCGCTTCTTCGTTCAACTGCTTCTGTTTGATTGCCAGATCCGCCTTTTGTTTATCAATCGTGTTCTGCATACGCTTCTTGAAGATGCTGTTTGTCTGCCTGTCACGCTGCTCGACACTCTGGGCAATGGCCTTTTCTAGCTCGGCAATCTCAGTTCGTAACTGTTCTTGCCGTTGCTCTTCAGCCGCAGCAGCTTCATCGACCTCATCGACTTCATCATCTGAGTCGGCGTCGTCGTCATCATCATCGTCGTCCGCGGATGTCGCTGCTGCTGGGGTAGAGGCTGCGGTCTCTGGTTCAACTGTGATGTTTCCATTTTGGCTGAGAGCGTGCATGGCGACATCATGGGCAGTAGTGGGAGTCTCGACTTGGATAGTGTTGTCAGAGCTGCCGAACAATGCGTTGAGCTCATCGCCATTGCCTGATATCTCAATCTCTTCATCCTCCATGAAGCCTGCGTGCAGCATTTGCTCGAGATCACCGGCATCAACCTCTTCGATAGGCTCATCCACTTGAGCGGCATTCGCCATCTCTTCATCTTCATCAAGCTCCTCTTCTGACGATGACTCGTCCTCGGAGCTTTCCGCCTCACTGTCTACCATCTCGTATTTGGTTGATTCGGCATTATCGTCCTCTGCTAATAGTCGGTTCATTTGGGCTTCGGCTCGCTCGACGTCGATGTAGGACTTGCGAGGCCGGAATCGCAGCTTGCGGACCCATCGCATGGGTGGGGTCAGGCCATGCGGATATCGGTGGGAGTCCGGGTCGACATAGGAGGGCCGAGGGTACTTTTTTGCTTCCTCTTCGTTCTGGACTCTACCCAAAACCAGGAGCATCTGACAGACATCCGCGGTCTTTACCCAATCTTTCTTGTTCCAGCTCTTCAGCGACTCGATGACAGCTGGCAGCTCGACCATGGAAGCAGCATAGAAGCGACCTTGTATAGTGATCATGGCTCGGCGCCCTTCGCGATCGAAGAATCGGAAGTAGACGCCTGGCCCTCCTTGTGACACGCTCTTGCCGATGGTCTTCTCTTCGATGGACTTCCGTAACAGATCGCAGTCGGGACCTGGCAGCATGCGCAAGACGAACTGTGACTCTATGGCTGGGTCTGGTTCTGCCTCTTCTGCCTCGCTGTCATATCCCACGCCGTACGGTCTTACTGGTGGTTTCCCCGCGCCTTTGACCTTCAGGATGGCGGTTCCGGTCCTCTGTGGTCCACTCATTCCTTTTGGCTTGATGGATAGCTTGATAGACTGTGTGCGAGCAGCTGCCGGTCGTGGAGGTGGAGGCGCGGGTTCGGGAGTAACAAGATCGTCGTCGTCGTCGCTCTCGTTCAACCTGGCGAGGCTCTTTGCTGTGGGTTTCGGTTTGCGCTTGGCCGCCGGTGATTCAAAATCATCGTTGTCGTCACGGCCTCGTTTTTTTGGCCCAGGCTTCCCTGCTGGGATTGGATTGCCGCTCTCATCAAGCTTGAGCTTCTTGGTGTATTTGCGCTTTGGTTTCGGGACATCGACATTCTGGCTGTCTGCAGCTTCCACGGGCGCAGAAGCCGCAGGAGCCGCAGGTTTGAGTTTGATCTTCAGCCCTCCGCCAGGTTTAGCAGAACTTGGTGTAGGGACTTCGGCTGGCTGTGGTTCTGCGGGCGCGTCGCTGCCAGCGTTGGGGTTCTTCAGTTTGAGCTTCATCGTGGGCGACGAACGTGATGATCTGCAAGTCTCGTTACTAGAGTATTGCTGTGTTCGCCTGCGGGCGCCGCCGCATTTGTGAGGTTGCGCGGGTGTGCGAAAGCTGGGGTAAGTGAGGATGTGATTGTCGACAATGAACGGAGGTCGGCCTTGGCGAAACCGCGGTAGTCTTCCGAGCTGCCTTCACTTTCCCTACACCAGCATTCCGACTAGAACCTGCCCAACCATGCGCTGCCTGCTCCCGCGATAACTCAGAGACACCAAGCCGGACCTCTGCACGCAACCTGACACAGAAGCGCGCCAGCATGTCCCAAAACGATCTGTTCCTCAACCTGCTGCGACCCGCCGTCCTCCACATTTTGCGCGCGACGGGCTTTCACCATGGCAAGCCTTCGGCCGTCGACACCATCGTAGACCTTACCGCACGTTATATATCGCTACTTGCAGAGCGCACGGCCTACAATGCCTACTCGAACCACAACGACCTCACGCCCAACATCACCGATGTGCGCATGGCAATGCAGGATTGCGCCCTCCTTGTGCCGTCTATGACAGCCGGGGAAGAGCTATGGAAAGAGATTCTGCGCAAGCCCTTGGACGAGTACAACGAAAACACGACCGCTCGCCAAAATGAGGAAGCGCGACGCGACGCCGAGGACACAGCAGATGTGAACGAATTCATCGAGTGGGTCACGGGCGAGCAGAACAAGGAGATCAGGCGGATAGCAGGCACATACAAGCCCGTAGCGACGAATCCAACAGAACAGCTAGATCAGCTGGAAATGGAGGATTACCTGAATAGTGAGTCCCTCCGTTAAACTAGACTACCACACTCGGAGCTAACATAATTCCTAGCTCTCATGAAGAAACACAGCAAGACCGGTGTCGAATCTCGCTTTCAGGGAACCGTATTGGGTGTCCCTGCAGAACCTCGGACTGTCAAGATCGAAGGAGGAGGCGCAGACTCAATAGAAGAGTGGTGTCGGAAGACACGCGAAAAGGCTGCCAAAGCAGCAGAGTCAAAGCGAGACAGCCGCGAACCGACGAGCCACGTAGTAACGAGAGAGCCATCAGAAGATGTGGTCATGGAAACCGACTGACAATACCCCTTGCTCGATTTGAGGCATAGCGAAGGCGTTCTGGTTTTAGTCATTTTTAGGCGTCATGGTCAGACCGAAAGGTTTTTGGAAAGGGGATCTTGCTCAGGCAACTGCAACAGATATATCTTATACTTTTCACGATCTTACAGACGTGCCAGGGGGAGGCATTCGGCTCGTGGGCTCATAGCTTCAAGCCCCTTTGGACTTACGTAAAATACACATTTATACTACCTGCACTTCCATACCCACACAACGCTGCCAATGACTACAAATGGAGTGTAACACGTATCTTAGACTCTCCCGCGCGTACTCACATGACAGAACAACGATAGCGTGGGTGGGGCAGAATGAATGACGGTTGCGCCCCGCCTACGTCATACCAATCGAACAAATTCCCATAGGAGATAGCAACATTCATCCAGCAAATCTCCTACTCTCTTCCACACTGCTTCAAGCCCAATTCTTAACACTCGATTCTACTATCAACCTTTCAACGTTTCTCACAGAATAATCTGTCTACAACTCACCTAACATTTACCCTCCCAACCCACACACCACAAACCACAAACATGTCCGGCCAGGACCCCCAAGGACCCTCCCAACCAACCCAAGGTCAAGCCTACACCACACCCGGCAACCCAGCCTCACACGACCCCGTCGAGCGCAAGCAATCTGAGTTCAACGCCGGCGACAACAGCGCCAGCGTAGATCAGCGCATCCCCACGAAACAAGCCACAGATGCACAAGGCCTACGAAATGCAAAGTTTGGAGAAGGTGCCGGTATCCATGGTGCTCCGGCAGGAGAGGAATCAAAGGGGTTATCCAAGGAAGATGTAGGACGGCATAATGAGCTGGATGGCGAGCAGATGGCGGCACCTGGAGAGGGGAGGGTTGCGGATGCGGTGAGGCAGGGAGGAAAGGGGCAGGGTGGAGGTGGAGAACAGCCTGATTTGGTGTCGGACTTGGATAGGTGAGTTGGAACCCTCGGGGAGAGCGAGTGTGTTAAGTGTGTGCTAATATGTGAACAGAAAGAAGGCTGAGCAAGCTGACGCACGAGACGCAATCAAGCAGTCTAAGGGCGAGAACACGCAGGCCGGAGGAGCGTTGGGTCAACAGGGCGGTCCTGCGAATCCAGTGGACAACCAGAGCCGTGGCAATTACCCCAATTCTGGTACACAGGACTAAGTTGCTGAGAAACACGGTATGGATGGGGAACTGTTCACTATAACGTCATGAAGACTCGGTGCTAGGAATACACTGTCTACTTTGCGGAATCCTAATGACTGTACTCGAGAGATGTCTAAACCATCCTAAGCATTTCGTTTTGTGACTCGTCTTCAACCCAAATCCCCCTCTCGTCAAACTAAACCACCCCAGCACCATCGCGGGACGCAAAACCATCCCTATCCATATCATCCTCCTTCTTATCACTTACCATCCCACGCACCCCCAAAGCCAACAAGCAAACCCATCCCGGATGCTGATAACTCCACACCAGTAAGCGTACGCTCCAACTCACAACCCACCACATACAACACAAACAGATGCCAATAACACTCAAGACGAGTCTCGGCCTGTATACTAGCAGGACAAGAAACAACTCGACAGCGCATTTGAATCTAATGTCATCTTGGAGAGAATACGGCGGGTGGTCCCTGATTTCTTCCAAGTCTTCTAGCGGGATGAAACAGCGCTCTTCGTCGCTGGGGTAGTAAAACTCTGTAGAACTAAGAGGAGAGCTGCTTGGTGGTGTTGGGGGAGAAAGGGTTGTTGTAGAGGTTGAGGTGTCAAAGCTTGTGCCGAAGGTAATGGAAGAGGGAGGACTCCATGTTGTTGTTGTTGTTGTTGCTGTGTTGAGTTTGCTTATGCGGTATGAAGGGGCTCGTAAAGGGTGGTCTGCTCGGTAGGTTGATCGGACGTCGTATTTTGTGCCGGAGTATTTGCGGCGGTGAAGGGGCGAGTAGGCTCGGGAGTTGGCTAGGTGGTAGTTGGCTGGGTGGAAGGGTTCGGGGGTGAATTTGCCGTCGAAGGGAGTGGCGAAGAAGGTGTGTGGTGCGTTCGCGCGGAGAGTGGTGGTTGTGAAGCCGGACATGTTTGTGTGATGCTGGGTATATGATGGTAGTGAGATGCTATGGTATGGATATAGCTAGGAGTCAATGCAGGTGGGGCTCTTGGATTAATGCAATATTGAAGACGTCGAGGTGGGGAAGTTGTGGTATACGGGCGTGAGATATATGAGGCACTGAGCACTGTGTAATGGGTCAAAGACGTACTCTTGAGCATTAGACAATTGCATTGTGTGATGTTCTGAAAGGCGCAATGGAGGAGAAGAATGGGAGAAAGAGAAGCTGAAAAAGTGACTTGAACCAGCGAGACATTGTGTGCGAGGTTTACGGGAGAAGAATCTGAATGGTGTATAATGAATGGGCGCGATGGCGATGAAGAAGGGGATGACTTTGTAAGCTCTCACGGCTACGGGATATAGCGAACATGTCTACATGTACTGCTCGTCCTTTCGGACGACGTGAGGTAATACCATAGCACATCATAAACGACACATTAAGCATCAAACGTTGACTATTGATATTCATAAAGCCTATAGCTGAAGCCAAAACAAGGGCATTACAACGTTATACCATACGAGAGCGGTATGTTATGCGAAGTACCTCCTCTACAAAAGAAATCACGCCACCAAGTGATGGCTCTTACGGAAGAACAAACCAACGAATACAAAACAATATCCACGATGTACGATGGGGAAACTCGTACGCATCACTCATAGAACATATCCAAGCTGCCGAGAGCTGATGCGACGACCCAAAAAAGACTAACGCCACAATGCAGGCCTACCGCAACCGCTCCATGGGAACGGCCAGTGGTCAATACATCAAAACGCCAATACAAAAACCCTAACCCAAAGTTGTGCAAGTGAGAAAGAAGATGAAAGGCAGGTACATGTCCCTTACTGGGCCATGTACACATCGAACTGAAAGTTGCTGATGTCATTCGTCGCGACAATGTTGGGGTCGTAAGCGAACCCCGTGCTGTCGTACATCATGATAGGCTCACTCGCATGCATACTCATCCCATAGTCCAAGTACTGACTAGAATCAGTAGGGACCTGGGTGCTGGTCGAGGTTGGCACTTGTTGCTGCGATGAAGGGTACGAGGCACCGACGTCATATGTCGCATCATACGAGGTGTCGACAGGTTCGGGCACGTCGTCGGAAGTGCTTTCAGGCGACGGGGGCAATGGGTTGTTGTCGACTTCCACCTCCTTGATCCAATGTTGCTTGAGATAGTCCATTGGAGGGTGGTCACCACCGCCGATACCACCACGCTTCTCGTCATTCTTGCCCTTCCTGCCCCGCTTGCGGGGGTGAAAGTGAGCACGTCGCAAATGGGCGGCAGCATTGTAGTATGCACCGTAGACCTTCTTGTTACGACAGTGCTTACAGTTGGCGAGAAACTTCTTGTCAGAAGAGTGGTCGACGCAAATATACCCTTTACGCCTGACAGCGTGTGCACGAGCAATGTGGCGGTCGAGCTCATGTGTGCCACGAAAGCCCTCGGGCCGCTCGCTGCAGTGTTGACACAAGATCTTGGGGTGCTGAGGCCGCACGTAAGGCGTTTTAGTGAGGACACCAACAGTTTTGGACGATCCGTCCTCAGACCTTATCCTTGCCATCTGAGCATTTGATGACGCAGACTCGGTCTCTTCGCTGCTTTCGATTGTCTTTGGGGCAATCTTGCGAGCGGCAGCTTGCGCGTTGACTTCGCGCTCGCGTCGCGATTGGCGAGAGTACGTAGAGGATGGCGCCGAAGCGTCGCTTACAGTACTCTCGCTGGATGATGTTGAAGCCGACCTCCGCATATCCTCCGCCAGGTCCGGCTGCTCGATTGGTGAAGAAGCAAGTGCTTGCGCACTTGCAGGAACAGAATGTGACGCAGGGGAAAAGAAATCTTCACTGGCATGGCCAGTAAAATTAAGGAAATGAGAACTATCAACATGATTGTTGATGGTTTTCGACTCGACATTATAAGAAAAAGGAACAACCCCATCCTCAGAGAGGATAGGAAGCATGCAAGAAGAATCAGACTGAACGCGCAACATAGGAACATTGTCAAAGAAAATCGGATTGTAACTGTTCTGACGACTCATAGCGTTACTTGATTGAGTAACAGGAGTCATCAGAGCAGTTGACGGTGTGCTGGGTGATGTGGAGCCATCCGAAGATTGACTCCACTCCAGGTTGGGTGTCAGTTGAACATGCAATTGTTGTGAATGTTGGGGAAGGGTGAGGGGGAGAGAAGAGCCAGCTGGCTCGATACAGGTGTCGACGTAGTCGCCGGGACTGTACTCAACCGTGCTGTCATTGATGAAGGTTGCACCCTCGCCAATAGATTGGAGGGACGACTGTCTTCGCATGGAAGTACCCGAATAGAGGGTGTAGTCGCTGACTGGCTCTTGAGACATTGACTGCCAATCTGCGAAGGCGGTCGTTGGCCGCTGGATGCAGTTGCTGTCCATCGCGGTAGTCGATATTGAGCGGCCCATAGCGGGAGCCGAGCGGGTGCGATCCATGGATCCGAGAGTGGACGTCTAGAGGGTGTTAGAGGGAGAGCTTAGACCAAAGAAGTGTTCCATACTGGCAGTTGTGTCATGGTAGACGTGCTGTAGGGCAATGACCGTGGTATTTGGTGTGCCCTCGAAGGTTGTGTCGAGTTGAATGCATTGGTTGGAAGCGTCGAGGCGGCCTGTAACCAAAGCTCCTGGCGCTGCTCCTCTGTGAGGTGTGCGTTGCTACTCCAGAAGTCCTGTTTGGCCTGCTCGAGTATGTGGAGGTAGCTTTTACTACTATTGGAGAGAGTCGAAGCCATGATATGCGCGATGCAAAGTAGAACAGTAATAATGGTGTTGTTGTAAACAGGCGCACTACACGATGCCGATGATCAGCAACAACGGGCGAAGGAACCGGCCTGTGGGGAGAAACTTACGGTATGTTAGACGATGATGGTCAAGATTTTCAGAGAACGCGAATGGGGGGCTGTCAGAATGTCAAGGCGATCAATAAATGAGGAAACGAGTCGAGACGGGGAGGACGGGGCTTTTAGCACGACTGGCGCACATGGGGCCGCGGGCGATGCGCTGGCTCGTGTTGGAGGACGTGTGACGAAAGCGGCCCGCGCTGAACGGTGGACGAAGGGCCAAGTCAAGTTCAGAAGGGCAACGCAGGCTGACGATCAAAGTCACGCACTTCATGTATGATTGGATGAGAAGGAAGAAAAGTGAACGCCATTCGCTGCCTCACTTTTCTTGTCGGGAGATAGAATGCCGACCCCATGTCCGCTTGGCGCAGGATCCTATTCCCGCCCGGTGAAGGGCAACAAGCGCCATGCAGGCCTTCTCATCCGGTATACTCTGCTGTCAGTGGCAGAGCATCGTCCTCCACTCCTTTTGCTTTTTGTGTCCCTTCATGCGTTGCGCCATCGTCCTTCACATGCCCTAACGTGACTCCGCCAGGCTGAAAACTAGCAAACAGTCGTCATCCTACCAGGCTCATGCGTCGTAGACGCAATGGATCGCCTTCTGCGCCCTCGCTGCAGTTAGCCGCCCTGAATGATGGACAAGGTCTAGACATATTGATCGTCCATTCTCCAAGCACTCAATAGTTGCATGTCGCGGATTGCCTGTTGAGGCTCTTGCGAGACACCATCTTAGCATTGCCTTGTCTATCTCACGATGATCTTTCAGTCTCTTGAAGTTTGGCTTGATTCATGCTATTAGATTTCTTTTCTTCTTTGTCACGGATTTTCCGTCTGTTGTCCCCAACTTGCAGGGGTTTTAAGGAAGGCTGAGCCGGGGAGCGCCGGAGACAGAAGTCTCCTCAGCCTGATACGCTGACGCTTCATCCCAGATGGAGGCACAGAAGCAGTAGATGACGTGGAGGAGAAGGAAAACTTCGACCCACGCTCACTTGGAGCGTTTCGGGTGCTTTTGGATGTAGTTTCCTCCACGCTCGTTATGCTCGGCCTTCTTTCATCGCCAACATTAGGATCATGGAGGCGTTCATGAAGCCAGTACTTGTCCAAGGTCTCCTCGGTCACCCGCTCAACCACGCCCAAGTCTTCGAAAAACATCACTATGCCATCAAGCGCCACCATGTCGGAGAAACGGTTGCCCTTAGACGCTAGTGCAATGTCGAAAGGGTCTGTGCTAGCGACTGAGTCTCTGCGACGACTCGCAGGGTGCTCCTCGAGACAGATGGTACCTGGAAGGTAGACACGCTTCTGTCCGAGCAGATCTGCATCTCTGCCAACGTCATTGACAACCTCATTGCGGCTCTGTATGTCTGGTAGCGCAATGGGTGAGCGTGTTTTCGGCGAGATGGATGTTGTCGATCTCCGTTTTCGTGAGCGAGAACTAGGGAGGGATTCTGACATTGACTGCTGTTTGAGACTTCCATACAGCTCTCTTGGTGTGCTCAGCATCGAGTTTGGTGAGTTCGGTATTCTTTTCGCCTCAGAGTTTACAATACTCGTACTCAACGTCCCCATTCTCTTCGCCTTCAACGTACGCTGTACTCGGGCCTTCCGCGAGAAGGAGCTTGTCGGCTCCTGTTCTTCTCTCGATTGAGAAGTAAGCTCGTGTGCTGTCGATTCCGCCATGTGTTCCGCAGTCTCGTTACCAACTATCCTCTTAACTGTCAAAGTGCTCCTGTTCATAAGAACTTGTTGTGGGGCCCTACTCTTGACAGATTTCGAACGATCTATCCTCGCACTGATTGCTCGTCTGGGCTGCGGCGGAACGAAATTCAGCGGATACAGTGTGCGTGGAGGAGCTGTCTGCGCTCTTCTCCTCAACCGCGGTCGGTCAACCATCTTCACATCAACGCCTAAGCTTCTCGATCGAGGTTTTGAATCCTCCTCAGATGGTTCCGTAATCATGATCTTTGGAGTTCCCCATATCTCCGGCCCTGACAATGTCCACTCTGTTAGTTTGGTTGAGCTTCGAGGTTGTGCAGTCGTATCCTCCTCTTCATCATCCGACGAGGAAGATGAGGATATCATGAACGTCATTCCGTCGAGCATGCTGATGTCGCTCAACGGTCGGTTCGCGAAGTTCGGTGTCGGCAGCAGATCCAAAGGGATGTCATAATAGTCTTCTGCTCGAGTCTCCATCGTGCTAAATCTATTAGGTCGAGAGTTTGCCGGGTAGGAGTTGACTCGAGGAACTGGGGGAGATTCTCGAAGGTGGCAGGCGCCATTTTTCTTTGTTTCCCATTTGTAATAGCTATGTTATTCTCGTGGTCGTACAGGCGGACACGACGAGGCGAATTCAATACTTTAGGAAACAAAGAAAGGTACTTGATGGTGGCTGAGCACGTGCATCTATCTTGTTAGATAGGAACACTGAAGCTCCCCGACAATGGGTTCCTGCCCCAGCTTAGATGAACTGTGCTTACTCGACGACAGATGGAGCGAAACATGTTAACATTCTTGAGCCCCTTGCATGCACAGAGCCGCACAGCCGCACAACTCATCTCGGTTGTTTGCAACATCAACGAGATTCGGTGGGTGCTTCCATTTGCGCGGCGCTTATATCATTTATATGTCTCACGTATATGCTCTGTACTACAGTTTCTAGACGAGTCTCTTTTCTACTCCATTTTCATTTCCCAACCACGTTCGTAACTCCAACTCCAGTATCAAGTCTCGCGGTAACCTTCAATGCTCAATCTCATGACTGCCTATTTTCATCGTCTCGTTTCATATCCCATTCTACTCATACACCTTTGTGAGTGCGCCGCCCTAGCTCTTATCATGTGCCATAACCTCAAGCTGTTTTAATGTCCTTCGTCCACAACCTGTACTTCTCTTGAATTTTTTGTACTAGATACGTTCTAGAACTATTCGTCTAACGTGGCCAAGTCTCTGCTTAAGTATGCTATATCACTCTCATGTCTCATAGCCGTTACTATCTATTCTATCTTGCGCCCAATCGTTGGCGTGTATTAGTATTTCCGGCGACGCTAGTGTAACGCAGATTTCAAGCCTGTTGAATGCCTTTTCGTAAATCATGTCGCGAGCCGCACTGTAGGTAGATGAGAAGCCGTTATTTTTGCTGTTCTAAACAAGTTACACTATCTGAGTAGGTAACCAACAAGCCCTCAGAATAGCTTACTTCGAGTCTTGCACGTTCACTTTGCCCTCGTTGCGCTGCTCCATTCCTGCCAAGTGTGGCTATCACGAGCGCTCAAAGTGAAAGAGAACGAGGAATAAAAAAGAGCAAAAAAGAAGAAAAAAATGGGAAGGGAAACCGCGCGAAACCCCCGACCCGACTTCACGTCGGCTGCACCGCTGTGCCAACTACCCGATAGTACTCGTATCTGCGGGCCTGGAATACTATCCGTGAAATGGTTTGATGAGTATCTGGGGTTTGTTTAAATATATATAATATAAGATATCGAATTACATATGGGTAACGCTGGAATGGTGGTTGTGAGGTAATGGTGAAAGGTGTGGGGCACAACAAACGGAGTAAAGGCGCGCAAAAGGAAGCAGCGATACGCGGTAAAGGCAAGTAAAAGCGGATCACGCTTCAAACGCTTTCTGCGTAGAAAAGTTGCGAGGTTACTATACACATGTTGAAGTGCCGTAAAGGCATCTAGCATCACACCTATTCACTCTCTACTCCTTCTTCATAGCACTCCTAAAGTCCCAGTTGTTGAGATAGCCAGATCCAACCTGTTTCTACCTTTAGCCTCACATAGTTAACGATGGTATTGATAGTGGTACTTACGCATAGGTACGTAGCAAAGCTAAGCCAGCCCAAATAAGGGGCGAGTAGCCACCCGCAAACGGGGTCGACCTGTCCCCAGATCTTAGTCAGGTAGGCCACAGTACCACCAAGGGCAAGAATGTCGACTGTCGCAGCAACGGGACGGCCCGCACCAAAGTACAGTGGTGTCCAGAGGAGGTTGAGGGCAAGCTGGACTGTGTAGAGCGTCGCTCCATGCTACATGATGTCAGATCAGGTGATTGCAGTGCTTTGGGGTGTATATACTTTGGCAAGAGCGACCGTCTCAGGATTGATGGAAGAAATGCCGGTTGTGTACGCACGATAGGCAGTGTAGCCCATGGTAGCATAGAGGGCTGTCCATACTGGTCCAAAGACGTAGCCAGGCGGGTGCAGAGGGGGTTGCTTGAGCGTTCGGTATGCGGTCTGAGAGACGCTTGCTGCAGAATACTTAGTTGTGACTTCATAGTCTGCATGGAACGCTGCACCCACGGCTGATGGCGAACCCAGTAGCCGTTCCGCAAACCACTGGGAGCAGAATACCTACGGCCGGGTTGGAGAAAGCCACGCTCGGGAGAGTGAGGGAGGGGATGTAGCTCGTCATATTTGGGATGAGGCGTTTCGATAGGCGTTTTACGTCGGGTATCTGCGTGAAAAAGACAATTGCGTCACGGAATGAAGCCAATGAAGAATTTATATCTACAGCTTCGAGATCTCGCGATGCCTCTTCTTAGTCTACGTAACGGCACATCCTCCAATCAGGCTTCGGTTCGGCGCGAGTGCACGCGTCGAACTCGGACCCACCTTCCTGCCGCGCTCCGTTCACTCCATGTTCCGGTAATGCTGGGCAGGGCGGCCCACGCTAGCCGTGTTTCACCCGTGCTGGGGGTTCTCCAGCCGCCGCAGCCAACCTCACCCTGCTTCCTCCATCTCCACCTCCACTGGCATCTTTCTGCCCGGAGACGTCTTCAGCACATCGTGAGTGCACCAGCTTCTCGTCGTTCCTGCTGCCCCTTGTTCGTTCTTACCCTTCTCTCATCTTGTACAGCTATCTATAGCTCCTATAGCTTTGTTCGCGAGGCCCTGCGCTCCGCTGTCCTTTAGCTACCTCCTTAAGCTTCTCTTCTTGCGGCGCTGCTCGCGTGCCGTCAATCGCATCGGGCGCGGCCGTCTTCTTGTCTAATTCTCCACCACACACTTCCTTCCTCGTTTCTAACCGCGCCCCGTCATCGTCTTCTTGTCCCTTATTTGTCCTCTCTCTAACCCGAGCCATCATGGCAAACAGCTACCCGCCACAATTGTCTGTCGACTATCGACTACTCTACCCGACCTTCTCTAGGCGAGATTGCGCGTCCGAGCAAGCAACCTCTCCGTGTGTTGCGCCCATGCTCGACTCATCACGCTTCCTCTTACCCTCCTGAATACCGCCAGCCTCGGCCCCGCGATCGATCGATCGGCAAACACTATACAGCGAGTCTAAGCTCATAACCTACGACAATGGACTCCTATTCGTATGCTTGACTCGATCGCATTGTGCTCATGAGCGATGCTGACGATGACGTGTAGTAGCACCCGTGAGGACTCTAGGCCTCCTGCAGATTCATACAGAAGACGCTCGCCAGGTAAGCTCCTACTTGTCTTTCCCTCGAAGCCTGCTACACGCCGTCGCTATATGTCTTCAAGTCCACAACCCCAATTTCGTGCCGTGTTTGTTCTCGACTCTTTCCGCCTAGACAGCAGCTGCTCTACTCCCCAGACTCCTGCATCCACTCTGTACGCGAGCAATGCTTTGTCTCTTAGCTTGACAGTCACCTTGATTCATTATAGCTATTCTTCACCTAAGTGTAGATCAACTGACCGTGCGCTCATCAGGCACCGGAGACCGGAGAGCACCCAGACGGCGCTCACGCTCGCCCCAGAACATTGACCGCTATCAGCCTGATCGCGCACGCGATTACGACCAGCCACGTCGCGATGGAAACCGACGGCGATCCTCCCCTCCACCGGTGCAAGCTGGCATCGACCGCTACGTGCCCGGCCAAGACAGCTTCGCGCCAACCTTCACAACCAACCCAATACCCAACCCCATGAACCTCGAATACCAAGTAGGTTTCAACTACTTCGCCGAGTGGTGGCGCGTTGAACAGGTCATGAAGGAGGAGAAAGAACGCGCAAAGAACGGCGGGCGAAAGCCCGTGCTCAAGGGTGAGCGCGAAGCTAGGGAAGAAAGAGGCAAGGAGCGTGAACAAATCCAAGCTGCGTACGACGAGTACAAGGAGAAGCTCCAGGTGCAGATGGCAAAGACTTTCGTCGACAAGCACAAAGGCGATGAGTGGTTCAAGGAGCGCTACGATCCCGACTACGATGTTGCTTTCAAGGAGAAGCTGCGTGGATACCGCCAAGGCAACTATGCGGACTGGGAGCGACATTTGGACGAGGGCTACTTTGATGAGTTCACCCTTGAAGGCATCTATAAAAACGATTCAAACGGCGCTGGTGGCATCGTTGAAAAGGAGGAAGGTGAGACAACCGCCGCCAACGAAGTATTGGGTGTAGGCGATCTCCTGCCCTGTAAAGGTGGTGAGATACGCGATGAATCAGCCTTCCAGCCTACTCTGCTC
The DNA here is from genome assembly GCA_021596325.1 of Parafenestella ontariensis. Lineage (NCBI taxonomy): Eukaryota > Fungi > Ascomycota > Dothideomycetes > Pleosporales > Cucurbitariaceae > Parafenestella > Parafenestella ontariensis. The sequence continues at coordinate 1,285,590 of JAKGDA010000003.1, forward strand.
ATCAAGACTATTGCTCCAACTGTCAACCGTGAGAAGGTCGAAGAGTTCTGCAAGGAGCATTTGGGCGAAGGCCCGGGTGGCTTCAAGTGGCTCAGCATGAGCGACCCAAACCCACTGAAGAAGTGCCATCGTATCGGCTGGGTCATTCTCCACCCTGGCGATGAACAGCCCATGGTTATCGATGATCGCGGCGATGCGCGTGACGATGACGCCGAAGAAGGGTCCGTCGATGACACCAAGCCTGTAGTTACCCAGGGCCCTCAGAGTACTGCGCAAAAAGCCCTCGAGGCTCTGAATGGCAAGACCGTCCAAGACGAGGTTCGTGGTAACTTTACGTGCCACGTCGGCATCCACGAACCGCCCGCGGCCCCGCGTAAGAAAGCGCTTTGGGATCTCTTCTCTGCCCCTGAGAGAATCGAGCGTGATGTGGAGCTGGCCGAGCGACTTGTCCGCAAACTCGATTCCGAGCTCAGGGAAAACAATGAAGAGTTGGGAGAAATCGATGGTGTCAGCAAAATTGAGCAGCGAGTTGACGACCTTCGTTCAAAAGGCTGGCTCCAGCCACCAGCCAATGCGCCGGCTCCCCCAAAGAAGGAGCGGGAACCAGAAGAGCTGGAAGAGGGTGAAGATGAAACCATGGAAGATGAAGAGGGCGCGTACGACGATGAAGTCGATGACGAAGAGCTCTTGGTGAAGAAGAAGAAGCTCGACCTTCTGATTGAATACCTGCGGCGGGTATACAACTTCTGTTTCTTCTGCGTATTTGAAAGCGATTCAGTCCATGAGTTGATCCGCAAGTGTGCAGGTGGGCATCTTCGTCGCCCTCGTGCTAGTCTGACAACTGCCGCAAAAGCCACAGCAAGGGCCACGGCCTCTGGGGAACCATTTCCGTACAGGAAGCAGGAGTCTGCTGGTGATGCTGAGAACGGCGAGGGAAGCCCCGTGCAAGAGAGAAAGCCTCTGAAGCTGAGTGGAAAGAATCAGCAGCAGCTGCAGCGAGCATTTAACTGGGTCAAGACGTACGAGGAGAAGCTTCTACAGCTCCTCGAGCCGGAGAATGTTGATATTAGGAAGCTCGGCGGCAAGCCTTTGGAAGAGGCCATGGAAGATGAGCTGGCTAAATACGTCAAGCAAGAGGATGAGTCTAAATGGCGCTGCAAGGTCCCAGAGTGTACAAAGCTGTTCAAGGGACAACACTTCTGGCGCAAGCACGTCGAAAAGCGTCACCCGGAATGGCTTGAGAAGTTTGAGAAAGACGTGGGTATCCTTGTATCTCTACCAAAATATCTTTATCCTAACAGCAAGCAGCTTCGACTTGTCAACAGCTATGTCGTCGATCCCGCCCACATTGCCCCATCACGCAGTGATGCCAATAGCAATGGCCACTTCCCCATGGGCAATCACGTCCAAGCGACCGGAACACCACGAGGGTTCAACCTCGCCAACATGAACATGGCAATGGGGGCCAACAACGGCATGCAGAACGGCCTAAACCTGCAAGCGCTCTTCAACCCTGCTATGGGCGGAAACTGGGATCCCAATGCTGTCAACGACGATCGCGCTGGGCCGATGCGACGAGGCGGTCACCGTTTCAATAACCGCGCAGGGCCTTATGATAGGCAGCCTAGGGACGGACGCAACCGACCGAACGGCGGGAATGGACGTTTGACGCCCCCTCCACGGGGTGGGAGGCCAGGCCCCCAGCGATATGGAGAGGGTGGACCGGGTCCTGTACAGTCTGTGCAAGGTCGGTCCATCAAGAGCTACGAGGATCTGGATGCTGTGGGCGGAGGAGGTAGCGGAGAGCTCAACTACTGATCGAGGTCATGTAGTCGTGGACCTTGTCAGACATGGTGCTCACGGGGTATTGGCTAAAGGCATGTGCTACTAGGTCATACGGCTGGCGTTAGGGTGGGCTCTCAATTTGCATGACGCAAGACTGTCATTTGCTTGCCTGGGCAAATAATCGGAAGGGATGCAAGGCTGGAGTTCTTGAGGCATTTCTACATTGTGTGATTGTACGCTGTATATTTTGTCCACAGCTTAAGTAGAGTAAAATACAAGAGTATAGTAGAGGCAAGCACAGCCCTTAAGTGACGATGTTATGCTACAGTGACAGGTGGTTCTGGTGTCAGGGAAGCATTTCCGATCACTGTTCCGAACGAGGGGCACACAGCCAAGCGTCGTCACCTTCAACCAAGAGCTGTTTCGTTTCCACTGCCATGATGTGCAGCGTATTTGCTGACCAGAAACAAGATGGAAAAATAAAGCACGTCTGCAGCCAAGCTAGCAAGATGCCGTGCCTTCCATGGTATCTGTGCTAGCCTCTGGTCAAAGGTTGCGATTGCTCGGCCTAAGGCTGCGCCATTGCACCAGTGACGCAACTCCGCAACCAGCCACAAATTCTCCACGCGCCGACACTTGGTTCAGTGCTGACAAGCATTGATTCAGTCTCCTTTGAGGACAGAACCGGCGGTGCAGCCCCACCGCGAGGCCTCCTCGAGTATCGTTTCTCTTATCCCCGCTGCTTGTGCTTGGTTCTACTTGCGGTTGAGCCTCAGCTACAGCCACAAGACGCTTGAGCGTCATACAACACGCGTCGACCTGAGCTGCAGGGTCCTTGTCATAATTAATTGTTACTCACGACTACGTCGTCCTGTCACGCCGTCTAGCTCTTGTACCTCGTCCTGACAGTCTTGTATGCCCGACGACACCCCACCTTCAATCAATCTCGACGGTCCTGTAGAGCCCACCACCATGGCCGCTCAAACCCCGGTGAAGACGTTTGGCGAGGCCCCAGACCGGCCAGTCGTCCCGCGCAATGACACGACCTACTCCAAGTTCTCTATGATGTCGGTACCGCCGGAGGGATCTATCTTGACCGGAAAGCAGGAACATTGTACGAGGCACAGCAGCATGTAGAGAAGAGATCAGTACTAACATATGCGCAGACCTCAAGCGCGAACTCATCTCCCAGCAGACCAAGTACGAAATCTCGGAGCTCTCGTCGCCCACAGCCTTGAGGCGCTTCGGCGCACCCTTCCGCTCAGATGCCGGCGAAGTTGCGCCCCAAGACTCTGAACTCCCCCTCCTACGCTACATATTCGTACACCATGTCCGAAACTTTCCATTTCTAGATAAGGCCAAGGAGAAGGAGTTCTGGCAGGACAAGTTGCAAGTGGTACGTTGAACGACGTCCTACTGATTGGGCGAAAGGCTGACAGAGATGCTGCTGCTATAGTTTCTCGAATCTTTTGCAAGCAAAGACATTTCGTCCTCGGAAGACCGGCTAGAGGAGACAAAGAGGAAGAAGCTGGCGCTCAAAGCAGAGAAGCTGGTCGAGCTCATGATGGTCTCGGGTATCCCCACCGCGTCTGGCTACGAGGAGAGGATACGCTTCGCAGAAATGGAAATAGTCGATCGACAAGCGAACGAGGAAGGTCTCACCATGAATGCGCCGAGTGGGCATTTCATCAATGGCTGGGATATCAACGTCGCGGGCGTGCGAACCACATCAGTGAAGAAGCATCTTCGGTACCATACCCATGCGGTAAGTACAGGGACAGAGGCAAAGACAAAGAATACTAATACGGACCTTGCAGGAATACTTAATCAGAGTAAAACAAGGTGGGGATAAGGATTTCTACGTTGGCCGTCGATACCAAGACTTTGTCCAACTGCACAAGCGAATACGCCTAGAGCTTCCAGGCAAAGTACTCACTCCGCTACCACGAAAGAACAAGAAGGACGGGCTCCTTCAATCAAGTGTAGATGACGATGACGTGAGCTCTATCTCGTCGAACTCAACTCAAGAACCCCCGCCGGATCCATACGAGAGCAGCGGAGGAGGAGGTTTACGCAGCTATCTTTGGGGCTCAGGACACAAGAAGAGCAGCTCGCAAACGTCGTTAGGGAGATCGAACTCGCCTAGACCATCCGGTGAACGCCCAACATACAAGCAACCCCGAAAATTATATCGAGAAGAACAACGAGTGTCTCTTCGGGCTTTTCTTCGGGCTTTTCTGCACAATGAAAGAATTGCGCAATCGAATGCCATGGCCGACTTCCTCTCACGCGATCCTATTGAGGTAAATGAGGAAGAGATGGAAGACATCGAAAGGAGAGAAGAGATGGACAAGAAGCGCATAGAGGAGCAAAGGCAGTTCTATGAAGTTGCGCGACAACGAGCAGCAGAGCTTGATATACACATGGAGAAGTTTAGAAGAGAAATCGTCGAAAGCAATGGCTTGTCACATCTTTTCCAAGAGATCAGGGTCAAGAACACCATCCGAGGGCTCAAGCCCGAGTATCAAAAATTCGCGGAGTGGCTACGCATCGAAGTTGCTGCCACTATCTACCATCTTTTCCTTGCCGAGGACAATTCGCCAGAGCTTTTCGCGCAAGCGAAACGGATACACTCCCTTGTTCCCTACGGTGTACTCAAGAACGTCATCAGAATCGCCAACCCAGCGGCTGTTATGAGCGGAGTACTGGACCTTTTCCTTGCGCAACCTTTCGGCGCCCGATCTCTGCTGCAACGGATATTCGGTATGGCGATCAATGATGGCGTTAACTCTGTACAAAAGACAATTGATACCCTCGGATCAACAAAGATCAAAGACGACGTACTTTGCGCCAAGATCAAAGCATACGTGCAGGCAGATGAGAATGTGAAGGAAATAATACGACAGGAAGCCGCAAACGAAAACGTCGATGTTGTCGTAACCATCCTACGCTCAGAGTTCTTCCAACCAGAATTGAGCCCTCAACAAGTGGAGAAGGTGTTCAATGCCTACGTTGCTTGGAACAACGCGGTCGAAAATGTGAGATCGATCCGCTTGAGCAGAAAAACTAGCAGCCGCAGCAACCTTAGCATGGGTACTAACGCGACCGCTCAGATTGATAAAGAACTGCGGTCTGGCGCTGAGCTCTTCGCCCATTTGAAGCAATATCTCAAGCTCTGTCTCCGACAGAGAGATAAGCTTATGATGCTGCAGATCATCGAGGAGGTACGTCACGTTCTTCAATGTCTAGGTTTGGTGATAGCTGACAATCTTTTAGCCTACAACCCTGCAACTTTTTAGGGACCTCTTCACCATCTTCTACGAACCCCTTGTCCGCGTTTACAAGTCTGCAAATGTGTACAACAGCATCACCGATTTCGCCATGTTTGCCGACGACACCATCAAGACTATTGAAGCCTGCCAGCGTCAAGAAGTCTCCGCGGACCCCAATCAGACCGTACAAGCCTTCATCGACTTGTGCGCCCGCCACGAGGACAACTTCTACAAGTTCGTCCACGAAGTACACAAGCACGACAACGGTCTCTTCGATCAGCTTATGGGCTGGCTGGAAGGTATTCTTGACTTCTTGCGCCATGGCCCTGGTGGGGGCAACAAATTGGACATGAACGCGCTGTTCCAGGGCGGCATGGATTCAAATGTGATCGATAGAAATAAAGCGATTAGGGAAATTAATTCATTGATCAGGTGGCAGACGGCGAGGAAGAAGTGGCATTCTGACAAGACGAGGCAGAAGATGGCGAGTGGCGGTGATGAGGCGGACATGATGGGCGGTATGGCTGGATTTAAGTCCAGTGATTTTGGGCTCAACGCTGTAGGTCCCGCCCTTCCCTCCACGTTTCTTGCCCCTCCAGACTACAGTACTAATGTGTTGCAGCTCGATCTTCAAGACCTTGAACTCGATGACGACGCAAGCGACTCTGAAAACTCCGAAGACATGGATGATGCAGACGTTGCAGATCCCATCGAAGCTGAGCGTAAGAATAGAGCACGAGCTGCTGAGAAGCTGCGACGGAAAGCAGGGGAGCCTAAGAAGCCGCCTATTCAAGAGCTATATAAGCTCAGTGATGGGTTTAACAGTATGCTGAGGAATGTGCTTGCCCAGTAGGCGGGTTTGGGGTTATGTATATGTGATTCGGTTTGGTGCATTGCATGGAGAGCATAGGCTTGGATAGCATAATAGGAAGGTGCTGAACACTCTCAGCAGACTTATACATATTCTTTCATTCTTTCATTGCAATGACGTCGACTTTTGCACTTTTATTGCCAAGTCCAAATATATTGAGATTATTACAAAGACGGACAAACTTTTAGTGATTGCGGAGGAACTACTAACTTGGCGGCTGAACAAGTAGCCCGGTCGGTGGTTGTAGTTGCCGCACAAGAGTGGAATTCCGCTTTCGATCTCACATTCCCATTTCATCGGCATAAATAAACATCCCACGTCGATATCCTTGCAACTTAGTTGTGGGCTCAAATATGTGTAGAGATAGATAGTGGACTAGTAAGTCCCAGAATGGGAAGTGAGTTTTATCCCGTTCTGACATTTCATTCTGACCCAAGTGTTAACCATACTTTCTATTTAACAACTCACCATGCCAGAGGCGAAAGCTCCTGGTGATATTCCACATTGCAAGTACCATGGCATCTACAAACTCTCGCGAATACGACCTCATCCTTCTCGGCGCAACAGGCTACACGGGCAAACTGACAGCTGAATACATCACAAGACATCTTCCACAGGACTTGAACTGGGCCGTAGCAGGACGCAAACATGCCAAACTAGCAGATATGGTAGAAGGCCTCCGAGGACTCCAGCCGGACCGCAAGCAGCAACCCGCCATCGAAACAACCGAGCTGTCTAAAGAAGACCTCAACAACCTGGTCCGCAAGACACGCGTACTAATCACCACCGTGGGGCCATTCCACCTCTACGGCAGCGCAGTGATGGAAGCATGCGCCGCCGCCGGGACACACTACGTCGACAGCAGCGGCGAGACGCCGTGGGTATACGAAGCGACGCAGAAGTACCACTCCCTCGCCAAAACCAACAAAGCGATTCTCATCACGCAGTGTGGCATGGACTCCGCGCCCGCCGACCTCGTCGCCTACCTACTCGTCAGTTTTCTGCGTAGCAGATTCGACCAAGGCACAGCAGAGTTAGTGCACGGGGTTCAAGAATTCAACAATGCCATGAGCGGCGGTACGCTGCATAGTCTGATTGGCGTCGCGTCTGCGTATCCACTGGGACATCTGCGGAGAGCGCTGGATCCGCTGTCGCTGTGTGCGGATGGGGCGCGTCCATCTGTGGCTCCGGGTACACCGCGCTGGTATAACGTGCTGGGATCGCATCGCAAGCCGGGTATCGGGCTGCTGACGGACTCTGTCATCGGCGTGTCGGATACGAATCTTGTGTATCGGTCGTGGAGTCTGATGGATGGGGGTAAATATTATGGCATGAAGTTTGGCTATTTCACGGGTATGAAGGCGGCAAATCGCTTGTCCGGGTTCGCGTGGCATGCGAGTATAGTGGTGGGGCAGGCAATGTTATTGTTGGCGCCGGTGAGGTGGCTATTGATGGGGTTGATTCCAAGGCCTGGGGAGGGGCCGGATGAGGTGTAAGTTATGTCAAGCCCAGTTTCAGTTCAGTGCAGTCGAGTTGTTGAAGGCGCTTTCTCCTTTCAACGAACGAACGCTACCAACTCCTTCCCACCCCCCTCATTGGAAATCATCCCAATCTAACTCTTTTATCCACGCATAGGGCGAAGGCGAAGTGCTCGACTACTTGGCAGTCGGTGGCACACAGCGATTCGGCGGAGTCGCCTCACACAGCTGTGTGCAAAATGTCTTTCGCGGGTGACATGTACTCGTTGACTGCTATTCTCCTGGCTGAAGCGGCGCTCGTGCTTTTGCGTTCTGATCGGGAGAACTGGGCACAGAAGATTGGGGGAGGTGTGCTCACGCCAGCGACTCTTGGGGATCAGTTTGTGGAGAGAGTGAAGGCTGCCGGGCTGAAGAGTGAGGTGGAGCTTGTGGATGGGTGGGTAGGTAGGTTTGGTTGTGTGTTGCTAGTAGAGTTGCGCGTGGATGGCATGGTGTAGGGCGTACTTGGTGTTAACATATAACCTAATAGTAGTTATTCATAGTTTCTTGGTCTAGTATTTACATGTGTCTTGTTGTATAGATGTACAGACATCGAGTGTCTGTGAAGGACGCTGCCACGTGCGGTTATGCACCTTGGACCAATACGCGCTAGTGGACTGCAGAGCCCCGGTACCTCGAGCTAAGTTCCACATGCGCATAGCTGTCCTCTATTCCGCCGACCTGTCTTACAGCCACCACGCATTGTCTCACTCTCGCATTTTCTCTTCTCCTGTACAATGATATTACGGCTTTGGCACTCATCGTGCTGATTCACTCTTTTACCACCCCACTCAAACGAGGACAGGGAATTGCGCCCGCAATTGACCCAGTAGCTGCGTGCAAGGCCCAGGACTCTAGAGGACTCTAGAGCGAGACAGTGCAGTTGCAAGACAATCTGTTGCAGCACGCTTTACCTCCACGGTCTTACCTTGGAATAAATCCTACCGCGATCACCTCGGTAATTAGTCTCTCGACTGCTCGACTCCCTCTTATCCTCAGCTACCCAGCAGCGGTAGTCGACCAAGATGCCGGCGAAATCGCGGTTCACCAGGCTCGACGCCTTTACCAAGACGGTCGAAGATGCGCGTGTACGCACCACATCCGGTGGCATTGTCACGTTAGTGAGCTTGGTGGTCATCTTCTGGTTAACGTGGGGCGAGTGGGCCGACTACAGGAGAGTAACAGTACGCCCGGAGCTGGTGGTCGACAAGGGGAGAGGCGAGCGCATGGAAATTAGCTTGAATATTTCCTTCCCGCGGGTACCTTGCGAATTGCTCACGCTTGATGTCATGGATGTATCGGGAGAGCTGCAGATGGGTGTTACTCATGGTATCAACAAGGTGCGACTGAGTCCGGAGAGTGAGGGCAGCAAGGTCCTTGAGACCAAGGCTTTGGATCTGTAAGTTTACTCAATGCCTGAGGGTGAGGACCAGGGACTTCTGCTAACAATCTCAAGGCATCAAGACGCAGCCCAACATCTCGCCCCCGACTACTGCGGTGACTGCTTCGGCGCACCAGCCCCTGCCAGCGCTAAGAAGCCCGGCTGCTGCAACACCTGCGACGAAGTCCGCGACGCCTACGCCTCAATATCATGGTCCTTTGGTCGCGGCGAGGGCGTCGAGCAGTGCGAACGCGAACACTACGCCGAACACCTGGACGCACAACGCCAGGAAGGATGCCGTCTCGAGGGCAGTATCAAGGTCAACAAGGTCATCGGAAACTTCCACATTGCGCCCGGAAAGTCCTTTTCAAACGGCAACCTACACGTACACGACCTAGATAACTACATCAAGGACGAGTACTCGCATACCTTTACCCACAAGATTCACCACCTCCGCTTCGGCCCCCAACTCAGCGACGCAGTCATCACTGAAATGCAGCGCAAACAACTCGCAACTGGCCCCACCCACTGGACATCCCACCACATCAACCCCCTGGACCACACGGACCAACACACAGACGAGAAAGCGTTCAATTTTATGTACTTTATCAAAGTCGTCTCCACGGCTTACCTCCCGCTCGGCTGGGAGAAGCAGGGAGCCCATCCCGCCAAATACGACGAGCTCATTGGTGCCACGATCGATACTTCGTACAAGGGCAGCATCGAGACGCATCAGTACTCTGTAACGAGCCATAAGAGGAGTTTGGCAGGGGGTACAGACGAGCAGGATGGGCATAAAGAGAGGATACACGCCAGAGGTGGTATTCCGGGTGTTTTCTTCTCTTATGTAAGTTCCCCTTGTTCTCGATTCTCTTTTGAGCAATTGGATGGTGGTTGGCTAACGGTTTTGCTTGCAGGATATCTCACCCATGAAAGTCATCAACCGCGAAGTCCGCGACAAGTCCTTCTCAGGCTTCCTCGTCGGGCTGTGCGCAGTCATTGGTGGCACGCTGACTGTTGCTGCGGCCGTTGATCGCGCGCTGTATGAGGGCGTGAACAGGATTAAGAAGCTGCACTCGCAGTAGATTGACGCGAAATCATTACGCCCCCCCTTTCTTCCATCTTGATGCATTTACGTGCGTTCTCTTTTCTAGTTTGGAGTTTTCGGCGTTCATGTGGGTCGTGGGCGAATGTAAGGGCTAGATTTATATGAGATTAGGTAGGATGGGGAGAGTGAACGGTGACGGAGCCGGCTGGTTTGCTATCGTGTCTAGGTCAGGTCAGATCAGGCCAGGGCGACGGTCAGAGGAGAAATGAATTGAGCTGGATGCCATGTTATATAGGTTTACATTCAAAACTCGGGTTAGATGAGAAAGAAGTATCCGATTTGTGAAAATCTAGTCTGATGTCAATTCCGTGTCTGATTGTTTTGGCCTATGTTGGTGTGTGTCGAGTATAAGTAGATTGGGTAGGTATAGATTAGACACAAACGAAGCCAGTGAAGTGGTTCTTTCACAGTCGACGAAATGGTTACGGGGAAATTCTTTGGTAGTGTAGAAGATAAAAAAGGTCTCATGAAGCGTTTGGTGAATGAACGAAAAAGGTTGGACATGAGGGTCTAGGTTGTTATGACGCTGTCGTACCGGGGCTCGGTCGCGCTTTCCTTCTCTTTCACTTTCCCTCCAGGCGTCACATCACTGCACTCCACTACTCATAAAACTTCGCGCGGGGATTAATTAGCAACGAAACCAACCACACTGCTGCGTCAAGTCACTCCACGCTCGCTCAACACACCGCAACTCAGAAATCAACACAGAATACCGCCAAGAACTTCTTCGTCCACCGGCTGAGAAGTGCGAAGCTACGTGAAGCTACCACTCCAATTGTTCGCTACCGGCCTAAAACATTATCGTAACCCAGAATGTCCAACATATCCTCTAGCAATCGGGTCGACGAAGTCGTCCCCCAAGACCTTGACCAGACGCCTCACAACATCGAGGGGCTTGAGCATGGACAGCTGAATGGTCTTTCGATCGAAGAAGCAGATGCTCTGTAAGCTAACATTGAATGCGCGTGTTAAGATAAACTAACGGTATTGCAGCACCGTGCGAAATCAACTGGAATCTCCGCTCCTACGGCTGCCGGGCGAGATTCGCGACGCAATATATACGTACGCCCTTGGTGGCCACCGCTTCTGCTTAGAACATACAAATTCGTCTACCCTAGGTGACTGGACCATCGTCGCCTCTAACCAACACGACCGCCCCGTCCGCGAGCTCTTCGGTCTAAGTCAGACGTGCCGACAGACTTATGCAGAGTGCGGGCTCAAGCTTTTCAGCCTCAATGAATTTGGAAGTCGTGCAACTTATATGCACATACTCCGCAGAGCTGAGAAGCGTTTCACGGTCGAGCAGCAGAATGCAATCAAGGTCGTTTGGATACGATTGTGTCATTTCGATTGCTACTTGAGGGATGATGAGCTTGGTTATCCGCTCGACGAATTTCAAGGCCTGAGGCGGGTTATAGTACAGGGCATGTGCGCAGGTTCGGATCATCCAAGCCATAGTCATATAGGGAGGTCGGTTCGCCTTGCGGCAGGGAAGGAAGTGCAAGTTACTCTAGAACACTTGAAGAAGGGAACAGCGCAGAGTGATACAGGCTAAGTGTTCCCAAACCCTCTGGCGCTTCCAAATTTGTGAGCGCCTGGTATCCTGAAGACGTTCAGATGTCATGACGTGGAGGTTGACACTACGGACAAGACAAGGTTTCAATTTCGAGAATATCTTCTCGCGTGCCTCTGGGTTTCGTAGCGGTATGTAGTCTAAACCCTGTTCTCACCACGATCAATATCTTTGCTCTTCTTTCCCTCGCTGCTATCGTCACTTTCGGTATCACTTAGTAACCCGTTCCAAGCCTCATCATCCACACTGTCCACATCGTCTTCCCTTCCGGCATCCTTGTCGACCTTCACGTTGACGAACAGCACCCACAAGCCTAAATCATATGTGATCCTACAGATACTTGCTGCGACGAAAGCCACCCAGAAGGTGCCATTTCCAGACAGCAATCCGGTCATCGAAGGGCCGACGCTCATCGCCAGCGTTCTTAACATGCTCGTGATGCCCATGACACCGGTTCGCTCCTCTGGCTTCACGACTGCAGCGATGAAAGCGGCGCGAGGAGCTTGATCCATGCTGTTGAGCGCTGCACGGAACAATAACAGGCCGACAGTCCATCCCACAGAATTTGGGAGTGGGATAAAAGCGCTAGCTATCGACGAAGGTAGATGGGTGAATACCATCGTGTTGATGAGACCGATACGCTTCGCAAGTGGGCCGGCAAATACGGCGCTGACAGCACATAGGAATTGTGACGCTGAAGTGATGTCCCCTAGGACGCCTTTGGAGAGGTGAAACTTCTGGTCGACGTAATAATTCATTAGCGAGTAGGGTACCATGCCATCTGCCAACGAATCGACAGCCAGAAGAATCCAGAGCTTGTACATGATGGAGCGCGTTGCCTTTGAGATTTGGCTAAAGTAGCTCGGTTTCTTCTGAGGCTTAACCGGGATGTCATCGCGTCTCGTCTGCTGGGCCTCACGATCGTGATCGAAGCCGTCGGTTGTACTTGGCGTCATGGTTTCCAGTAACACCTCTTCCTCTTCTCCGTCTCCACCACCTCGGCCTCGCTCTTTCATCTCTAGATGTTTTTCGCCTGCAGCTTCGCATCTGTCGCTCAGTCCCAAGCATAGGATGCTTCCGATAACACCAAACGCGGCGTATCCCCAGAACAATGCATGGTAGGCCTTGGTCACATTTCCACTGCTCTTTTCCAGCAATTGCACTGTCCTCCCGGCCACTTCAGCGCCTACGGCACCAGCCATTGTCGTAGCCGTAACATACCAAGACAGCACATCACTTCTCGTCTTATCATCTGTCAGGCCACTTAAGATACTCTCTTCAACCGCCCTGAAGGGTCCGCAGTCCGCTCCGGTGACACTGATGATGCCGAAAACTGCTGCAACCAAGAGGATCCAGAAGTTCTCCGACAGCGCAAAGACAACACCCGAACCAGCCATCATCACACTTCCCATGAACAAAATCCTTCTTCGGCCCAACTTGTCCGCCACAAGGGTCAGCAGCAGCGATAACATGACATCGCCGAGCAGCGTCAAAGTCATGAAGACTCCGATGCGCAAATCCGGAAACTTAAGCGAGGAGAAGAAGAGGGCGAGGATCAGACTGGGGATGCCAGCCGTGAACATGCGCAAAGAGCGCAATGTGATAATAATATACGCATCTCTTCCAGTTGCGTTTAACGATGGGATTCCGAGGAAGCCTGAGATGCGCGATAAGATGGTAGGAGCCATGATGGGTGGCGCACTACCTCCGTCTTCGGAGAGCACAACAGAATGGATATCACAATCTGCCTACGACTAGGCAGATGAAGAATACGAAACTGTTGAAACGAAATAAAGCAAAAGGAAAAAGAGAAAAGAGGTGAAGAAGAAGAAAGAGAAGAAAGAAAAGCAAACCGCTCGCTCAGTCTAAGAGGCTGAACATCATCCTGCAGACCCTCTGCATCACTAGTTTAAACCCGCAACACCCTCGCTTCGGGTATAACAAACTCCAATTAGTTCACTGCAATCGCCCTCTGAGTCACCCAAGGTGTAATAAGTCAGCACTGCTGTCTTCTAACTGAGGTTGGAAGAGTTCGACGTCCGGTCTTCATGCCGACGCTTGCGAGGCGTGGTCGTGGGTCGGAGCGCGGCCGAGACGGAAGGTGTGAGGGCAACCCCGCAACGAGGGCGAGGCCGGTGGTGGATACGTCATTTTCGGGGATTTCGCGTGCTGACGGATCTAACGGATTACGCGGTGGGGGACTTGTGAAGTGAAAGTGCAATGTCTTTGGGGTATGTTGTACTCATGTGTGCCGGATTGCTGTTTACTGTACGTTGAAAGAGTTGGATGTCTTGGACGTGGGGGGTAGCGGCTGCGGTATTTCGAGGTTATCATTGCCTTTTTTTTTGGACGACCGCAGGAACAACTGCCAGGACAAACGCGAACGAGGTCCTCCGAATATCTCGAACCACGTTATCTCCTTATGAAGTATCGCAGGTTGTCAGTTACGATGGGAACTAACAGGGAGGTTAAAGACGGTGAACGAATCCCATCAACTCAAGATAGACTCGTGCCTGGTATGATTTGTCCGTCACTTTTTCCATCACCCATGTCAGTTTCCCTCGTACATGACAAGAGGCGGGAATGGCATAGCACTTTATGATACACTCACAGTACTGCAGGTCGTTAGTTATAAGCAGGATAGCAGGGGTTAAAAACAACAAGAAAATAACAGAAACTATAACATTAGCTAATTAAAGCTGTTTCTTAGTGGCCTCAATGCCTATACTCGTCGTTTTCTCGTCTTTTCAGACCCCTGTTATTTTCGCTCGTAACTGACAACAGGCGGTATGATAGAGGGATCTTCCCGTGTCATCCACCCGGGGGGGAAAGCGCAAACGATAGTTTTCAAGCTCGCCTACGCTCATCAATCGTAGAGCAGTGTGTATTGCAGTCATTAACAGTACCAATGACAATCTGCTTGGAGAGAAATGTGTTGAAAGGGGACATCTACCTCGCCTTGATGTTGTACAGACTTCTACGCTCTCTCACCGCTCACGGGATGCTGCATGTTGCACACCGTACTCTGCATTGTTGGTGTAGCAACAAATGTCTAGGGCTTGTTTGCTCTTTATCAGCATACGAAGTACTTAGCAGTTTAACTGACCTTCTGCTTTCTGTCGAATTTCTCATCGTACAGAAATCGACTTTCCGTACTCACGGCCAATCATTCTTTCAATCCGCGGCTTTCCATCTGTCTTTGATTCAGCTCACCTTTCCTCAAGCCTCCGCACAATATTTTGATCCTGTCGTCACTTTAGGCTTTCGATCATACGTAGTTTGGACCACGAGAACCTCCAGCCCACTCCCAGACATGGCCAACCCAGCGCCCCTGTTCGAAGAGTTACCAGCGGAACTCAAGCAGATGATATTCAAGTGGGCGGCCACTGATGGCGACGGCGACAGAGATCTACGTAGAGCTCGCTGATGATGCGTCGACCGAGCTTCGGGCCCCAGCGATCGATCTGCTTCTGAAGCTGCAACAAGTATCACCCGTGCTATATCTCGACGCCATCAAGTACCTGTGCGGTCCGACCTTTCGATGGGTGTTCGTCAGCGACATGCAACCCCATCGATTTCTGCTACGCGCTTTTCATGCACAAGTTCCTCTGGAGATTCGAGAGCGGATTACGCACGTTGAATTGCGGGGCATCACTACCCAAGGATTTATCCATCCGTCAGTCTCGCCAGGCTGGGAACCGTTGGAGCGGAGGTGGTTCAATAAGTTCACCGCGGTGGAAGCAGTGGCCCTTTCGCCCTACTTCAAGCGCATGTCACTTGGAGACAAGCCCGACAATAATGATATCAGAAGAGGCATTAAGAGAGACATCGGCATGGGTATGACCCTCCTCTCATTTACACTCCCTTGTCTCAAGTGGCTCGGTTTGAGTTTAGACATTGTGGACTGCCTGGATGAAGAACGTGTTGCGGACACCCTTTCTTCAGTGAGAGAAATCTACTGGGAGCAAAAAACCGTAGGCTCTATTTTGCCTATATTTGATAGCCTGAGGACCATAAAGCACCTTGGCAACATTGACTTGCACATTTTCTGGGACGACTTCTTCCGACAAGGCCGCAAGTTCAACAGCACCCTCACTGAAGAGACGGAACAAGGACTACAGGCCGAGTTCATCGGTGCGCTTAGGAAGCGTATTCATGCGAAGAGTATCACTAGCCACCCCAAAGCTTAATATGTCCAGGAACAGCGCAGGTAAGCTTCCCAACATTTTTTTTTTCAAAATCTGGCATCGTCCGGAGTACTAACCAACACCTAGACAAACCTGTCAACTCGCGATCAAAATTCGACCACTTTGCGGGGCTCCAGCCTTTGGCTGCTATCAAGCAATGCATTGTCCAACGGATATGGACTTGAAAAGCATGGATTCTGATAAATGGGCGCACGGGTTAGCCCTCGGTCTTCTTGAATGAAATTCAGTGTCACTACAGGGAAATGCAGACAATGTCATGTACGTACGTGGCATAACCACACAGACCGAATGAATGAATAAAACTAACAACTTGAGCAAGGAAAGTTGAGTGAGATGGAGATCAAGCTAAGAGATGATAGCCATTAAGACTCATTCATTTACCACACTAAACGCATCTACCACAGCCCACTCCTAACCACATCATGCACATCCGTATCAAACTCAACCCACAATCCACTTCCCCTCAACCCCTCCCAAGCAGAGAAAAAACGCACGCCCATTAGTGTAGCTGCAAACAACTACCCAGGATTATATACATGCCCGTACACCTAGCCACGAACACCGTGTCATCACTAGAGCTAAACTACTGCTTTCACTTTAGTATACGTTCAATCTTTCTTTACTATGTTATGTCATTACAAATTCCTTATATGACTTTACGTAGAAGTGAGCATACTTCAATGTCTATGGAATATATCTCAAAGCATACTAGATGCATATCTTCGCGAATTAGAACTTTACAGTGTGTCAGAATGCGAAGTGACTAGAAATCACCATAACTAGATTAAGAGCTCAACAGACTTTGTATTGAGACACGGGGTTAGTGTGTACCATGTCTGAGCTTGTTTTGCAAGAGCCTGGAAGACTTCAGTGTCTTTATATATGCAAGAAATGTTGCAGTTATAGGAGCTTTGTAACTACGAAGATTTTTAACATCCAAGACATCGTAGTAATAATCACCTAAAGAGCTCCACGGACCTTGTTCACGCAAGCGTTGTTGCCGTTATAAACGGTAATTGAGTATATTCTTCTACCACCCCAGGAACGCTATCACACGAGCGTTACCACCCAAACCGCCCAACCCAAGTCCTATCAGACCGAACCAACCCTCTAAAGCCCCCGTCTAAAAAACTTCCCAATATTCTTCAGATTACTCTCAAGATTCGCCTTCGCTGCGTCTCCCACAGCGCCCACTCCACTATCCGCTGCACCTTGCTGTTGCCCCGGCGCGGGACTGCCAAACCGATCCACTCCGTCCCTCGCCGCATTGACAAGCATATTCCCCAACCCCGCAGGATCAAATCGGCCTCCTCCGAGATTCGGTGTACCTATTACTGACCCGGCATTGCCCAAACTCCCTATCCCCGTGCCACCATGCGCACCCTGAATCTGCAGTGGGGTAAGTAGCGGGCTGTTCTGCACCAGGCCCTCGTGGTTCGGTGACGCGCGGAACGCAGCGAAGAGATCGAGAAGCTGTGTCTGCTCCGCCTTGCGGATACCCTTGAGGTCGAGGATTTTGCGGAAGTTGGTGTCGGACTTGTCGGCGATGTGGATGAGGTAGGCTTGCACGAGGGCTTCTGGGGGTGAAGGGCGAACTTGAAGGGTTTTGAGGAGAGGGTCGATTTTTGACATTGATTGGGTTACGCGTTTGACGAAGCTATAGTATCTGTTAACGGTGATCTGTTACGAGCTTGTGAGGAATGGATTGACTTGCCTCGCTGGTGGTGCTGTCCCAGGCTCCTCATTGAGCGTGGGGAGCTCTGTGAAACCCTTCTTCAGAACATACGAGTCCAACAGCATCTGCTCAGCGCCAACTTCTGAGATGGGCTTGCTCTGCACAATGTTGGCGATATACGTGGTTGCCATCAGGTCGACCAAGTTGTCGCTGAATGCACGCGCGTATTGTTGCTTGTGAAGATATTTCAGAATCTCGGCAGCCCTTTCCTTGAAGTGGCGTAAGAGCTCGGCGACATAGGTGCTCTGATCGCCCACACTTTCAAGCTTTGCCCAAGGCGTGTTGCGCATCTCTCTCCAACTGGGCTCGCATGCAATCTCCACTTTTCTTACCAACATCCGCACCGTGGCGCTGGCGATGCCCATGAAGGCGTCGGCCTGGCTTTGTAGATCGACCTTCGCTTTGAGCTCTTCATCTATGCGACCTTTGATCTTCTCTTCTAGTTGATTGCAGGTGATGTAGCAGTAGTCTGCGGTGTTGAGAATGAGAATTGCATCCTCTATGGACGGTCCTTGAGCTCCAGACTTCTCACTGAGGAAGTAGTAAAGCACTTGCTGACCATACTGGTCTAGGTACTTGGCAAATGTATTGGAAAGCTCCAGCAATCTAGTTCCAGTTGAGAGCTTAGCACATTGAGCCAAGGTCAGACGGTAGAAATGGAAGAGCTCAGTCGAGGAAGGGATGACGGCCTGATGCGAGAAGTCCTCTTCCGCATTTCGCAGTGGCTGCTGCCGGTACTTGGGTATCAGAGTAGCAAGTTGTCTGAACAGTCAGCAGAGTAAATAACACGAGAGCACTACACAACATACTTGTCTTGAGACTCTACCCAGAGACTCATGTAAGGCTCGAAAGCCTCAGAGATGGCTTGACTAAAGCCATGCGACCTATCATCCTTGGATGCCATGGTATCGATGGAAGACCGTGACTGTTATATATGAGTACAGGTGCGTAATCTGGTGGAATCAAAGTTGACAAACCTCGTTAGAGAATCTCCGTTCTAAGCTCTGCTCAAAATTGAGTGTCTCTTGCAGACACGAGAGTAGCATATCGACGTCTAGGGTCTGCCCGTCCCCTCTCCGCATGGAACGCTGCAGGATAGCCTTGAAGTCCTCTCGCGTGCCTTCGCAAAAGGAGTTGGCCAGCATCTCGTTTACCCGCCAGTAAGGTGGGAAGATAGCCGCATGCTCGACATCGTATGTCTTCATCATCCTGTTGAACCAAGAATATCGCCTCGAGATATTATCCAACGAGCCCGCCTAAGTACTGTTAGCAGCAGTACATTAACATCACACAGAGCGGGGCACCGACTTCATCGTTGCCGCGGAAGACCTGTCTGTATTCGCGCAGCTGCGTGTTGCAATACCAGTTGATGAGCCGTATCCGGGCGTAGTCGCCGAGAGCATCAATGACATTGCAAGCCTCCGCAAGCATAGCCTTTCGCTGAGCGACTTCACCCTTGGCAAAAGTGACCTCAAAGTCCTCGCAGACCTGCTCGAGTAACTCGCCCTGCACATCCGCCACATTTCGACTGAGGGTAGCGATCTGATCTATGGAGCGGTAGCTCTTGAAGTGTGCCACCAGCTGGATGACGGCCTGTAGTAGCTGGGCGCACTCTCTGTACTGCCGCGACTTGCTCAGGCTCCGCAGTTGCTCGTAGGCCGTCGTCAGCATCTGCAGGCGCTTCAATGCCGTCATAGAGAGTGTCAGGTTGCGCTTTGTGCTATCTAGGCGCTTGATGTCTGCTGTCATCTCGGTGATGGTCTGCTCCGTGTGCAAGGCCCGCTCGCGCACGCTGTCAATTGTCTTGAACAGGTCCGCCAGCTCTGCCTTGGCGGCCTGAATGCGCTGCACGCTGTCGGCATCCGAGGCCGACTGTGAGGCGACGATGCTCGCGATATCCTCGTCCAGGTCATGGTGGTAGCTGCGGAGCGCCGCGGAGGTGGCAGAGACGGAGGAGAGGGCGGCGGGGTGGGAGAAGATGGCGTTCAGGTGGTCGAGGGGGTTGTATTCAGCTGCATTGAGCGTCAGCGCCGCCTCTATGCCCATAACTGTCATTGATGCCGCCTACTAGACTCCAGCGAGGTGGAAGATGCAGGCATAGAGTTTAGCGGAGGCCCGCATTAACCCGCGTGCGCTCGCGGTACGCGGCCAGATGCGTCGCAGGAGGCGGGCTACGCGTGGGGGAGAAGGTTTTGATAGTGGCACTGTCGGCTGCTGACACCGTAGCGTGTGGTATTTGCAATATTGGTTGTATTGGCAATGTAGTGAGCATCATGCGGAGAGCCACCACGCATCTTCAGGGTCTCACATCGCAACCCTGGCCCATGCTCTCGCTAGTAAGACATCCGCCCCGGGCAAGCCTCTTTTGGACACCATGCGAAACACAGCAGCTGCCAGATTCAGGGGCAAGATTGATTGACCAATACGCTCAAATACTATGCTATGCCGTGATGCTTTTGTATGCCCATCGCCCCTGCAGGACACTACCAATAATGTGAAAGAATCTACGCCCTAGACGAACGTCTCCATGCACAACCTACTGCGGGAACAGGCCCAGGAACCCGTTGTACACCAGGCTACGGTCCTTCTGAGTGAGGGAACTGGCATCGCCTGTCCCGGTCCAATAGAAGAGCCCGCCTAGTCCGTTCTGTCGCACATAGTTGGCCTTCATCCTGACCGTATGTGGCGTGTCATACGTAACAAACCCTCCATCTCCACCAATGCAGTAAGCTGCGCCAAGCTGCTCGTCAACATGCTCCTCCGCACCCGGACGCGGCAGGTCTCGATACTCGAACGTGCCCTCTTCTCCTGCCTGTCCGGAGAACGAGTGCCCCACCCCCCGCGTTCCGGTAAAGCTTCGACCGTAAGCAGGCACACCCATCACAATCTTTTGCGTTGGCACGCCTTGCCGTACCATGTACGATACGGCGGAATGACAGGAAATGGCAGCTTCAGGACTGTGCGGAATGTGTGGCGTGAAGAGTTGAGCTTGGTGACCGCACTTTTGGACCCATGGACCGGAATAGTCGTAAGCCATGAGGTTGATCATATCCACGTAGTGCGAAGCATGTGCTAAGTTGATGTGCTGGAGAGCCCACTCGCCGGCAGGGAGAGCTGTCGATAACGTGTACTGTGGGGTTGGCAGATACTGACGGAGTATAGCGAGCAAAGCAATGTAATCTTGACCCTGTCTGCTGTCGGAAGGATGCTCCCAATCGACTGACCTCACAATTAGTATACCCTGAGAAAGGCAGCGATATTGATAGCTTACTGTCAATTCCGTCGATTCCGAACTGTTGCACGAGTTCCAACGCTGTTTGAGCGAATCGCTCACGGCTCGCTGGGTTTCGGGCCACTCCCGCAAACGGCTCGCTGCCCTTCCCACCGCCACCCACGGACAGTACTACTCGAAGCCTCGTGTATTTCTTCTTTATCAGAGCAAGAGAGTTCAAGCATCCTTTCGTTGCGGGTATGTCGCCGGCGCCTTGTACATCAATCTGAGCGTCGGCCCATTCGTCACTCAGCTACAAAGACAGTCAGCCAGAAGCTACGCTGGAACAGTCGTTATACACACATATACAGTCCCATCTTCCTTGACCCTGGAGTGCTGTCAGCAAAGATCGAAGTCCGAATAGAACATGACGCACCAAGCAAATGCATAGAATACATGCGAGATGACATCGAAGTTCAAAGAGGCTGGTGGCTGGTCGCGATAGATTCGCCAATTAGGATAATACACTCCGTTCCAATACATGGCTTGTAGCGGTGTCGAGAATTGGGTGTCGTGACCAAGTGGGGGACTGAGGTAGGCTCGGCTCATCATCGGTTGTCGTCAGCTAGCTGCTTAGCTGCGTCGTCTTTCCTGCACGTCAGAGCACAACGCAGGTGGAGCTCGGTAGCCGAAATTCGAAGGATTCAAGTGTGAATGTGCTCTGAGGGATTGTTGATGAGTTATATGGATCCTGCTGCCTTTGTGAATTCTTTGTAGACTTAGACGTGAAGTAGTACCAGTTTCGTCGCACTGCAGCTGTTGTTATATGTTTTAGTTGCCTGTGTGACTTCGAGGAAGCTGGGTGGGGATCAATGCTGGTCTGCAGTGCGTTATTGGGTCGGATGATGTTCTGGAAACGCGCTCTGGCTGTGCATGTATATAAACTCTAAGCAGTTGACAGCGGCAGCGAAGCCACGGGTCATGCATTGCTTGATAATTGCCCTAGAGGCCAATCGACTGCATACCTATCTCATAACAGGCAAAGTCCCTAATGCGGGTGGTGCCATACCTCCATGAACTTGACAGGAAGGCCGAGGCGAAGTGGAACAGTGAAATTTCGATCAAATCAGCCATTCCAAAAATCGCCCACGTCTTACCCTGAGAAGCATTAATTGCATTGAGCGATTGTGATTCGCGGGAGTCCATATCGGCCGCTTCTCATGATCTTCGAACCTGTCCAGTTAAGGCTAGATGCAAATCTTCAGAGCAAGGCATCCGATAGGTTGAAGCTCTTGCCAAGTGGCTGAGCCTCTCTGCATCCAGACGACAAGGACATGGTGAGCCGTGGTCACGCAACCCGAGAAACAGTTCCTGCCGAGTGCAGACGTATTGCTCAATGCGCTGCGGGGGAGAAGATAGGAGTCGAGCAGGGGTCTATGTCATTGGTTACACAGTCAAGATTAGTCTCTCGGATGAACGATCCGTAGGAATGAGCAATGGGGCGAGCGGAGTGGTTCCTAAGGAATATGTTGAGCGGTTGCACCGAAGTAGACAGAGACCGAGCGACCCTACGCAAGCGCACACGGGAGGAGATCCATTCTCACCGGTAAACTGTAGAGACTTGTTAGAGGACGCGTCCACGAAACGAGGCGTTATGTACGGCCCGTACAAAGCGAAGAATGAGCTGTCCAGCTGTTACACTGGCTACCAATATCGGCTGGACGGCACGCCGCAAACTCAAATGTAGTCGACAGGTCCAGGGGTAGCGGCATGTCCAGCGGGATGTAGCCATAGTTCAGCAGGGGTTCGGTGGGGTTGCATGAACGTGTGCATGAATGCGGGAGAGATAGAAGTTCGCCTATAGTGGTGACGTGCATCGAAACGAGTCTTGGCATCACGTGCGGCTTCCCGTTAATGTCCAAAGCTCTACGAACCAGGTGCGCCATGAGATCAACACCAAGCGCAAACTACCCGCCGATATTCACACAGCATCCCGTGTGCCACGCGGTTTCACTTTCCGGTGCGAGAGGCCCAAACTTTGCAACTTTTCCAAAGCTTTTGCTTTGTGGATCGTCCTCATATAGCTCCTCAATCTGAGTACCTCGAACAACGCGACTTACCTGCATCATGACCGATGTGCAGACTCCGGTAGCTCCACCTGTACGCGATCAGAGCTTAGAACAAGCTGCAAGGCCTGTCTATACCTTCAACTTCAGCGATTTCCTGCGCCGCGAATACCGCTTTGGCCTTGATCCCGACCGACCAGCATGCAAAGCATACATACAGGGCCACTGCCCGGAAGGAAACAGATGCCCTAATAAGCATCATGTCTCGTCATCCTACAACAAGTATGTGGCCTAGCTGATCAAACCCGCATATTGCACCTGTCTAACAAGGGTTGTCAAGCTTAGTCTGCAAGCATTGGCTACGAGGCCTGTGTAAGAAGGGGGACTCCTGCGAATTTCTTCACGAATACAATCTACGACGAATGCCCGAATGCTCGTACTACGCTCGCACCCAGACGTGCTCAAACGGAGACGACTGTCTATACCTACATATAGATCCGGAAGCTAAGCGGCCATCGTGTCCACACTTCGATCGCGGATTTTGTCCTCTAGGACCGCACTGCGCGCTGAAACATAACAAGAAGGAGAAGCTGTGTCCCTTTTGGCTATGTGGGTTCTGCCCAGAAGGCAAGGGTTGCAAGTACGGGGCGCACCCAAAGTTCCCCACAGACCTCAAGAAGCCAGAGGTACGCGTGGAAAAGAGCCCTGAACAGCTTGAGGCGGAACGCGCAGAGCGAGAACGCGAAATGATGAAGAGAGAAGAAGAGGAACGTGAACGAGACGAGAGAAACGGACACCAGGGCGGACGCGGCTTTAGAGGCAACTGGGGTGATCGCAAGAAGCGAGGAGGAAGAGGACGCGGAAGAGGCCGAGGAGGCTACTGATCGGTCACGCCTCAGCCCAGGAGAGCATGTTATATCTCGTAGGGCCCCACCAAATATCTCACGAACACGTTGGAGCGATGCGTGTAGGGCGGACGACCTGGAAAAGCAGCCCTGGAAGGGCATTACGTGACAAGTCGAAGTGCTGGGGTCTCAAGTTGTGGCGTCTTCACGATCCGCAGGTCGAACAACTCTCCCTTCCAAACTCTTCTTCGATACGACCCATATTGGCTGGTCTGGACAACAGCTCTTACACTTTGTACGCGTCGACAGTCACGCCGGGACCGGCATCGGGTCTCACAGACAAATCAACAGAAAGACCTTTGTTCGCCAAGTTCATTGTCGAGTGGTCATGACCAAAATAAGGAAGATAGTACTGAACAAACTTAGATTCAGCACCAGCTCTTGACGGACGCTCTGTCGCCCGTTCATCTGCCGAAGTGTATTTGTAGGCACTCCGCTTACGATCGGTCCGTCGAGGAATTCACTAGTTGACCGATGTAAGCACCTAGTAAAATCCATGATACCCAATATTCATCAAATACCTCCCCATACTATTTGACATGTGATTGTAAGCTCATGCGTGGCTAGCACACACTAATGCCCTTGAACATACCATGTCCCTACCATTCAAGGATCTCCTTACAACACCAGCCACTCACACAACGCTTAATTCAAAATCAGTCTGTTGTTACACAGCGCTCAGATGCTGCACTACTGCACTGTTGATCAACGTGCTCAACATGCAGTGAACGGTGAACGCTCTGCATGGAACCACGGAGTTACACTTATATTGAAGTCTGGGGAAGTCGATGGCGGGGTTGGAGGATCTCCGTAAATGGAAAGATATGCGAGAGTTCACTACTAACACAAAATAGGGCAGGGTTTCCTTAGCAAGGAGTGATCATGAATCATTCAACGAAGTTTGGATCTTACGGCTATATTCAGCCGTTAGCAAACCACGGTGCCGCCACAAAATGATCAGGCAAAGTATTAAGACGTCTCCTGTAGCTTGTGTTTGTTTTATTTCTATCCTGGAAGCCGTAATATAGTTATAAAAACTCTACTCCATCCAAAGTACGCCTAAAGGCTAGCAATAGCCTTGTATGTACTCTTAGGGCGAAAGCGCTGGGAGAATGCTTAGCCGTGGGTACATGGAGTGGTGCAGTTGGTTTGCCGTACGTCCTCAGTACGTATTGTGATGTCTATTGCTTGTAGTGAGCGAACAAATGCAACCAAATAGATGATTCGTTCACTCGTAGTACGATGTGAACTTTCGAATACGCGTTCAACTTATGTTACATGTTATAACAGATTTCTCAAAGTCATCATGCTACACAGGAAGGGAGGGCTGTAGCATGCGCTACTATGAGAACTCCATGTCCTGGGATTCAGATCGAGCTGAAGGCGAGCGAAAGTAAGTACAATCATACGGAATCGGTTAAAATATGGTACCTGCTCTAAATATGGTGGCTACGAAATCATCTGAAGGATTCAAAGGTGATCTTGGATCATAGCACGGTGCGCTGATCTTACTCTTACGCCAATGCTCGCCAATCGTGGTATCCTTGCTGATTCGGTGTACCGCTGGTGCGACAGAAGAAGGCACTCAGGGGGGTCCGCCACTGCCGCCTACCCAAACTCCATCCCAACCTTACTCGCTCCTCCTTCGCATACATTCATCTGCTCTTTTCCCGCCTCCTTACTTGTTAACAACCACGGTCTGGAGTCAACATCGGACATGTAACCCAGAAGCGCTTGTGCTATCACATCCAACGATTTACTATGCTTGGATAGCGAGCAGCGGCGCTCAAACATCCTCTCGAAACTAGCAACTGTTGTATGATCAATATTTGTTTCTCATCAGCCTTTGACTTCCTTGGAAACCGCGAGGCACTGTCGGAAGAACTCGTCCAAACCTGCTGCGACGGTTTATCACTTCTTTTCGGCTTCGTTCTGTAAGCTTCACACTCGGTTACAGACTGAGGTCTCGCTGCGCGTCAACACAGCCAAAGAAATCGACTTTATCTTTGGAATAACCGAAAGGTCTTTCCGCCACCTATCGCAGCCATCCACCAGCCTGATGGATGGCAACACCTTTGGAACGTGCGAACTGGATATGTCCCGCAAATGGCTCTTCTCGGCGCTTCGGCCCTTAGCATACGTTGACGTGCATGCTCTGCCAAACATTTGGTTGTGGCTGAGTTATTCAAAGTGTTGTTCGATCGTCTTCTCTGATGCCAACGTCGCAGATTTTGACCACTGAACTCGCACCCCAGCCAACCTAAAGCTCCAACTGAAGATCTATCGGCGGCTGCCCCCGCACTTAGGAAGAGGTGATCGAATCAGCAAACACCTGTTCATCGAAATTAAGAGATAGCCTTACTGTAAGCGCGAGTCAGTCACTCCCCAATTGTGACGGCCAACCAGAACCACATTATTTCTGTCTACTACGTTTCAAGTTTTGACATCTTCGGATTTCGTTCTCTACGGTGAAGTCAGCTTATAGGTAGGATAGCTGTTGGCCTCCAAGCCAGAGGTTGCCGCATACCCGTAATTCAGATGTGTATATAGCCTGTTGAGCCAGCGCTACGCAACAAACCCATCCAAACATCTTTTGTTACCATGAGTTCAGCGCCATCTCTCCTAAGGCTGTGAATATACGCCAACACGAAGCCTTCGCATCTTAAGCAAGTACGACACATCCGCAGCGGTGAGTTCGATCTCCGCAACTGTCTTCTCTCCCGTCCTGTAGCCCAGGCTAACGACATGTTCCATTCTAGTTATCATATTCCCCGTCCTTCTTCCACGTACAGAGCTTCTTTTGTCTTGTGCTGTCTCCGCTCAAAGCCCCGATTCTCTTGCATATCTTCGACCCAATGACGACACCCTTGACCAATTACCCGACCTTTCAGCAGCCCCCCTCGGCACATCATGTGCCGAACAACTTGGGCAACCACGAACAGCTGCACGTTGAAGGATACCCAAAACTCGCTTTCTTTTTCTCGCACTGCACCAGATACCTGCATCTTCGAAGATTTTCTGCGATCGCTGTTCGCCTTTTGCTCTACCGCCAGCATCATCTAGTCGTACTAGAAAAGAACCTCCTCGAGCTGGAAATAAATGATGCTAACAGTCTCGATCCGAACCGAAAGTTGTTCTGTACGGACTTTGGCCGTCTCAAGTCACCTTCAATGCCGAATGACCACGAACAACGGGCGATATATGAAGAGCTTAAGCGCGAGATGAAGGAGTATGGTGGGTAAAACGAGGAATTAGATTGTCGTATGTGAGACTGATAGCACACAGAAGAAGCTCTCCTTCGATTTAGTCGTCTCGGTGCGAAAGGTTACGGCGTAGCTGAGCTCCGTACTATCCAATCGTTCCAGGGTCGACGTGATCCTCCTCTTTCTGGACCAGATTCATCGGTCTGGGGGTCCCTAGAGCACCCACAAGATTATGCCTTTGACATTATCCAAGTCGTAGATCAGGCAAGTCCCAGTGCGATAGGAAAATTCTTCAGGAACAGGATTATACTGTGGGCGCCTCGACTTCCGGAGTTTGTCTGGCTGCTCTTGTTTTGGTCTAAGAAACGACCGGACGCATTTTCACATTACCGTTTCAGCAGCCATGCATTTGACGTCGCATCATTGGCACTGGGTAATGTTCTGACTTCCCTTCTTGTTTATGCGGCCGTGACTTCACTATACTTCATCTCTGGCACGGCGGCCAGTGTCGCGGGGGTCGTGGTAATCGCTATCATCATTTCGGTCTCCAGTATACTGTTCCGTAACCAGCAGTTTATCTCTATGCTCGCGACGTAAGTTTGAGCAGAAATGTACCTTTTGGATTCGCGCTAACTAGCAAGGGTATCTGCGGTGTTGGTCGCGCTCCTCTTGAACGACAGCAATCAACCCTGCCAGCCAACACATACCATCCCGAACGTATAGGGTAGTGTTCAAATGACGTAGCCGGCGACCTGCTCGTTGTAGGTTTTTCGAAGGTAACGACGCTACACGGGAATCCATGCGTGTTTGAAGAGATGAGCGGGGTAAGTTCAATTCCAATAGCAGGCTGGCTCACATGTCTCTCCTACTAATCTCACCTTACATTAGGGCAGCAAGACCAATAAGAACATAAAAAAAAGCATGGGCCCAGGTTCCAGATTGAAACGCACAACGTGGCGTTGCACAAGTGCTGCATAAATACCGTCTTAGACACAACCGGATACGACTGCGCTTATTCAGAAACTTGAGAAGCCAAGATGAAGAGATGCGAATCATTGCCCGTCTACTTGACTGCTGTCGGCACCTTCATCCTTGTGACCAAGGATTTTGGTCCTGGCGCACGTTCGGAAGCTCAAGCGACCTGCCTCCGCCGCCTCGTCGCTAACTATAGCTTCCATCCCATGGTCCTCCTTGGAGACCCACCGGACATTTGGACAGGGGTTCTGAGGCTGTCTGACTTCCTATCACACCTCTCACTGAAACGAGCTTGACGTCCTCGTTAAGCACGATCACTGCAGTGACAATGGCGCCTGAAGCTTATGCAATGTCTGAAGGTTGTGAGACAACTTGGGGTGCTTTCTTAAGCTCTGTCAGTCAGTCTATGAAATGGCCTTTCTCTTGTGCTTCAGCCTCGAGCAGCAAGCCACCATTCTCACTGCATGGGTCAAATGGCGCTATGGCTGCACGTATAAAGAGGCGTGTTGACGAGGCGATAGCTCGGGTTTTTTGAACATCATGGCAGGTCGTCACTGTGTAGAGTATAAAGGCGGTCGTCGATGGCAGGTGCACCCGGCATTCAGCACACCTTTCTCACACCTTTCATCAAAACAGTCCAGGGTATTCAAGGGTTGCCGATATGAGGACAGAGGTACAGCCAAACGACTGCTTTGTAGCGTACGACACAAGGGAAGATAAAGGTACGATCTTCGGAGGCAGCATTGCCATGGTACAGCTGATTGACCGCGTCGTACAGCTCTCCTTAAAGACTTGGTATACCTTGACAGGATCAAGAAGCAAAAGGCATTATTTCAAGAGTCCCATAGGGTGGCATCCATCTGGAATCGCAACTCATCGGCCAGCACGCATCAACAAGGAGCACCAGCCACCTCTTCTCAGCCAAATCCGCCTCAGTAGCAACAGTCTCGACGCGTTTCTTCTTCCACCCATGCTTGAGTGCCCCACTCCTACACCGTTGAACGCAACTTGACCCTGCTTTCGGGGAAGGACATCCGCTGGAGCGAGTCATGGAAAACCGGTCAACGAGAAAAAGGCCGTGAGGGGCAAAGGAATATGATATTGGTGATGGACGCGCCCTGACAGGCAGGGATATGCTTCGCCTGTACCGACTTGCGTACACGGACAACACAGGGGTGCAAGACAACTTGAGGTTCTCGGGTCCAATCATTCACAAAGCAAATCAAGTCCTTGGTTCTGCACCTCGTTCTTATCTGTTATCAGCTTTCATAATTTCATAATTTCATAATTTTTTTCGGATCCGGCTTTTGTGCCGTCGTAACGCCTCCGCGCTCGCTTGTCGGAGGCCTCCTGCTCTCGGGTCTAGATGTCTTCGGTCGGCCTATATCTCTCGGGCTTCCTCGCGAATCAGCTTATGTTGAGATGCGAAACTAAAACTAAAGTTCTTTCAAGAGTGAGGATGGATCCTGGGGCCGTCGCCCTGTGCGCAGCTGCACAGACCGTTGGCGGGCGCTGCCGTCACTAAGGCCACACGATGGCCTGGAAGCCTCGAGCTACCTATGGTAATTCCCGTCAAGATTAACAGGGCGTGAGGTTGAAATTCGGGTACTGTGTGCCATACTTCTACTGTACGGGTATTGCTTCGTCCTATAAGGCCTCAACGCGTTCAGCCAGCCATTCAGATAGTCGTGGCAGTCACCCCAACCCGGTTTATGCCAGCGGTGGAGCTTTACGGCTAAGGCAACTTGGGAACGCCATCGCGGCATTTTTCGCGCTAGAGCGGTGTAGTC
This sequence comes from Parafenestella ontariensis, assembly GCA_021596325.1. NCBI lineage: Eukaryota > Fungi > Ascomycota > Dothideomycetes > Pleosporales > Cucurbitariaceae > Parafenestella > Parafenestella ontariensis. Next base: position 1,315,190 of record JAKGDA010000003.1, read on the forward strand.
CTCCAGATGTCCCCAGGCAGCAATTTTTCTTATATGGGGGGGCTGGGGGGCTCTGAACGAAGCACAGATTAGCTCAGTGACTGCTGCGAACATCCTGAACACACTCATATTCTCTCTGCATTCTCTCCACTCCGTCATGACCCACCAAATTCCTCGCAGCAATCTTTTCGCCATCTTCGAGGATTTTGACGGAGAGTCGTGCACTTGTTGTCAGCGTACAATTGAGCGCGACCTACAATCTGAGAACTTTGAAACATTGATACTGAAAGGCTAATCATATTCAGTCTAGAACAGCCCGGTCGTCTTCAAAGTACCAGACCGTCATCGACCGTTTCTCATCCTCCCAAATCGAGCGCGGACCTTGCCATCCCTTTTCTCTACTACCCGCGTGTAGCGCCTGCCTAAGCGGAGGCCATGCCAATCGCATCCACCGGTACCACCCAACCCCTCCCAGAGCCACACAGCTGCGTCGCCTGCAGCCCTAGCTGTTGGATCGATCGCTTAAGAACATCTTCGAAGATATACTATAAAGCTTGATTCAACCACATATCTGCTAAGGGGGGTTGCGCTGGTGCAACAACAACGCGCAAGATGACGCCGGGCTGAGGAGACACTGTGCGCAAAGGGCTTTCGCTCAACCCATTAAGCTAGAGAAACTGGGATGGCTGTTGTGTCTGCCGCTGCGGTGATTGAGAGCGCTTCGAACACCAAGGCGCTTGGCATTTGCCACCTAGGAATGGCAACAGGTCGACGGCTAGCTGTAGAGCACAAGTCAAGACGCGTGCTACTGCGCAATCTCTCTCATACAAGGCTTCTTGCGTTGGGGCCTACACATACACTCCGGGCGTCAACTGTACTGGTGGAGGAGCACGGCCTATAATTGGTCGGTGTCTTTCTGTCTAGCTGGAGCGGTAGTTTGGCCTCAATGCTCGGCAGCAACTCCTTGACTATCTGTTGTTGTCAGCTACGAGCGAGACTTGCAGGGCCAAGAAGATGAAGAAGCGACGACAACAAGCACGTGAAGGCCTTACGCTACAGCTTTGATTAGCTGCTAGTAGTTGTCGTCCTCTCATCTGCTTTTTGGACACCCTTCAGCATTCCTCGTAGCTGGAACCGGGCGGAATGGCCAGTCTATCGTTGGGGTTCTTGAGAGTTCGCAGCCGACGTAGCGCGAAGGTCGCGCAGGTCCGTAGCAGTACCAAATCGATAGCCATTCATATGTTTGCTCGCATCTTGGAGTGCATATGCTACACATGTAAAAATACTGCATAGTAGTGGAGATGTAGAGTCTTCTTTCAACATCCACGACGGCGTCAAATCGCGAGACGGCACGCTAGTGTAGTTGCAAACGCGTGGTCAAAGGCATTATCTGCTCCAGGCGCCCCTTTACTGCATATGACGTCCCAAATGCGGTAGCTTCTCCATCCGATTCGACTCGGCAAACTTCTCGTCACTGCTCCCGTTCGCCTCGCCTCGCGTTCCAACAGTCAGGTCCTGACCGATCATCACTTCCCATGTATCGGCCAATGAGCCACTTATTTCGGCAAGACTCGAAACACTTCCTATCTACGGGGCAGCGGGGATCTAGAGCTGAGAAACTTACCCGAGCCCGCGTGATGTTGGGCCTTGGCTTCATGATGGCCAGTGTAGGTCCTTCACTTGCTTGGCGAACGAAGCACGGGTATCAAGACTAACCTCTTCTACGCCTCAACAACTAGATAGTGGTGGAAGCTAATCGAACCTTCTTGCTATCCTTTCGTCTTGCTTTTGCCCCCAACTCAAGCTGGGTACACGTTGGCCCCCCCGTCCTTCTCGCGTCGTGAACGCGCATTGACGTGATGTTTATGGATCTTGTACTGGCTTCACGTTCCTCCAAATACAGCTCTTTTTGCCCATCAGGATAGTAGACGTCGTGTCAATGCCAGCCAGAGTAAGCAATTTGTTTTCTTCGTTCAGCTCTGAAGCTGCCCCACAACAATAGCGGCGCTGCCACGACTGCCACGAGCACCACGATGATCATTCTTCGTTACAACTAGATTGCTCTAATAAATGCTAACAGATGCGTGAGTAGCTGTTAACAGGATAGTTCACTCAAGATCCTGCGCCGCATACCTGCCTCCACCGCTCTACGTTAGGCGACCTCCGTCGAATCACACCTACCCCTTACGGCGACGGCTTTCCTTCGAACGAACGCGACCCAGAGACGAGGTGTTAAGCGCCAATTGGATTGCTCCGAGAGGAGCGCCATAATTAGCCTCAAGGCTTAGTTGGACGTACAATGGCGGACTGTTGCACGTGTGGCGGACGGGGATTGGTAGAGGCTTTGCTATGGAGAATATTAGGTGGAAAGGCGATATGCTTTCTCACCTTGCTGGCGGATCTCCATTGCGAGACAAGCGAGCCTAGAGACCTTCGCGGAGGTTGATAGGAGCTTGAGCACTAGCAATGGTGCATTGAAGCCCTACAGGCTGATACTTGACTCGCTTAATATGCGATATAAGGGCATTCCAAGGCAGCCAGGCTTGAAGATGCTTACTTCAGGTACAGCGGGTTGTCGCCGACGGTGAAGTTGGACTCCGATTAGTGCGCGGCTATAACGATATGGTATGGGCTAGGAGGATTTGTTCCTACGCTAAGTCTGGCGCTACATCACTGGCGCAGGTAGAGAAAAGGGCAACTACGATACATTCGATGTCATTCGCAGATTCGCCGGGAGATGGCGTGTCATTTCGTTGCAGTAAGGAACTTAGCTATTCATACCTGATATACGATGCTGGAAGCAGACGCCCCCTTGAGTCGCTCGCAGCATATAGTCTAGTACTATACCCACTCTGTCGATACTATGGACTCTCCAATACCCATGAGACACGGATAGACTGTTAGTCTTGTATTGGTGCAAATTTAGCCTATTTTTTCTAGGTGGTGTATTGGGCTATAGGTGCGGCGTGCTCAAAGCGACAGACCCGTGAAGAAAATCCACGCAAAGGCGAGATAGAACAGAGTGTGGTGTAAGAGACTATGCTTCTTATATTATATAAAGTCTTGATCTACCTAGGATCGCGCATGAAGTGACACCGAGGCTGTGAGGACGCGTAGCTGCGAAAGAGTGTGTATATGGGACGCGTTGTCGAAGTGTCGTGCATGCGGTCCTATGGGAAGGAGTGATCCGTTATTCTGGGCAGGCATGGTGGACTCTCCTCCTCCTTTTCATCTCCCTTGGATTGTTCAGTGTGCTTGCTGCCGCCGTCGTTCGGGGGCTGCGCAGTGTTCGTGGACTCTCTTCCTCCTTTTCATCTCCCTTGGATTGTTCAGTGTGCTTGCTGCCGCCGTCGTTTGGGGGCTGCGCAGTGTTCGTGGTCTCAGCAGAGCCTGTCGACATAGAAGCCGCTCGTCGTTGTGCTAGTGAATTTGCTAGTGAACGTAGATCGTCAGTCTTTTGCGAGCGCCTATGTAGAAGAAGTCGTACCATCTTCCCTCAATGCCCGATTTGTAGGTATCCTTGGACGACGAGCTGTTGAGTGCGACGAGCCCATGCTGGTCTACGCTTCGTTCATATCTTGCCTCGATGGCAGTATTGACTCTTAGATACCAAATGTCTATCTGGGGGATTGCAGAGAAGCAAACGAAACAGATACGGGATTTGGATGCAGTGGGATTTTCCTAAGCGACTGTGGCTGCCGACGGGGAGTAGCGGAAGCATGTCGAAACAACCACAGAAGTCAGCCTCACGCGTATAACCTGATACATTAGAGCTGACTTCAGTTTAGATCGACTCAAAGAAGGTTTCGGGGAAGCGGCTTGTCGCCAGATTGGCATGGTACGTATGTTTGTGGCGCTTGAGGGGCGAGGCGTTGCGTTGGGAGCTCGGATGGCCCTCGGGACCGGTGCCTTGAAACCAAGGTGATGAGCGCTCTTGGTTGGATCAATACCACAGAGCGTCCTCCTGATACTGGTGGTAATTGTGTGTCATGTCGAGCCCACCGATCTGTACCTCAGGGAAATTGAGGAGGCTAGTTTCTGGGAGCATTGCTTGAGAATAGGCGCATGCAAACACCCGGAGATCAGCGTACCTGGTGTGTGATTAACTGAGGCTCAAGAGCAAGGATCGTCAATGTCTAAAGCAGTTAGCCTGGGCGCAGGGTGATGGCTGAGTATGTTGAGACCACGTGACGCTTTAGTATTAAGGTTTATGTTCGCTTATCAAACAAGGCCAGATGGCGGTGTGGAATCGGGCCATTGTCTAACGTCAACAACCATGACGACTTATCGACTGCTCTTTTATCCTGAAGTTGTCCCTACGAATATAACCATCACCTGGAAATATCTGTTGCTCTGTTAGTAAGGTTTACGTCAAGATTCAAGGCTGTTTCGGTACTGACGCTGTTATAAGTGCATATACCGGCGTATTTCGCGACTCCATAAACTGCGCCGATGTAGCAAAGGCTTGAGCAAAGAGAGTCATAACTATAATTCGTAGTTTTGGTTGCTCGATGGTATCCAGAGTACCGATTGGGACGGCCAGGGATAGAATTGCCAGCACGCTCACCATGGCCCTTGCGACGAATGAAATAGTCCCGGTGTCGACGTCACGTACGTAGTTATCCGTGGCTGAACGTCTCTTCCCGCCAGACGATAGTATGGACCAAAGCTTTTGAAAGGGCGCGACGATATACTCGGCACAAGGATTCATCAGCCAGTCGACTATAAACTGTTCCATTGGTTCAAGCCCCTCATTGTCCTGGGCACACAGGTCGAAGTGTGCACGCTCTTTCATTTGACCATACATCGACGACAGCTCTCCGTTCGCAGCCCGCATACTGCCCTTTTCGAATCCGCTATTGGCGCGGTACTTGTCCATATACACCGTCGAAGGTGGAGGTAACTTGGCCATCCGACAGGCAGCACCGACCGCATGTTCTTCCACGTCTGTCAGCGATAGTCCGATGCTAGCATCATAGTAACAGTAAGTACCGTGACGGAACATGTTTCTCTCCCATCTGCGCATCACCTTCCTATATACTTTCTTTTTTCGTTTCTCATCCATGATTCCTCTTCCTGGTCGTGCGTTTTCCTGGATGAATGCTTGGACCGCACGCCAGCTTTGATTAAGATCGCCTTCGATATGAGATATAAGGGCATGCCATTCTTTGCCGTTCCTTTGATATATGCCAGCTTGGGGATGTTCGGAAATTGTCTCAAAGAGTGGCTGGTGGTCAAGTAAGGCTGTGATGCGGTCCTGCATGGAAGGCGCACTATAGTCGCGATCAAGACTCTGGTTGGATGCCATAACGAGTACTTGGGAAGTGTTGAATTGAATAGACGCGAAAAGAGTTGGAAGTAAGGGCGCAATGAAAAGCGAGTTTGCTCAACTCTAGGACGCCTACCATTTTTATATCAACGGTCCGTTGTCGAACACATAGCGCAGCAGTGCTCGGGCAATGGTGCGAACAACCTCCATCTGTTTCACCGACTCTCGTCTGAAAAGCCTGAACATCCTGTTAGGCAGCTTTGCAGTGTCAAAAAGGCAAAAGGGTAGCTAGGGATACGCATACTCTCAAGCTCGGTAGGCCAATGGCAACCGTCGTCTTCACTCCTTCGTTACACCGCCTGCGACCGACTTGAGGACCGCCGACAGAGTATCTACAAACACAAACGGGGCGTATATGACTCTTGACCGGATATGCATCTCTTCGTTCCCTCATACGCCACGGTTAGGTCGGCTGCGACATCACGTTGGAATGATAGCTGCACCAGGACCGTTCATGCAGCAACGATAGACGCCATGTCGGCTTGTTCGTAATCTGACAAGGCTAAGCTGCAGTAACTAAAGACCCAGGACAAGAAAGATGGTGTGCCAGCCTGCATGCTGACGCGGTTTGATCTTCAGAAGGAGAACCGGTTGCCCCCCTACGGACACACGATGGTACGGCCCGTTCCCACTACCCGTGGGCCTCTTCATCGGGTGTGCGGTTTTCTTTATGGTCCGGAGACTGATGATGAGAAGTCGAGTGTAGAGAGACAAGCGGCGCTCGAGTTTGAGGCTCTTGCTACCAAGAAGCGAGCCGACTAGGAAGCCGCCAACATTGTTGACCCCGCGGCATCACACCATTACCACAATTCACGCCCCGACTATGAACTCTTCAATTCAACAACCACCGATAGTACAATGACGAAAATAGGGGCCAAGGAGCTTGAAAGCCATCCTTAGGCAGCCACTGCAGAACTTCTAGCATTGACAACAGATGATCCTGTCACACACAGAAACGACACGTCTGTTCGCTCGCGAGTCGCTGCGCCGCAACGCGCTGGCGCCGTTTCGCGTTATCAGATGACTCCCCCGCGCAGAAGCATATGCTGTGCGACAGATGCAACACAACGGGACGCAGACGAGCCGTCATTTGATATGCTAGAAGCGCCTAAGGCAAACGCCTTCTGTCGTTCATCGTGTTGCGCATCATGCCGAGAGTAACAGGGACGGAGTAGTACGCCCAGCCCAAATTTTTTCGTCTACAATCATCTAGAAAGTTGGTCAACTGCTGCAGCCACGAAAGTCTCTGTTCGACCCTTGACTAGACAGCGAAGACACCCATCTCAATCGACGCTTCCAATGACATCCCAACCCAATCCCCCTCCATATTCACTTGAGCCTCATGTCTTTGACGTTGGCGATGTAAGATTGGCCAGTTTTGCAACCCACACCGCTCTCCCTCCTGGGTGTGATGTCAGCCTTATCACTTTCCCCATGTTGGGGTCGATCCTACAACTAGGCAATTCAATGGCTTGCTATTGACCGGTAAAGGCAATATCTGCGACTCGCAGAAATTGATGCATTGTCTTGGATGCAGACTCCACGGCTCACGATCGTTGTAGGGCTTGCTGTGATCCGCCACAGAAAGGGCAACAAGACCGGTGTAGTCACAGATGCACCAGATGTATTCCTCGACGGCGTTCCTATTATCAGCCCCAACTGTTTGCAAGCAGCTCAGGAGAGTCACAAGTGCCACGTTGCAAATGCCGTTCGTTCTCCTCGGACCTCACCATCAAATGGTTGCGGCAACTAGTGGGGAAGAATGGCTAGTGAAGGATATTAAGACAGTAGACCAAGATATTAGCCGAGCTAAACGTTCAAGAATTCGGGAACTCGCGTACATCTATACTAGGTCCTCGCTGCAGTACCTTGTAGTTCATCTCGACTACTACCAATTAGTTGAGCAGACTTTTACAATAGAAATTTTAATATTATTATTGCCTCTAATGTACATCATGCATCCGCCAACGTCAAATCGGTTCTGCACTTATCCTGAAGGTACAAAGTGCTACCAGCATAATGCAACCTTTGTACAGGCTTTTGAAGCGTTTTGGCCTAGTCTACCTACCCTCACAAGGGAACTCTGACATTTTTCTACGATAAGACTTAATGGCCAGCTCTCTTCTGCTTAGGTTTTCTATCAATTTCCATGAATCGTGCCAAGGATCTCTTATTTGCCTCTCATCGACGCTTCGTTGGGGCCGTCGTTGTGGGTTGTTGGGGTAGCTCTAGCGCGATATTAGGTCGACTTCTAGACTTCAACCCTTACTGCACGTACTGACTCGTGCTCCAGTTGCGCCTTCAGATCCAGGACAGTAGATCGTTATGCTTTCTTTTTAGAAAAGACAGCAAACAAAAAGGACGGACTACTTTGTATAGTAAAGGATAGAAAGGAGAGACAGGACGCCCTAAACTAAACATGGTCACTATAGGAAGGTGCAAACATTCACTCCTTCTCCCTCTTTAAGACTAGCTCACCTAGATAGGACTAGCGTTTAGACTAGTCCTATTTAGTTACTAGCTTTTGGGCCCTCTATCACTTATTTATTAGTCTCTAAGAAAGATCAAGGATAGAACGGGCACGCACAAGCCCTGCGCAGATCAGATTCCCGCTCCCCAGACCGGTACACATTGACTGACAGCAAATGTGCAATACACATTCGAGAGGTTAGAGAACTGACATGAAAACCTTCACCTCTATGGAATACTATTGACATATGTCATACTGAGTAACATGTTTTGGGTGTGCGCCTTCATATTCTGCAATGTATCTTCGGTGTCATTTTCGGCGATTCTAATGCTGATATTTTCCCCTGACTACGATTGCCGCTAGATTCGCGTGATCCCCGTTTGGCTTTAGGAACGAAAATCTTGGGGCTGTCGAGAACGCTTCATTCAATCGCTTTTCCGCTTTGAGCTGTTCAGCTGAAGAAAATCATGAACAGAAAGCCGCAATCGCGGCTCAAAGACGCCATCATGCCCAAATCGAGGCAGCACCCTGACCGATGGTAGTTGATCATTTTGTCCGGCAGCCATGATAGTTGAAAAGCCGAACGACGCCCAGTATACTATAAGGTAAAAGTCTGCCCGCTGAAGATTCTCGCCTTCTCGTCTCCTAGTCGTCACTTGTTAGATTTCCTCATCCTCATCATGCGTTTTCCCATCCCGCTCATTTTGGCAACCAGTGCCTTTGCAAAGGTGACTACGGATGCAACATGTGGCGGCAAGAAAGGTTACACGTGTCTGACTTCTCAATGGGGTAACTGTTGCTCAAAATATGGATATTGGTGAGTTGCAGTCCACTCATCAGTTGCTCGACTTCCATCTAACCGACCTCTTCCTAGTGGTTCAACAAACGACTATTGCGGTACTGGATGTCAATCGAGCTTCGGCACCTGCAAGGGCACGACATCGTTCTCTGTCCGTACATCCACGCCAACAAAGACAAATGTTGCCACACCGAGTTCAACGCTGAAGACCACTACGGATGCGACTTGTGGTGGTGCTAAAGGGTTCACATGTATTGGTGGCAAGTGGGGAGATTGCTGTTCACAATATGGGTATTGTGGATCTACCAATGCGTACTGTGGTGCTGGGTGTCAGTCATCATTTGGATCTTGCAATCCGGTGGTTTCGTCCTCGATCAGATCGTCATCCACCCTCAGATCGTTCTCCACACTCGTATCGTCCTCCACGCTCAGAAGCTCTTCCTCGAGCCTAGTGCCTTCCTCAAGCGCTTCTTCGACATCCTCGACCCTCCTGAGCTCTACCGTAGCTGCTTCCTCTTCGAGCCTGTCTTCAAGCTCTCCAATCTCCTCGACTATCGTGAGCTCTATCACCATTGACACCAGCAGCAGCTTGGCCACCTCTTCGTCAGCTATATCGACCTCGGATAGCTCCGCTGTATCTAGCTCAGACTCTTCCAGCGCACAGATACCATCTTCCACGGTCCCATCATCTACACCATTGCCGACGCCATCAGCACCAGTATGTGTTGCTGACGGCGGCTTCTTGACAGCGTGCACTATTGATACAGTCGAGCTCTGCTGTTCTGGATGTTGTTATATAGACGCAGCGCAGTGCTGCGAAGCCTAGTCTCTGTGCATCGGCATGTTCCAATGGGCCGAAGTGTTGGCCAACAGTCTTTCTTTTTCATACATAGTAATTTCATCCATAGACCGGTGAGAAGTTTAATCAAATCTTTACCTTAATTCCACAAAGGGCCGGCTTGTATGAGGTTTGCAACCCATTCCTGTAAAGTCAAAGTACCAACAATTATTCCAAAATAAGTGCAACAATTTATTCTACAAGCTAGTCTCAGTATGGGTAGCGCATTGATTTGTTACTTTGTAGCGCTTCTCACTGTATGTTAGGGATAGCGTGTAACTATTCGACACGCTTGACATACTGGGGACGGAAGGAGAAAATGTGAGCCGAGAAGGAAATGGGTAGAGCATAAAGACTACCTAGGTAAGGCATAGGAGATGGGGAGATAGCTTTGAACTAAGAGGAGGAAGGCAAGTTAAGTAACCTTAGTAAACCCCCTTGGTTTTTTTGATGAGCTCTAATATCACCATCCGCCAATGGAGCTCATTGTTTCTGTCATATTACAAAAGCATAGTCCCAGCTTCCCCGCTCCCTCCCATCTAACAAATACTCTCAATCTCAACCTTCAAATCCGGCTTCCCAGCAATCCGCCTAAAAGCTTCGACCGCCACCTCCCTCTCCCAAAACCTCATATCTCCCAGATCCCTCAGAACCACCAACCTCAAGTTCCTCAACTCAGTCAGCCCCGCATATCCCGCCAGTGCCGCAGTCTCAGACCCCACAATGATCACTCTGTTTGAACTAACAACATGGTTAATCCTCACCACTTCAATCCTACGCTTCTGCTCCACCGTCAGGCTCGCTAGCATCAATTTGAAGTACTCTGGCATCGTCGAGCCAAAGGAGTTGAATTTGAACGCAAAGTACTTGCCCGTCTCGGAGCGGATCTGCCGGCACACAAGAGGGAGGTGCAGGGCCATGATTTGCGCGATGGGCTGTAGGTTCCAGGCGAATTGGTCGTCTGGACGGCCCATGCAGACGAACGGTCGCAGGCCGGAGGGCATGGCGTAGATTTCGTGGCCACCGAAGGCGTAGTGGTAGATGCGGTTGCGCACTTCGCCGGGGAGGCGGAGGAAGGGCGACATTACTTGGTTTATCTCAGATATGGTTTCGAGTTCTGCCTTGGTTTTGGGGGGCGCCGTGGGCGTGCTTGCAGCGATTTGTTCTTGGGATGCCGCGTCTGCCTGTGGATTTCCTGGGATGGCCGTGTGGGTTTGTAGCTGTGAGCTTGACTGGGTTCTTTCTTCGTTGATATTATTTGACATTCTGAATCTGGACCTGATGCGTTGGCCGATGGAAGACATGCTCCTAGAATCAGCTAGCGTCTAGTAAGAGGGTAGGTGCGAAACGACGGAAACCTACGTTGTAAAGTAAGACGCAGATATACAATAGACTCTCGAGCTTCAGATCTGCAGACCTTAGCTATTGAGAAAGTTACGAATGTCGTCGACAGCAGGTGAGAGGCTGGGCTTGGCGGTGTTTGCCTGCATCGAAACTATACTAGTGCATTATTGGACGGAAGGCGCAAACGCTCAGCCTCGTAACCACGGGGAAGCGACAACGCTGAACTCTAATCCTCCTATAGCTGATAGTCGATATATTCTACGATCCTCTAACGATATATACCATACTCATGAATCATTGCATCCAGCGTATATACTAACCCGTCGTCATCTCATTACAAACCCACCAACCTACCACCTCCTCAAAACTTCCTCATAGCATCATTGACCAAATCAGCGCCAAACGTCGCTCCAGCCCCCATGACCGCAGCATTACCAAACTTGTTTGCCAGCTTCTTCGCCCACTCATGATGCTATAGACCAATCAGCAACCATATCCTCAAACCTCATCACTCTCCCTCCAAACGCTACACCGACCTAGATTCAGGATGCTGGACATACCTTGGGATTATTAGGGTGCGCAGGGTTATTTGGATCTTGCGCCTGCTGAGCGACTAAACTGGGGTTGAATTGATTCCCGCCAGACACGTATTTTGGATCAACGTATGGGGAGGGTTGGCCGTTTGGTTGCTGTTGTATATCAGCACATCGATTCCTAAGCCCATCTTATCGTATCTCATCATATCTCCACTCTCCCAACTAGACTAGAAATGTCTTGACATACAGGTAATTGCGCGGCAATCGACTGCAGTTGCGGCGGAGAGAGAACACCTGCCGCGGCGAGGTATTCCAACTCGGTTCGGATAGTTCCGAGGGAACGGTTGATTTGTGCAGGGTCTGGCATAGTTGATGGAATATGTATTAGGGATGTGGTGTTTGGAATAGAGTGCCAAGTTTGTTGTGTATACTTGGCGAAAGCTTCGAAGATGTTGGGGGGTATTGTGATAGTGGAGTAGATTAGGATGGGCATGACGTCAACGCTCTAGAAAATATGGGATCAAGATTTATGGGAACGGAAGCAACAACATCGCATAGTTATCCCAAGGTATCTACAGCTCGTTTGGTATCGTTGTTTTCTATAGGTAGTTGTCAAATTGATTTCATGATCTTGAAAGAATGATGGGAAAGTTCCAGTTATGCATTCGTGTATTAATGACACTGATAAAGGCCGTCTGCTAGCCACGACTGCCAGGAACCTTTCTTCATCATCCCCACGCTAATAATGCAGGGTACTCAAGGCCCGACCTGGTTCAGCATGTCCAAGCCAAATCCCAGAAAGCCCTATTCGTAGCAGACCGCGACCCCTGCTCGGATAGGTACACCATGTTTGCGGCTTCAGCTTTGATGTAGCCGTCGGCCTCTACCAAAAAGTCCTATGATGCCATAGAAATCTTCCCCTCCAGACTAAGGCGTGCCCACCTCGCAGCCGCGAGCTTTAGCTGGATATCAAACTACGACGTCGCAGCCGCCTTTCTGGCATCCTCCTCTTTCCGCATGTCCTCTAAAAACTTCTCCCACGTCTCAATGGTCCCTTGGAAGAAGTCAACGTGCGCGTCCGCTAGATCACCCAATGTATCTTTGAACTCGACAGCCTTGATGCGTTCAAAGTCTGCAACTTCCTTCACCGTGTGCTCATCGAAAGCCTCACTTGCTTTCTTCGACTGCTCCACCTCCGTGGTTAGGCGCTCAATTTCGACTTCGAGTTTACGAACTCGCTGGCGGCGTGCTTGCTCGTGGTCGATACCTCTAAAGTCTTCGACCTTGGAGCGTAGAAAGCCTGATGCGCCCATGCCGGAGCCGTGTTGGCTAGCTAAGGAGTCGCGGTCTGCGGCGGACTTGGCAAGGTACTCGCTTAAACCTTCAAAGTCAAGTTGCTTGCCTTCTCGTGTGCGGAGGAGATTCTTGAGGGCCTGGATGTAGGCGTCCATGTCCCTCAAACTGGTCAGGTAATTTTGATCTGTATGGTCTCTGATGGACTTGAACCCTTGGGAGGTGGTCGTCACTGAGGCGGCGAAGGAGGTAAGGGTGCCTTCAACCGCTGGTTCCATCGTTGTGAGCTTCTGACATTGGGTCGCTAGCTCAGCGTAGTCCGTCTCAAGGTCGCCTTGTCGCCGGGCGACTTTGACAGTGACCTTCTCAACGTTGGTCAGATCCTCGCTGAGCTTGCTAGCTTTTTCGCTGACTTCGATGAAGCGCTTATCCGGCTTGTGCACCTTGGTGAAGGTATTGACAAAGGTATCTGCGATCGCATCGACAAAGCCACCGCTTCCTGGCTCGGACCCGCTTGCTGCTCTTGATGATCTGCCTTTCATGTGCTGATTCCAATCTGGGCTCTCCAGGAAGTTGATGACGAGCATCGCTCTCCGCAACACAGGATGCAGGGCTATCCGCTTCAGGAAGCGATGCAGTGAGTGCGCACGCCTTTGGGTAAAGTCCGGACCGAACCGGTCTCCACGCACATACTCCATCTTGTGCTTGTCAGGCAGCGGCGGGACGGCGCATTGTGGGTATTCTTTTGAGAGCTGTTTCCAGAGGAAGACAAAGTCTGTGAAGCGGCGGCGCACGGAGAACTCGGACTTTTGGAACGATTGGAAGTCGGACTAGATGGTTGCATGTAAACACTCAAGCCCCACAGTGGGTAGTGAAGCTGCAGCCAGGTGTACCAACCTTTGTAGTGACTTGGTAGGAGACGTATTGGTTCTGCGTGCCTGCCAGCTCCTTCTGTGGGCTCCCAACGAACGTCTCCAGGCGCCCTTCGCTGAAGTCGGCCGCCATTACGCGTCTGCGGATTGCTAGTGGATCGCCTTTGAAGCACAAGTAGTCTTCTTCGATTTCCTTTCTGTCGCTAATATGGTCGAATTCGGGGTCTTCGAGTATGTCTTCAAATGGTGGCTCAACGGTGGGTGTTGATGGTGGTGTTCGAGACGGACGAGTGACGTCGCAATCGCCGGGGCTGGAGCTCGGGCTTTCCCTGGGGCGCTCAGCCGGCGCGCCGCAGCGGATCCTCTCGAACATGGCGTCGTAATCGTCGATGCTTCGTTGAAGAGAGGGATTACTACGTAAGACGGTCATTTTCAGAGCGAGTGCGGGTTGAAGAATAGAAATTAGTAGTGTCTACAGAGTGATCCTGACCGCAATATGGAGAGTCGGTCAAATATCTACAGTGAATGAGAAGGGCAACTGCCAGTTGTGAGAGCAAACACCCGACGCAAGAGCCAAAGCCAGTAGACTGCCTCGCGCTGTTCCTAGAAACGCATTGCTAGCTAGAAATAAACCGTGGTATAAAACAAGCCCTGCGCGCCTGCAGGTGACCAATTTAAACCCAAGCTCGGAGCATCAGTTCTCGAGAACGCCGAATCGCTTGCCGAATTCCTTGAAAAGCTGAGGAGAAATCTCATCGCTGCTATTCCCATTCACTGTCCATAGAACACCTAGCTTGTCGTAATGCTCAAGCAAAGGCTCGTTGTTCTCCTTGAAGCTTTTCAGTCGCGCCTTCCACACGTCCGGGTCGTCATCGGCTCGTCGAGTGAGCGGCTCGCCCGTGACATCATCCTTACCCTCCACTTTTGGCGCATTGAACGTAGTGTTGTAGACCCGTCCCGAGGGCGCATGAACCCAGCGATTGCATATGCGATCGATGATGATTTCACTGGGAGTATTGAGGTTGACCACCATGTTGATTGGAACTATGTTGTCAAGTTGGACTGCCTGGTTCGCGGTTCGAGGGAAGCCGTCGAGGATGAATGATGCAGAAGGCTGGTCGGAGAAGGTGTATCTGGACGTTCGCAGTGCTGATGGAATAACGACCGAGTCCACAGATCCCTCGGCCACGTCCACTGAGCTTGAGTAGACGGCATACGGTCGCAATGCACTATCCCGTATCCACCCGCGTGTCGTGAGCTCGTTGACGATGAGTCGTAATATCATGGTATCCGGTACCAATGCGCCGGACTTCATCTTGGACTCGGCCTGGATACCTATACATCGTTAGCCTTTTTACGAGTTTGAGAGGGTGGCTTGCATACCCAGTGGGGTTCGTTCTCTGACATTCTTTCTCAGTAAATCACCTGAACTAATCGACGAGAGCTCTGGGAACTTCTTCATCAAGCGCTCTGTCTGCGTGCCCTTGCCGACGCCTGGTGCGCCAACCAGTATCATCCTCGCCGCTCTAGACAAACTTGTGGGAGCCATTATATGCGATATCTTAGGTATAAATCGATATGGCTAGGTAATATGGCAGACGAAGTATACAGGCTCGGCACGGTGCAATGGAAGCTCCAAGGCTTCTTCGGAAATCCGCGGTCACTAGAAATGATCCATGGTGAACGATGTGCACGGGAAAGGTGTTGTTACAAATCGAAAAAGAACAGCAAAAAGGAAGGGAAGCAGTAGGGAGCGCAAACGGCGAACTTCCGGTGTGAAGAAGGCCAGAGAGGGACTGACGTCGCGAGAGTGAGGGGGACGGTCAGCTTTCATGACATTTCGCAGGCCGGGTTCTCCATACTTTCGGAGGCTTGATCGGACAGACGCCTGGGCGCTCACTAGCACTCCGCGCGCCTCCAAGAGGCCATTGTAGCTCAACGTGCCCCAACCAGCTGGAAAAGCTCGGCTCCAGGGCTCAACGGCTGCCTACGGACCCTTTCTGTCACCTGCGCATGCTCCTTGCTCCGGCTTTCTCCTCTAGCTGTCACGGGTATGCGCGTCGGTCCAATGTTGCGCCCGCTCGTGGCCACTGCGTCCAAGCTTTTCGATCGCCCGCCGCGTGCCTGGCCCTAATTCCGTGAACGGCTTCTTTCGTCAGCGCTTTTCATCATCCACACTCCTTGCATCCAACTACACCATCACGCGCTGCCATCGCCTTATTGTGCTTCCCTTATTTCTTCTCTACCAACAGTACTTTAATCCTTGAAGATTGCATACGCCGTTCCCTATTCGTCCGCAATCGCTTTTGGCGCAATGTATGCCAGTCGAGCCGCCTCCCGGGCAGCGCCCGCTGTGTTCAGAGCAGGCATCAGAACCAGCACACGGGCCCATCGACCGATGCTCAGGACTTCGCCCGCAATCCGCATATTGATCCCTCTTCGAACGCTACAGACCGAGACGGCGTCAAACTCTGCGCAAAACTATCCGCCTCCAGGCTTCGACCCCAAGCAGGCAAGCAAGCCTATCCCCAAGCAGGAGCAACAAAAGCCCCAGCAGAAGACAACGCCGCTGCTTGAGAAAGAAGACACCATTGTTCCCAAGTCCGGCGCAACTTCCCACCCCAAGACACCAGCCCAGGATGTACAAACTATGACCGAGCTGGCGGCAGAGAAGGCGGCGGCGACGACCAAGGAGGAGAAGAAAGTGATAGCAAAGAAGGAGGACGACAAAAAGAAGCTGACTCTATGGGCGAAGGTGAAGAAGGAGCTAGTCCACTACTGGGACGGTACCAAGCTGCTCGGATTCGAAATCAGGATCAGTACGAAGCTGGCCTTGAAGATGGCCGCTGGCTATGAGCTCACTCGCCGAGAACGTCGACAGGTATGCATATTGAGAGGAATCGTTTGGTGCTGGTTACTGACTGGACCATAGCTGCAACGAACAGTGCAAGATCTCGGGCGCCTGATCCCCTTCCTTCCGTTCGTCATCGTTCCGTTCGCCGAGTTGCTACTCCCTGTAGCCCTGAAGCTCTTCCCCAACATGCTTCCCAGCACATACGAAGGCCAATCGGCCAAGGACGACAAAGCCAAGCGACTCCGGTCGACCCGAAAGGAGGTCAGCGATTTCCTCCGCCAAACGTTGAAGGAGACTGGTCTGCCTGTATCTGCCGAGAATGCGCAAACAGCTGAGTTTGGCGAGTTCTTCCGAAAGGTATGCACCGAAACCTGTAGATGAATCCTTGTAAACATCGAGACTAACTGACGGCAGGTTCGAACAACTGGCGAGAAGCCGACTCCAGCAGAGATCATCAAGGTGTGCAAGATCTTCAAGGACGACTTGACTCTCGACAACCTGTCCCGGCCACAGCTGGTCTCCATCTGTCGATACATGAACATCACTTCATTCGGCACAGACAACTTCTTGCGTTATCAGGTCCGCGTTCGCATGCGCCAGATCAAGCGCGATGATAGGTCCATCGCCTATGAAGGTGTCGAGTCGCTCTCCGTGCCAGAGCTCCAGACTGCCTGCGCAAGCCGCGGTCTCCGGACCTACGGTGTCTCTCCTGGCCGATTACGTGATGACCTTCAAGCGTGGCTTGACCTTCGTCTGAAGCACGGAGTACCCTCGACCTTGCTCGTGCTTTCCAACGCCTTTGTGTATGCTCAGGGCAAGGAGTCGGAAATGACGACCCAGATTGACGCTTTGGAGGCTGTCCTTTCAAGTATCCCTGAGGAATTGTACCACGAGATCGAGCTTGAAGTGCACAACACCGAGGGCGCCGCAACCAACAAGCAGCGTCTCGAAGTCCTCAAGGAGCAGCAAGAGCTTATCAAGGAAGAGAACGAGCAGACCGAGGCAGTCGAAAACAAGGCTACTGCATCACCGAAGGATCACGAAGACATTGACGAAGATGACAAGCCAAAGCGGAAAGAGGCCAAAGAGGCAAAAGAAGCCAAGGAAGCTGAGGAGAGCAACGAGGCGGAAGCCAGCACTGGCGACATGACAGGTGGCAGCGCCGAGCGAGCAGAGCAAGACGATCGGGCAATGAAAGGCGAAGAGCCGCAGGGCAAAGAGGAAAAGGCCGCTGAGGCGACTAAGAAAGACTAAGGAGTCATGACTACTATTCTCTACTTGTGTAACTAGAACGAACTCCATTCGCCATGTGTCGACGTGGGATGTATAGAAAATACCCGAAATCATCTTTGAATGAGATGTATAGAATTGTATATATAAACGAAAATTCAGAAAGCATGAGCGCATAGCCTTTGTTCAAAAGATCATACTGTCATTGCGTGTTAGGGTATCATATGGTATGCTGAAAACATTGGACCAACCATCCAGTCTGCTGCCGTTCTGGCCGAGCGGCAGGCAAGGACAAATCACTTCCTTCTTCGGTTCTGCTCATGGTTCAATCGATTCTGTTGCTTCTCCGTCCTCCGCCCCTCCCTCTCTCACAACCGGCGCATCCCCCTCAGGATCAGCCAAGGCATTCTGCACCATCCCCATCATGCGCAGCAACAATTCCTCATTGCCAATCATGGATCCAGTAGGCCTCGGCACCTCTCTGATATACATTATCCCCTGCTGATCGCGCATATACAAATCCTCACTCCCCACCGCCCCTTCTTCACTGATCATCATGCCCTGCTGATCGCGCATATAAACATCCTCTCTCCCCACCGCCCCTTCCCCCTCATGAATCACCATAGCCTCTCTCCTCCGCCTCCTCAAATCCCTCTCCGCACCATCCCTCCTCAAATCCCACTCCCTCCGTCCCAGCAATCGCCACGCGCCCCTAGGCATTGGCGGCGGCACACTGTACTCTCTCCACACGCCCATCTCACACAGCAAGTTGAAGGCCAACTGCGCGCGGTGCTTTACATCCTCATCTTTACTATTCAGGTCGCGCACGAGTGCTTTCTTCGCCGAGGCCGAGGCATAGAAGCGTGTGCAGAGGATCTTTGTCGCGCTGGAGCGGATCTCGGTGTTGTGGGATGTGGCGAGGGTGAGGAGCGAGGAGGTTTTTATCGCATCTTCTTGGTGGGTTGGCGCGGTGGTGGGGGAGTTGGTGTGTGGTTGAGGGGTCAGGTTGTGGACTTCGGTGAGGGTGCGGATGTTGTGGAGGCCGTGGGAGACTTGCTTTACGGCGAGGAAGGTGAAGACGCCTGGGGATGGTAGGTTAGGATAGTGGTTGGAGAGCAGGTGAGGGAGGTGAGGTACCTAGGCCGAGCCAGAGCCAGTGGTCGGGTATGTTGAGTGTAGATGTCATAGCGGGGGAGGTTTGATCATTGTGCAGAGTGTAGAGCAGGAACGTTTGGATACATGGCTGTGACTGCTACTGTTTGCAGCAATCGCGAACAATGATGTCGGTAGTCGCAGGTGGGGAGCAGCCGCAGGGCTGCACTACGCTAGCCAGGCAGACCCTGGTCGAAATCTTGGCTTTGGAAATAATTTCTCGACGACCATCTCGAGCGGCGTATTCGTGCACATCAACGTCCTCCAAGCCCGTCGCGACTCTCATTTTCCCACAACATGCCGCCCTCACAGCTAAAGCGGCTGAAAGCGTCGCTGCGCGAGCAGGGCATCACCGGCCCCCAAAAGTCCAAAAAGCAGAAGAAATCGCAGAACAAGAACGCCGACCACCGCGCCCAAAAGGCTTCTGCCCTAGCCTCTATTCGCGAGTCCTTCAACCCCTTCGAGTTCAAGCACCTCTCGCGCCCCAAGAAGTTCGACTACGTCTCCAACCAGCCTGAAAATGCTACAAAGAAGATCCTCGGCAGGCCTGGCGTCACAAAGAGCCAGGGCGAGGAGACAAGAAGGAAGACATTGCTTCCAGAGATGAACCGGAAGAATAAGGTGGGCGGAATTCTGGATAGGCGTATCGGCGAGAATGACCCCACAATGACCTTGGAAGATCGCATGATGGCGCGGTTTGAGAGGGAGCAGCAGCGCAAGAGGGGTGGGAATGTCTTCGATCTTGAGGACGGAGATGATGAGGTTGAGCTTACGCATGGCGGGCAGAGCTTGCGGTTTGACGATGAGATTGGGGAGGAAGACTATGATGCTGCCAGTGTCAGTGGGTCGAGTGACGGAGAGGAGGGCGAGGATGGCTTCCTGAAGAGGAAGAGGAGGAGAGACGATGCTGATGGCGAAGAGAACGGAGATGTGCCCGAGGAAGAGCAACCAGAGAGGAAGAAGAGTAAAGCTGAGGTTATGAAAGAGGTCATTGCCAAGTCGAAACTGCACAAGTACGAACGTCAAGCACAAAAAGAAGACGACGATGAACTACGGGAAGCGCTCGACAAGGATCTCAATGACGTTCTCGCTGCTTTGCGTGGCCACATCAACAAGAAGCCTGAGCCTGAAGCACCGAAGGAAGCACCGAATAACGACTTCGGTATGAACTCTGACCGTGCAGCACTCCTCGCTGGGTCTTCACAACAGGCGAAAGATAAAGAGTACGATTTGAGGGTGCGCCAAATGCTGCAAGATGAGCGCGCGAAGCCAACCGAGCGAACAAAGACCGAAGAAGAGAAGGCACGGGAAGACGCCAAGCGCTTGAAAGAGCTCGAAGAGAAGCGATTGAGGAGGATGAGGGGAGAGCCAACAAGCGATGACGAAGAGCCTCGCAAGAAAGACGTCGAAGATGAGGACGAGGAACTCGGTAGTGAGCATGACGATGCTGCTGAGTTTGGACTCGGAGCGCCAGGCCAGTTCAGCAGACCAGAGGGTGTTGAGGATGAGGACGACTTCATAATGGACGACGACCTCATCGCCACAGACTCAGAAGCCGACATATCTGAAGACGATTCTGACACAGGCTCTGCGCCCGATGACACCATGGCCATGGATGACGATGATGCGGACTTTTTGAAGAGCGTCCTGCCAGAGCGCAAGGAGCAGCCAAAGGCTGTCAACGGCGTACTGACTCTTGGGCCTACTGCTACGTCCTCAAAGCTAGCATTCACCTATGCATGCCCTCGGTCGCACGAAGAGCTCTTGACAGTGTTCAAGAAAGTTGCTCCCAATGACATCTCCACTGTCATCCAGAGGATACGAGCGCTCTACCACGCTGGTCTCCACGCAGACAACAAGCACAAGCTTGCGGACTTCGCATGTGCGCTCATCGACCACGTATCGTATCTCTCGAACCAAACGCCAGCGGCATCTTTAGCGGTCATTGAGGCTATCATTCGGCACATCCACTCCATGTCACGCTCGTATCCAGTCCAGATCGCCACACAGTTCCGAGAGCATCTGAAGCAGCTCCAAGCTTCGAATGAACCGACGCCAGGTGATCTTGCGCTACTGACAGCCATTGGGTCAATTTACCCAACTTCTGATCACTTCCACCAAGTGGTCACTCCTGCGATTACCTTGATGGCGCGATGGATGGGTCTCACTACACCGTCCTCAACAAAGGATGTCGCTACTGGTGCTTTCCTTGGTGTATTGTGTCTTCAATACCAAAAGCTCTCAAAACGATACGTCCCAGAACTCATCCGCTACACCGCTCTGTGCCTCAAATCACCCCACGCCACACCCGCCCTCCTAACCGCCCACACCAAAAACATCCTCACCGCCGCCGAACTTTGGAGCGCTTCACCCGCCCTAATCGAAATCTTCACCCCCCTCCTCGCGCCCCTAAAATCCGCACACCAAACATCCACCCTCCAAAACCTGCGTGCCCGCCTCGCCCTCGCGCGCTCGCGCCGCCGGCCCCAACTCCTGCACAACCACCGACCCCTGCCCATCAAATCCTCGATTCCCAAATTCGAAGAATCCTTCGATCCCAACAAGCACTACGACCCAGACAAGGAGCGCTCGGAAGCCATCAAACTGCAGAAGGAGTACAAGCGCGAGCGGAAAGGAGCGCTTCGAGAGTTGCGCAAGGATGCGAATTTCATTGCGAGAGAGACGCTTCGGGAGAAGAAGGAGAAGGATAGGGCGTATGAGAC
Organism: Parafenestella ontariensis; assembly: GCA_021596325.1. Classification (NCBI taxonomy): domain Eukaryota; kingdom Fungi; phylum Ascomycota; class Dothideomycetes; order Pleosporales; family Cucurbitariaceae; genus Parafenestella; species Parafenestella ontariensis. The sequence continues at coordinate 1,336,609 of JAKGDA010000003.1, forward strand.
TAAGTATAAGAGGTTGGTTGCGGAAATTCAGGGCGAGGAGGGGAGGGAGAAGAATGTTTATGAGAGGGAGAAGAGGAGGAGGCAGATGGGGTAGATGGGGTAGATGGGATGGGGGGAGGGGGAGGGTAGATAGTATGTATGCATGTGGTGGGGATGATACCAATGTAGATGTGTGGCGAGTGTATAGAAGCCGCCGTTGACTAATTTTAAGGCGCTTTTCTCGAACTTATTCTGGAGACTACAAGTACTGTTTACGTGATGTAACGAACTAGTAATGAATAGTCTTGTTCCACTTCATAGCTTTAGAGAGTACTAAATTAGTAACTTGGGGGGCATTGAAGATATCCACGCTACCTTATCACGAGTTCTTTCTCATGGCGTTAAAGTGTTGAAATCATCTAGGCTACATCATCATCCTATTAAGTTTCAGCCAGGAGAAGGGTATGTTGGCGTTTGGCGTTTTACGTTTTGAAGGCTTTACTCGCAAAGCAGAAGAATGTTGACAGTGAGAAATGTCTGGTGATTGACATGTATTTGAGTCTCTATGTCAGACAACCTGCTGGGCTGTGTGGAGGCTAGAGTATTAGAAATTTATTGGTTGCTAAGAATGGTAAGCAACTCCTAGTTGAGAGACGCTTGTGATGACGTGTTGTAATGTATATAGGTTCGCTGTGTCTCAAACGAGCTGTGAGTTAGATCTAAGAATTGGATCGAAGTAATATGGTTTGTTAGGTATGCTTTCTCTGTTTGCATCATGCGTCTTTTCTCTCGTTTTTAATATATGTTTTCCCTGTTAAGCTTTTCTCCTAGTGTTCTTGAGGGGCGGTGTATTGTGTGCGGTTTATATATTAACAGTGGATCCTGAGTAGATGGGTAGAGCCTTTGTTATATGTATTGCGGTTTTTGTAGTGTCTTAGGATTTTGGCGAGTACATGATGTGCTGGAGAGAGTTTGGAAATGAGAGAAGATATGTGTTGTTCACGAAGAGAAGTGATGGGGGGTACGTGAAAGGACAAGTACAACAGACCACAGATGCATGTATAAGACTTTCTTACAGCTGATTGGCCTGTATTCGTTGATGGTGTACATGCTATCCACTCAAAATCTCTCAGGGCAAACCGCCATGATAGCCTTGAGACTACGCTATAAAGTTCCGTGATAACGGACATCAGCCGTGGACATCAGTTCCGCATATGCCCCGTCTAGTCTCTGCCAAGATCAACCCAATCACAGTCATAGACCGCGATGCAAATACCTAAGACGATTGCAAGTCTGCGCGTTCCCACACCTCAATCTCGATCCCAGGAACAGTGCCTGACGCTGCTGCCTCCCGCCAACGTTTCATTACGTAAAACCCATAGGTGTAGTCTCCGATGCTCAAGCGCTTGATTCCGGGAAATTGCTGCAGAAACCGCCACAAGAAGGTTTCCATAGTCGACTTATCCTTATAGTGGGAGACCTCATATTTGATGGAGGGAAGCAACACCAAATCTCTGAGACGGTACAAGTCATCAGGCATCCAGATGTCGATTTGGACGCTACGGATGGCACCGCGTTGTCTCTCCGTGAGGGAGCTCGCAAATCTCAAGAGGGTAAAAATAGTATCTACCCTGAACACATTGAGTATAAAGGGGAGAAGTGTAGTCTCAGTATGGAGTTGACTACAAGTTTTTGTCAAGGCCTGGAAATGCTTGAGTGACCTTTCATTCAGAAAATCTGGACTATCCCACGGGTTGCCGTCTCGGTAGGTACCATAGGAAGCCACGTTCATGAAGCGCACACCAAGAACATAGTTGTATACCTTGTTGCGGAGCTCTGGGGGAAGACGAAGGAGAGGCGATTGCTGTTGGTTCTGGAGGGAGCTGTAATACGTGAGTACCATTGCACAAGCAGCCGGGAAAACCACGTACATTGCTGCGTGAGAATCTGAAGCACCCGTACGCTCGTCGCATGGTTGCTTTGAGCCTCCAAGACCAGGCTGCGACTTCAGGTCGTCTATTCGATCAGACTGCTTTGACTCCATGGTGTTGTCGATGGTTGGGTGATCAAGGTTGTGGGTGTGGAAATTTAATACTCGGAGGGGAGAGCGCGCTGGACTAAATGTCACTAGTGCGTTAAGGGGGTAAACAACCGGGAAAGGAAGGCACGAGGGTGAAGGCGAAGGTGAAACATAAGACTCGAGTATGGCGTCAATTGTGAATGTTAAGAGTAGGTGTTGCCTGGTTGCTGGGTAACCCTGTTAGGCTCCGTACCTGCTTCCTGATTGCGGAATAGGCCCCTAGGCCCCTCGACAAAATGGCGGTTGTGGTGCGGAAGCGGACTCGAAAAGAAGAGTGGCAGGATACATTCTAATCTTAACATTACTCACAACTTAGTTTCCTGAGGAATGCCGTTATTGCTTTCATTTTCCTCTTTCCTTACGCCCTGCCACGTCTCAGCAAGACGTCGCAATTTCTCCGCTCCAGTTTCCTCGAGGACCGTCCCTCTCCCACCTCTGTACAGCTGATCATACTTCTCCTCGTTTACCTTGACTATGCCATCTTGGCTAAAGACAACAACCTTGCCTTCTTCGACCCATCCTTCGCCACTCGCAAACTTAATGAAATGGTCAGCCATCTCTTGTGCAATCTTCTGATTCCGCTCATCGAAATGGTCATTGAAGTTCTGCAATAAATATGCAACATCTAGCTCGTGGGATGCCAGGCCCTTGCAAAAGCCGTGTATAGGATTAGGAACATGGAAGTGGTATCTCGAAGCTCTTTTCGGTGGTGAGGTAGCTTTCCAGCCTCGATAGACGGCAAGACTTGGCAAGTAGAATCGGAGCTCAGAAGCAGCCTCGCGTATGCGGTCCGCTTCTTCCTCTTTGGATGGTGTACCGTCGAGGTTATATGCAGCTAGGAGCCTTTGGGACTCGGATAGCGAGAGGTGCATCTTGCAGGCTTTCTTTAGCAGTGCAAGTGCTTCTGGGTGATCAAGAATTCTCGCTTTCAGAACCATTCCGTCGTGCGCTGTATCACCCGTGACGAACTCCTTGCACCAAGTGGGTTTGTGTTCAACTCTCCTGCCGTCCATCAAGGTAGCCAGTGTTACATCTTTTTTCAACCACTCTCCATCTACCGTCCCGGCAAAATGTTGCGCCAACGGCAACTTCTGTGATAGCTCTTCGGCTTCCTTGTCCAAAAGTGCTATATTTCGACCTTCTGTGTCCTTCGTATCCAGACCCAAGTATTTAGCCTGATCTTGTAACATTTGTCGTTGCCACTGTTGATTACTCGATTTACGCAGTGTCGTCTCGCCGCTCATAAGAACTACCCTCTCAAATAACCCTTCCTCTCCAATGTCTGCACAGAGCAATGTCGACAGTGATATCGCTCCTGCCGACTCCCCGGCGGCGGTAATGTTGGCTGGGTCGCCTCCAAACCCAGCGATATGCTTTTTGATCCACCGGAAAGCTAGAACTTGATCTTTGTAGCCCATGTTGCCCGCTGCGCCAATTTCATCGCTTGCCAGAAATCCATAGATACCATGTCGGTAGTTGATCGCCACACCAATGACCGGCTTGCCAATTTTACTGCTTCTTTCGACAAATCTACGCAAATCGTATTGCGGCCAATTGTTCGAACCTATACTGAGTCCACCACCATGCACCCATACGAAGACCGGTAGTCCAGTTCTTCCTTTCCTCTTGCTGGACAAGGAAGTCTTTGGTACAGTGATGTTGAGGTTCAGGCACTCGAATTCATCCATCTTTTCTGTCTTCCCCTGGCCCTGCTCACAAGGTAGTGTAACCTCTCCAACTAGTGTCAGATCCCATGCCTGGGCTCCTCGCAGCTGCGGACACGATGGGCCGAAGTGAGTCGCATCAAATACTTGATCAGGCTCTCCAGTTAACGAATCACATGGTATTGAGTCCTTATAGCGGGCTGGTATTGACGCGTATTTGAGGTTACGGAACTGGACTGCTGATGCTGACGCTTTCCCGCGTAATGAGCACTTCAACGAAGGATGATCGAGGACGTCGGTATATGACGACATCTCAAGAGCTAGTATCTAATTGTGAAAACTTGAAAAATCAATGTGATGTATGCCGAAGTGTGTGAATGTACCCAAGAGAAAGGAACTCGGTAACACCGATCATCTTGCGTTGCGCTTACCGTGGTACTGCATCGCCGAGGTGAAATGTGGGGGCGATGTGGGGCCGAATTCACCTCCGCGTAACACAATCCAAAGAGCTAGCGGTTTCAACGAAGTATCTCACTGTTGTTAGGACCTCGATGAGAGAAGATTGAAGATAAAAAGGTTGGGAAGCCACGTGAGAGATGGCAGACAAGAGAAGGCGCGCTAGACACGTTGGCTGGTGCCCGCGGAGTTGGACTCCCGGATATCTTCATCGTCTTCGCACTGCCTCCACGCATACCATCATCAATCACGAGGAGCTCATAACAAGCTCATCCCCATCGTCCTAAAGGTCGAACTCCTTCTGAGACAAATCATCTTGTTGTGTATCTCGATGGACTACTTGCAATCCCGCGAGGCCTACCTTAGCGTGGACGTTCACCTTCTTGTGTGCTTGAGTCGGCTGATTTGATATGCGCAGCGACTACGTCTGGAATCGGATTGGAATAAAAGTATTACAAAGATTGCGCCTACAGGCGTACAGATATGAGACAGGCATTCAAAGGGCATTACCATGTTCATGAACAAGGCGACGTTGCTATTCCCGAAGCTACCATCCCCGGATTCCGACCAAGCCGCTCGAACTTTCATTTAATACTAGATATCTACTTCGGAGCCGACTCGAATCCAACATGTGCCTGAGGCGTATCTATGAGCCGCAGCCAGATGATTGGCTTACTGCGCCCGGACTTGGATGTCTGACAAGCCCCATTTAGACCGCTGCGGGTCATATCAATCCCACGTGTCGGTGTCTTACACTGCTTGAAGGTAAGGTCCCAGGTACCCAGATTGGCAATTGTAACATGTGGCGTTCATGCAGCTCGGGAACCTACTTCTTCAAAAACGCCCAGTTATCACCATTTGTCGAGTTGTCGACTTTAATCTCTTGCAGGAGAAAGAATGAATTTCGCACCTTCCAGCAAGATGGTCACCTTCAGAGGTATGTAACGTCAAAATACGAACTACATGTGTGACACTACTGACTTTGAACCTCCACCCTATAGACATCACGGTTAGTATTGTGTAACTTGGGTATTATGCTTAACTTAACAACTCTAGATTGTGATGTGGGTCTTGACGGGACTCTGTATCCTACTCACTCTCGGCCGCTATATCATTCGATATAGAGTTTCGCTTCGCTTCTACAAGGACGACATCGCTCATCTCTGTGCTCTTGCATGGCTCATCATCTTTTGCTCCATCACTCAGGCTATGTTTGGGCCTACGCATGTCATGCTTCGAAGTCTTGAGCTGGAAACGCCTCCACCACCGGCAACGGTATCTAAGTTCTGCAGACTGCAGACGGCACAGGGAGCTACATTCTACTTTCTCCATTGGACCGTCAAGCTCGCTTTCCTACTCTTCTATCGGGAGTTGTTCTGGGTTTCGCGCACATTCATCAGGGCTTGGTGGTGCGTTGCGGCTTTCGTACTTCTGGGACTGGGTGTTGCCCTCGCTGGTATTATGACGCAGCGCGGCCCGATCAACAGGATGGATGACCCAAGTGAATCACTCTTTGACAGTCTCACAATGATTGAACTAATGGTATTAGCTATCTGTGCTACGCATAATTCGTACCAGCAGAAAGCCCGCATATACATCTGCGTCGCCAACGTCAGCACCGACTTAGCTGGTGAGTTCTTGTCAAGTACTCATTGTCTTATAACTGATATAACTGACCTTGCAGTCATGCTTCTTCCGCTCAGCATGTTGCGGAAACTTCGCATCCGCAAGACTCAAAAACTAGGACTCGTACTTGTGTTCTCCGTCTGTCTTCTGACAATAGCACTTGAGCTTTTTCGCTTTGTTCGAAACCTCACAGGCGACGACACGACCAACAATGTCCTTTACGCGGTAATCAATGCGAACCTCACAATCATCGTCTCATGTATACCAACATACCGGTCGCTTTGGAAGCTCTGGAAGAAGTCGAGAGCAAGATTATCATCATCAGATGAGAGTTCGTCGGAGGGGTACGCGCGGCCTCGTAAGAGCATTCAGAAGCCGCCCGTCATTGAGAGCAACTTTTCTTGGTCAGACAGCATTACCAGTAGGGGACCGGCGATTCCGCTCCGACATATTCATCACAGTCCGTTGTGCTGCAACCCGCAACCATTGCAACCTGTCGCTAGGCCACCATCCTACAGACCTTAGCACACTTTGTTATCTTCTCCAAGCGTATATATATAGGGTTATATTCACCTTAGATCGTCACATATCACACGAATATCCGAACCTAACTTCTGATTCCCTCTCATTGCCCAAACTCTAGTCTCACGGCTAACGGCCGGGGGGCAGATAGAGATATAGACTGTCACTAAAAGTCAAAGGATTGCAAGCACCGAATGTCAATTATTAGTGTCAGGCTGCAACCTAGGGTTTATACTACTTCCTTCTCATACACGCCTGAACATAGCTGTCCTCGCCCTTTCCTCCTCAATCTCAACACCCAACAACCACCCGAAACACACAGCAATATCTACCATCGCCTTCTTACTCACATCCAACGTCGGAAAGAACGCTGGAAACGAGTGCGGTGCCCCTGGATACGCCGCCAACCTCACATCCACACCGGCGTCCTCTAACGTATAAGCATACACAATCCCATCATCGCGCACGATATCCAGACCCGCAACCTGCACAAACGCCTTCGGTAACTTTCCCACATCAAACGCCGGTTCCCGAACTAACGGGTTGAACAGCGGGGACGCCAAATCGGGCGAGTAGTACGCATGGAGCTCAGCAGCAGCGGCGGCATCGATAAGCACAGCATCCCTATTTTCTTCCCAGGACAAACCCCAAATGTCTTTGTACTTGTGCGCCTCCTTCACCAATCCCTCAACCCCCTGCTTCGCAGCCTCTTGGAATGACAACAGCGGATAACTCAGCCACTGCCCTGTTAACTTCGGCTCGAGTCCCTCTTCAACCCTCCTCCTCGCTAACACAGCAGCGAAATTTGCACCAGCGGAGTTCCCGCCAACTATAAAGCCTTTACTAGTGTCTGCCCCCAGTGTACTGGCATTCTTGGCACACCAGGACAGGATATCGTATGCGTCGTTCACGCCTTGAGGGAACTTGTTCTCAGGTGCGAGAGCGTAAGACGGAGATACAACCACCGCGTTGAAGAGTTGAACTAAACCACGTGCATATGCGAGCATTCCTTCTGGCTGGCCCAAGATGAAGCCTCCGCCGTGGTAGAGAACAATCAGTGGGCCTGGGGCTGGAGCTGCAGACGTGGAGGTAGCCGGGCGGCAGATTAGAGTTCGAGATTGCCAGGCCTCGGAAACGGGGATCTGGATTTCAGACTCTTGGACCGACGGAGGGGGAGGACCGAGCGCGTCGCGCATGGCTTGGATGGAAATTCTGTTGCGTCTGGATAGGAGGTCTGATGATTGGACCGTAGGTACTGGGTTTTTGGATAGGAACTATGTGCTTTGTCAATGAATACCCATAGGATATGTAGAAGAAAAAAAGATTGGACTTATATGTTTTCTTTTACGCGAAAGAAATTCAAAGCATCTCTCACTCACTTCTCTAACCTCATCCGTCGGAATACTCAGACTCCGAACCTCATCAGCCGACATCCTACTCTTCGAAGTATACGACGGAGCCATTTCTGCAAGTACCAAAGCAACAAAAGTGAAAGTTAATCTCCTTGAACCCTTCAACAATTATGGTAGTAGTGTCAAGTTCCTTAGACACCTGGCGGGGTAAAATCATCTTTAATACTCCAAAGTAATGGGTATGCAGTCAGCTTACGAAGGATCTCTCTTTTCGTCAGTGAGTTAACGTATTAGTCCATGTGGCCTGTGCGTGCACCCTGAACCAATGAAATCTCACTGAAAAAACAGTGGAGCTTTCTTCGTAGTATGCCCATATGTACATCTAGTCAGATATCGCCCTGCAAGGAAGGAAAGGGCAGGCTAGTGTAGTTGGTTGTTAGCGGGGCATAGGTACGTTCTTAGCTTACCCAATCAATGGGCTGAGAAATATACCTATGCTAGACTAGGGAGGATACTCGTACGGTCTTATAAGATGTTGATTCGCGTGAGTCTGCCTTTGCACACACATTGCGTACGGAGTGTTTTAGTTGTAGCGATGGACACTTCTCGCAACGTGGCAGTGTCCAACCCGCAACGTGTGAAAGAGAGCAGGAAACGAACACACATGCATAGCATTCGTAACATCATATCGTGAAACTATACCAAAACCCATGGCCGTCGCTTTGTACAGATTGGACCAACCAACGTATATCGTAACGTACCTGAGAAGAGATGAAATCATCCACCACATCGCATCAATCTAACCCATTTTTCCACATCTGACTCTGAACTTTTACTCATCATCCTCGTCATCTTCATCTTCCCCAAACTCTACCCCATACTCTGCACACACGTCCCAGCGATCCCCCTTCGCACTCTGACTCACGTACTTTGTGAAACGCAATACGCCCCTATCCCTCAGCACAATCGCCATATTGTTCCATGCGGCAGGCTGGCTGAACAGAATGCCATCATCCTCATCGTCACCCGCAGACTTGTAAATCGCAGGATCGGCTTTCGCTTTGCGTCGCTGGCCGGCGCCGGTGGAAGTTGATGGTTCAGTGGAGAGATTCGGCACATCGTCTGAGTCTTCACCAGCCATGTACATTTCGTATCCGCCGACTTCTTCCTCGGGTTTAGGTTCAGGGATGGGTGCTTTGCCGTTCTTCTTGGACTTGCTTGAGCTGCCGTTCTGCTGCGGTGCTTCTTCTGCCTCTTCTGGCTCTTCGTCTTCATCACCCCAGCCTCTAGATGGTGTAATGCCGAGGCATACTTCGAGCTGTGGGTCTTCTTCCTCGTAGGCGGTTGCGAGCGTGTAGTCTAGACCTCTTCGGAAGCGGCGCGCGAAGATGTTGCTTTTTGTGAGGGTGATGCCGGTGACGAGTGAGATCCATTTCATGAAAGCTGGGTGGGGGAAGAGGATGTCGACAAGGTCGTCGTAGGGTGTCATTCCGTCGTTTTCGGGGTAAGGAGTGGTTGGAATGGGTTGAATGGCCTGGCGGTAGAGGTAGCGATGCTTGTGTGGTGGTCGTGCAACACCGACTTTCGACTCCTTATGGTATGGATTCTTTGGGAGACTAGGGTTCTTTTCGTGATCCTTGGATTCGAGGTAGGCCCGCAATCGTGCAGAAAACTTATTAGATAAGAACTCGGCGAGCCGTAAGGAAGATTCGTCAGAGAACATCTTTGACAGCTCTTCAACAGTATCCGGCGTGAGGTAGTTTGGGTTCATGTACTTGATGAGGAAGTCGATCTCGTTCTCGGTCAGCTCTTCGTCCTCCTCCTGTTTCGCCTGCTCTTCCCAGTCCGGGTTGTCGACCCATTGCGCTTGCGGCTCGTCGAAAATATCGGCTTTGCCTCCTTGTAGTTGGGCAAGGGAACTCTTCTCTGCCAGCTTTTCCTCGAGACCCTCCTCGTACCCCTCTTCGCCTTCTTGCGGGATGTGGAACCAGCCACTGATGGCCATGCGGATCCGTCCTCCATCCTCCTCTACCTTCTCTTCGACGCTTCTCCTATACACCTCCTCTACATCGTGGAAGCTCTCTCCAGGCTGTACTGTGAAGAAGGACAGCTGATTCCAAGCGGGCGGAATCGAGAGCGAAAAGTCAGGTTGTGGTACCTTGACCTCGTCTCCTTCTGGTGTCTTCAAATGCTCTGTAGGATATAGTCGCAGCGCACCTCCCCATTCAGCCTTCCATGTAATATCAGGATCTAGCAGATACAAGATCCAGCTCACGCGCCGGCTCCCAATAACGTCATCGTGGCACAGCAAATGACAGCCCGGTGTGTACACGTTCTACCCCGCAATCAGTATAGTTCCTAGAACCTGTAACTTTGCACAACCTACCACAGCCATGTCCGTCTTCACGCCACTGAGCGGCCCAGATTGTGTTATCGAAGACAAGTACTTGCGGAAAGCGGACGAGTACAGCGAGTCGCGAAGCGTAAGAAGCGAAGGCAAGCGCTTGAGCGCCGAATCGTCGAGGCCATCAAGATTTGCGAGGTCACCTGACTGGTGAATCTTGTAAATGTCCGTTTCCTTTGGCGTGAAGGAAATGTGCTCGCGGATTTCGTTGCGGACATTGCGGAGGAGCGAGTCGTCGACGAGGTTCTGGATTACTGCATGTTTGTAGCTAGATCTTCAATTAGACAATTGCGCTTGTAGAGGTAGGAATGGGCGCATACGGCTGCGATTCTGCATAGTAGTTGGTGTATCCATCGAGCACCTTGCTGTCGAAAAGGCCTTTGCGAAAGTTCTTGTGAGCCTCGTCATCCGAAATGGCTCTTTTCTTCTTTGCCTTGCCATTAGCAGCCGCCTCGTTCTTGCGCTTAGGCATTATCACGAGCGGAACGAGGAAGTAGTAATGTGTAAGTTGAATAGAGTCGTGACTCCGTTCTGCGAGCGACAGGTGCAGTTAAGAAACTTGTTGGAGATAAATTTCCGTCGGCAGAAGTGATGAATATCGCCGATGGTTTCCCCTCACACCACCGTCGCTCCACTTCCATGTACAGCACCATGCAAAGTTTCTTTGCACCGCGGTCCAGTCTTTCCCCAATATTTACCGATTATAGTGTCTCGATGTGCCTGGCCTGTCTGCACTTGCATGATCGCTAACGAAAAGATCCCCATATCGTCATATCTCGCCAAGTCCTCTCGCTAATGCGGAGTGAGAAGTACTCCGGTTGGCTGGGGGTCTACTTGTGACCACGACAAGGCGCTGGTGGCTTCAAGTTTAAAGCGACGATCTTTTCATATGTTTTGCAAAGTATATGGTTATGTGTGTGGCTACTGGCTTTTTTCGCAATGAGGGCTATGCGTGACACTGGTGAGCGAATGTCGAAGACGACGTCTAGCACACACCCATCGTAGCTCACCAGACCACAAAATAAGCTATAGATAGCTCTAATAGCTGCTATAGAAAGCATGGTAATGTAGAAGTACGGCTCGCCTGCAAAACCATTAATTGCAGGGCACTTCGAGAGGTTGCATTGATCGTGAAGTATATATATAAACACATCTTAAGCAATGGCTAGCTACTGGGTATCTTAGTGATCGATCAAGATAACAGGGTTAGACGGAGACATTGCGGGTATTTGGAATTTGGGGGTCGGTTTCTGGGCGCATGTTGGACGGTCTGAAGCGTCATCTTCGACTCTGGACTGTACCATTCACATAGCGTGTGATCCAGATCATCTCGCCCTCGTTGTTCCGACATCTGAGCTGTATGTATCATAGAGCAGCGCTTTGATTATGACCATCTTCGAGTCGTCTCTTTGCACAATCCGCTCTCATTGACTCCCTTCGAACAGCTTCGCCATCTTCTCCTCCAACATCTTGACGTCGTCGCCAACGATCTTCATGTTATTCAGCATAGCTGTCTCACTCTTCTTCATATCTCTCTCCACGATCTCCAGTTGCCGCTCCCACCTCTTGATTTCGGATTCCTGCTTCGATTGCCGTCTCTCCAGCTCAGACAAGACTTCGTCAGCTTGCCAGGCACTCGTATGTACTAGACGCAGCGTGCGGAGACGTTCGAGAACTAAAGGTAAGAGGGGCGAGAGCTTGTCGATGGAAGGTAACGTGCCATAGAGAGCGTTGATCTTCGCTTCTTGGTCTGGATATGTGATGGCCTTGTTCTCGCCGTTACTCGAGCCGGCCCGTGAAGCTTCTGCCCGTACTTCTTTAAGGTGTTCGGCGTCCGCTGTGAGCTTCTTGATCTGCTGTGTTACTGCGTCGAGGTTGTTTGTTGACGCATCTCCAATGAGACCTAGGGTTTGCTCCAACTTCGATAGCGTGGTGAAGACTGGGAATGGCGCATTGTCACTCAGTTCCGGCATCGTGTTCCCATTCAACCCTAAGTTGTTCTCCAACTGAGTGATTCGCTTGTCAAACTCCGTCGCTTGGTTCAGCACGAACTCCAACTGGCTTCGCTGAATCTGTGTCCCTGGCAGTGGCGGCTGATTCGCGATTGCCTTGCTGAGCTTGGGACTTGGCTCAAACGGCTTGTAGCTGTCGAACTTCTGTACCGTCCTGTCAAGTATCGCCTCTGCGCCTCGAGCGCCGCCCTTGTGAGCCGCATATATCGTATCGACTTTGCTCGCGATAATCTCTAGCATTTCCTTGGGGTCCTGCTCCTCGATCTTCGATTTGTCTCCTGATTCTAGTCTCCGCTCGTACTCGCTTTCCAATCCGGCCAATTCCCGCTTTATCCTCAAAAGCTTCCTCGCGAAACTCTCCTCCTCTTCATCGCTATCATCTCCTAATATCTCGCCGCGCCGCCGCCGACGTTGTGTAGATGTGCGGTAAGATCGGCGCTGTGCGGTGATGTTGTCTGAGAAGTCGACGCCTTGAGCGTCTATGCGCGATGGCTGGAAGCGGTTGCGAGCCTGGTCAGTCTGGAGACGCTGGTGGCGGACTGCAGAGTGTTCGGCATCGTTGTCGTCTTCGCCTTCCGACTCGGAAACAACCGTTGAAGCCTGGACTGTGGAGACATCTTCGGCGAGATCGGGGGTTTCGTAGATATCGGGTGCGGTATCGATGCCAGGAAGGTTATCGTATTTAGGTCTTGACCCTTCAGACATGGTATGATACGAGTGAGAGGGTCACTTTGTGGTGGCGTAGTGGGAGTATTTGTTTGGCTGAAAAGTTGGGGTTACGGAGTTCGGGAAACGCGTCCAAAGTGGAAGTCGCGACTGACGCAGGTGGCCCGTGCGCAATTACCCCCAAAGTCAAGTCAAGATAGTTGGTAGACTAATAGTGGTCTAAAGTGCAGTTCAGTACGAAGTTGACAAGGAAGGAAAGGAAGTTCTAATAGGAGCATGAGGCTCGTTGAAAACTTGATGTCATGCTGTAGAATCCTATTCTAGCTTAACTTGACCCTACGGCGAAGACCATGTTCGACACTAATTACAGAAGCATTCGATATGAATTACAGAAACTTAGAAGTTCCCTACTTCTTAAATATGCAAGAGTTCCAAAAACAGGTAATCGAATCCTATCATACATCTCTCCATGACCCTTCCTTTGCCCTCGCGATCTCCTGGATCCCCGTGGGTATCCGCTTGCAATCTTTGACTAATGTGACCATATCCTCGACATCCTCTTTCAGAATCCTCACATTCTGCGCTGTCATCGCGAGGAGGGGGTCTAGTTCTCTCTTCGACAGTGTTGCGTTGCTCCCTGTTGTGCTAGAGACTGGGGCATTCGAAGAGTGCTGCTGGCCACTTGAAATATCTTCGTTACGATGATCAACATCTTGGAGCCTTCGATGTCGTCCGCGTTCCATGAGTTTCCGGAGCAACCCGCTGTTCTTCTTCTGGCGCTTCATCTGTATATCCATTAGTGTACGCCAGACTTCGCACTCCCGGTCCCAGCACCCGCTTAAGACCCTATTCCCAAAGTCGATCGCATGTTTAAGCTTAGTGATCTCGGCTTTTTGGTTCAGAACAGTAATGCTAAGATTGTCGACCATAACGCTCTTTTGCTCAAGCCAAGTACTAAGCTGTGGGACAAGATTATCCTCAAGACCGTTTAGCCTATCCTGTAATCCTAAGATAATGGTGGTAAGCTTGACAATCAGCCGAGCAGGGCGAGGGGTTGAACTTTCAGCATTGGAAGCTGGCGTGCTGGCTGGGAAAAGAGGGGACCTGGAGCTGGAAAGTGAGGAGGGGTTGAGAATGTGGTAGTGGAGGGAAAGTTCGGAGGGAGTGAGCATACTGCATAGAAGGAGATGTACGCGGTCTGTGGGTTCGTCAAGAGGTATGGGAGCGCGGTATAGATCGTCATTATCTGACTCACTCGAGTACTCGCTGTCAGGCCGGTCGGAGCGTTCGTGAAGAAATGTGGGTGCGCGGTTTAGCTCGTTGCGATTCGACTCATTCAAGAGTCCACTATCAGACGAACCGGGAGTCACGCCGTTTGTAAGTATCTCCTCCTTTTCCATCTTTTTTCGCTCTCCTTTCTCATCTTCTACCAAGACTTGGTTCGAATAGGTTTCTCGGAGGGCGTGCTGAGCAGTAAGCCTTTCGTAAAAGGCGCTCCCAGGAATCGGGTAGCTAAAGTTCGGCACCAATCCTGCCTCTAGTGCCGACACGGGGAACTCGTCTCCATACCCTGAGCCGTTGATAGTAGAGCTGTTTTGGACACGCTCTCGAACTGCTTGCCTTATCACTGGATCGACATGCCCACTTTCTAAGATGCGGTTCAAGGCTAGATTCCATGTAAGCACCTCGTCATTCTGAGAGTGGCTTGATGTACCTATGGTAGGTGGTTCTGGTGCTGGGGAAAAGGCTAGCTCCTGGTTCCGGGGCGTTACTAGCAGTTTCGCCGTTGTTGGCTCTGTCCTAGTTATTGCATGGACTGGCAGAACAACATGCCGATTCCCATCATTGTCGCGGTAGATGTGCATCGAGTTCTCGGAGGGGAAACCCATGAAGTCATCCCACTCTTCAGTCTCTGATTTAATTGGCTCTCTGGGCGGAGATGGGGATTTCGAAGGCTCTGGCGGGTATCTCGGTGGATAAGCAAACATAACTGTGAGGTCATTGTCTGCTCGGTTTCTTCCGCCTGCTGCAACTCGCATCGAATGCTTGTTGTCAGTTTGCTTTCGCTGTTGCTTACGAGCACCTTTGACTTCAGGAGTATGGCTGTGGACTTCCTCCCTGATAGCCTCAAGTCCCCGACCGGGACCGCGAGCACCTATCCATGGCTCTGCTGCCACCGGTTTCAACGAGTTCTGATACGTTGCGTTCCGACGTGTCCTGCCACTCGACCTCACAGGATCGACATCTGCCTCCGTCATGATGCTGTTCCAGAAGATGTCCTCGTTCGCATATCGACCTGGCGCTGGTGGACCTGCGTCAGTGATCTCGGGAAGTGGTGGTGGTGAGGTGCTCCTTCTGTTTTTGGAGACGACTTCATCAAGGTCATATGCATCGGCTCTTTGCTTCCCTTTGTGATCTTCGGTGGATGCAGTGTTGAGTTCTGCGTTTTCAGGGTGGGAACGGCGGCATAGTGAGTATCTGAGGCGCTTTAGATATGCCGGCATATTCTCAGTGTGGGGGTTGAGATTGCGAGGGAGTAGACAGAGGCTAGATATCAAAACCAGGCAGCGGATACGTGTGTAAGTGTGAGTAGCGCGCATGGCGGACGATCAACTATTATATGGTGTTTGCCTTGTCCATGTGTTCGACCGTCACGAGCTGGCGTTTGTTGTTGCGCTGTCGTCAATGATCGCTTCACGCCGAAGCCTAGATGCTAGAATAACTTAGCTTTCAAATAAAATCCTGTGAAATCGCAATTGACGAACTCTTTTGAAAGAATGTGACAGGAGAGAGAAACTTCTCGACTCGACCCCGAGGAGAGCGGTATGAACCTGCTTTGTGCAAAGTACCATGATGATTCTTACGACTGAAGGCATAAGCACCAACAGCCCTCTTAAAATATATATATACACTATGTGTAGCCTCATTTGGAGGGCCACTTACTGTGAAATCACGATCGTTGCTCCAATATGCACACAATCATGAACGAGATCCAGAGACAGAATAAAGTCCGCTCTAAAAGTGTAACCGGCTCCAGGCTATGCAGATGCTAACAAAACGCCCCCATTGTGGTATGCCGTGGAATCGTAAACCGTAAACTCCTAATCGAAGGTTCTCAATATCTCTTCTTGGCGGCAGCCGCTTTCGACATGGCCAATAACTTTCGCTTTCGCTCTTCTTTTTCGCGCTTGAGTCTCATCTCTTCTGCTAGTGCCTCAGCATCCTCCTTCTTTGCGACCTTGAGTGCCATCTGTTCTTCCTCTTCAACGTCCCATACGCCGCCTTCCATGTCAGAGGAAGCGTCGGATTCATAGTCTTCTTCATCGTCCATATCATCAAGGTCATCCCAGTCTGCATAACCATCATATCGTGCTTTGGCCGGCTTTGAGTTCGCCTTTGCTGCAGGTGTTCCGTTCCGACTTGAAGGAGCCGGAGCACTTGCTGGCCGAGCGGTGCCTCTGTAGCCAATCTCGACCGGCTTCTTGGCAGGACGCGCAGTGCCTTGATAGCCCACTTCGACGGGCTTCCGTTTCTCTTTCGACGCGTCGGCCTTCGGGTCCAGCGGCCTCGAGGGCAGTCCTACACCCGGCTTCTTCCCCTTGGCGCCTGCACTGGCTTCTGCCTTGAGCGCCAAGCGTTCTTTCCTTGATAGAATCTTTGTCGGTTCGTGTTTCACTGGCGGAGCAATAGGCTTCGTTGCATCCTTCTCCTTCGCCTTCTGGAGTAGAGCTAGATACCCCTTCTTAGGCGCGGAAGCTGATGCTGTGGTCGAACTGGTAGCTGCCGGTGCAGGTTTTGAGGCGGGCGCAGCAGCCTTTGGTGGAACAGGCGACGCCGTTGACGATGTAGTAGGCTTCCTCACAACCGGACTGGCTGTTTTTGCAGATGCTGGTGCCGCAGTTCCACGGTATGGGACAGTCGAGATAGGCGCAGGTGGGTTCGGTCTCGCCGCGGCAGGCGTGGACGAGGAACGGGCAGTACCATTCGGCTGTGCTGGCTGGCTGACACCCTCCTTCCTCTGTATCTTGACCTGGCTACTCTCTACCGGACCCGATGCTTTGCGCTTCAGCTGCGGTGTCTGTGATGTGCCATTTGGCCCTCCAGCTGGCCGCGGCACAGGCCTCGCAGCTCCGGCGGATGCGGCTTGCTTTGGTGCCGTGGCAGTCTTTGGCGCTGTAGGGTCAACAATTGACATGATATCTCTGAAGGCCTGGGAGTTGAAATCAGTATAAAACAGGTAGCGCTGCTGGGAGCGCGAAACTCACACTCATGGTGGGCGACTGATAAGCGTTTGACTCAGTGTTACCGGTCGAATCGATTGGAGGGCAAGTTGTACATGCTTCCCAGGTAAGAAGTCGCCGATATGAATAGTCGACGCGGAGACAAAGGCGAGCGCGGAGAGAGGAGGCGCACGGGACCGGTAAGATATTGAATGCGCGGGCGGCCAGGACAATAGGTGGACAGTGGCGGCGCAGACAGGCCGTTTTATACCTTGGCCTTTGACATCACGTGGGCAAGGCTTCTCTTGGCGCTGTCCAAAGCGGTATGGCGCCATTGCGAAATCCCACCATCAATATTCTCACAAGCGACCGAACTTTTACCTCGACAACCACGACGAGAACTTGTAGCTTCAGTCTCCGGTCATACGGTGCGCACTCCTCCTGCTCTCACGCGCTGCATCGCACATACTGATAGACGCAGGTTAAATCGATTGAACTCCTGTTCCTACCAAACGAAAACCAAAAACAGTCACAATGAAGCACCTCGCGGCATACCTCCTTCTCGGCCTTGGTGGAAACACCTCGCCTTCCGCCTCCGACGTCAAGGTCAGACACTTTAGAAACAACACTTGAGTGCGACTTCTCACAGATAGACAGACCGTTCTTGAGTCCGTTGGCATCGAGGCCGATGATGAGCGCCTAGAGAAGCTCATCTCCGAGCTCAAGGGCAAGGACATCAACGAGGTATGTCTATCGCTTACAAATAACGTTTTAGAGCCATGCTCACATGCTGTAGCTCATCTCTGAGGGCTCTGCCAAGCTCGCGTCCGTTCCCTCTGGTGGCTCCGGTGGTGGTGCTGCTGCCGGTGGCGCCGCTGCCGCGTCCGGTGGTGCCGACGACGCTCCTGCTGCTGAGGAGAAGGAAGAGGAGAAGGAGGAGTCAGACGAGGACATGGGTTTCGGTCTCTTCGATTAAGCGCATCGTCAACCCCCGCTTTGGACGAAGTATGATCCAGTCAATCTCTCTGTCATCACGAGAATCATGCGAGACGAGCACGAGCATTTGGGCGGTGTTGAGCGCGCGAAGGATGGGATAAGGAACGACACTGCGGCAATGCTTCGACATTTGCTTGCTAGGATACCCTAATGAAGCCATGCACCCTCAAAATATTTTTGTGACACCGTATTGTCATGCACTTGCCCTCGTGAATGATTGAACGTGATCCTGAGTTGTACAATTACAATGTCTCATTCATGTCTAACTGCGCGACCTCATCAGAGGCTCAAATTCAATTCCCCATGCGATCCTGTTAACTCAAGCTGGCCTTGAATAATCTGGCATGTGTGAAATCCTTTGCGTCCCCGTGAAGCAGTAATGAACCCCATCGAAGCAGTTTGGAAAATAGCCAAATTCAATTTCGCGAAAATAGTAAAAGATGTAAATTCCATCACGATCTACAATAATTATACTGGTGTTCATTGCTCTTTCCGCAGTCGTGCATCGACGCGGCAAAATAGCGCGCCAAGACTCGCTTAGCCAGTGAAGCCCACGACGGACGATATCGCTGCCCTGAGCAACTTCGACGACCGACAACCACCCCGCGACACATCGAAGTTCACTGTCTAGCTACTTCGACAACCGCAATCATGGCTGATTCCGAATACGTACGTATCTCTGGCTACGCAATTCAACTGCAGCCTGCTAATTATGCCACAGAACGCCGAGGAGGCTGCCGGTACGCTCTTACTTCCCCTTCGAACCCTTCACGTACAATACATTACTGCAATCGTGCGCGAATACATAGTCGACACTTTCGAATTCGATTCCACAACGTTGCGCTGGCGAATATACACTCACGAATGATGTGATGGGACCTGGGCTGACGATATATTTTGCAGAGCTTAAGAGGAAGAGAGCGTTCCGCAAGTTCTCTTACCGTGGCGTTGACCTCGACCAGTATGTCTTCCAGCAACCAGCGGCAGATCGATCGCGCCGTTGGACACTTTGCGTCGTGGCGACAGAGCGCTGATTTGTGTATAGGCTCCTCGACCTTGGCTCAGAGGAGCTCCGTGACCTCGTCCACGCCCGTGCCCGCAGAAGGTTCAACCGCGGTCTTAAGCGCAAGCCCATGGGTCTGATCAAGAAGCTCCGCAAGTCGAAGCAGGAGGCCAAGCCCAACGAGAAGCCCGACCTCGTCAAGACCCACCTCCGTGACATGATCGTTGTTCCCGAGATGATCGGCAGCGTCATTGGTGTCTACTCTGGCAAGGAGTTCAACCAGGTCGAAATCAAGCCCGAGATGGTCGGCCACTACCTTGGAGAGTTCTCCATCTCATAGTGCGTAGCCCGGATCTACATCTAAAAAAAGTGGACGGATGGCTAACAACCTCACAGCAAGCCCGTCAAGCACGGAAGGCCCGGTATTGGTGCCACTCACTCTTCCCGTTTCATTCCCCTCAAGTAAATGGTCTGGGTCTTGGTTGCATGGGTTATTTCGTGGGGCGGACAATGTACTTGATGACCTACAACGAATACAGGTGTTAGGTGCATTACTCTCGATGGCTGTGACGCACAAAAGCGATCGCGGCGGGCATGAAGATAGGGTGTAGATAGCACATCTATCACATCTGAGATACCTCCACATCTACAGTTCCTACAACGTGATCACTGAGACGATATGGAAACAAGCTACAGTCTACTAATACAACACGAGAACACATCGTGTTGGAGACACTGACATCACACATCAAAATCTGGTGGCTTATGGTCACTAGGAATAGTGCGTGATTGACTGTAATAAGACTGGGTATTGTATGATAGGAGAAACACAACTAAGTTAGACTTGGTCTATCTTCCAAGGCGCATTTCGACCTTTGCGAAATTATAAAGCGCACGGAGAAAGACTTGATAATTCACACCCTTATTGTCTGCCAGGTGGCTGCGAGTATAGTTAGCAAGTGGTTACACACGTTTTTGGCATGAGAGAGCTTACAATATCTCCGTCAACCGCAACTGCCACGGCGGATACCCTTTCAATTGCACCGTCGGGCTGAACAAGATCAACAGGTCTGGCTCGCTCGAGACGTGATCACTGAGTTGCGCATCGATCAAATCCATGTTGATCTGCTCCTGGTGGACATCGCCCTTCTGCGCCATCTCAGCGAGCGTACGTGTTAGGTCGACGATGGTGTCACGTCCATCATGCTCTGAGAGTAAGAGCACAGTAAGGTGCTGACGTTCCTCCTTAAGATTATCGCCATTGAGCTCTGCGATTTGTGCGGGCGAGTTCGGTGGAGAGTAGGAGCTGAGGTGGGGAGCACGAAGGGACAGGGTTGGTTTGCGTCGCGGGCCAAAGTAGGCTTCGAGGGTGTTCCAGATGCTGGCGTGTGTTTGGGGAAGGTAGTTCTTAAGCACACCTATTTTGCTGTCAATATACCTCCCTTTTATGTCTACTTTTCAAGGGTTGAGTACTCACCAGTCCGTTCATATACACTTAAAAACGGTATCCCCGCGCTCGCCGCCCACGCTGCAATCTCACACACATCATTCACCAGACCCTCCAAGCCTGCATTTCCTTGACCCTCATCATCTTCTTGATACTCCACAATGACGCTCAGATGTTTAGGCAGTTTGTCGAGGTTCTTGACATCGTGTGCGATGAACTCAGGTGTGCGGTGGTGGTATTTGAGGAGCGAGATGAGCTTCCCCCGGACCAGGCGAAAGGCGCGCCGAAATCGAAAGAAGATGCTGAAGAGCAGGGCTATGAAGTGGTAGACTGTGAAGTAGAGAAAGTTCTTCACCGGGCCATGTTTCTTGGCCTTTGACTTTTGGGATGCGCGGCGCCGGCGAGCGGCTTTGGCTTCGTCGGAGGATGTAGGTTCGGGAGGGAGGAATGGCTTTAAGAGCTCTTCGCGCTGTTTGGCGTCTAATTGCTTGCCGTTGAGGGTGCCTCGGCGGAAGGCAGTCTCTTGGATGGGAGTGATGCCCGTGGCTGCCATTGCGGGCGATGTGTCTAGTATTTGGGGACAAAATTGCTGTTCAGAGTGTCAAAAGCACAG
Organism: Parafenestella ontariensis; assembly: GCA_021596325.1. Classification (NCBI taxonomy): domain Eukaryota; kingdom Fungi; phylum Ascomycota; class Dothideomycetes; order Pleosporales; family Cucurbitariaceae; genus Parafenestella; species Parafenestella ontariensis. The sequence goes on from JAKGDA010000003.1 coordinate 1,357,649, forward strand.
AGTTGGAGAAACAGTGTCAATCAGAAGAAACGAGAGCAATGCTCATGTTAGCAGGCCATTGTTGGGGGCTGTGAGTTCATAGTCGTATGAATTTCCCCGGTTGAGGCTTGTGCATACGTGTGGCGGCCGTCGCTGCCGTAGTAAGCCAAGTGCGTAACATCTCGGGTGCTCAGCCTTGGAGGGAGGCGCGATTACGTGTAAGTCAAAGGCGTCGCAATAGCAGATGGCTGTGATCATGCCGAGGCCAAGGGCTTGTATTCTCATGCTCAGGGTCTCTAGAGGGGGGTGCATGGGGGTTAGAGGTGCATGAGGTCACTTGTTGTTGGTCGGCTGGAACTGCTCCAGTTGCAGACCAGGGACCGAGACGCGGGGCGCCATCAGCCACATTCACGACTTTGGGGAGAGGTAGCAGCGCATTGGGGTTGACTGCGAATTCACCCCATACAATGTATTCTAGGCCATAGGACCAATTGTTTCAACCAAAAGTATATCACGAAGAGTATCGTTCCGTAGCGGAAGCGCAACACCTCATGCTTTGCGACAACTCCAAAACACCAGCTCCGGCGCGACATTACCTGGCCAGACCACGACGATAGAGCGCCAGATACTCGAGTGGCCCCCTTGGTCTGCGCTTAATTGTAGTCTAAACTGTCATTCCGGCGCTCACGATGCAGACTCCGGGCTTTGACTCGGCCTCAGTCCTCACGCATACTACTTCGAGGACATCTATTAGGGGGCCACAGTTTACCTTGGACAAGTTCTCTGTAAGCTCCCTCAGAGCGTAAAACGCATATACTCATGTTAACATGTTCAGAGCAAAGACTTTATAGTCAAAGACTTCATCGAAGACCTCTCCGACGCCGCCGTACCCGCATCACGAAAGTCAGGACCAGCTTCTGGCCAACAAACGTTCGACCCGAAACCCCTCATTCGCACTTTCGAACACGCTCTTACACGACTCAATAATCTTTCTGAGGACCTAGAAGAGAAGGAGAACGAACTCTCGGGAGCTGTGAGGCGGGCGGAAGCGCAACACAATCAGAATGTCGAGTCCTTAGGCAGAAGACTCGAGCAAGCCATTGATCGGTTTCAGAGACTGGACAGCTCGCTCAACGGCGGTGATGATGGAGGACCAGACTCAGGCGGTAATATCGCCATGCGCATAGGTGAACGACTGGAAGAGCTAGACCGTCAAAGGAAGAGGGCTCTCGATGCAAAGTTTCTGATCGAATGCTGGCAAGAAGTCAGCGAACGGGGCGAACTCAACATCCTCGAAGACCAGCGAAGAAGCGGCGATATTGTGCGGTGCGCTGAGATTGCACGCCAGCTGCTGAGGATCAGCATTCGCCTAGACCCCGAGGCCAATCCGCGCATCAACGGTGAAGGACCAGTCGGCGCAAAGAAGAGGCCAGCACAACAACCGAAACACAACACCAAGGAAGTCATTGAGAAGTTCTTGGAGAGCCTCGAACAGGATCTACTCAGCAAATTTGACGAATGTTATCGACGGCCAAATTACAACGGCATGCGCGATTGTGCAATAGCTTTAAGAGGTTTCAACGATGGCTCCAGTGTTATTACCACCTATGTCAACCAGCACTCCTTCTTCATCGACCGAAACCAGCTCATCGCCGAGGAGCTTTCGACAGACGCGGAGACATGGGATCGCCTTCAGGACCCAGATGAACAACCACCACCAGTTGAACCAACGCTGCAATCTCTGATCGATGAAGTCAAAATTGTCGTGCAAGAGGAATCCGTCATCATCAGGCGGGCTTTCCCATACTACGAAGAGGTTTTAATAAGATTCCTGGAGCGAATTTTCCAGCAGTCGATACAACAACGCCTAGAGATGGTGCTAGACAAAGCAAGCGAGCTCTCGTCTCTCGCGTTCATACGTGCTCTACAAACCTCAAGAGGCTACATCACCCAGCTCGTCGAAGATCTCAAAACACACGGCTTAACGGAGCACCCGGAGCCTGTCACCTCACAAGTTGCAGCCACATTGGATCAGCAGCTCGAAGAGCTATTTTCGTCGTACTTCATTGGTGAGAAGTACATCGAGCGGGAGAAAAAGAATCTCGAAGAACTATACTCATCGCTGCTCTTGAAGTTCACCATCTACCACTCGCGGCGGAGCAAGATGCCGACATCCTACTTTGGATCACTTGCTCAGCGAGGCAAAGAGCTTGCCGCATCTGCTCGTGACAAGTATATGGAGCGTCTGGAGAGCACCGATCTGCCTGCCAGCCAAAAGGCGACACTTTTACGCATTGCTGGCTTGAAAGAAGATCAACAGGAAAAGAAAGATATCGATGTGATGGATGAAGATGGAAGACTATCGCTAGAGGTTGCTAAGCGCATGTTAAAGTGGCTAGCAGAGGCTGTCGGACGTGGGTTAGAGTTGTCGCCGGGTAATGAGACACCGAAGGATGTGCAGGTCTTACTGAACCTACTGCTACGGCAAATGGGTGAGATCTATCTCGAGACTGCTTTGGAGGCGTAAGTGGTCACACTGTTCTGATTTCTTCAACACTCTGCTAATCTAGACTCAGCGCACAAGATCACGCTGCTTCACAGGAGAACTCGAAAACACCGCCTGACCTCACTCACCTCCCATCCCTACACACCATAACCACAATCCTACATCTCCTCCAACAAACGACCACAACAGTCCTCCTCCCACTCTGCACACCTAACCTTACCATCCGCCGCGAGATTGAAAAGTCCACAAACAGCACAATGGCCACCCTCGAATCGAAACTCTCCAACATCCTCAATCTCACATTAACAGCTACGCTGAACTGGGTGAACAAATGCCTAGCCCAACAAAAGAAGACCGACTTCCGACCCAGGGAGGAAGACATGATGGTCATGAACGAAACCCAAGCCTGCCGCGACGTCGCCGCATTCCTAACCCGCGTCGCCAGCCAAGCCACCGCCGCCCTTTCCGGCCGCAACCTCTCGCTCTTCCTCGCCGAGCTCGCGCGGGGTCTGCGCTCCCTCGTGCTTGCCCATCTACTCAAATTCACTATTTCGCAAGTCGGCGGCCTCAGCGTGTCAAAGGACATGAACCGCTATGTTGAGCTTGTCAGAGGGTGGCCGACGGGCGAGGAGCTGGAGCCGGGGGCTATGGATGTGTTGACGGATGTTAGCACGTTGTTTATTATTGGGCCCGAGGCGCTGAGGGATCGGTTGAGGGCTGCGGGGGGTGTGGATGCGCAGGAGTTGAAGGGGTTTATTGGGAGGAGAGATGATGTGGGGAGTGTGGGGGTGCAGAGTGTGCTTAGTGGGTTGTAATTGTGATATTGAAGAGAAGAGGGTGGTTGAGAGACAGACGATGGGCTGAAATATCTTGCGTTGGTTTGTAAGTCCGAATCCTTGATTTGAGGGATGCTGAAGGTTTTTGGACAGTGTGTTTGAAAGCGTGTCTGGTTGCTACGTACTTATAGCGAGTTAGATGATCAGAATACTAAATATGCACATGTTTGCTTACGTTCGCGTCGTTGATGGGGTCGACGAGTGAGTGTATGCATATTGCTCGAGGTAAAGCTCAGTTCGGCATCCTGACTACTTGAGGTGAGTGCTCCTTCCTGCATCCACCACAATCTCGTTCCTGCCTCGAGTGAGGTCCGTTCTTACCTTAAGTAATGGCAGCCATCTTACCTCATTAGCGTCTGGTGAAGGACATTAATGCTTAAGGTCTGTCCCTCTATTTATCGAGATCTTCTTCCGCTTAGGTCCTTCTGCACCATCTTAGCTGCAGTACTCCGCCTCGCATCTCACCGCGCAAAAAATCTCCACGTATATCTGCAGCAGTCACGAAACAGGCGTGGTGTACTTCGCAGAGCTGTTGAAGTATCAAAGAGGAATCCAAACTACTATTAACGCTCATTCAACTTTCCTCTAGGCTAATCGTAGTACCCACGATTATTATAGACTTTATCAATCGTCGCTTCCTCACTGCTTCGAGGCCATCAGCACGCGATATTTCCTTCATACTCAATCTCGCGCTCACGCACGATAGGCGCTCCTCCTCACCGTTCACGTTCACAATCACGACTCACATCCCAACTTCGCTTATGCGTAACCGTTCATCTTCACCATCTGGGCTCGTGACGTCAACCGGCACTTATGGGTGGGTATATATACCTGCCGCCCCCCTCCCTCCAAACTTCTACAACGAACTTCGACAACTACGCACCACAAACAACAGACGACAATGACCATGGCCCCGCCAAAAGCAAAAGTCAGCAAGCGGTCAGCGTCTACTCTGGCTGCTGAGATGCCGAGCAAGAAGCAGAAGCGCGAGCCTACCGATGGACAGGGTGCGAACATGGCAACTACCAACGAGACTGCAGGAGAAAAGAAAAAGTCTCGTCTGATCGTCAAGCTGGTGTACAGCAAGCCTCGTCTGATCGTCAAGCTGAAGTACAGCAAGCCTAAGAGCGGTTCCTCGGGAGGCTTGAGTGTGGAGCTGGTTGCTGCGTAAGTTGCCGAAACCTCGATCAAGAGTATATACTGATTGCGACAGCTATAAGAGGAATGCAAAGGAGTCACCGCTTCTTCGTCTCCCGGGCGAGCTTCGCAATCAAGTCTACGGCTATGTTTTCGATGAGCGGCTGGAAGTTGAACCCTGGATCAGCAACAACCGCAAACCCGGAAGCAAGGTGGCTACTTGTCGTCTTCAGTGCGGACCCTACAATGACAGAGAAAAATCGTTCGAGAAATGGGACAATCTGCTGTCTCTGACTCGTGTCTGTCGCCAACTGCGTGTAGAGACGGAGCTTATGCCCTACAAACTCAGCACCTTCCAGATCTGCAAGGAAGATGATTTCAATACCTTCCTGGAGCAACTCCCCAAGGAGAAGAAGAACGCTATCGCCACCGTGTCATTTGGATCAAGCTGGTTGTTCGAGTACCTAGCGTATGAAGGGCAGGTTCCGCAGTTACTGTATGGTTGCAAGGGTCTCAAGACCGTCATCATGCATTTCACGCTCCCGGACCACCCCAGAGAGATGGTTCAGAAGTTTGCAGAGGTGAAGCGCTTGGAGCTGGTCGAGGAGAACGAGGGAAAAGAAAAGGCTCGGAGATGTTATGAAGCAGAGTTGGATAGATCTATGGACGAGTACCTCTGGTTGGAAGCACAAGCTGAGAATGGGGAGTATGATGAGTTAGAGGGAACCGCCTATTCCAAAGTAAGTACCATCCTACGACTCCCTCTCATCACTACACGCTAATCGATTCAGGAGGACTTCTTCTTCTAAGCAATGGACGCTCTAGGTGTGATACCATTCGCATGATGAACGACATGTGAGAGGCTTATGTTTTAGCTTTCTGCGCACCTGAAGAGAACATGTCGGCGCACATGGACTTTGATTTCAGGGACTTTCTGGGCATCAGTGAACGGAAGAAGTGGTTTTGGTTTTTGATTGCTCCACGAAGGATTATTGGCAGCGAGGCTATAGTAACGATCTAGCCATACAGCTCTCCTACATGACGGAGAATAGGAGAGCCAACTGTCATTCAGGACTTTCTTCATTAGCATTTGCTTTAGGGACGAGGGCGATAAGCCGAGCGATATTGGGAATCATCGCCGAAATCTAGATACGTACGTAGCTCTCTACAACGAGCCATCAAATCTCAACCCATCAAGTCTACTTCTATTTTCCTTCTCCATCTACACCTCCTCCCTACATCTTACTAGCCTCCCTAATCACCTCATTAGTAAGTTCCTCCCCCTCCCTCTTGACCGCACTCAACCGCCCCATCCTCAACAACCTCCCAAGCATATCCTCATCGCCAAAATGACTATTATGCTCAAAGTCCGGCTCTACCCCATACGCCACCCTCGCCGCATCCACCAGTATCCGCGCCGTCATACCAAACACCCTAAACGTGGTTAAATCGTCCAGCGCACTCGGTTCCGGGGCCGGATCATCGCCATCCGGCAGGGCATGGTGCGGCGCTGGCTCCGGGCCCGCCGACGATACCGACGAGGATTTGGCTGGGTTTTTGAGGAGTGATTGCGGCGTAGGTGGTGGACGCGGGATGTAGAAATTGTGCATTCGCCACCGGCTCTCGTGCCAGTCTGTCCAGCTTCCTCTGTACCATTTTTCTGGTTTCCCGTTCTTTTGCACGGGGGGCGGGCCGGTGCTTGTCCATTGTTTGTGCAGGAAGTTGGGGAAGGGGGCGGTGAAGACGGCGGCTACTTCTTTAGGGTCGAGGCGTGGGATGAGCTTTTCTTCTACGGAGGGTTCCTCTGCTTGTGCGGAGGAGGTAGACGTCGATGATGATGAGGCGCTTGAGGGACATAGGAATGCAACGCAGGGCCGTACACCGAGTTCCGTCTTCGCGAGGTTCGCGGGGAGTTCGCAGAGGTGTTCTACTTTGAAGCCTCGGAGCTTCTCTTCGTTCATCGGGAGGCCGATTTCTTCATAGGCTTCTCGTCGCGCGGTATCCCAGGGGGATTCTTCGAGAGTGTCTGCTTTGCCTGTTGCTTGTCAGCTCCTTACCACTTTATATATCTCTCTCTCTCTTTCTTGCAACTACTGCAGAACAAAAGGTGTCATCCTACCTCCAGGAAGCGCAGCCTGCCCCGCATACGATCTCAACTTCGCGCTCCGCATCGTAAGCACAACTTTAAGCTCGCCATGTCGATCCGGAAACAGCAGAATAAGGACGGCAGCGCGCCGTGTGAGCGGGCAGTTATACCATTGTGTCGGAGGGGGCGTGTAGTTACGAAGGCGATTCAACGCTTGCTGTTATTCATGTCAGCGATTGAACGAGAGAGAGCTTATGCACGAAGCGCATTGGGAAGGGCGTGTTGAGCATCGTTGAGATGCAGACGCGCTTGTAAGACTACTAGGGAAGAAGGCGCGAACCTACAACGGAAGACTGGGAAAGCGCCATGGTCGCAATGGCTTTGCTTTGGGCGAGCCATGTTGTTGGCCTCATGAGTCGCGCGTGGAACGGTACTTTGGGGAGTCGGAGGGGTTGATGTCATGGACCGAGGCTATCGATAGGCCAACTGCTTCAGGCTCGTGGCAGACCAGAAAGGTCCGATGGGTTACAGGACGCGATATCGAGTATTCGAGTGGTTTCCTTGTCTTAGTAGCCGAATTGCCTCAGGTCATATGCCTTCGACGTCTATCTGGTGTGACCTAGATGTGTTAGGCTGCAACTTGTTAGCTGGTGAAGCACATAACCATGACAAATCGGGAGCAGATTAAGTAAGTAACATGCAATTGAATCGCATCTCTATATGACAGGAAACTCATGATCGTTATCATCGACATGCGTGGCCATGGAAAAGAAATCCCACCGCGTGAACATGCCGCGACAACTCGCAGCAAGACATCCGTGAGACAATAGGAAAGAAACAGTAGATTGCAGAGCAGAAACAATCCCTCAACTAAGCATCCGCCGCTCATCTCTATCCATATGCCATGAACATCTTTTGAGGAAATCATTTCGCACATGAAAGACCAACGCCAAGATGCCGCGATGTATAGACGACTACCCGTCCTACGTCGAACCACTTTTGAACCGAATCAAACAAAGAGCGCCGCCTGGCCGTGCAGGCGTGCCCGGATTAGATTACCACCGCCTCTACACCAATTACACCACCAAAACGTTAGCGGGTAAGGAGAAACGGTAGTTGGAACGCAGCGAGAAACAGCTTCTTAGATGAGGTCTATTAACGTTGTTAGTACATGTATCATAAACTGTAGAAATTGATGAATGCTTACCAGCCACGTTCATGGGCATCTCCTCAATCTGTGTGCTGTAGAACTGCTCGATTTCGCGCATCATGCGGACATCGTCGGCGGTGACGAAGTTGATGGCAACACCCTTACGTCCGAAACGTCCACCACGACCAATGCGATGGATGTAATTCTCGCGGTTGGCGGGCAGATCGTAATTGATGACAAGGGAAACCTGCTGGACGTCGATACCGCGGGCAAGGAGATCGGTGGCGATGAGCACACGGGATGAACCGGAACGGAACTCCTTCATGATGACATCACGCTGAGCCTGGTCCATGTCACCGTGCATGGCGGAGACAGTGAAATCGCGAGCAGTGAGCTTGTCGGTGAGCCAGTCGACCTTCCTGCGGGTGTTGCAGAAGATGACGGCCTGGGTGATGGTGACGGTCTCGTACAAGTCGGACAGAGTATCGAGCTTCCAGTCCTCCTTCTCGACAGCAATGTAGAACTGCTTGATACCTTCGAGGGTAAGCTCGTCCTTCTTGACGAGGATACGGACGGGGTCACGCATAAACTTGGTGGTGACCTCGAGCACGTCCTGGGGCATGGTGGCGGACAGGAGGACGACCTGGGTGGACTGGGGCAGAAGCTGGAAGATGTCGTAGATCTGCTCGGTGAAACCGCGAGACAACATCTCGTCGGCCTCGTCGAGGACGAACATCTTCATGTGGTCCGTCTTCAAGACACGACGCTGGATCATGTCCTGGACACGGCCGGGCGTGCCAACGACGACCTGGGGACCGTCCTGGAGAGCCTTCATGTCATCACGGACGCTGGTGCCGCCAATGCAGGCGTGGCACTGGACGTCCATGAAGTCACCGATGGCGACGACGACCTTCTGGATCTGCTGGGCGAGCTCACGGGTGGGGGCGAGAATCAGCGCCTGGCAGGCCTTGATGTTGGAGTCGATCTTCTGGAGGGTCGAGATGGAGAAGGTAGCCGTTTTACCGGTACCGGACTGGGCCTGCGCAATGACATCGTGGCCTGGAGTCTACGTCAGTCGCCTGTACACAGAGTTGCAGCCGCGATAGGCAGGCGCGGAAACTCACCCTTGATGACGGGCATGATGGCGCGCTGCTGGATGGCGGAAGGGCGCTCGAAACCGTAGGCGTAGACTCCACGGAGAAGCTCGGCCTTCAGGTTCATCGCGTCGAAGGAGTCCGTCGTCTCATCGTAGTTGGACTCAATCTGGCCTGCGTGCGGGTTAGCCTGCTGGGCTCGCAAAATCCTCAGGTGGGGGTCGCTGTCGCTGTCGCACGGCGGCGCGCACAACTGGAAGCAGCGGGCGGTAGCACTCACCCTCAGGCACATCCTCAAGACCTTTATCAGCCATGATTGCGAGTTATACGCGGGCGACTACTGGCGCTGCACCGTAGTCGGGAGAGAGGCTCGTAGGCGGGGTGAAAGCGGAGGATCCTCTGGATGCCGCCGCTGGAGTGGAAAGTTGTGTGGGAAAAACTAGATACCAGATCCTCTGCGCGAGAATCGAAGGGGTATCTAGGGATATGGGTATTCAGTTGTGTTAGTTGTGGTGTTGGTGGGAGTGAGGAGCAGAAGGTGGGCGGGTGGCCGACGTTATAAGCCAAAAAAATCTCTTAGGTTCGCGGTGCTAGCGCCAAATCGCCTCGCTAAAAAACTCCGTGCGAGTGGGCGAGGCAAACCTCCCACGGTTTCGCCTTCACCTGTGCCGGACTGCAGCCCGGCCTATGACTCCTCGCCGTATTATGCGTGTGCCTAGTGGACCTATTTGCAGCTGAGCAGTGCACTGGTTGAGCAATCACGAAGAATCGTTTGTCAATCCGCCTTTGACATGGCGCCGGGCCTACTGGAGAACCCCAGCTTCGCCTGTGCCGAATCACGACCCTCCAAAAGGCTCAAATTCTCTGCGGCGGCGAACTTCCAGAACGACGACGAAGATGTGGCGGCAGCTGTGCCCTCGCATCCTCTAGGTATCAAGCCGGCCGGAAATGCGTATACAGCGTCTGAGAACATCAAAGCACGATGTGGACGCTTCGCCAGGCTGCCCGACGAGCTTCTAAGCCACATCCTTGAGTCATTCGATGCTGAGATCTTGATCCGCTTGGGGAGCACATGTCGAGCCCTGTACGCCTTTACGCGGCTAGATGAACTTTGGAGAGCCTTGTTCGTTGGGTGAGTAACATCCATGGATGGTCGATGAGCTCATGACCTTGCCTTTCCTATTTTGTCCTTCCAGTCATAGTCCCAGTCATCATCAAATGTATTGGATCGCAAGCACAGGTTGCCTGAATTTGAGTGCCTCAGACTTGCTGGATGCATGCCGAGGCTCTGCTCGTAAACGAATGTTACCAGCATGAGCTTCGTCGTAGTCATTTTCGATGTCTCTGCCTCCCCTGTTTCATTTCAATACTTGTGTATATACCCAAGCATAGGTCAATCGATTTACCGTGTCCTTCAAGACATTCGCGTCTAGATGTTAGACAGCGGCCCTGCGTTTCTTTGCGTGTCTCTCTTTTATGTTGATCAACAATCAAGCTCTGCGTTCCGTTTGCTTAAATCATCATTCAAACATTTGTTCATCTCTTCCAACATAGTCGCTAACCAGCAAACAGCTCACCACCAGAAGACTTCGTATGGCGCGGAACCTGGCGCGCCACCTACCTTCGCATACCCAGAGAGAACGTCACCTCCATACCCTGCACCAACCTCTTCTCAGACGTGCTATACCGGCCCTTCCAATGCGCACACACCTCTCTCAACACCTTCGCCCGCAACATCCCCAAACAAAACACCATCGCGCGCCTGTACGATCTTACCTACGATGAGTACGCGGAGAAATGGACCGACAAGCCCTTCGTCCTCACCTCGCCCGTGAAACAGTGGCCCGTGTACGGGACCTGGACCCCCTCGTACCTGCTTGAAAACTTCCCAGACACGAAATTCAGAGCCGAGGCCGTAGACTGGCCCATGAATAAATACATGTCATACATCCACGACAACGCCGACGAATCACCCCTCTACCTCTTCGACCGCGCCTTCGCTGAGAAGACAAACATCGACATCACCGCTCCTCCCCACTCGAAGCAAGCAGCGTACTGGAGCCCAACCTGTTTCGGCGACGACCTCTTCAGCGTGTTAGGCGAGCACCGACCGGACTGTCGCTGGATGATCATGGGTCCGAAGCGCAGCGGCTCCACGTTCCACAAAGATCCCAATGCGACGAGTGCGTGGAACGCGGTGCTCACAGGCTCAAAATACTGGCTCATGTTCCCTGCTGGCCCGGGCATCGAGCCTCCTCCCGGCGTTATCGTCAGCGATGATCAGAGCGAGATTACAAGCCCGCTCAGTATCGCAGAGTACATGCTCACGTTTCATGAACTCGCGCGTCAGACGCCGGGGTGTAAAGAGGGTATCTGCTACGCTGGGGAAGTCCTGCATGTGCCGTCGGGGTGGTTCCATCTCGTTCTCAACCTTGAGGATAGTCTCGCGCTGACGCAGAACTTCGTGCCGAAGAAGAAATTACCCGATGTGCTAAGCTTCCTAAGGGATCAGAGGGGAGAGGTTAGTGGGTTCAAAGAAGACGTGTGTGATCGAGCATATGAGCTGTTTGTGGAGCGGTTGAGAGAGCAGCATCCTGATGTTTTGGAAGAGGGACTGAGGGAACTGGAGAAGAAAGGGAAGAAGAGCAAAGGAAAGTGGGAAGAATTGACGAAAGGTGGAGAGGATGTAGAAGAGTCTGGAGGATTTAGCTTTGGCTTCGGTGGGGATGACGATGATGCTGATATCCCATAGACATAGTCGGCAAATAGAATACGACTTGCTTATATGAGAGTTCTTAGCTTGATGGCTTTCCATTGACTGTGTAGATTACCATAAGTCATCCTTATACCCATACCCCAGTCCTCATGAGCAGGTCCTGCTGTCTGCGTCGCCACCTTCAAGAATATGCTATTGCCTTGATTTTAACTACTCGGGTGCGCAAGGAATATTAGCGAAGTGGTGTTTGTGTCGGAAACGAACTCTTGAGCGTACCCCATTGACTGACAGTAGTTGATAATGTCTTCGACCGAGAGTGCAAGGTCTGCAACTCCAGCGCTGACTGCTCGATGCTAACTCGGGAATGATGTCGCGAGAGAGCGTTAGCATTGAGCGGTCCCCTCTCCTTCTTTGTCGATAGCAAAATCCCATCCATCTCATCCATCCCTGACGCTCAAGGTATGTCTCCGGTAAAGGTAGGTTGAAGTAGGGACAGGCGATGCGGAAGAACTGATTGAGTCCTGTTAGGAGCCCCTGGGTCTGAGTAACTCCCACCCCCAGGAGCTCCATCATGTTGTATTCGGTCGCGAATGGTGGACCATGGCTTTTGTCATCAAGGACCAGAGTGATTTGTTTGGATCTGCCGTCTGTATGACGTGTGTAAGGTTTTCCGCACCAATTTATTGTTAAGCCTTGCATCTTTTCTTCCTTCCTTGTACCAAGCGTTCTTACATTCGTACTTTGACAATAAGATGCGAGTTCTCAATCTTCAACTCAGCTTCGTGTGCATCGCGTCTCTGGAGATAATCCAGCATTTCATAGGGCACGGTGGTTTCTTTACACCAACAGCAATAGGGTCGGTGGCGATCGTAGTGCGCTCGGAACCTTCTGTCTTCGAAACTCGGCCGGTATTGAAGCCGCTCATATCGAAGGGACGCCGAGTCGTGGAGGTGGTCAGTGGACAGAGATAGTAGGGCATCGGTCCGAGGCGATTCCGGCCATGGCTTGAAGATGAGGGTTGAAATGTAGTAGAACCGAAGACCGACGAAGGCATTGAAGAGCTTTCCTCGTTTCCATATATTCCTGGAGAAGGCACCATTGTCTGCTGTAGTCGTAGGGATAAGATTGGTGTCAGGTGTCAACATCGTCATGCTTGAGCCCAAGTGAAGACGAAGACCTCCATCTCCGTTGCAACCATCGTCGATTACTCGTTTCGGGTAGCGTAATGGTCCCTTTTTCTCGCCTAGCGTTCGGGGGTTATACTTGTAATCAGGGTGCTGGCGCAGCTGCTCTTCCTTCGCTGACTTGGCGGCAGCTTGCGTATTTCTCGAGCGCTTCGCCCCCAAGAGAACCTGATGAGCTGTCGCTTTTCTTTGGATATACTTTGAGAACGGCGATACTTGTGATTACGTACGTTGCTTCAAACCTCGTCCGGATAGCAAAAGCGCTACCTCAGACGAATCTTCACTGGTAAACGTACGGTCTGAACGCCTGGTTTGCACACGGATGTTGCAGAGAAGGTGTGAGCTGGTGGTCGAGGCTGCTGCATGAAGCTGAAACCATGAGCGGAGTGACCCTGATTTTGTACCGTGGCTGTAAACGGCTCACAGAGTGGTAAGAGGATGCAGCTCAGTTCGATTTAGAAGGGAGGAGAATGCTTGTAGTGTTGGGCCGGGGTTGGAGACTGACGAGGCGTGACTGCACCGAGTGAGTTGCATATAGCGTCAAGGTGAAGGCGGCCTTCTCAGTCTGATGCGGTGAATATCATCGCGAAGACTAGGAAGTAAGCGAGGTAAGGCGTCTGTCTTTAGCAGCTGGGCCAACTGCGAAATTGATTTATTAATACAATGCCCTCGCGCTTCCAGACCATGCGCTTTTGAAATGGTATCGTTCAATCATATCATCGTAAGTCGTTGTCGTTGTAACACCTCATTATATGTCCTCCACCACCACAGATCCTCACTTTGCGTGATTGATGATCTCTGAGTACATGTCCTCAGGTATCTTGCCAGCGAAACTCATAGCTACACCAACAATCTTCTGAGCGTTTAGACCGGGGAGATTGCGAAGTATCGAGTTAGGGCTACGAGAATGTCAGCATGTACGTTGAAGGAAAAGAGGTAAGCTTACCTCGGACTATTCAGGATATCCGTTCGAATGAGTACAAGCTGTGCTACGATGCACAGAATGTTTAAGTGAGGCCCATAAGCGAAGAGGAAGTCCCAGAGCTGTAAAACCTCTGGCAGAGGTGGGGTGCATGCGCACATGGTGAGCACTGATGCGAAGGCGTAGATCTTTGCTTCCATGTGGTGAGCCATCAGGTGTCTGAATAGCTTCGGATCAACCACCTCCAAGACCCTGTCAACCAGCGCAAGACCTTTGTGTACACCATCCATTGAGCCTCTCACATATCCCGGACATTCTTGAGTAATGAGCTTTTCGAAACCCGTGAACGCCTCGACCTCGCTCCGGGAAGCATACAGGAACGGGCCACACAGCACGTTCATACCCTGCACATAACCAATCTGCTCTGCGTCATTCGTAGTAGACGCCTCTGTCCGAGCGCCTCCAGTGAGTGAGTGGCGGGACATCAGAGAAGTATCGGGACTGCCACCGAATTCCGAGAGTGTTGGTGGGGACTGCCAGCCATTGACGCGTGCCTCATGCGCGTCATTGAGTCGCCACGCGACAGCATTCAAGACCCGGGTGATGCTGTTTTGCGTGACGCGCCGGCGAAACAGCGGATCGCCTTGAAAGGTACGAAACGTATCATTCTGTATTTTGGCATGCGCTGGGGATGCGCCTTGTCGGACGAGATCGAGGTAAACATCGGTGCGGAGCGGGGGCGCATTGAGCAGAATGAGCCAAATGTAGATGCGCAATTCAGACTATATTAATTGGCGCCTCGTCAGTATTTGATTCCAGAGAAAGATTCACGACACGATGTATCGTAGTGCAAGCTCTTTACGGGGCGATAAAAAGATATCGCATAGCACGTACCATGCCCTCACTGTTGGCGGGAATTCCTTTCGTGAGAATGGTGTAACGCAATTCTTGCAAGCCCTCCTCTGGGTTGCTTGAAGACGCCCCTTTCAGCAGCAGTAGATCCAAGTTTGTCATATTGTCGTTGTTGTTTGGCAAGTGGAGAAGTCCGAGGTTGTGGTTTCGACTTCCCGCAACTTTGGGGTGGCTTGGCATATAGCGTTGACCCCTCTCCGCTCCGGGCCACCTCCAGACACCCCAGCAACCAGTACAACAAAAGTGACTTGCATTCATCTTGTCTTAATCGCGTATAGCATATGTGGTCTTGTCTCAACTCTAAATCTTAGCTCTATACATCTGACCGTCGCTTCATCAACGCGTCCAACGCATCCAACGATACCTAAGGTACTTATCAGCGCCAACAAGATCTTGTCGATTATCTGTTCTTTCTACACCTCATTGTGAACGAGCGAAGGATCTCTGTTATCGTTTGCACTAACCAGATGAAAGGTGCTGTGTAAATCGAGGTTATTCTGCCTCGAGTGCATCTACGTCTACCAAGCTTCCACAATTATCGAGCTGCTCGACAGGATGTTGCCATTCGAGGTTCGATACAATTATAGCGAATACAAGAAGGACACAAAATGCATTGCCGGGTGAGAGGACTTGGGTGGGCGATACATGTATCGCCAAATTAGTCCCAAGCGAAAAGGAGAAAATGACAGGCGAAATAACCAGTACTGTCGACTTCTTCGCAAGTCGGATAAGAGATTATATAGAGGGGACAGAGGAGGGGCCTGCCACGGCCTCAAAGTTGTACACAAATTAGGAATTTGGGTCGAGGAGGGAAGACAGTAGGATGTTTAATGCGCTGTCGAGATTCCGGAAAGGTCTCGAGAAGAGGTTTTGGGAGATCAGTGTAGAGAGGGAGAAAAAGGAGAAGGAGGCCAAAGAGCAGGAGGCGAAAGAGCCATTAAAACAACTGGAGGCAGAAGAAAAAGTAAACCTGGATAATGCAGCTTAGGTTCGCACAGTTTGAATCGAAACTGCCATAGTGATCAGCATTCACCAATCCGGATGCGTCGACGTTCAATTGAGGGCGCGTACTTTCTCAGTTTCATGTATTCGAGATTATCGCTACGCTTCAGCCCGCTTTCACCCTTACTTTACCTTTAACAGCTCAAGCCAGCTCGGACAACAAGAAAGCATGCCGCTGTCATATGGAGCATTGGAACACACTTGGTAGTCCCGCTATCGACAGCGCCCTATTTCGAGAACGGTCTAATCAATATTACTCTGGAAGACACTCGCTATGTATGCTCATTACACGTACTTTTTAGGTCACGCCAATTTCCATGTCGCAGTGCGGGGAAAACGCGGCACAGTCAATACCTGTACACGTGCCGGCGGATTTCACAATTAGATCTTCGGGCCCACGCTTAGTAATATCTTTCATTCTTAACGTCCTCTCATATTTGATCTCGCAAGTGGATGGAGTAGCGGTTTCTTTTCTTGGAATGGCCGGGATATGATGGCTTTCCAGACACATGTAGACGCGAGGGACTTGAGTATGTCTCCTTCATCACAGTTCTTTGTTGACCGGCGCATGGAGGATGAGACGCATAAGGTTTGAGACGGAATCAATAGTCATAGGGACAGATAAACTTCCTTCCCTCCATAATTGTTTCCTTTCAGTTCCACAACAAAGAATAGCACAATGCGTAGCCTTCCAGAACACTGCCCTTCGAAATAGGCATCCTGTAACTGCATAATTCGATGCTTCACTGATCACACTACTGCCAGCAAGATGCACCTCTTCGAAACCACAAACACTTAAAATTTCTTCACCGGTGAACAGAATTTCCATCGACTGCATTCCAAGACATTTTTGAGCATCAAAAGTTTAGCCACCAACGCCTACGTTCTTTGTTCACCCCTCAAGGCGCACCAGCCACTCGCTCCACAAAGATAGGCCAATAAACCACAAAGCTTATTACTGCAGTCAAACAAAGAAACCTCCAATTTTCTATAGAGCGTGTCCCATCATCCCTAGTCCCCCAAGCATGCCAATGATCTAGGCCTGCACGTACACCAGTCACAGGAGGGCTCGCCAGCCCTATTTGCTACGGTCCCTGAGCTGGAGCGTTCAGCAACCAGAAATGGCACTTAACTCAAATGAGTAATTTGGTACGAATGTCTCTGTATTGGAGGCTTTTCGCTACACCATTTTGTTCTCTCTTATCTTTGACGTTTGACGTGGTGTTGAAAACGGCGTATAGTCGCCGACCATGTTCGCCGCGGAAGTTGGGACTTTGATTGAGAAGTGGTTCGGGTTCTTGTCTTGGTATGGACGGGTAGGTGAGTAAATCATAGTGTTGGCAATGGTGGACAATTGATTGGCGAAGGGCCATTCGAACATGTTAGCCGCGATACTCCGTTCGGTCTTGTTATTTGTAGCATGTAAATATTCAAGGCTCGGAAGGAAGCCTCTACAAACTTCCGCAAGAAGATATGCAAAGGCCGCTAACTGTGCGAAATGAAAATAGTCATCACATTATAGCAGTCCAGGGAGCAGGGTGCCGTAGTCATACTTATTAGTTGTTCAAAAGCGAGTCGTATATACACAGAATTTATGTACCCCTTGATATCCCCGCGTCATGAAGATCGAATATATACACATAGAAATTGAGAATACAAATATTACCGAAACTTTCTACTTTCAAGACCAGTTACTTTTTAGTAGTCGTCTTCTTCTTATCATCATCACCACCTTTACCCCTGTTCTTCGTTGTAGTGGTCGCCTTGGGCGCTGATGTGATGGTTGAAGACGGAGCCTTTGTAACCGACAGGGCGGCTGCTTTGGAAGAAGAGGCAGGCTGAGTGCTTGTACTGAGCGTTGTTGGCTTCGTGCCACCATTCGCCCAGTAGGATACAAGAGCGTCTTCCATCTTCTCCGGGTCAGTGTAGGCTTCCATTGCTTCGAATTCGGCACACTTCTCGTAGATGTGCTCCAGCTCGTCATCATGGTCATTGATGTCTTTGGATCTATACTTCTGCTCCATAGGGTCGATGAACCTGGTGGTCTCTGGATAACCCCAGTCTCCGAGGCTGCTGACGTTGAAAGCGGCCATCATGTCGTGATCTTCATGAATGAGATTGTGGCAGTGGAACATGTAGACACCATCGTAAGGAGCATATCGGGCGATGACCGTAACGACCTCATTTTCGCCGAGGAGGACGACGTCCTTCAAAGCCTCTTTCTCGTACGGCAGAACGCCGCGCTTGCCTTTGGTACGAGACAAGATCTGAAAATCGACCAAGTGGATGTGGACTGGATGACTCCATCCACCACTGGAGTTCTCAAGCTCCCATACCTCGATGGTACCGCGCTTAGGTTTAGCTAAAATGCGGTTGTTGACGTCAGCGAAGGTGACACCATTGACAGTCCACTCGCCACCGGTCCTGCCAAATTTGAAGGATTTGTCGATTCCGGTCTTCTTTGGTGGAAAAGGAACCGTGCGTAATGCACTGGGGAGATCTCCGTTGCCAGCTGTGCTTGTGACTTCCTTGCCGACAACAAAACGCATGACCTTGTCGGTACTGTTGTAATCCTCATCGTGTTGGACATCGCGGCCATTCTTAAGGGTGACGTTCTTGCCGGCATACGCGCTGAAGTCGATAACGACCTCCCAGCGTTCAGCCATTGAAATCTCAAGGTTGTCACTTTGTACGGGCTTGGTCATCAAGCCCGTGTCGGCGCCAATAACGTGGAATTTAACCTTCTTATTTTGGTCGTCTTCGAAAGTGAGCTTGAATGCACGGCTAATGGAAGTGTCGAGAAACCGGAGACGGTACTTCCTGGGTTCCACTTTGTGGAAAGGCCACGGCTGACCATTGACGTGAATAACGTCACCCCAAAGCGACACCCTTTCGTCCTTAGGGTCAAACAAGGTCCCGTCTTTGTTGTATTGCTTCGCAGCCAAGGCAAGTGGAAGATCGTATTTACCAGATGGCAAGCCCAGAGCGTCCTCAGCAGGGTCGTGCAGGATATAGAAACCCGCTTGGCCAAAGTAAGCATTCTCTGCTGTGTGATGGATAGCATGGTCATGATACCACAAAGTCCGCGCGTTCTGTTTATTGGGATAGTCTAGGGAAGTTCAGTGCC
Organism: Parafenestella ontariensis; assembly: GCA_021596325.1. Lineage (NCBI taxonomy): Eukaryota > Fungi > Ascomycota > Dothideomycetes > Pleosporales > Cucurbitariaceae > Parafenestella > Parafenestella ontariensis. The sequence goes on from JAKGDA010000003.1 coordinate 1,376,300, forward strand.
ATGCATTAGGTGTATTGGTAATGATTGTTACTTACAGTAATCCTTGTACTGGCCAGGCTTAGTAGTGTCTTCAGCCCATCCATCAAATGCTGCTCGATTGTACGATCCGTGAAGATGAACGGAAAGGTCTTTGTCACCGTGGTTCTTGAACCTTACAATGGCCTCTCGGCCCTTGGTCATCCGGAACGTAGGTCCTGGTGAGATACCATCATATCCCACAAGTCTGGCTGGCTTCAACCCGGGGTACACCTAACACGAGGTCAGCTATGTTACGTCTCGGAGAACGGAAGAATAACACACCTGTTGCTCAAATGGCTTGACATCGACCTCGTAGAAGTCGATCTCGTTACCCGTGGTGTCATTTTTGTAGGTGCTTCGACGGTCAGCAATGATAAGCCCATGGGGAGAAAAGTATTACTATGTCTTAACCTTGTCAACGGGGATAGGTAATGGATTCTGAAATATCTGTTTGTATTCTGGACTGAGCCACTTGGTATCTCCAGCGAGTGCCGGCGATGCCAGAATGACAGCTGCTCCAACGATAAGATGGTGTCTCATGGTGCAAGAAAAAAATCCGAAGACCTAAAAGTCTTGGACGAGCTAATCCTTAGTGACTGAGCAAGTATGAGGGACTTTGACAGATGGACGTCGTAAGAAGAGCGCCATTGTAGAATTTATATCCAAAGAGCCACCCTCAACGAAACCTCAGTCTTTGCAAAGGGCGCCGTTTAGAGGTTCTGGAGCAGTCGCCACACTTGATCGTCCACATCCGTATCAAATCGATATCCACATTCGTATCGAGTCGATACCCACATAGGCTTCAGGTCGGCGTCTGGGGCACACAAACTTTCATGACTACTAGTCGGCATGGTCGCAATTCTCGCTTGGAAGCATGAAGTCTCGCTATACAGTAGTGTGGTCCAAGCCACTCCCCGCAAGGCCTAGCAATATGGAAGCGATGGCTTGAGGGGCTTGATTGTGAGTAAGGGCTAGGGAGGTAGACTGTGTATGTTAAGCGTTGGGCTGAAAGTAGATGACAACGCCAGCTCAATGGTACCAGTAGACCCTGTATTCTGCAACATGTGAATATCGAGACCCTAGAGCATATCCGCCAATGCCAAGCTGGGTGTTCGCGATCCCGTTCAAGGTCTTGTAAACTCCTTTGTTATCAACGCTGCGGATAGTTCCGTCTTTGCTCTACTCGGCTCTTTGTCATCGTGCACCATCTCCATAGGTGAGTGAGAAACTCACCGCAGGCAAAGTGCAAAGTAAAATAGGGTGTAGTTCACTCTGAACAAAAGCCAGATGTGGTAAAGTGTAGCGAGTGTGGACCAAAGAGGAAAATTTGAGGCGTACACATGGCTACTGTGAAAGCAAGGGGTACCTCGCCTGTCTGAAGTTTGACATACCTGGTAAGACAGGAGATAGGCAGTGTGAAAACCTCGTACCTCCACTTCCATGATCTATTCTGGTTTTTTGAATCGATTGTTGCTGCTAGCATGCGCACCGTCTTGACAAGCTGAGGTGGGCATCGGTTGGCTCCAAACCTTGATCTATTTTGAACATGGCGCGCCATATATAAGTAAGACTGCTGCGGGCATCCCGCGGAGCTTCGTGCTCAGAGCTGCGAGTGCTTGACATCAGAGGTGGTCGTTGGGAGATGTGGGGTGGATGCAGGTCTAGACTGGATCTAGTTGATCGGCGCTATCACTAGTTTCCGGCTGATCACTGCACACACGTGATGCAAACCCCTTAGCCGCCTCGTTTACGTGCAGACACGAAGAGGCTGTCCACTGCAGACATGCACCGTCAACACGACTATTCCATCACCCTGTGGACGTGCACACTCAATCATGCGGTGCCGTGCCTGAGATACCATAGGTACTGAGCTGCCACTTCGGCCATGAACAGCTGTCCGTTTGAGAGCAGTGCAATTGCGAGTCAGTTTCAACAAGCTCACAGAGTTACAGAGGTCTACCCCACAGTATATAAACATCGACAGTTGAAGAGTTGGAGACCCAGATCAAGCTAGCTTGGCTCCTGACCTCGGTAAAATACTTTCGGAATCGACCGTTGGAGTAGCGTTTTCAGCCAGCAACTTTCCAGTAAGCCCTTGTCGCACAAGCGTACGCGAGAACGTAGGGCGAGGATGATCCATGGTTGAGTAGAACATTCAGCCCTAGATTCCCAGGCTTCGGTTGACTTTCTTCAGCCACTCCATGATGGGTAGCAGATCTTTCGAGTCGTTTACTGAAGGTCAAGGGTCTGACCGGCATTTTGTAGGTCTTTTCACGCCCCTTTTGGCAGCCATTGCCTTTTCTTGGCTCTTCACTTCAAATGGTTATCTTCTTCAGGATCCTCGAATTACCCCGCAGCGTATCTGATGGTTCATTGTCTTTCCTTTGCGCAGTCAGCTCACTTTCACGTCTTCTCGTTAGGGTCACGGAGGATGCCTTCATTCAATATTGGCTTGCAGATTGCCAAGGCCGTCGTCCATGATCCTAAAGCTTAGCCTTCGACAAGACTAAGAAGATACAAACAACATTAGCGTGGGATCCCAAAACCCATGGAGACGAACTGCCGTGTCTGATGACCTGTTCAGCCCTGCATGCCGGCGATGGTGATGGCTTCGATTCCCTCGCCCTGAACATATGAGGATACTCTTGCACAACATCTGTACCTGGGCGTCAAACGTAGCACCAAGATGAGTCCGTAAGTCTCAGATGAGTGCATACAACGAGCAAAATTGGACGCTGGTGATTAGGGGAGTGGACGTTCAGAGTCTGCCTTTATCGGCCCGTCGCTGTACAGACTGAATACGACACTGCTTCGTGGTGCTTCTCGATCACATGTGACAGCGTTCTCTAACACATCGCATACCACTGCACGTACCTATTTTCTCAACTTAGGAGAGAGTAGCGTTCCTTCCCTTCTCGCTTGGCCAGGCACGCAAGAGGATAACCAGCAGAGGTTTCAAGCAGACTGATAACCCGAAATGGGTAGACTTTGATATCAACACATTAAGACGCACGAATAGTACGCCCTGCAGACGCCTGGTTTCCTCTTTTGGTGTTAACGAACGACAATGGCAATGAAGAACACCAATGTAGCTCTCCAATGGCGCCTCTTTAACGCCGGCAAGTCTTCAACAATGCAGCCAAGGCCTGTACTAGTTCAGTCAATAATGCTTGAAAGAAAAGCCAAGCATTTACCAACGTTCTGGATTGCTACACTGCGCTAACCATGTCAGGTAGACATGGAGAAGCCTCTTTCTCCCACTCTCGCGATGGGGAGTTCTAAGATGCACTCTTGTTACGAGACAGTGCGAGTAGTTGCCCACCTCAAGGATAGGTTCAATATACTGCAACTTCTAGTCCATGATAGTCGCTCCTTTGAATACATCTTCAGCCACTTTAGCTCATAAACACCTCCCCATCCCAAACCCCAATATTCACCGTAGACCCTTCCTCTTTACCCACTCCATCAGCCCATTTGTCCACCAACTCAACTACATGTCCCCTCTTCAACAGCCCTCCCTCCTCGTCGACAATAAGCAGCGTAATCAACCACTCCCCGCTCGCTTCCATATCAATCATTGGATGGTCTTTTGGCTGCGCTTCGACACCTGCCCAGCGGTATAGCGAGGTATATAGTCTCAGACCCGCTGGTGCGGCGGCGAAATGCTCGACAAGGGAAGTTTGCAGCGTCTGCGGGATGTCTGAGGCAGGCGGTGTGGATGAAGAGACTTTTACGCTCACGCTGATGAGAACGGAATGTGGAGCTGAGGGCGTTGATCCTGCTTTCGAGGTATGCGAAAGAGGGAGGTTCTGATAGGAGTCGATTGCTCTGGCTGCTCCTGGTTTATCTGTTACATGTCATTAATTCCAAGTCTTCTATGTTGTGCTATCAAGAAAACCCGTCTCCATTTCTACTTCCATTCGTCTCTCGTACCGCTCACTGGGAAGTAAATAAGAAGAAGTAACGACTTACCGCCCACACTACCACTTTCAACCTCCTCCAAAATCGCAAACCTCGCATCCACGATATCAAAAACCATCGCCTCTCTACCACCCCCATTCCCTTCCCTCTCAGCATACCCAACCCCCTCCTCTCCCTCCCCCAGAACCCTCCCCTTCTCCAAATTCAACCGTCTATCAACATCATAATACACCTGACTTTGAAAAACCCCCACATCATCAACAATCAACGTGTACAAGTACGCATTCCCATCACCATCCGCGTCACCTTTACTGTTTCGCGCAACGAACCTCAGACTCCTCGTCATGCGGCCTAACTCTGGGTCGTCGGGCATATTCAACATGTCGCGGAAATGCAGTTTCGTCCAGCGGAGAAAGGTTGCGGAATCTGTGGGCGAGGGGGTGTGCAGACGGGGGTGGACGAGCATGATGCCTGGGTTGCGGCGGTGGTGGGAGGGGGAGGGGGTTGAGGGAGGCATTGTTTGCTACGGTGAGTTTGAGAAGGAGGTAGGGTGGAATATGATGGGAAGGGAGGGAGGTGGTAGATATGGCGTTGTTGAGGATTAGAGTTGGACTTGGAGTTTGTCTTTCTCAGAGAACACCTTACACAACGATCCCTAATCTCAATGCTTAGAAATCTTAGAAAAATAAGGTAATTCAGTAACAGCAGATATTTTCATCTTCTTATACACTCCCCTCCCCTGCGTAAGCCTTGGAGACGCGCATTCTGACTAAGCTGTGGAGTTCCGACCGTGCAGCAACGTGCATCTGCACCATTACGCCCCGTCCCGATACGTTGGGCCAGCAATTTGTGAATCATTGGATGGGCACTGAAGCAAATTGAAACATACATATGTAGACAACCCGCATACGACGAAGTTGGGCGCTTAGCGGCTGCTGACTTGCATTGATGTGGATGAACGGTGAAAGATGGCTTGAAGACTTAGATACTGACTGGGCCTACTTTGCCGGACATCGTTTTGGAAGGAGAAGATCAGGTCGCTCAGTTCAATCAGTGGCCAGTCGACTACAGTATTCAAACAGTTGCTATTCATAGCTCTACAAGTGCTACACAAATCACGACACTAACGGCCGAGAAAAGTCTCCTTCCATGTGCAGATAGTAACATCCACCGCACAATCAATAACTCCAATCTTGCACCGATCCTCGACCAACGTGGTAATCGCAAGAAAACACACCCATGATATCCTGACCCGTCGCTTGATGCAGTATCCTGCCTGAACGCCATATATCCGCCGGATATCTTGTCCCCTATGAAAAAGGCCTATGGCGCAGGCGGTCGAAACTCCTCACTTCTTGGGTACTCTTCTTATCTGTCTTAGATACGTCGTGCCGTTGCACGACTAGTACGACGACTGCCGCATCAAATGAAGGAAAATCGTACACTTTTCAGTCTCGATCTGATCTTTTGCGTTACCGGTCTCTGGTTGACCTTTGCGGTCTTTCTCTGCAACAATTTCTACCTCGATGCGGTTGACACCACCAACAAGCTTTGCCTCGAAGACTGGCTCGCCTTTCTTCTTGCCACCTTCGTAGCCGGGGCCGGGGCTGCTACCGTCAATCCCTGCGGTAACGGGGACGCGGTTGACTTCGAGGGTTCGGTTGCCGTTAACGGTAACGAAGAGGCGGTAGAGGCGGCTTGTAAGAGCGATAGGAACTTTAGGTGTGATTTGGAGATACGAGTTTGTCGGTGAGACGACGATGGTAGCACTGTGCGCTGTCTTCTGCTTGTGGGCGAAGATGTCGACAGACCATGGCTTGGCTAGATTGAGCGCGGGATGTGTGTTCAATGTGATCTTCGGGATCAGAGCTTCGTCAATACCTAGTTGGCAGTTAGCACAGGACTCTGGCGCAAAGTTTGGGTCTACTCACTCTTCAAAGGCACCTTCCTGAAGCTATCGACACGAGGCGTTGAAGGAGGGACATAATAACTTGGTGGCTGGTATGGAGCGTTAAAAGGACCCGCCTGTTGGCCGATGCCGTTCGGGTGTGGACTGCCGCTTGCCGGTCGGGCCAATGTGTGCGGTGGAGCCATAACTGGTAGTGGTGTTTGTGCTGGTACGCTGAGACGCTGATCCTGGCTGTCCGATCTGGTACTTGCTGGCCTAATGGCACTCAGTGCAGGAGACTGCACATCCTGCTTAACACCATTGACCGCTGCCGGTGATCCTACCGTCCTTGTCTGCACAGCGGGAAGTGCTGCAATAGAAGCAGAGGCGCCTCTGGTCCCAGTGAACGGGTTCGCCGACGCTGAAGGTGTTCCGGCCTTGCCTGCTGATCCCGGCCGTGATGAACGATTGCCGTTCATGCTGTCGAGGACATGCCGTTGCTGCCGGTGGAGTGCCTCGCTATCCACAATAACGCCAGGCGTAGCAGAGCTCCGCGCAGCTGGAGTATTAGGGTCGGATCCAGGACTCTGTCTAAGCTTAAGCTTCAGCTGCTGCTTAGGGGCTGCGGCGGCGCTCGACATGTTAAGTTTGAGTTTCGGCTGCGGCGGCTCATCGACTTTAGCTTTAGCTTCCCTGAGCTTCTTATGGAATATTTCCTTCTGCTGTCAGTATACGTGGATAGGCATGGTCGATGGATCGCACATACCTCGAGCTCCAATGAGAGATTGTAGATGTCGCTCCCGTCTTCGTTATAGATCCGAGCGTTCTTCCAGATCAGGCTCACTGCATTCTCAAAGGCATCCCAGCTTTTGAGGAGTGTATGTCCGGTTGGTGCTTCGCGCCCCACCACACCGCGAACCTTCTTCTGGACGGCGGTCAACGACATGGGGTCCTTAATCAGCTGGTAGTAGTCCTTCAAGGCCCGACTGGGCAAGTTCTGGAAAGGCACGAAGATCTGCAGGCCGCCGCTAAACTATGTGTTAGTAAGGAAGCACAGCTGGGACGAGTGTAGTACTTACTCCTCATAGTCGATGAGCTCTTTCAAAATCTTCTCCTGTGCCTGCTGAAACGTCTTCCCAGTGTACTCTGGGTTGTCATCGTCCTCGTCTGGGGCAGCAGATGCCGTATGTCGAAGCTTCGATGGCGCAGGAGTGGCCGATTGTGCGATAGCAGCCGCTCGTCGAGGTCGCTCGGTAGTGTCTGGGGTAGCTGCGGGCGTATGCGCAGCTCTCGGCGTCGACGCAATCCGTGGGATTGGCTTTCCTGGGAGAGAGTTCTCTTCGCCAGGCACAGGCGTAGCTACTGCAACATAGTTGTTGTCGCGATAGGCCGGGTTATGCTTGACCATCCAATTCGATGCCGTCTTCCGTAGCCGTTCGGCATCCTCGTATATGAGCGACTTCTTGTCGTTGTAGGATTTCGCGTTGTTGACGAGGCGCTTGCAATCGCTTTCGACTTGGGCGAGGCTCGTGTACCCTCCGCTCTTGAGCTTGTCCTGAAACACGGCATATCAGCATTGAGTCCTCGAGAATTAAATAACAATAAACAATAACGCTGCCGCTGCTGTGCCGGAGGCTGGGTAGTTTCGTATAATATGGCTTGAAGCTGCTTGGAGGCGTGCTTTGGCGAATGGTGGTATGTAGTAGGCTCAGCACACGAGGAATAGAATATGTAGGCGTACCTCGATAGTGTCTATAGCAATGGGAAGCTTGATATGCTCGTAGTATTCGGGGAGTTCGGCCTACACGCGGTATGTCAGTGCGGTCGAGGCGGGGAGCGCAGAGGAAGTGTACCTTGTTGGGGAGTGTCAGGAAGTGGCTTGCGATCGGGCGTCCGCTGCGAGTTGTCAGTGACGAGGTCTTCAGATACTGGCGGCACAGTATGGAAGCTGCCCTGGGCGAGGCTAGTGACAAAGGTAGGGCACGTACGTCTTGTCTTTGGCCTGCTTCAAGCTCTCTAAGAACTTCAACCCTTGGGTTGTCGTCCACTCGGGCGTCTCGGAGTTCGTATTGGTCTCGGCCTGCACGCACGCGATCCATTATTAGCCATCATTTCCAGGTGTAGGTATATCTTTTATCGACTGTATTCGCATGTATCGCCGGCGGAGCGCGTGCGGTGTTGGTGGTCGACATGGAGGTGCCGGCGGAGGTGGAGGGCTACTCGTCGAACCCCCCCAGAGTGTCGCGCTCCTCAACCAGCAGCCATCCCGCATCGCAACCGACGCTGTTCACGTCTCTCCGAACCACCGCCGACGATGCAATCAACACTTTTGCAGGCTGCACGTACCGGTACTTTCTGTCGCTTCGCAGGGCGACTGTCGTTGTCACCCACTGCAGCGCTGGCGGCCTTGCGCTTGGCCGCGCTCTCCATTTCGACTGGTTTCGTGATCGCGTAGTCTATCCAAGCGGATACCAAGGGTCTTCGATGCAGGGGAACGTCGTGTCGGGGGTGCAGTGAATTGCGCGTTGCTTTCTTAACCCGTGGACGCGCCTCAGCCAGTCTAGGGTTGCATCTCCAGATTCGCCAAGAGCGCACGGGCCTCATCACCCGTTCACAGCAGTCACCACCAAATCCGACCAGTCCATAGTACCAAGGCTACAGCATCAATTGAAAGCCGCTCACAAATATCAATGTAAATGTCTAGGTAATAGGGCCTGGCTGCTGCCTTCCAGGGTATCCAGCCAATAACGAGACCCTCCGCTAATGCCGCAGCAAACCCAAATATGTTTGTAGACCATTTTCAAGAAAAGTAGACGTTTGACCTCGTCATCATTTCTTTGCTGACTCTGCAGCCTTCCTCTCAAATTCCTTCTGAGCCTCCTGCTCTTTCATCTCACGAACCTTGGCCAGAACGACTTCCCGGAAAATGGCTCCCTTGGCGATCCTGCTCAGACGTCCAGGACCTTTGCCAGTGCCAGTGGTAATATTCTCCTTTGTTGTTAGAGCCTTGTCGGTACTGTGGGCTGCGATTGCCTCGCCTGCAGCCTCGCGGGCATTGGCTGGCACATCTGCTTCTCCAGGAACCGCCTCTTCGTCGTCCTCCTGCATCTTGAGCGCCTCAATACGGTTCGCAAGCTTGACGAGCTCGATACCACGCTTGAGGCGGGCCTTTGCAACGTATGCGCGGATTTCTGGCAGCAAGTTGTGGTCGCTGGCAGTCTTTCCGCTGAGCCACACGTGCTTCAAAGCGTCCTGTAATCGTTAGCTGTGAACTATAAGAGTACTGTAAATTCGTCGTACCTCGCTCGTCGGTCGCTTGTTGGGATCTGGCTCCAGGAGTTGCTTGATGAACTCTTTGGCTTCTGGACTGACTTCCTTCCAGTAGCGCTCGTGGAAGATGACCCGACCGTTCTTGCACTCTTCAATCAGGTCTGCGAGATTCTCCGAGCGGAATGGCGAGTATCCACAAAGAAGGGTATATGTAATGACGCCCATGGACCACATATCAACGGGCTTTCCATGACCTTTCTTGAGCATGACCTCGGGAGCAGCGTATCCGAACGAGCCAGCCATTGTGGTCAAGACTTCGCTCTTGGAGTCGAGCATCTTTGCAATACCGAAATCGGCAAGTACGAGGGAGGAGTTGGGGTCGCGTGTGAGGTAAAGGAGGTTCTCTGGCTTCAGATCTGTGCGTGTCAACACGGCCAATGCATTGGGTGGATCAGTACATACCTCTGTGGACAACGTTGTTCTGGTGTAGGTAGTTGACGGCCTCAAGCACTTGTCGGATCGTCTCGGCAGCGTCCTTCTCTGTAAACTTTCCCTTCTCGCAAATGCGGTCAAACAGCTCTCCTCCTGTCGCCAATTGAGTCACAATGTAGTACTTGTCCTGCCAGCTGTCAGCTCACGAGCTCCGTGAATGTTGCTCGTTATGAGCGTACCCTCGACTCGAACCAGTCGTGGAACTTGACAATGTGCGGGTGCTTCATGCGTTGCAGCATCTCCAGCTCGTCATAGACCATCTGCTCGTTTCCACGAACATTCTTCTTCAAGATGATCTTGACGGCGACCTTGCCCTCAGGGCAGTCGGCCTCTCTAACGATACCATATGTTCCGGCGCCCAGTGTTTTTCCGAAGCGGTATCGCGATCTGCAATTGTTGAGCTTAGCATTCGTTGGTTCCGCGGGGTGTAGAGCAGGGTACGAACTTGCGATCATAGCTGTCAGGCTGACCGTGCAGCTTGTTGAGCATGTTTGTCACTGCCACAGCGCGTTAGTATCTCAGGTTTGAAAGAAAAGCACAAAGCTCGAGGAAGAAGCAGTACTCATTATGGGCGAAGCTGTCGCCGTGACGGGACTGCTGTGCTGTCCTTGTGAGGCTGAGAGTGAGATTGAGGTGCCTATCAGGCGCGTCCAGCTGATGGTGGGGTCGGTGAGGGGTAGGTGGTCAACAGTAGGTAACAATGCTTGCGAATGAAGAAAAGACAATTCGAGAAGGAGATTGGAAAAAAGGAGGCACAAGGGGTGTCAGCACGAGTCGCTCAGCGTCTTTACGAGTTGCTCAGAGTGACCCTGCGGCTGTGGGGCAGGCGCACTCGCTGGTCGTCTCCGCCTTGTGTGCGGCTTGCGACTGTGTTTTGAGGCGCAGCGCCATTGGCTCCAGAGCTAGCTGGGCCACCCTCCATGCCTGAAAAGGCCGTGTTTGTAAGGCTCGATATAAAAAGCGGCTGTCCTTTATACTAATCCAGGTTAGACGTGATGAAGTGGCAGATCGCAGGGTGTTCAGTGTTAGGCAGAACCAATTGATCGGACACCGGTGGCTGTTGCACGTTTCGAACTGTGGAGCGATAAGTTTGCACAGTGTCCGTCCCCTTCGCATTCAAACACTTGTCCAATTTGGGAATAATGAAATCGTCCAGACGTTCGCGTTGGAAAGAAGCTTCAACGGCCATGCTGCCAAGCGAGAAGGAGCCGTCCTGGGAGCTACCAGGCGAGGAATGAGAACAGGGACAGGGTCTGGGTGGTTCGAAATAGCTACGTCACGCATCAATGGCCATACATAAAACCTGATCGATAGCATATCACTTCTCTATTCTGCAACTTCTCCTCGAGACAGCTGCCCCGAAATTCTCTCTGCACAACTGTTACTCCTTCACACCTAGCACAGACCACTCTGCACAAATCATTACCATGGCTATCGGAATCTTCACCATCCTGGCCGGCCTCGTAGCCTTGGCCGGCGCATACCTCTACTTCTTTGGCATTTCGCCAGAGACCAAGCGCAAGCTCGAGAACCAGGCACTCAAGACGATGGGCGAGAACAAGATGTCCTACATGGCCAAAGGTGAGTGTCTCCCCCGCTGCCCCCATTGCAGCATCCTAGGAAGGCTACATGCCTCCCTTCATTTGAACCACCACGTGCTAACACACCACTTCAGACACGCTCAACAAGATCCCCACCTCCGATCAAGAAGACGTCCAGCAGCTCAAGAAGGGCGTCAGCAACCTCGCAGGCGGAGCCATGCAGAATCCTCTTGGAGAACAAGCTGGTGAAACCACGGACAGGCTGACGAGCCCATTGACTGGTCGCTAATGCCTCTGTCTATGTAGTCCGAGCGGCGACCCAGGTTTGGGATACGGCTCAGATCTACTCGAAGAGCGCACTGGAGCGGGTTTCGACGATGACGGCGAAGTCGAAAGACAAGGCTGTCGAGAAGACGCAGTGACGGCATAACGATGAAATACATGGACGCAATATTGGGCGTCTCCTTAATGTTCCTTTGGGTCTTCTTGGAAGGGCGTTCGCGGTATCGGTCGTGGTCTCCGTCCCTACCATATGTGTCACGACCACGATGTCGCGCGGTGCCTGACGGTGACCGCTTTCTTGTATGAATATCATGAATGTTTCCTAGTAATGCTCATCTCTCATGTTTACTCAACCCAAGCCAATGCTCCCTGTCCACAGTCCCCATGCGATCCCTTCCCACCCTAACACGATTCCCCAAAACACGATTTGAAAGCTTGTCTTCCGCGTCTTGTGTTGGAAAAAATGCATCCCTGCAAGCGCTCCCGGCCACCCTCCTGCCGCTGCCAGTAGGTGCAGTGTCACTTCCTTGACTCTCCACTCCAGGTTCCTCGCCTGCATCTTATCATAGCCATAGTAGAGAAAAGTGACACCGCTCAAGAGACAAGTATACGCGATGGGCAGGAGGGAGGCGTGCGTGGTGTAGAGACGTAGTAGGGTTATGGAGGGGAGTATGAGCGAGCTTATTCCGGAGGCTGTTGCGAGGGTCCAAGGTCGGCGGCGGGGTTTGGGGCCTCGTGGTGGCATTATTCGAGCTACAGAAGCATCGTGAGGGGCCGAGAATGAGGGTTAAACGAATGTTGGAGGAAGAGTGACGACGCGAGCGGGCATGACGCGTGTGAGGTGCCCTGTCGATCTCCCGCTGATATATTACGCTTAGGCAAAAATGGTATAGTGCACGTAAGTCATGAGCCATGCCTACGGGTCCATAACGCGCTCGTGTCCTTTCAATCCTTCATCTCAGTCTTACTATGCTACATACTCATGCGAGGTCGACCCAGGTGCACAGGAGAAACTACAATCGGCGTCGCGTTGTAAGTTGTCAATTCCAGCTTTGGACGCGATGAAGTACACCAGAGCGCGCTGCTAGAAATACGTGAGGCGCTTCGCCAACTACAAGAATATCCTCCTACAAGTCCACCATGTGCGTAAAGAGCGAAGAGTTGGGTGACGAAGAACCCTAGAAGATGGCTCCGAAAGAGGCATCATTGGGGTCACAAGCGAGTTTGAACAGAAGGCAGCCAGATCAAATAGCTGCAACTCCAGTTTGTTGTCGAAGATTCTGCAACGTCCCGGATATGATCAGGTGTTTTGTGCTCAGTTGATCAAAAGCTCTCTGCCGCTGTGTGATGGTTTCAGTACTGCCAATAACTAGGAGCATGGTCGCCACTAGTTGTGTAGCCATACTGATATATCCAAACATGACCGAACCGGCTTCTTCCAAGCGTTGTGTCGCCATAGAGAGGACAGCTGTTAAGATGCTGAATCCAAGGAGCCAACGGAATGTTTGAGGACACCAAACGGGGATGTCGGGCTGGAGCTGGCGGTTCCGTTTGACGAGGGGGATGACTATGCAGAACACACCGAGAATACTGCCAAGGCCTTGGGAGATGCTCGCATAGAAGTTATCGTCATAGGACGAGTTGGATTCCTGGGAGGGGGATTGATTCTGCGCTTTCCATGCCGCAAGACCGGCAGTGCTAGTACTTCCTACAATAAGAGCAACGAATACAACGTAAACGATGGTCCTATTAATCATCCAACTGTTCATTGTACTTCGTAGAACTCGGTAGTTGATTTGGGTCTTTCTGATGGCCGGTGCCAGAACTGATAAGTGTACGTCTTGATGCGCAATAACCCCCCATGGTCGTCTTTGGGTCAGCCGACTCAGTGTCTTGTCAATGCCAGTAGACACACTCCGGGTATCTTAAATCTCATCTAGCAGACTGGCATTTGTGTTGTTGGGGGTTTCATCATTAAGGCTGGCTCTGTCTGCCCGTATAAGATCTTTAAAAATGTCTTCTGCTATGTTCTCGACATTTGGCGACTTTACATCGACTGGAACCCCTAGTAAGGAATCACAAGAAGGCAGTTCATCAGCTGCATGTGATGTCCTTGCGCTATTACCACTCGTTTTATGTTAGCCGTGATCTTGTTCTCTTTAGGGTAGAAACCTTACAGAAATGTGGTGTCCTTCGCCATCTTGAACTCTACTTGCTTCTGAATACCACGACGTACACCATCAAGCCGCTGCCGTAGATCCTCGATCTTCCTTAGGTACCATGGTCGCATAAGCCGAGTCGCGTAGGTGTGATCATACTTCTGCCTAATTTGGTTCGATTTTGATGTGATATCTTGGAGCTCCTCCATTAAGGCTCGCTCTCGTTTTATTTGGTTCTCATCTTTACTAGAGGAAACATATGTAAGGAGAACTTCTACTTCATTTGTCGTCTGTTGAAGCTCATGTGCCAGTGGATGCAATGGTTTCTGAGATCCGAAGAGGAGAGATGAAACGCCCATTACTAAACCGACGCTGTCCGCCATGATGGAGTAAAGGAGCGGCTTGCACTCGATAGTAGATGCCGATCGAGAAGACGTGGAGATGAGCTTAACAGGGAAAGTGCATTCATGTGCGTAGCCTTGGGCTGAATATGTAACCACCAGCCTGGGGTTGTGCACAAGGCATTGCCCCCACCGTCGCTACTTGCATGCTTCGATGACCAATCGATAAGTCACCGAACAGAGGCGCTGTCAACACATTGAAATTGGGTATTCTGTCCGTTAGGCGCATCCTCCGGTGACATCGTGAAGAATGAAGTGCGGTATGCCGACGGCTACGACGGGTCCTGGAGTATGATATTGCTTCGGAGGTTTTTCCTGGCATAACATATCATTCTCGCAGCAGTTGTTGATGCATGTGAGGTCATCAACATTGGAAGGCAAAGATGCGAGAGGTGTAAATGTTGGAAGGTAGGGTATGGGAGGAGCGACCTGGACGTCTTGATTACATAAGGCCTAGCAGATGCTCCTACGTCTCACCGCAAACTTCTACTGACTTCGTCAAAGCTTGTTATTAGTATGCCGTTAATTTTCCCCACTACAACGTTGTATCATGAAGTTCAAATTACTCAACCGTTAGTTCTTTGGACCCTTGCCTAATTATCTCGGCTTCACCCATGTCAACGCCAATTTCCGAGCATCCTGAGGGAATAGTGGGCCAACCATGAACATGCCGGCGTCCCGAGATTATCAACAATTCATGGAAGCAGATACTAAGGCCTGGACAAAAAGCTTGAATTGATCGGAAATTTGACGCTGATTGATTTAAGAAATTAAACACTAAAAACTACCAAAAAGCCACCACTATTGGCTTGGGAAGCGAAGCACCAGAAGGCAACAATGCAAGCGTGAACACATAACGTAGCCGACGTAATTGACACAGGCGCACTACATACAGATCGTACAACAAAGTACTCTTTATCAGACAATCAGCGTCCTCCTTCAGCAGCTACTCTACCTAACAAAAGGCAAAGCGTGCTTAGGTCAGGGCAGCGACGCAGCCGAAGTTCTGCTCGACGTTGAGGGCACCGGGCTCCTTCCAGCCATCGTTCTGGAAGGAGAACAGGCAAGCCTCCGCGCCAACCTTCTCCATGATCGTCTTCATAGCAATCTTCTGCTGCTCAGGACCAGCGATAGCTTTGCCGTTGGCATCACCAGCGTTGGGCCACCCAATCTCGGTGATGTACTTGCCCTTGGCAGCAGCACCGGGGCAGACCTTGGCAGCCTGCTCAAGCTGTTGAGCGGCAAAGCTACCAGCCTCGTCGGCAGTGACGGACTGGGTAAAGTAGGGGTGGACCTGGACGGTGAAGACATCAATGTGGTCGCACAGTGCGGCACCCTTCTCCTCCCAGACGGCGACAGTCTCGGTGGTAGTGACGGCGATATCCTTAGGGAAACCAGCGCCCTGGAGCTGCTGGCGGACGTAGTCGATGTACGATCCGAGATCGGCGGCTTGGCAGTTGTTGTTGAAAATGCACTCGTTTCCAACAATGACCATGGCGACGCTGTCCTTAGGAGCCTTGCTCTTGATGTCCTCAAGCTGAGCATTGGCGTAGTCGGAGAAGGTACCCTTACCGCCGCCCTCGAGGAAGATGCCGTAGATGACCTTGAGACCGTACTTCTGGCACTCGGGGATAACATACTCGAAAACACCGCAGTCGGTGCTGTAGGAGCGGATGGTGGTGAAGCCGAGCTCAGAGATCTTCTTGATGTCAGACTGGATCTCGCCGGCAGTCTTGCAGTTGCCACTGTTGGCGTAGGGGGTGTAGGTGATGGCCCACTTGTCGCCGTTAGTTACGATGCGGCCACCGGAGCTATAGCTTCCAGTGGGCTTGGGCTTGTCGGCCGCCTTGGAGCTGGTAGGAGCAGGCTTGGGCTTTTCGGCAGCCTTAGAGCTGACGGGGGCAGGCTTAGGGGTGTACACCGCCTTCGAGCTCTCAGGGACTGGAGCGGGTGTGTAAACCTCCTTGGAGCTCTCAGGCTTCGGCGCAGCAGAGTAGACCTCCTTGGAAGGCTTGGCCTCCTCCGTTGACGACGGCACATAGAGTGAGTAGATGGGAGTCTCCTCAGTTTCGGGGCAAGGAGTGGAGCTAGGCTGCTCGTAGACGGTCGAGTTGGGCACAATGGAAGGCACTGAGGCAAGTCAGTCTGACGGTGGTCTTGCATAATCGTCCTCTTCTTAACCAGCTTCTGATGTTTCTATCCCATCTTCCTTCTCTTCCACACGTTCTAGACAGGTAGATTCACGTACATGCGGTCACATAGACGGTGGTGTAAACCGTGCAAACCTCATCGCTCTCATAACCACCACGTCGCATATGGAACCCAGCATGGGCCTTGTGCTGAGAAGCCACGACGGACCCGGCGAGCGCAACCGAAGCTGCGAGAATTGAGGCCTTCATCTTTCCGTTGTTTACTAATAGGGGCGGCTAGTGGCAGTGTTTATCGTGTCCGCTGAATGAGTGAAGCGGTATTATATTAAGATATTCAAACGAGTGTGACACGGCACAAAGGCCAAAGGGACTTGTCAACGAGGCTGTCGATTGCGTAACAGAAGCCTTGCGTGGCAGGAAAGAAGTCGGCCGCAAGCCGGGGGACTCTGCGCTTTTGACAGACGTGCCATGGCCCCGTGAGCGCAGCGACTGGCCTGCCTTGAAGGCGTTAGGTTAGGGGTCCTGGAGATTAACATGGGCGATGTTGTACGTAAACGGCATGGGCGCCAACCTATGGCTCCTTCGAGGCCGCGCTGCGCACAGAGCGGTTGTGTTGCGAAATTTGATTCTGGGGTAGAGTCCTGGTAGAGCCCTCATCGGTCGTGGCTCTCTCAGGGGTGCCTGGAAGTAGGCGATAAGCGGTTAGCACTCAATAGAGGCTTATCACCCGCGTCAGAGCAACTCTCATTGCACCGAGTCACTGCCGTGGGTGACAAGATAAACAAGCTGGCCCCTATGACATCGTCGCAGCTGGCTCCTGTGTTATTATTGACTGGTGTCCAGCAATCTCCGCGCGCAAAGGCCCTCGTGTTGCTAATGACGCCGCGCCGAAAAGCTCTCATTTCATCAAAGCGACGGCAACAAACATCAGCAGCAATCACACGCACCCTCGCCTCGACGGCCAACGGCTAATCTTGTGCAGCTCTCACAAGGCGGAACCATGGTCCCAGCGTCGACAAATGCAGGTACAGAGCGGCTCGTGCTAGGCCTTGCACGTCCCCCCTGCCCGACTTCGCTATCATTGGCCCATTTTTCCATCCAGAGCATTGGACTTTCTGATTTGTGGTACGTGCTCGTGTTCACAATTCATGAGCGTGGGTGTGGCGTTGCCGCGGGTGATGAATGTCTGAAAAGTCATTAAACTCGGCGTTGCTCCTCCGGGGGATTCGGATGAGCGCTGGTCCCTCAACACCAAACAGTTTCCTTCACGATGCTATTCCAGGGAAATGCGGGCCACGAGCATACCCCATGCTATGGCTTGCTGTCGCAGTGCGACATGCATCTAGAGGATTTTTATTATTTTATTCGCTGTGCGCGCCTCGCAGGATGAAGGCGCCGAGAGCTGAGCATCTTGGATGCTTGGGTTGTATTGGCGAGACCTTTGCTTGCCGCTCCTGAAGCTAAATTTCCCGAGCGAGGCAAGATGAAGATCACACGACCACGGTACACAATTGAGAAGAGTATAGTAGTAAGGGGAACTGTTTGAAGGCAACCAATTAATTCCAGCTAGCGCTTGACCATTTCCTGGGGCGCATAGAAAGCCAGCGCGAAGGTAAGTTTAGTATGGTAAGTCTAAGGCCACCCTTCATCGTCAAGTCAGTCATGGGTGCGCAGTCTCATTTCCCGAAGCGCAGTCTTCGTAACAGTTGCTTGAATTTATTCAACGTGATTTCTTAGCATGCTTCGTGGAACGACTCGTCACATACCGGTCACTTATTCGTCGAGTTGAAATCATCTCTTTGCTACCATTGCAATACACTATGTTCTTACATTCATCTACTTACAAATCCATTTCCATCAAACCATCCAAACTTATCATCCTATCCCTAAAGACCCAGACCTTGCTGGCCCTCATAGTAATGCGCCTTGAACATATCCGCGAACTCCTTCGACCCATTCGCACTAAAATGGTTCGTCTTCCCTCTCAGTGTCTTCGCTGCAGACTTTGCTGCCCTTGGGAACATCTCCTTTTCATACGCCTGTACCGCATCATCCAATCCCTTCTCACCCTTGCACACCTTCACGATCTCTAGCGCGAGCACCAGCGCATCTTTCATACCTACATTGACCCCTTCTCCTGCATACGGTGTAAACACATGGGCGGCGTCACCGACCAAAGTGATCCCTGATCGTGACGGCCAGGTGAAGCCAACCGGGAGTTCATAGAGAGGTCGTGGATAGAGGCTATCTGGAGACTCGAGGATAACGCGCTTCAGGTCGTCGCTGATATCGGAGAAGTAACGTTCGACCAATTCTTTGCGTGCGGTGTCGGTGTCGCTCCAATCGATACCGCATGTCTCTAGGAAATCCTCCGGCACTCGAAGAGCAGCATAAGTTCGTAAACCTCCGTCTCCTTGTCGCTGGGCTTGGACGGCGCGACCTTCCCCGAATGCCATCATGGATCCCTCGCCGATGTACTGGACCAGCCACGGGTTCTTCTTGATATCGTTGCACGTAAACTCCACGGTCGAGATGCCAGAGTAATCCGGTTTTGTATCGATCAGTAGCTTGCGGACCTTGGACCACGCGCCATCACCACCAACCACGAGGTCAAACCCTGTCTCCTGCGTACCGTCCGCAAAGTGCAGATCGTACTTCGAGCCATCTGCACTGGACGGCACAACCTCTTGGAGCTTCTTTCCCAGCTTTACATTGTCACTCTTCAGGTTCTCGGCGAGAATATTCAACAGCATCTGTCTATCGATCTCTGGTCGTCCATCGAACTTTTCAGCCTCGTTCACCTCGTGCTTATCCACCCCGTTTTGGTCCCACAAGACCTCTCCGTCTAGGGTCAAAATCTTCATGACATCGCTCTCCGGCCGTGCGTGCTTCATGAATTGGCTCCATAAGTCGGCTTCTTTGATAGCTAATTGTCCGGATGCGGGATGTAGATCGAGTGAGCCACCTTGAGTGCGGAACTGGGAGGAAGCTTCGAAGAGGGTGAAGGGTATGTCGTGGTTTTGAAGGATATTGGCGAGGGTAAGAGAGACTGGGCCTGCGCCTATGATGGCGATGTGGAGATTGGGTGTTGTGGATGACATGATGAATTGTTGATGATATGATGGCTGTAGAACTCCTATTTCAAGTTGTTGGACGTTGCTGGCTTGGTAATTCTGATTCTTGTGGGTGAAGAATGACAGTTATGATGTGGCTTAGTGTGTAATGTAGGAATGAGAAATTGCGAATGTAAGTCGAGTGTTTGATGGACGAGGAAGCTCAAATGGTTTGATTCTTGAGTGACTGATAAAAAAGACATACATAGAAATGCCCATGTTATATATGCACTTCCACTTCGGTGCCTAATCCATCATTCATGCTGTTCGGTCGCGTACGGTGAGCTTCGGACTTTAGCCTCGTGTAGTGGAGACCTTCGGTCCCGAAAAAGCGCAAAGTCCCGCATCACCAACAGCGCCGATAAGCCGCCGTTCAGCCTCGTGTATAATTATCTCAGTTCATCAAGCAAGGCCACGTAGATCGTTGCACACTGTGGCCTATCGTCGTTCGGCACCTTACCTTCTAACGGGTGCTATTGCGAAGGTCTTGCATCGACGCTGTCGTCCCGCACTCTAGCGCTTACCTCTGTGGTCTAGGGTTGCAAACTCATCGCAGCTTAACTCGGTTAAGAATTTACTAAGACTCTGAGCGTGAAGTATGTTGGGTTCGTGCTAACCCTGCCGGTGGTAAACGCATGGAGTCATTTCTGAAGGCACCCAGCCTGGCCACGTGACTGTGAGTGCCCTAACTTCCCCACCCGAACAGTCACCACGCGTTGCTCAACATTCCTGTACCGTCCTTCGCATTCTGTCGCGATACACTCAAGTGCGCCACAAGTGTAATCATTCGGTCACCAACCTATACTCCGTAGGTACAACGACTAGGTCATTAATCTATCTTTTTCGATTTTATCTGACTACAAGATGGGTATCACAGAAGGAGGAGCTAGTCTAAACCAGGACAAAGGGCATTAACGATATACGACTACTCGATGCACGCGGCAGTCCAGAGCGCTACACGTTATGCCACCGACCCACCTTTCTGTGCTTACAACAGAAACTTGCTCTTCGGCAAGCTCGGCATCACAAGCACAGGCAAGCGATGCTACGATCATGTTCTCATGCATGGTCTCGTTGCCGATGTTACATACTGACAATAGCAACACCCGCCAAGTCAAGAGCCCCAAGTTTTATAGAGTGATAAGCGAGAGTATAAAAGCTACTGTCGACGAGTAGGCAAGTTGTCGTCACCGATAGCCTTGGTGTTGAACATGGCTTCGTAAAGGCAACACACCATGTGTGACGATTGTCCAGAGCCTGAAACTAACATGGTAATACGAGGTTGCAGGTGCGTTCTCTAGGCCAGTCGTCTACCATCACTGTACCTGCAGGTGTCGAGTACCATCCCCAACAAGTACACGAAAGACGAAAACTCAGCCTCTCTGTTCACCACTATTGACAGGCTCGCGTACGTTCCTGGGTCCTTGATGACCTTTCAACGCCAAGTACAGCTCTGAACAGCCTTTTATCACCCAAACTTGAGCTATCCCAGCATCTTCTCATTGTGGGCTTTTACTTATGCTCATCGACTTCTTGAAGCAAGCTTTGCTGTCGCTCCACTCTGATGGCTGAGCTAGCTGCAGCCGGCACTATCATAAGCATTGTCCAGCTCTTTGATCTTGCCGGGAAAATCGCTGTGAGGCTCAACGAGTACCGCAACAATAGGAAATATGTACCGAAAGCTTTCCAGCACATTACTAGGGAGCTGCCAATTCTGCAATCCACCGTCAAAAACCTCGGGGAGCCTCTGAAGTCAAGTTCCATCCATCCCAGCACCAAAGACGCCGTCCTATCTGTCGTCGCTGAGTGTTTAAAAACTATCCATTCTCTGGACCAGACGTTGGAAAAGCTCACGCCAAACGAAAACGACTACTGGGGGTAAAAGGCAAACAAAAGCATTCCAAAGCATTTATTGCGAACCAGACATCGAAAAGAATGTTAAGAAGTTTAGGCAACTTGTGCGTGATCCGGTGTTTGCTTCCTTGACCATCAAAGATTTTCAAAGTATGAATCCCAGTTCGGGGTGCTGGATCTCATACATCTGTGCTCACTATGGACAGACACGAGACTTGCAAGGCTTCGAGCCTGGGTGGCATCCTTTTCAGCGGCTGACTCATCCCCATCTTGTGGACGAACCATGAGAAGCATCATCAAGGCACTGGAAAGTGGTTCCCGGAAAGTGTCCAGTACAAAGACTGGATCACAAATCCGCACTCCTTGTTATGGCTATATGGCATCGCCGGATGCGGCAAATCAGTCATAAGCTCCTCGATTGTAGGAGATATCATACTCAAGTCAGAAGATGACCCGGACAAGAATGTCACGTATTTCTTTTTCACGTTCAGGGACGACCATTTACGAGATCCTCATGAAATGGTCATATCTTTGATCGTACAATTCGCGCCCCAGTGCCTTACGGTACCTACGGAATTCGATAGTCTATATACATCATATGGCAATGGAATGACGAGGCCATCACCGCTTGTAGCAAGGAAGCTACTGCACCTCATTCTTCCGGCGCTTCCTGAAGTCTACATCGTTCTAGACGCGCTCGATGAGTGTCAGCATGAAGAAGACCTTATAAAGACCGTTTCTGCTATCACTGAATGGGATCTCCCCAATCTACATCTGATGTTTATCTCGAGGTGGAAGCAGATACTGGTGGAATAATTCAAGTTGCACTTGAAGCCCGAGCAAGTAATGGAATTGCACTACCAGGATGTCGACGAATACATACAATTTATATGTTCAACATAAACTAGCCCAATCCAGTTGGATTGACGATGCACAGGCCTGCCAGGAAATCCAAGCGGAAATATCTCGCAAGTCGAAAGGAATGTTTCGCTGGGCTTCCTTTCAATTTGATGCGCTGTGCGAGTGCCTCACTAAATCACAACTCCGTGAGACATTAAGGACGCTACCAAAAGACTTGGACGAAACCTACGAACGCATGCTAATGTCCATCAAGGATGGAAATCGCCGTTATGCAATACCCATCCTCAGTCGGACGAAAATACCACCTCAAAGCCAATCCTGGCGATCCACTCTGAGGAACCTGTTAGTCCCTCCACTCTACTGGCTCTTTCACACTTCTCGGTGCAAGAATATCTGCTCTCCGACCGGACTCGCGATGGGCCCCCAAAAGACTTCTACATGGACGAAAGGAAAGCACATGACTCGTTAGCCGGCTGCTCTATCGCCTATATGCTTCACATTCAGCGAAACACTCCTACTGAGGCATGGACACCCCGATTTAGAAGCTCGGCCTTGTTACAGTATTGTTTACACACCTGGCAATTTCACGTCAAAGAAGCTGAACCGAACACACTGGATATATTGCAGCTACTCAAAGAGTTGCTCCAGACAGACAAATCATTTCTGCAATGGTGCAGTAGCATGTGGATCGAAAAGTACGAACAGGCTCCTAATCCATATTGCTTGACTGTAGAGCGTACGAAGCCTCAGGATGACGATGTTCCCGAGGTATTACTTCAAGCTGCAGTTTTGGGAGTACACTCACTCGTACGATCCCTACCAAGTTCTGATCCGGCCCTTGTTCCCATTTCGGTCTCTCCAACGTCCATACCTTCCGAAGCTCATCTAGTCGATTTCAAGATACGACCCAAATTACTGATGCCGCTCGGACTGGCCTGGCTAGCACAGCCTCTATATCTTCCCAACACATTGTCTGGGCAGATCTACCTCAACCTTGCGATATTTACTATAACATTCTGTTTTTCGCTGCATTTACGCTCGCAGTCAAAACCCCAATCTTCTTTCCCCAATGCTACCACAGAATCTGGCGAGACCATACTGGGTTTAGCCTCTTGTTCCGGCAGCATTCCCACTGTTGACGTACTTCTTGGAGCAGGAGCATGTGTTGACTACATGGATGATTGCCAGTACCATACGACACTTGTTGTCGCTGTAGCACATGATCATCTTGAAGTCGTAAAACGGCTGATCAAGGTCGGCGCAAGTGAGCGATTTGGGGAAGCATTGGCCGTAGCTACTGGTTATATGTCAATCCACATAGCTTGCACTCTAATGGAGTCGAAGTATGGGCCCGAAGCTTTGAAAACGTTTGATTTGGACGCTTGAGTAAAAGCTCGACCATGGCAATGTTTCAAAATTAAGGATGGAAATTGGACGTGTTACGAGAAACGCATGTGGGGCATGAGACCTCACGAAGACTATCATCGAAACCTGGCAAGGAAAATGGAAGTGGTCGACACTGTCACTGGAGATACAGGGTTTACTATTGCATTGAGGGAGCACTCCCCCTTCGGCATGAGAACCCTTCTCTTACACGGAGCGAAAGTAAACGCCAGACAATAAACGAAGATGTACACCAATGGGAATGCTATCAGGGTGCCCAAGTCTAGCTAACTGGGCTGAACGTGGAGAGGAAACTCTGGAGACAATGGCGTACAATATGGTTGTCGATTTGAAGAGACGAATGCTCTCAAATGGGGCGCTTACATCTGCCGCCTTAAAAAAATCAAGAAAAGAGTGCCAATCCCGCTACCGAGGATACGAACAATACAAGTCTGCGGAAGGAAGCGGACTCTGTTCTCCAAGACGAGGCCTCCGCATCCACAACTGAAGATGCACGCGGGGATGCTTGAGATCACGACCGTCTACAAGCTCGGAGAAAAGACGGAAATGAGTCAACAAGCATGAGCTCTAGCAACGGTATCCAGAATGACATCAGCGAGGGTAGGAGGAAGATTGAGCGTAGGAAATCTCTTTGAATTTGACGCATAGGTTCATGGGTATCCTTTATGCAGATCATAGTATACAAATGCTACCAATCCACCCTTTGCAAAAATCTCCTTCCTAGGTTAATATATCTTTTCTGAAGCCGTTATCTTTTGACTACAATCCTTTTTCAAGTAATGTTTACATGTTAGTGCTTGGCTTAATACACAATAATTATCCTAACCCTAGAAGCCCTACTCCGCTTCCGGGACCAGACCTCTTGGTTGCTAAAGCGATGCTATGGACCACATTCCCAACCCTCGCTTTGACAGCATCGAATGAAGCCTGTGGTGACTCGATATGCTTGATTATGTCGATATCTTGAACCAAGGAGATCCATTCGGGATCAGGCTCTGCCAAATTCCATGCTATACTGACGTGGAAGTACTCCGAATGATCGATCTTCTCCCCTCCGGATTTCTCGCTTCTTCTTCTCTTTGAAATATGGTCCATTGTGTCCTCCTGCATTGGACCGTCACCTTGACCTCCAGTATACAATGCTGCATGACCACAATCTGCAGCGGCACCATTGCACGCATCGAGGAGCCTGTTCAACTCATCGTGCTCTGGTTTTTTGATGCTGAGAACCAAGAACCATCGGTTTCGCTCAAAGTTCGGCACCCACTTCAGGCTGTAGAAGTCAAAGTGGAAAGCGCGGACTGCAGCTCTCCGCAAAGAGGACCTCAATGTCTCAAGGAAGGCTTCTCTGTCTTCTGTCTTGATCTGCAGTGTCCGCGACAGAGATACGTGCAAAGGTAATGTTGCACCGAGTTCCGACTGCAGCGACGGCGTGATCTCAGGTATAGGTGCCTTCTTCGTTCGAGACTCATTCTGCCGCTTCAGTGAATCTTTCACATGTTGTATCAAGCTGTGTAGGGCATTACACTCGGCCTGTGAAGGTATCCCTCGAACACGTTAGGGCACTGACTTTCTACTATGGAATTCACCATGGAGAATCATTCTTACACTCTAGGTACACATGGCTTGGCCAATTGCCCTCTACGTGAGGCACTGCCCGTTTACGGCCGCCATGCAGGCTTGGATCATCGCTAGTACTGAGCCGCGCATTGGCCGAATAGAGGTCGTGGAATGCTGACGGAAGCGGTGGCAGGTCGTCCTCGGTGTTGTCGCTGCGCTTGCGCTTCACAGCAGGCCTGGAAGCAATCTGGGCCGACTGGGCAGGATTTGCACTGCTCTTATCATCATCGCTGTCTGTATCAGAGTCTGGATATTGCACCAGGGCCATGGTGATCTTGGTTGCTGTTGGCTGGCGGCCTCGCAAGTTGTCGTCACTTTTCCGGATCCGGCCAGCGGGCGCCCCAAGCTCCCCGACCCGCTCCCAGCCTAGCGATACCGGATGACGTATGCAGCGATTGGCCGGCTTTTTCACCCAAGAGACGCAGGGCCGCGACGAGTACGATGACATGTTACGCGTCGTCGTGCCTGCCAAGTGCGACCTTTATCTTACCGGTTTCCCCGCTCGTCACCTGCTCTTCCTTTCCGAGTTCCTCACGGATATCTGACTTTTAAACGCAACTACGACCACTGTGTAACCTCTTGACTCCCTCGAAAGCACCTAGATATCGCTGATCCAGTCACACGGCCGCCATGGAACGGGTAAGTTTATCATTTATTCCTCCCTTACATACAACCCACGCGCATCCGAGCGAATGAGCGCACTGTCTTCTACACCTTTCGTCTGAACTAGTTTGAGCCTTTCCGCTGCCATACCGCTCTCGAGCATCAAATCCCGCCGTCATTCAGACGCTGAACCCTGTCATTGGAATTTAAAAAAAAATGCTCGAACATGAAGGCTGACTGTTCAGGCACAACATGCTTTGATCGACCCTTTGATCGAGCCCGATCCGAGCGACGAGACGGGATTGAACACCCACTTCCGCTCGACTTTTGCTCCTCAACAACCTATAACACCCCCTGGATCCACCGGCATCCTTAAAGACACCTCATCCGTCAAGGTCCAGCCGCAGCACACCGGAAGCTCGGTGGAAACCAACCCCTACCGCCGTTCGAGGGTTTCATCGGAATCCAAAACCCCATCTGCTTCCGTGAAAGAGTATGGGCAAAGCTCGCCGAGGACCAGGCAAAATGACTACCCGTCTCCTCCGAACTCCGTCAGCCCCCGCCGAGCGCACTTCTCGGACAACCACCGCGCAGAGGCATTCGGCTCTCTGAACGAAGGCCGCCCTCGACGTTCGAGCAACCCAGCACCTCCGCCAACCTCCTACAAGAACGGTGGCCTTGCACGCAGTGGCTCGCTTAAGGAGCGCTACCCTGGGGACAAGTCTCACAGGCCGCTTGACCTCCTCCGCAAAGACGAGAAGGTTGCTCACCGTGCCCCTCATCTTAGGAAGAAGAACTTTCAAGGCGCCGACGTCATTGACCGCCTTGACAAGTCGGGTGTGTCTCAATACCACCACGAAGGCCCGTACGATGCCGCTAGCATCGCCCGCAACAAATATGTGAAATACGCTCCCATCGCGGCGGTCCGAGAGACGAACAGGGAGGCACTGAGGGCCACGCCGAGAGAGAATATTATCGATGCGGTGACGAAGCATCGTCCTTTGGAAGGTGTCGCCAATATCCCACCTGGCGTGCCGGATAGATTCGGTAGAGTGTTGCATTATCAAGAGGGGGCTGACCTCCAACGGGAGCCTGGCGGTGACTATCGACGATGGCCGGGTCAGGTACGTTGAACCTGAAGCCATTTCCATGATTCGTCGCTAATATTGTCCAGGAATATAAGCCAGACGACCTCAAAGGCAAGGGTGAACCTTCATTCACCATCGAGAAGGCCCTCAAGGATCGCAAGACCATCGGCGACAGCGGTACCGAAATGACCACTCGTCGCACCCACAGCAAGAGCGTTGGCCACGCCCAAGCACCTGGCGACATTCCATCTGAAACCATCGAGGCCGAAGCCTCTGGCTCTGGTATTGGACGAAGCAACACTACTGGCAGGAGCACGAGCGGCACGCTGAAGAAGCGCTTTGGCAGCATTCGTCGACGCAAGCAAGATGTTGAAGCCTAGAAAGCACAACTCTTTCCGCGATCACAGCGAAATTTTGAAATTGTATGAGTACACACACGCACACGCAGCATAGCTGGTGTTTTTCCTATGTCAACTGCTTCGGCAAGGTCCAATGGACACCGCAGGATATTGTTATTGATACGAGACGCACATAGACTGGTATGGTTTGGAATCCGGGAAGGCTAGGTCGGCCTCCGTATTGTAACATCAGATTATGAGTAACGACTTTGATCTCACTCTGTAGTATTTCAAGACGTTTAACACTCTCGCAGTTGGAACATGCGATCCTCCCACACTGTGCTTGGTTTTATGCATGGAGCCTCGCGATCCTCATTTTTTCTTATGTCGATCAATATTGGGTATTCAGACGGAATTGCCTTGATCGGCCCCATGCCCAATCGTCATGATCGTCGTCCTAACGCCGGGACTTGCATAGCGAATCCATGCCCCTGGTACCTGGTACCTGCTTCCAAACATGCAACTCATTGATGTATACTCACGAGCAATGTATCAATCATAACTATAGAAAACAGAAAAGACGCTTTAAGCAGTGTTCGCTCGCTTTGAACGACAAAGGGTGTTGTACCCGAGAACCACTAACTCAGCGAGCGAAACTAGTCTGCATATGGCAAAGCTCTAATCTGCATCCCGAGGTCCACCAGGTGACGGATATCTCAGATTCCGAGCTATACCTTTGTTACTGCCGCATGGCACATGTGTGTTGATCCGAATCCTTCTATGTACCTTGTGCCCCACTCACATGGTTTGAGAAGGCCTCGCTTGTTAGGTACGATCTCGGGAACGATCTGCAGTTGTTGAAAAGAGGTGGCGATGATCGCGTGGCTGGGTCAATGCACGTCTAATGGTGAATAGCGGATTGCTTTGCTGAGTCTGTGTGAGTTCGAGGTGCGAAACTGCAATGTAAAACTTTGAAAAGAACGCTTTTAAACATCATTAACAATCTCTCAAATAGCGCCAGTAACCTCAAGAAACAGAAACCAAACATTACCAACATCCTCCTAACCAATCCAACCCTCCTCCTCCAACACCAACACCAACCCTCCTCCAACCCTCTCACATCGTACAATTCCCAAACACCCCCTGACACCCCTTCGCGACCCCACAATAATCCACCGTAGTCCCACAATTCCCATACTTACTACAGCACATGCCCGTCCTACACACATACCCTTTGTCCGCCCCCTTCTGCACATTCCCACACGTGCCGTCTGGCGAAACGCTTCCGGGCGGCGGCGCGTCATCGCACTTGCCAAAGGCGCTTTGGCAGACGGGCGCGGCGCAGTAGTCGGTTGTGGTGCTGCAGTTGCCGTATTTGCTGCAGCATTGGCCCGGCTTGCAGATGTAGCCTTTGTTGGCGCCTTTTTGGAGGTTGCCGCATGTGCCGTCGGGGGTGACGCTTCCGGGGCCGAGGGGGGTGGGTGAGGGGGATGGGATGGTGGGGAGGGAGGAGGAGGAGGAGGAGGAGGAGGAGGAGGAGGAGGAGGAGGAGGAGAGGGGTGAGGGTTTTGAGACGGATGAGGCTACTGAGATAGACGATGCTTTTGAGACAGGCGAGGGTGTTGAGATTGGCGATGCTGCTGAGATAAGTGTTGTCGCTGAGATGGGCGAGGCCAATGAGACAGACGATGCTTTTGAGACGGACGAGGGCGTTGCGACGAGCAAGGAGGATGAAATGCCCGAGGGTGTTACGCCGACTACTTTGGAGGACGACGATACCGGAGGATCACATTTCCCAAAGGCACTCTGGCAATTGCTAGCAGCACAGTAATCCGCGCCGGAGCCACAATTACTGTAATTGCTGCAGCATTTGCTACTCGCTGACGGTGGGCATGTCCAGCCGTTGTTACCGCCGGCAGCAATGTTGCCACACCTTCCGTTGGTGGAGTAGACAATGGTAGGGCCTGCTGGTGCGGCGCTGGACTGGAAGAAGTCAGATGAATGCTCAACTTTATCGCCATACAAGGTACGTACTAGGCTCGAGGGTTTCGGTGCGCGTGCGGTGCGATACCATTCGGAAGGAGCTTGACCCAGACATTCTCCGATAGTCACAGCTTCGACCAGTTAGCACTTATTCAGAAACCTCGACGTTGTACACTTGCTTTTGAGGCTTCTGTTCTGGACAGTACTGATCATGAAGTCAATCAGCTCACCATGAGTGAAAGCCTCTTGATCATGCGATTCAACAAAGGTATCACCCCTGTCCAAGCCATCGACGAACAACTGCTTCGCTATAGCAATCTGCGATGCTGATTGGAATTCCCAATCCCGGGTGTTAAGATCTCCGATGATGACGTTGTATTCGAGATCGCCGAGGACACTGAGGGCCTGCTGGTTGATGGATAGGAACGGTGGTCGCATGTAGTAGGGGAGATAACCGAGAATATTCACGAGGGCTCCTTCCAGTAGTGTCATTTGTGTCCTTACAGCGTCGGCAGTCAAGGTCGCGAGGTCTTGATGGCTCCATCTTGAAGAAGGGGTCAGTATGGTAAGATGCTATGAATGTAGACGTTAGGCCTAAGGTGACACTGTTTTAGTCATATTATGACACTTGTCGCCTGAGTCCAACTGTAGCTTCAACGTCGTTTAGTGTCGACTTCTCACTTGCTGCATCGTCGGATTTTGCATCCGTATCTTCAGAGATGACTTGGCGAGTTTTGCCCCATGAGAAGGAATCCAAATGCCAGGTCGTGTAAAACAAGACGAGAATAGTGAGAATTGGTCCCGTGAAGAAGTAGATGACCAGTCCAACCAAATACTGCGCCTTAGCCTTTCGATCCTTGGGCATCCAAAAGATGAGTGTGAGCATGTACAAATAAGGAACAAGCACACCTCCTAGGAAGCCCACGGTAACATACCACGGCACAGCTAGGTAAAGTCAGCGGAATGTCGG
This sequence comes from Parafenestella ontariensis, assembly GCA_021596325.1. NCBI lineage: Eukaryota > Fungi > Ascomycota > Dothideomycetes > Pleosporales > Cucurbitariaceae > Parafenestella > Parafenestella ontariensis. The sequence continues at coordinate 1,406,256 of JAKGDA010000003.1, forward strand.
AGTACCCAGTTGAGGATGGACTTACACTTGGCAGCGTGAATTAATCCAGCGATCGAACCCATGATAAATATGTTGCAAAACCAAGTCTGCACATTGGACAAAGCGCGGATTCGTTCGAACCAGTGCGTGCCTTTGGCGCCGACGAGGCGTAAATCGTTCACCGTTGCACCCATGGACCATCGTTTGCGCTGAGACATGAAGACAGACAGCGACGTGGGCACATCCGTCCAGGCGACAGCTCTGATCGCCTGCCGTGTTTGTACATGTGGCTGCGAAGTAAGCACCTGGCAGACATGGTTACGGTCCTCGCTGTACGCGCCGCGGAGATGCTTGAGCATGCCATCAGTCGGCGTGGGACAATAGCCAAACAGTGTTCGCAGTGTGTGGTCTCCGTTGTTCTCCTCACAGACCTTGAGGATCTGACAACAGCCCGGAAGGTACGAGACTTTGTGGGTTACCATGGATTGGTGGAGGCGAGGTAGTCCTTGGCTGATGGTGTACGCTGCGTTCTGCATCAGACGCCACATGTTCCATGGGCCGTCTTTGAAGTCGACCCAAACGACACCGCATACGCCGAAACATTTCGGGTATCTGTTAGATACTAGATGAGATTAATTCCAAGGACACGCGGCGACTCACCTTAGTTCCGAAAGAAGGTACTAGATACACCAGGGATCGAAGACAGTATCTGCGTCCATGCCAACAATCGAGTGGAAGTTGTCGATACCGCAGTCGTCGAGAACGAAAGAGGTCATCTCGCCAAAGAGTCGGCTAGAGAGTATGGTCTCTGGCCTTTCGTTGCGAAGATTGAATTTGTACGCTGCGCGATCAATTAGTTGACCAAACCGAAGTAGACACAGAGATCGTGGGACGTACCAAATGAGCGGAGAAGAATCAAGCCATCCCGTTTGCCTTTGTTCGTCATCTTGACAATGCACATATACGGTAGACCCCTGTAGGTTCCTTTCTGGAGGATGATATCCATAGGCTCCTTGTCCCAAGCCATATACGCGTCCTTGATCTGAACACAAGAGCTTTTCTCCGTCAAAATAGTGTTCAGGAGGCAATCACCTGTAGTTTCCGTCATGCCCGGGCCGCGAGCTCTACCATCGCAGATGATGAAGGCAGCCTTCTGGTTTCGATCAATCCCCTTTTGTTCAACGAGAGAGTCTAGCGACTTTCGTAGCTCTTCTTCGTTCTCGTTGTAACAGGGTATGATGAGCATGAGTGACTCGGGAGTCTCTGGTATGGGCAGTTTCTTCTCTGGACGAACGAGACGGAATGCCCTCCACAGGATGAGGGTGATGACGACGATGAAATTAATGGCGACGCCAAAGGTGATAAATGGCAGGAAGACGTAGTGATAGCCCTTGAACCACCAAGAGCCAAACAGTAAGAAGCCACAGCATTATGTCAGTCAATGAAAAAAGTGGAAGGTGATATTTTACATACTTCAACCCGAAAATTGTGCATTGGAACGCGAACTTCCGGACCTTCATTACTTTTCTGGCCCGGCGCTCCCTCATACCATCTGGATCTTCAAAGTCCGGCTTCTCATCCACTTGGATATTGAGGTCGCCCAATTCTTCAATTCTGTTCGTGTAGTCCTTGCCGGACTTCTCCCAGAGCATCGACTTGCTCTTTTCATCGCTAGGAGTTCCGGGAAGAGTAGTGCCAAAAGAGAGTGCACTGGTACGGTGTGCATTGATGAAAGGATTGTCAATGGTAGAGCAAGCTTCACTTTCGAGGGCAACGCTCTCTGGCCTTAGGTGGCAGTCCTCCGGGGGTGAAGGGAGGTTTGTAGAAAGAGAGCTAGCTGGCTGATGTGTAGACATCTTGATAATCGCTATTCCGTAGAACCAAGTCAAGAAAGATGGAGATATGGTCAACGGCCATACGATAGACTGTATAATAAAAAAAAAACTTTCCAAAGAAGTACCTACGGTAGAAAAAGCGGAATGCAAGACAACCGAGGCCTCAATGCCACGAGCTTTCGCGACCTAGATCCATTGGCAGCTCCGAGGATCACGCCCGATACAGGAAGCCTACATCGCGTACGTGAAGATTCTTCAGCACAGTATATCAAACACACTCAACTGTCGCCGTCCATCTCTGAGGCCGAACGCCTCGGCTCTGTTGGCTTACCTAGGTAGCTCTAGGTCGAGCTCTCCCATAGTATCTCTCAGCCAGGAGAGGCATATAGTAGTGAACAACGATCATTTCCATCTAGAGATAGCTTTTTGTTGAAGGCCTGAGGCGTTCAGGTACCATTGAACATAAACATCATTGTCCAATTGGTAACGCCTCCACTGTCGTAACGGCTGAAGATCCCGCGCCTTACACCTTGGCAATGCTTGGCCCTACTTCTTAATAAGGGGTTTCAACTCGAGCTACGTACCGCCTTCGGACAGTAGCTACCCATTTTGGAGTTCCTAGCGCGCTTCTCCCGCGTGGTTCAGGGAAGGACGTTGTGGAGTGCAAGGGTGGTGGCGAATGGTTAATGGCGGGGTAGACCGCGGAGTCGAGGATCCCGCTGTAGGGCTCGCTTACCCCATGTTCCTTTACACATGGTAAAGCCCTAGGGAGGCTTAAATCCCTGCCGGAAACAGGGGTCCCCGTATGGTAGCGTACCATGCTTCAATACGTTCCGGCACGTCACCTACAAGTCGCAGTCGAGATATTGGGGAGCAAACTAGTGCTTCAATGCTAGTTCATTCAACCCTTCTCTTCAGTGTCAAGACTGTTTCAAGTGGAACTGGCAGGGATGCACGCCACTGTTGAGAATCTCTGTACTTTGTTGTTGACATTGGGTATAGCCAGTACCACTACGAATGGTAGTCGTTGTAGCAAGCATTGCTCGCAGAATTGGAAGCGTTGGTTTACCAAAGAACTGCTAAGCGAGTGTACCATTGACTAACACTCATGGTCTTACAATCTGCTCGCACTCCTACACACTTAGTCTAAGTTTCTCGGTTCCACGTCCCCACGGCTTACTTGCACCTAAGAGTCATTGCAGTGCCCTTTTCCCCCGAACAAGGGCTTTATGAAGTGGGTCCTAAAGGGTCAATTTAGACCAGTGAAGTGCCTGGACTGATTCGGAGTCCCTAACGGTTGATGCAGGAAGGACAACCTCGGTCAATATCTGTGTTTACCGAACATCTTCGTGCTCGTTGAGTCCTTGTCAGTGAAGTGGCTGGACCAGTTTGGGATCCATATATCCATTTAGCGAGCACCTTCATTCCCGTTGAGACCTAGTCATCTCCATAACATCACCAATTCGGAAACACATAACGACTCTTACCGGACTAAAACCTCGATCAATACTTGCATCTACGGTACCGAGCTTCCTCTTCCCCATACATCCCCATCAGTCAACGTGTCCGGACCAATTCATATCCAGGCTTGACGCTTAGAGCAATTCAGGCAGGCTACTGTCGATCAGCAACTACGCTTCTGGAAGCACTTAGCGAGTATCCGCATCGTTCGGTGTCTCCGATGGAGTGAGATGAGCTTTGGATCAGGTCACCAAATCGGGAAAGCTTGGAAGTCTCTGCAAGCCATCCCATTGCCGAAGCCGGGCCTTAGGAAGGCGTTCTTACGTGGAGGTGTGATCGAGAACGTTCGGGATGTGGGTTTGGGGGTTTAGGTTAGGCTGGGTGGTCTTTTGTTCGTGGAGAGGTGGTTTGAAAAAGATGTACCCGTAGTACACTGGCGATATAAGAGTACCCAGTTTGCGTACGACACTCCTCTATCTTCTTGTCTTTTCTACTTGACTTGTCGATATATATCTCTTCAATCACAATGGCTGTACACATGACCAACCCAAGCATGTTCAACAACATGTTCGTCCCCCAAACCAAAAACCCTTCTGTAACGGTGGAAGTAGTCTCCCTACCCCCTACTCCGCCCCCAGAAGTCGACCGCTTCTCGCCCACATGGTCCAGCAACACATACGCAAACCGCACAGGAGGCCTGAGTCCAACAGAACCAGAGTCCGTCGTCGCCGTCATAGGAGTAGGATACGTGGGCACGCACCTCGTCGAAGCATTTGCGGGTCACTACGAGGTTATTGCGTTCGATCTCAGCGAAAGGAGACTGCAAGAGGTTTCCAGCCAGCTCACTGGCCTGCCGATTCATTTCACATCGTCTGCTGCCGATATCAGCGAAGCAAGCCATGTCCTCATCTCTGTGCCAACAATACTGAATGAGGATAAGAGAATCGACACGACATACCTCCGCAGCGCCATAGCCACTGTGGAGAAACATGTCAAGCCCGGATCTACCATCGTCATCGAGAGCTCCGTTGCCGTGGGCATGACACGCCAGCTCGTCGGTCCGCTCATGGCGTCGAAGAATCTCCTGGTTGGCATGTCACCAGAGGTAAACAATCCCCAAGTCCAATATACGTCCACTTGAATAGTCTTACTAACACAAAAGACCACAGCGAGTCGACCCCGGCCGCACATTCCCCGCCTTCTGCGCCATCCCAAAAATAATCTCCGGCCTCGACGCCCCATCTCTTTCCTCCATCACCCAACTTTACCGCCGCGTCTTCCACAGCCTACTCCCCGTCTCCTCGCCCGAAGTCGCCGAGATGACCAAGCTGTACGAGAACTGCCAGCGCATGGTGTGCGCCGCGTACGCCAACGAAATGGCCGACGCCTGCGACACGCTCGGCATCGATGCGTTCGAAGTCAGCCACGCCGCTGCCTCGAAGCCGTTTGGCTATCTGCCTTTCCGACCGGGGCCGGGCATTGGTGGGCACTGTATCCCTGTGAACCCATACTATCTGCTTTCTACGTGCGAGATGCCGCTTTTGGAACATGCGGCGGCGAAGTCATGGCAGCGTCCTGCGGATGTTGCGAATCGCTTTGTGCGGTCGTTACTTCAGGAGAAGGCGGCCTTAGCACATCCTTCAGCACCAACTACAACAGCAGCAAACGCCAGCCTCCTCCGCATACTAGTCGTCGGCGTCGGTTTCAAGTGCGGCCAAAGCGTCATGAGCAACTCGCCCGGCGCAGCCATCATCCGCACCCTTCGTCGCAGGTACAACCTGCATGTCGAGTTTGCGGATCCACTCGTGTCCACGGCGCTGTTTAACGAGGTGCCCAAGTTCGACACGACGGCGAACTGGAATACGGAACAAATTAGCACGTTCGATGGTATCGTTGTTGCGGTCGATCAGGTGGGTCTTGACATGGATGTCCTGGCCCAGTTGAAGGGTGTGAAAGTGCAGGATTATACTGGGAATCTGAGAAATGTTACTAGCAAAGCGCCCTCTACGTCAATGTCAGATCTGGTTGAGATTGTTGGTAAGGGGTGTTAGGGGTCCGCGGATTCGTGGTTTCCCATTGTTATGATTTGGCTTTGTTTGGCGCGGCGATCTGTGGGCTTTCTTTGTGCATGGTCAGTACTGAGACGCGGGCGCAAAAGGGAGACTTCGGGTGTGAGTCAATGGTTTGGCGCAATGTTTGGTTTCTTCCTGTAATTATGATTAGGTGGTCGATTGGTAATGAGGAATTGGATAATATAGGGAGTTAGGAAAGGAGTTAACATTCTTCTCTCTCTTAGACATGAGAAAACCCAGGATTCAAAAGTACGCACTTTACCCACGCACATCTCTGTTTCTGTCTCGTCAGCTTCAGAAGCTTCAACCATGTATAACCCTCACAACTGAGGCTCAGTACCTAACTCGCAACAATTAATACTAAGGTACAAAGATGCATGGCATTGAACAGCCTCACTCGTGCACCTTCATCATGATCGTCATGTTGCCCTGTGTTGCCGAACCCAGGATGCTGGCTACATAGAGTTGCGATCCAGATCTTCGGTGGGAATTATTACGACGTGGCTTTCGTTGCCAAGTCTTCTTTCACCGTGGCGCCACCTTCTCACCAGCCACACGCGCATTCCGCCTCCGGGCCGCAATTCTTTGTGTTCAGTATCGGCTTTTTTAGACAAGGACACGTGGGAGTAATTTGTGTGGCACGTATTGGTTACTAGATCAATGCGTCAATTATGGAAACTCCTAATATGTGCTCGTAGCGAAAAGACGAAATCCTATATATGCAGTGTACAAGGGTATGCTAAGGAAAGGTACAGAATACAGAAAATCGTCAACCAAACATTATCAAATTACCTTGTCATACCAGTGGAGACCGTCTCAATGTCTCGGTCATGCACGTTCTTTCTTATTCCTCACGTGCCTGCTTGACCTTGGCAGCAGCCTTGACGAGAGTCTTCAGTCTCTTCTCCATGACTGTCCTTCCGTCAAGAGTGTGCCAGACTTGATGAGGAGCTTTGTTGACCACATCCCAGCCAATCAAGTTCTCCGTCAACGTCGTCAAATCCTTCTGTTTGCGTTCCCACTCGCTATCCCTCCTGACCTCAATACCACTGCTTACGATAGCAAGCGCAGTATCGCTGTACTGGATATTGCGCGCAGACACGACTTCGTTTTTGGAGAGGCTGTCGGCGACGAGGTTCTCTTGGAGTTGTGCCTTGATGAATTTGCCGGATTGATAGGCGTTGCGTCCGTAGACACGGTCTTCACGGGTTCGACCCTTGAAGAGCGCGCCAGCGAGACGAACGGTGCCAAGGGGGGAGATGATACCCCAGGCCCACAGCATGAAGCCTCGACCTGGGCTACCGATACGGTGAAGGAGGTCCTCATGATAAGGGTCGATAAAGAGAAGGCCGGTGACTTGCTTCATATGGCGCGAGCTGAAGATGCGGGAGACGATGGTACCTGTGCCGGCGGAGACCAGGATCCAGGGGCCTTCTTCACCGGCTTTGGCAAGGGCTTCGGAAAGTGCGTCCGCAGACATGCCTGCTGAGTGTGGCGAGGGAGCGTTGTCGGAGAATGCGTAGCCTGGGCGATCCCAGTAGCAGTAGCGGGAGATGGTGCCATTGTTGTAAGCTGCGTAGGCCCAGTGCTCAAAATCGTACTCTAGCGGTTCTTCGCCAGCCTCAAGGAGAATGGTTGGGTCTCTGGAACCATCAGTGTGCGTGACGTTGCCGACGCAAGCGAGATGGACCGCGTATTTGTCGCCATCGACGAGGATACGGTCGCCGTACATCTTGAGGGTGGAGTCGCGGGCGCGCATGCCGAGGGTGGCGGTCATCAGGATGACAATAATGATGAATACGACTGTGAGAATGGTTGCGACAAGAACGGCAACCCATTCCTTCAGCGTGCGTCGGGTTTCCGCTCGGCCTGTGAGACGTTCTTCTTCCTCCTTCTTTCCATAAGCGACGACCCGATCGGTGAGGATGCACCAAACAGCCATGACGACTGCCCAGACCACACTCGCAATACCGACCCATCCTTCCTCAAGCCTGATACGCGGCACAGCAACGATAAGGATCATGTCAACCGCCAGCAATACCGCGATAATGGCAGTGGTGATGCGCAGTCCTTTGGCTGGGGTGACAAAGAAGATGGTTGCCACCAGGAGGTTGCCAATGGTAAGACATGTGTATGCAAAGTCGAAGAAGCCCGAGCCACGGGTGTGTAGGCCGGGTGGAGAGACAAAGATGGATACCAGCAAGAGTACCCACCAGAGGAAAGATATTATCAGGAAGAGGATGGTGAGGTACCGCATGGCCCGCACGGTCCAGAGGTTGTAGGGCGACACCTGACACTGTCAACATCGATATCGGTATCGCGTTTAGGTACACTTACGGCTGGATCATCAGGATCGAGGTATCCGTCTGAGTTCGGCGGCCTGGGCCGGTCAAGCAGCCTGGTCCTCTCATTTGGCTCATTTTGAGGCTCATAGCTTCTCCTCGAAGACCTCGAAGCGCTGTCATCCTGGATTGGGTGTGGCGGCTCAGCTGTGAGCTGGTCATCTTTCTTGCTGCCTTTCCACATGCTGGACATGGCGGCTCTTATCGAGCTAGGAACTCGTGGGTGAGGTCGCTCAATCGGACAGCAACGGCTCGAGTTCGATTAGGAGGGTGGACGAGAGTGTCCTAGGAGTTTATTAGGAAGGAGAGCTTCGCAAAGCTCGTTAGGGAGAGGAAAGTCGTTGAGGGGCGCTGGAGTTTTGTTTGAAGCTGAAGACGCTAATGCCAACTGATCTACGTCATGGTTCATACATGCCTGACGGGCCAGCATCATGGCCCAGTCCAGATCGCTGGCCCAGCCCCAAGGATTGCTGCATGTCATCTGTTCTAGGGCAGCGTTTACCATCGCAATGGTATTTCTCTCGCCTGTCGCGGTTTGTACACTCTTTTCACTATGCTTTGGAGCTGCTGCATCATTCGGGATGAAGCGCTTGACGGGTCGCTAAGGCCTGTCGCGCGTCATCCTGGTCTATCGCTATCTTGCAGAGCTACCCCACTGCATGTGCGTGCTCCCCTCCTCAGACATCGCCATCCCACACCGAGCCAAACAAAGCGCACATCCCACAGCGGGTGGTTGCATAGATAGACTGCACGTGCAATTGTGTCGCCCCCGTTGCCAGCCAATCCTGCCTTAGCACACGAACACGCCCATTGCACCAAGCTCCGAACTATAACACAACCTTCGTACATCCAGGGGGTGTACATCATGTCGGACCTCGCGAAGCACTTTGCAAAAGCGAAACTCTCCTCGCTCCCACCCCCCGAACCGCTTGCAGAAGAAGCCGAATACGAAGATGACTCGTCCTCCGCATCGTCAATGTCCAGCACCGGCACCGTTATACCCTCGAGCACACTGAGACCCGCACCAGCGATACATTGGTCCAATTATTTTGCCCAAGAACTATTTCTCGAGCGGCATTCAGACCCAGGCCAACCAGACCAGGATGGTTTGGGCCACGCGAAGTTCCACGTATACCTCACCCCGGCAGCAACACCAAAGGCGCCGTTGGTAGTCCTCCACCATGGTGCAGGCAGCTCAGCAATGAGTTTCGCCCTCATGGCAAAAGAAGTGCGGAAGCAGATGCCAGAGGTCGGTATTCTAGCTGTCGAAGCACGAGATCATGGAAGTGTAGTTTGGAATTCGGACGGCGAAGTGGACGACAACCTCAGCATCGCGCTCCTCAGCCAAGATCTCGTGGATATGATACACCTCACCCAGGCCAAGATGGCCTGGAAAGAGTTGCCCACAATATTTCTCGTTGGGCATAGTTTGGGCGGCGCGGTCGTAACAGATGCTGCGAACAGAGGGCTGTTAGGGAATAAACTATTGGGGTATGGAGTGTTGGATGTGGTAGAAGGCAGCGCAATGGAGGCTTTGAAACACATGCAAGCCTACCTCGCCACTCGCCCAAACTCGTTTCCTTCTGTCGCCGCTGCCATTGAATGGCACATTCGGTCACGGACGCTGCGAAACCCGCAGTCAGCCAGGGCGAGTGTACCCAGCTTGTTGCTGCAAACAGCCGATGGTCGGTGGGTGTGGCGGACTGGGCTTGGGAGTACGGAGGCATATTGGGAGAATTGGTTTACGGGGATGAGTGGGAAGTTTTTGAGTGGGAAGGGGGCAAAGCTTTTGCTCCTTGCGGGGACTGATCGGTTGGACAAGGAGCTGATGATTGGGCAGATGCAAGGTGAGCTTCATGACTACTTCGAGATCTTCCTGATCTCTATCATATCTGCGCATTAAAATCTAACACGCTATAGGCAAGTTCCAGTTACAGGTGTTCCCAGCCGCTGGCCATTTCCTTCAGGAGGACCTACCCGAAAAGACCGCTGAGGTCGTGGTAGAGTTCGTAAAGCGAAATGATCGGAGTACGCTTGTTCTTCCGCCGAAAGTGTCGGACATGCTTGCGCAGGGCAAGAAGGTCTGAGTCGATCGTGCCCATATGCCAGTTTCGCCAACTAGCATCTGGGTATACGTCACATCTGAACCACCAAACTACCTCTCCATACATACTTGTCTGGGTATCAAGGTACGCCTCCCTCTTGCTTCCGTCTATTGCTGGCTTGAGCCTTGGAAATAGACCACCATCATATACAAATACCACAGGCGTGGTAATGACCTCAGAGCAGTAGTATGCTAGAGGCGAATGCTGAGCATTGCACTATCACGGCGAAGTGGCTTCTCGGTCATCATCTTCCGCCGTAGTGGCACCATCACTCTTCGACTTGTGCTTGCGCTTCCTTTTGCGAGGTGCTGTGGTCTCAGCGTCTTGAGTACCGGCTGTGTCAGCCGAGGGTGGTCGCGCATCATCTGCTCCGGCGGGTTTTGCTTTCTTGGTAGCACTGGCTACTGGCGCGCCCTTCTCTTTCTTGGCCTTCTTCACACTCAGCGGATTGGGCGCCTTGGGGCCTTTCTGCCGCTTCCGCTTTGAAGCTTTCGCATCTCCTGTAGCTCCATCTGCAATAGACTGACCATTCTGACCCTCCTCTTCGTCATCCCGCTTCCGCTTCTGTCCCGCGTCCGGTTTCCGCTGACCCTTCAGACCCTGTTTGAACTTTGACTTTTCTTCCCTTTCGCGCTGCTCCTCGGTCGCATTGGTCATGGGCTCCATGAGGACCACTGATTTCGATATGTATATGAGAGGCACGCCCGCTATGCTTCGCATCCGTTTGCGCACACTGAGATCGTTCGAAGCCACCACATATCTATGCTTGTTCGTCTTGCTGTCCTTTGGGTCCACGACGCTCGACAAACACTCCAGTGTCGACAGCGGCTCCTCAAGATCCTGGTGATTGCACCGCCGGCGCTCATACTCCTTCGCCTGCAATATAAGTGTCTCGTTCTTCGGCTTCGCGGCGTAGAGGTGTCGCATATCGCACGTCGTTATCATGGGCTTCACTTGGCCACCTAGGACCTTTTCGAGTCGCGCGACTAAGTCGATTTTGAATTTATAGGCATCTTGGAGGATTTCCGAGTCGACGAGGACCTGGTAGGGTTCGCGGAAGCCGAAGTTGAGTTCGTACTGGTGGAGCAGCTTTTTGTATGCCTATCTGCATGTTAGTGTGACTACCAAATTGCCATGTCTGTAACAGTAAGATACCTTTGCCCGCTTCAACTTCATCGCGACGTGTGGTGTTTGCGGTGTTGTGGACGCGGTTTGCGGGGAAAAAGTCGGCGTCGCAAAATGTTGGAAGTTCTGAAAGCGGATTCTGACCCCAGCCCGTGCGTCGACGCTATTCGACGACTGCGGCTTATGGAGGCACCCCCGTCTGACTCTGCCTTTGTACAAAATGGCCTAACGGCTGAAACAACGCCTTGTACATATCTCACATAGACTTGGGCCTCCCTCAGACAATCTCCGCATATATCCGCTTTACAGGAATCCTCCATGCGTCCGCGATAGTCCCACCATGACCAGCGAGACCCCCGCCGATCCCCCTAAGACTGAGTCCAAAGCTACAGAAAGCACTGCGCCGCCGAGCAAGCTTACAGCGGAGCTCGAGTACGACGATTTCGGCCTACCCATAAGGAAACCGCGGCCGAGGACGCCTGTGGAGGAGAGCTCAGATTCAGAAGAGGGCGAGTTTGAGGATGCGGTAGCTTCAAAAACGGCGAGTCATGACCAGGCTGCACTGCCGGAGAAGAAGGATGTAGGGAAAGATGAGGAGGAGAAGAGCACGGAAAAGCTTCCGGGTGCTGCAGCAGACAAAGTAAAGAATGGCGACGATGCGCACCCGCAAGTGAACGGGCATGTGGAGGAGGCAGAGGACAAAGCAGCGCAGAAGGAAGATACCGAAAAGACTGTAGAGTCAGCGCAAAATGCTTCAGAGAGCACACAGCAGGTCAATGTCGCGGACAAGCGCTTAAGTGCAGAACCAACGTCTCCTCACCGACACCAAACGAGCATTATATCCGTATCCGAGTACTCGCACCAACATGCCGTCTTGCAGCCTCACAAGGATGAGAAAGAAGACGAAGACGACGAGTGGCAGACAATGCCCGCATACGCTCGATACGACATGTACGACGATGACAACAGGCTCATAGCGAAAGAGAACACGGCGGAGCTGGAGGACATGAGCGGCTATGCCGCCGCCGGAGGCGCTGCCAGAGGCTATACCAGGGTCATAATGGACGATGATGCGGATTCTCAAACAAGCATGGACGACAACACCGCCTACCTGTTCAAAGAGAAGAGCACCGCGCTGCACGATGAAGACGAAGAGGCTCGGGATCCGCTCATGCAGATGCAGACCACTAAGAATCTCCTTACCGAAGGTCAGCGTGTCGCATACGTCGGGCTGGTTCGATTAGCTATGGTCGAGATGGAGAGAAAGTTCAGCAAAATCGAGAGGAACAAGAAGACAAAGAAGGCGTTGGATATGCAGGCAGAAACAACCAAGATGTGGTCTCAGAAGATAATGGTCAGGCTATATGGGCATATGGACATTAATGCGTCCGAGCAAGTCATGATCGAGCAACTGTCGGAACATGGCGTTGTCCCGGCAGATCTGACCCCAGCACTGATGGCGAATGCTCGAGTGAAGAATCCAGCGGCCGAAGAGGCGGAGTCACCGAATGACCCGGGCTCATCAAGACCCTCAGTGTCTTCACCACGCTCTGGATCGCCAGCTGAAAAGGAAAAAGTGAAGTCGTCGTCAACACTGGATCTGCCTGACGGTCTACAATCCCCGCCACCTCCATATGAAGAGCATCATGGAGACGAGTATCCAGAAGTCCGGAGACCGTCACAGCTTCCGACTAGCAAGAACTTAGACATCGATCTCCGGTGGACCGTCTTGTGCGATCTGTTTCTAGTGCTCATTGCAGACTCAATCTACGATTCGCGCTCAAGGGAGCTTTTCGAACAGGTCGGGAAGTACCTCAGCGTGGACTGGCTGGAGATTTGCCGTTTCGAGAAACGTGTAACAGACGCATTAGAAATGCAAGAACAGGCAGACAAGGAGAACTGGAATGAAGATGACCATATGGTCAGCCGCGCGAAAAGAGCGCGTAATCGAAGACTGGCATTCATGGGTCTTGCTACCGTCGGTGGCGGTTTAGTCATTGGCTTGTCCGCAGGTTTGCTTGCTCCTCTTATTGGAGCTGGTCTCGCTGCGGGATTTACGACTATCGGTGTAGCAGGGACCAGCAGTTTCCTTGCAGGTGCTGGAGGTGCCGCTATCATCACCTCAACGGGCATCGTCACCGGTAGTACCGTCGGTGTCAGAGCTGCGAATAGGCGAACAGGTTCGGTCAAGACATTCGAATATCGGCCTTTGCACAACAACAAGAGAACACATCTCATCATTACTCTTGCAGGCTGGATGAACGGTAAAGTGGACGATGTGCGGTTACCATACAGTACCGTAGATCCTATCATGGGCGACATATACTCTGTACTCTGGGAGCCTGAGATGCTGAGGAGTATGGGTGACACCATTAACATTCTTGCTACCGAGGTTAGTACGGACAACCGCGTTTTAGAATTGGAAGACTGACATCCACATAGGCCCTCACACAAGGTCTCCAACAAGTTCTGGGAAGCACCATCTTGACAACGCTCATGGCCGCCATGACCCTCCCTCTTGCTCTGACAAAACTATCATACCTTATCGACAACCCATGGATCGTCTCGCAGGCTCGAGCAGACATGGCTGGACTCATTCTTGCAGACTCACTCATCGACCGTAATTTAGGCACGCGCCCTATAACTCTTGTTGGTTTCTCGCTAGGCGCAAGAGTCATTTTCTCATGTTTGAAGGAGCTTGCCAATCGCGGTGCATGTGGCTTGATACAAAACGTGTACATGTTCGGCACACCAGTCGTGGCGAATACCGACGAGTATATCAAAGCAAGAGCCATCGTCCCTGGAAGATTCGTCAATGGCTATGCTAACAATGACTGGATTCTAGGTATGAAGCACAGATAACTCGCGTCAATTCCATTGCTGACGACTTGATTAGGCTACCTCTTCCGTGCAACCAGCGGCGGCGTAATGCGCGTAGCAGGTCTCGCACCCCTTGAAGTTCCCACCATTGAAAACGTCAACGTCACTGAATTCGTCCCAGGCCATATGGCCTACCGTTCCGCGATGCCCAGGCTTCTTCGCGAAGTCGGCTGGATTGTTGAATCAGACGAGTTCACAGAGATCGAAGATCCGGATCCAGAAAACCACGAGAAGCGCCAACGCGAACTCATCAATGAGATTGAGGAGGCGCGAAAAGAGCTGGAGAAGAAAGCTGCCGAGAAGAAAAGCGGCAAATTGTCGTGGTGGAGTAAAAAGAAAGTTGATAAGAAGAAATGGGAGGTTTATGATGAGAAGTCGTTGGCAGAGCAGCACAAGGCCATTGACAAGGACGGGGATCCAGCGAAGATCGCAGAAAACCCAGTAATGTTCGACATCGACGCCATCAGGAAAGAAGTCGCCGCCCTCGCCGCCGAGAGCAAAGAGTACAACGCCGAGGCGGAGTTCGAGATCAAGGAGATCAAGAGCACACTACCACCCATGAAGATCGACATCAGCACCGCACCACCTCTTAGAGAGACAAAGAGCTACAACGACAGCCTAGGCGCATCAACCCTAGACGCGAAGGCAAACAGCACAAGTACAACTAACCTGCCCGCTACTAACGGAACCCACACACCAAGCGGCCACAGCACCCAGGCAAAGCAGAGTTTCGACGAGTACGACGAATACGACGACCCAGGCGCAGGACGCGTACAAATGACCTTTGACTCTTCCTTCCGCGACCCCCTCACCCCCGCCCCTTCTACCTCCAAATCCCCTCTTCCCCTACCTCTCCACGACAACAACACGCCAGAGCCATGGGAATCCCCGCCATCCAACAAAGCTCCCTGGAACCCGGGTTCTCAGCAGCAGTCGACTACGTGGGATGATTCGTCTCTTGCTCCTGCGGAGCGCCCGCCGCTGAGCAAAGCGAAGACAGAGCCTGGTGCCCTGGGCGGAGCAGCGAATATCACGCCTGGGTATAATGCGTGGGCGGATGAGTTTGAGGACGATTTTGGGCAAGAGAAGGAGGTTAAGATGAGTTTTATGTAGTAGTGAGTGTTGAACCTTGCGTGTTCTTACTGCGTCTTATGATGTGAGAGAGAGAGAGAGAGAGAGAGAGAGAGAGAGAGAGAGAGAGAGAGAGAGAGAGAGAGAGAGAGAGAGAGAGAGAGAGAGAGAGAGAGTCTGGCGTTTTCATGTGAGTCTGGGTCTGGGTTATTCTTGCCACTCGACTCGACTTGTTTTGCATAGGATAAGTTGTTATTGTTGTTGTCAATGCATTTTCAGCGGCATTTTTTGGGGTGGGTGGCGTTGAATGGTTACTGAATCGGGTTATGAGGTGCCGTATGAGCTCTCTGGTAGGTAGCTGGGATAAAGGTACCTATCGATTTATTACAATCACGATTATATCGATTTATTACAATCACGATTATTACCAACATCATGAAGAAAGACATAACTAGTTAGTAACTATCTATAATAGTCGTAATGTCCATATATCCTCAGATCCAAGGCTGCTAAAACTCCTGCTTGTCGTCCTCTTTACCATGCTTTCTTGTGGAATTTGTAGCGCGTGTTAATATGTTCTCGTGGTAATGTAGGTAGGCAGGCGTGAATTATGCTCCAAACTTAATTGAATTGCTCTGCAACTGCAACGTGCATGTGATGTGATCAGTATATACAATATAACACCAATCGTGCACTTCTTCTCCTCCACACACTCCTAATAGCCTACTGTAGTCGTACAATATACAATACTCCTTTCCTTCTTCCACCCATCCCATCCTATACCAATAATATACACCGCCACCATCCAATCCAAGCCAACTCACAACTTACCCCATCGCCTTCAAGAAATTCGCCTCCTTAATCGTCGCGCGCCTCTTATTCCTCATCGCCTTGGTCAACTCCTCCCTCGCATCCGCCGCCTGCACCGCCCCTTGCAGCGACCCATCTCCGGCGGGTAAATCGATCGTCTGCTCGTAGATGGGCACCTTGGGGATGAGCATCTCGGGGTTCATGGCTTGTTCTTTGCGGAGCCGCTTAGCGGCTAGACGGCGTTGTTTTTTGGATTTGGCTAGTGGCATGTTGTTAGTTGCGGTGCTTTACTTTTGCTTTCGGGCTTGGGAAGTGAGGGGGATGGTAAAAAGGTGTGGTGTGTGGTGTGGATTATGAGGGGATACAAACGTACAGAACAAATCTCCCGCCCCCGTCTCCGCCTTCTTCTCCTGCCGATCTAGTATCGTCCACAACCAGCTTGGATACTCATCGTCCGGCAGCGCAACAGGATCCTGCGCGTTCTTGAGAAAGTTCAGCCCTTTCAACGGCTGGCCGGCTGGTATCGAGCTTTTGACAAGTGGTGTGGCTTTCTTCTCTGCGACTTTTGCTGCTTGCGCTTTCAGGTCTGGGGATGCGGCGGGCGTGAGAGGCTCGCTGAACGGCTGTGCGGCAGATGTTGATGTCGCGGCCGGTGGAGTGTGCGAAGATGTAGAGGAGCCCTGTCGAGGCGCGGTTTGGGTTGCGGTGGTTGCGGAGATGGGTGTTGCGTTGCGGAGGGCGGAGGAAGTGGAGAGGAAGCGTTGGGATTGTTGTATTTGCGTTGAAGGTAGTTGGGTCCTAGAGGCTGCCCGGAGGCAGTTGCGACATATCATTTTGAGCTGTGGGGGTGGTTCAATTGCAGCTTGATGTTCGATGTTCGGGTTCGTCAAAAGTTCAGATGAGAATGGATGGAGGCCATGAGGGTTTCTCCGGCGCCGAAAACACGCTAAGACTCACCTACCTAATCCGTGCGAGCATGCCCGCACCCCAAGGCGACGCATGAACTTGACCCCGGTTCAGTATCTCGATAGATTGCGTTTGGACTCACATGTGCCGATTCCGGGTTTTGTGGTCGGCTGTCGCTGGTCCATATGCCCTCCATATTCCCGGGGGGATGTTTGTGGAGGGCCCATGTGATGGGAAACTGAGACAGCGGACTCACTCAACCTTATGAATGCGTTTGTAACGTATACATCACCAGATTGTTTGTATGAGCTGTGAGTAGAGAACAAAAGAATGCTAAGACCATTGCCAGGGTTTGACTTGTGTGTACTTTTATTTGGAAATATGTAGATCTGAGTCAGACATGGTGTGTATGTAGTGTAACTAACAAGCACAAGCATTCAACATATTCAAAACACGTTCACATCATCGCCGATGACTGCAGCGTGCCTCCCTCCGGCTGACTGTGCTCCTCCAATAGCATCGTACACAACAAGACATGACATATCGTAAATGAGAGAATGGGGACAGTGTTCCCCAAGCCTGATGCTGGTATTCCGGAACGCCTTTTGCGTCCCCTCCAACCATGCCAGCAGACAGACAAGTCGAAAACAAAGATTATGTCAAGGAGTGAAGAGAACAAAATCCGTCAATATGTACATAGAAGCGAGAGCGTGGAACATCGTCTAAGGTATCGAGCTGAGCGAAAGGAACCATCTTGGTCGAAACAGTAGGAAACTGGATGTCGGAGTTGACTCAAATCCAAGCCATCGGTGCTGCTTGGTGTGGGATCCCGAATCGGTTGCTGAAGAGCGGTCGGATCTCGGCGAGGTAGTCGGCGGCGCAGAAGGCTGCAAGGTTCTTTGACCGCATAGCAGTCAAATCCGCCTCTGTTTCAGCGTCTCGGACTACACCACCAAACTCCTCGACAATCTCGTTGAGCTGCTCCAACTCTCGGCCGAAGGGGTGATCCTCCTCTTCAATCGTGCCTTTGAACATGTCCATTGATGACCGCTGTTCTCGCGAGTGCCGCTGTGATCCCATGCTACCGCGCGAGTTCATGCTAGTACGAGTACTCATATTCTGCAGGGATCGCTTTGCGGCTAGTCGCTCATGGGCGCGCTTGCTGTGGGAAAGAGCCCTTTGCGGAATAGCTGGGGTAAACTCTATGGTCTCCTCCTTGACCTGGTGAAGACTGGTTGTCGAGGAAGATTTTCGGACTTGCTTGCCAACAGAAGGGAAGTACCCGGAAAGATGGTTCGGTGCTGGCGACGTAGGAGAAGAGTCCACGGACGAGGCATCAGTAAGAGTGGTGTCTCGAGAGCTGTGGGATGAGGCGCGAGAGCGTCCTGACACGCTGTTGTCTGAGTCGTCTGCCGAGGAGTGACTTGAAGCAGTAGACGATGCGTGCCTCATGATTGCAATATCCGGAGCGTTGTAGCTAAGCATGTTGGTCGTCGAAACCAGAGCCACAGGCAGAGAGATTTTGGCCCGGTCAATCTGCGTCGATGGATTTCTGACACTCTGGCTCCGGGTTGGTGGCGACGTGGAGTCCTTCGGCACTTCTGACCGTTTGATGCGCTTCGTCATGGCGCGAGCGAGCGACATATTGATGGATTAATTCAAGATAGATGTGCGATATTGCAAAAAAGGGTCCGGTCCTCGATCTTAAGCCCGGTAATTCTAGCGGTGATCGTAGTTGGTTGCTTGTCAAATGGGCTGCAGGTTTGCGGGGTATTGCCGGGGATAAATTGCTCTTGACGAGGCACGAGGTCAAACAAGTCGAAATGGTGCAGGTCCAATGGAGGCGCCTGAATTGCGACTGTCGCTGTTAAGGAAGGGATCTGGAAGGTATCACGCTGTGGGTTGCGACGTTGCGTCGGGGACGCATGCACTTCGGGCGTGTAACGGAGTCCTGATTCGGAGTTGCACTTGTGATACAGAGGTCGCAAGATGGGCTGCTTGTGAGTCCGGGTGGTCCGATACAGTTCCAGAAAAAATGGTCGAGTCTTAAGTTTCCTTTATCGATGTTTTGGTTCTTTTGTCGATGCTGAGCTTGCAGCGTGTACGATGAATAGAAGGAGTGGTAAAGTTGAACAAAGATCGTCTGTCAAAGAGCGTGTGGGAACAGCCTGTGTCGTAAGGAGCGAACACCAGGTTGCGAACAAGAGAGAGTGAATACTGCTGTGAAGCCAACGAGCACGCAGAAAGGAAGGGAGGGAGTGTGAAGAAAAGGGCAGCCGATGCAGCGAAGCAGCGGGTTGAAAAGCCAGGCCCCCCTAGAGCGGTAGGGTAGACAAGCCGCGTTGACCTGTCTCTCAAAGATTGGTAGGAGCGACCGGGGGTGAGCCAGGAACAGCAGGCGCCAGCCAACCGCATCGCACATGGGCCTGCATGTTGAAGTTTGTGGCGCTCGAAACGGCCTGACGGGGTTTAGCAGTCGATGCGTTTTCTTTGTCTGGCGAATGAGGCCACGACGCATGGTCCAATTTTTGCCGCCTTCTGTCGCAGGTTGGGCCGGGGTGTCTTCCGTTGTTTGCTCTTCCCGCACACCTCGTTGGGGCACTAAAGGTTGGCCGTTTCAACCCATCAAAAGCAGAGCATGCCACCCTCACCTTGATGACGCCTTGATGAAAGAGGCTGGCCTCCTCGTCGCACGGCATTGACGCTCGAAATTGACAGCGAAAAGGCGACGAAGGGGTGATGGCTAACCTATGGTTGTACGCTGTGGCCACAAGCTTGACAGTTCAGGAACCGTGGATCAGCATCGGTTACCGTCCGTTGGAAAAAAACGGTCCCTGGCACCGCGTTGGGAGGCGTTTCTGTCAACCCGCACTCGATTTGGACGGCCTTGGGGCTAGTGGCGCCAAAAGCAGGCCGCTCACTCGATATTCACGACTGTGCCTTGCAGACCCGTGCATGAACTGCTGTTTCGCCGGGTATTTGATGAGCTCAGCTTATGAACATCGTAATATTTGTTGATGTGATTGCCCTGCCTTGCATTGCGCGGTTTCGAAACACTCCAAGAAGCGAAGCGTCAGGTCTCTAGAGTTGGGACGATCTCACATGATCGAGACTCGCGGTAGCGTGTGGTAGAGATCCACATGGAGTGCCACTCGTGTCCGGCCAGGCCCGAACGTGGGTCTGCCGCTCGTCGCTATCTTGGTTGTCAGACGGATGTTAGCAACTTGGTTTATCACTATTGCAACGTTGAATTTGCTCGACTTTACCATTGCCGTCAATTGCTCATACAAATTCTTTCCTCACGTCGACGTGGAACGTGTCGCAACACGGCGTTGTGGCTCATACCCAAATGAGACGAGATAAATAAATAATAATCAGAAAAATGTAAGGGCGGAGAAGATAAAATTGAGTTTCGCGAAACACGTGTGAGATATGAGCCCGACTGCAGTATGCGGCTCCGACATACTCCTCGGTGCCCAACACGCAACGAGACCTCCCTCTATCACTAGCTATACTAACTAGACAGACATGTCACTCGTCTCAAGTACTCACTTACACACCATCGAGACGTCCTGCATGTTGAGAGGACGTACGCTTAGGTGTCGCTCGCTCTATGCGTATTGCAACATAACTGAAGTACCAATGATGCACTGCTGGGGAGAGTTCCTTGCTCCCATCGTGACGGATAAGCATCCGATGCCCTATAAGGAGGAGGGGTGCGGACGATCTTAGATCTCAATATCATCCATGGCTCGTATTCTCGATGAACCAGGTGTACTTCAGTCCTACTCTTCCATCGACTCCCAGCCCTTCTCTTCGCCATTCTCTTCACCGTCATCACTCTCTCCCTCTTCCGTGTCCGAATCAGTGTCAGCCTCATCCAAGCCGACGAGGCGTTCCTTTGCGTCTGGCTTCATCTGCGGCAACGTCACTTTGTTGCCAAACGCTGCGCGTACAGCCGCATTCGTGCTCGTGTCCCAGATCTGTACTGCTCCTTTGCTCCCGGCGATCGCCAGGCGGAAACCTACTTCCTTGTCAGGAGCAAAAGTCGTTGAGAAGACTCGTCCAACACCCAGATCTCGCGCAACGACCATGCTCGGTCCACGCTCTTGAATGTTCCACAGCTTCACTTGCTTGTCGGTTGAACCTGTGACCAGGTAACCGGGGATCACCGGGTTGATGTCGAACGAAGAGATGGACTCGTCGTGGGCTTGCAGTACCCAGACAGGTTTTGATGCAGACGGGTCTTTTGGCGCATTGCGAGTGTCGTGGTAATGTATCATTCCATTTTCGGTAGATACCTAGAACTGTTAGCAATGTTTGGTAAATCTGTTTGCGTACTTACGTAGAAGTAGTTCGGGTCGTGAGGATTCCATCGCACAGTCTCGACGTCACTCTCGACACCCCATCGTGGTGCCTTCGCATCGGGTGCACGCATGTCGGCCGCCACAACTGTCCGATCGTAGCTCCCACTTAGCAGCGCCGTGGACTCGACGGGGTGCCATGCAACAGAGCAGACCTTGTCTGTGTGGTACGTGTATGACTTGGCGCACTTCGTAGTGTTCAGGTCCCACAGCTTGATGGTCTTGTCCGCGGATGAGGAGGCGAGTAGATTTCGGTGGTGACGATTGGCGGCAAGAGCGAGGACGGAATCGACGTGGAACTCGTCGTTGACCTTCTTCGACTTTTTTTTCTTCTTCTTTTTGGTCTTGTCTGCATCTCCAGCACCTTGGCCCAGAACAGCATCTGGGTACATGCTGTCGACCACGTCCAGATTCCATATCTCAATATCTGGGTCCATGGTGCCGATCGCAACGTAGTTGCCCTTGCCGTCACTTGTACCAACAGACTTTCCAACCGGTAAATCTAGCCACTCGACGGCTAGGGGAATCGCGGGCAGCATGATGTCGTGGTGCACATAGAGATTGTCGTCCTCGTCTTCGTAAACATAGACCTCTAAATGCGCAACTTCGTCTTCTATCCGGCCGGCCAGTACGAGGTTGTCTGTAGCTAGAATCTGGAGCTCTTCCCGCTCTTCGTCGTCTTCCTCCTCTCCACCCTGCATTGTGATGTACGGGTCGTCCTCGTCATTCTCGTGAAATACGAGGTTCTTGACGTTTCCGAACATGGCCATGGTATCGCCCTGGTCTTCTGCGACCTCATCGTCGTAGTGTTCGAGATCGTATTCTTTCAGGTCGTCATCGTCGTTCTCACTGCACACGATTAACTTTGGCATAGCCGCAATGAGTGATGTAATACATACTCGTCATCCTTTGCTTTTGAGGACTTGCCTGAAGTCCCGTTGCTCTTGCTCTTCGCCTCAGCCTGCGCTTCTTCGAGTTCTTCCTTTGCGTCCTCCAGTTGCAGGTTTGCAAGCTTGGATATCCGCTCGTACTCGTCTTCGTCAAACTGATATCTTGAAGGGAAGGGGGCCGCAAATCCGCGCGGCACCCAGGTTGTCGCTGTGATCATAGACATTGTGCTGGTCGTGGGAAATTCAAGGCGCAGCGAGAGCGTCTTCTCGAGTGGGGAACTTTTTCTAAGAGTTCGAAATAATTTTGGCCGCCCGCCCCGCCACAGGTGGCTGAAGCTCCTTCCCTATCGATAATATTTTGCGGACTACCGAGTCGACTCCAGCCATCGACAACTATACATACAACCTCACCCTTCGCCAATATGGATCGCGGACACAGCCCAAAGCGGCGCAAGCTCGATCCCGAGGAATATTCTATTGCGCCTCGCCCAAAGTTTCGCAAGCCAAACCACCCTCGCGACTCACCCGCATCTTCGCGAGCCCATACCCCCCGGTTACATGAGAATGGCTCGACTCCGCACCAGAAGTCCTTTGATGGGCCAGAGCCCTTGGTGGAGGACTTTGACTCGATGGCACTGGACCGCGACTGGTACGGCGGCGAAGAGAATGGGCATACTTTCGGCGACGACACGCATAACCCCTTTGGCGGAGCCGAGAGCACATGGCTAGACGCGCAGCGAGAGGCTGCGCTGACCGAGAAGAAGCAAAACAATCGCGCGAGTATGAGAGCGCAACAGAAGCAGAAGGATGTAGACGCGTGGGAGACGAACCGAATGCTCCAGTCTGGAGTCGCCCAAAGGAGACACCATGACGCAGATTTCGATGACGATGAAGACGCTATGCGCGTACATATCCTCGTGCATGACCTCAAACCGCCATTCTTGGATGGTAAAACGGTCTTCACTAAGCAAGTCGACCCTGTTCCGGCCGTGCGTGACCAACAGAGCGACATGGCGGTATTTAGTCGCCGAGGCAGTCGAGTTGTAAAGGAGAAAAGGCAGCAGAAAGAACGGCAAAAGCACGCGCAGGAGGCTACTAGCGCAAAAGGAACAACTCTAGGGAATATCATGGGTGTCAAGGAGGACGATGCTGACAGTGCCGCCCCTATGCCCGAGGAAGAAGAAAAGAAAGGAGGGAGCAAGTTCGCTCAGCATCTCAGCAAACAGGAAGGCGCAAGTGCGTTCAGCAAAAGCAAAACGCTCAGAGAGCAGAGACAGTACCTACCGGCGTTCGCAGTCCGCGAAGATCTCCTCCGAGTGATTCGAGATAACCAAGTCGTCATTGTCGTAGGTCAGACAGGCTCCGGGAAGACAACTCAGTTGACGCAGTTTCTTTTCGAGGATGGTTACGCCAAGCAAGGTCTGATCGGATGTACACAGCCACGTCGTGTTGCGGCCATGAGCGTTGCAAAGCGCGTGAGTGAAGAGATGGAGGTAAAATTGGGAGGTCAAGTTGGTTATGCAATTCGTTTCGAGGACTGCACCAGCAAGGAGACCAAGATCAAATACATGACCGATGGTGTATTACTTCGAGAGTCTTTAGTCGAGCCAGATCTAGACAAGTACTCCTGCATCATCATGGACGAGGCGCACGAAAGAGCACTGAACACCGATGTGCTAATGGGCCTCCTTAAGAAGGTTTTGGCGCGGAGGAGAGATCTAAAGTTGATTGTTACATCCGCCACGATGAACTCAGAGCGGTTTTCGCGCTTCTACGGCGGGGCTCCAGAGTTCATAATCCCAGGGCGAACCTTCCCTGTCGACATTCAATATTCTCGGTCGCCGTGCGAAGATTACGTCGACAGTGCCGTCAAGCAGGTCTTGGCTATTCATGTTTCGCAAGGTCCCGGCGATATCTTGGTCTTCATGACGGGTCAAGAAGACATCGAGATCACCTGTGAGCTTGTAGCTGAGCGGTTAAAACTTCTCAATGATCCGCCAAAGCTCAGCATTCTTCCGATTTACAGTCAAATGCCCGCGGATCTTCAGGCCAAGATCTTTGATCGTGCGGCACCTGGCGTACGCAAGGTTATCGTGGCCACAAACATCGCAGAGACGAGTTTGACAGTCGATGGTATCATGTATGTTGTGGACTCTGGCTTCTCGAAGCTCAAAGTCTACAATCCCAAGATGGGAATGGATACTCTCCAGATAACGCCGATATCGCAAGCGAACGCGTCCCAGCGTGCTGGTCGTGCAGGGCGGACAGGGCCTGGAAAGTGCTTCCATCTTTACACCGAGAGAGCTTTCCGGGATGAGTTTTATATCCAGACCATACCTGAGATTCAGCGAACGAACCTAGCCAACACGGTACTGTTGCTCAAGTCACTCGGTGTGAAAGATCTGCTAGACTTTGATTTCATGGATCCGCCACCGCAAGACACAATTACAACGTCGCTGTTTGACCTATGGGCTCTGGGTGCACTCGACAACATTGGCAACCTTACCTCCCTCGGGCGCACTATGACGGCCTTTCCCATGGACCCTTCACTCGCCAAACTTATAATCACCGCCGTAGAGTACGAGTGTAGCGAAGAGATGCTTACCATTGTAGCAATGCTCTCTGTTCCGAGCGTCTTTTACAGGCCCAAAGAACGTCAGGAGGAGTCGGACGCAGCGCGCGAGAAGTTCTTCGTGCCTGAATCCGACCACCTGACCCTCCTCCACGTCTACACGCAATGGAAAGTGAACGGCTACTCTGATGGGTGGTGCATTCGCCATTTCCTGCACCCCAAAGCGCTTCGCCGGGCAAAAGAAATCAGAGACCAAATTCGCGACATTATGGAGAAACAGAAGATGCCCCTGGTAGGCTGCGGCACAGACTGGGACGTCATCCGCAAATGCATCTGCTCAGGCTACTACCACCAAGCAGCCAAAGTCAAGGGCATTGGCGAGTATATCAACCTTCGTACCAGCGTTACTATCCAGCTCCATCCCACGAGTGCTCTCTATGGCCTTGGCTACCTTCCAGACTACGTAGTCTATCACGAGCTCATCCTCACATCAAAGGAATACATGTCTTGCGTCACCTCCGTTGATCCTCACTGGCTCGCAGATCTCGGTGCTGTATTTTACTCGATCAAAGAAAAGGGCTATTCTGCACGAGATAAGCGCATCACAGAGATTGAATTCAATCGCAAAGCTGAGCTTGAGGCGCAGATGGCAGAAGACAAAGCGCGCGAAGAACGCAGGATAGCGGAAGAAGAGAGCGGGCCGTTGATCAAGAAACCAGGGCTCACGAAAAAGAAGGACGTTGGCGATGGTGTTGTGAAGCGCCCGGTTATTGGTGCAAAGTCTAAGTTTCGTCGGCGTTGAAAGATACGCGGGGGGATTGCGCATGTTTGGCGTGCAATCCTCGAACTGGAATCAAGCTAGAATCGTACTTGAATATCGACCCTGATAATGACATCGGAACAATATGAACGCCTCCGGCCCCCAACTTCTCCACATTCGTCCTACACTCATCCAAACGTATGTTTTAGCTTTTGTCAATATATATTCACATTGGCCTTCAAGCCAATCTGCATTATCATAGGCACTTGTCTCAATCTACCACACGTTCCGCTAAGTGTCCAAAGCATATCCCTTGTACTCCCGAACCTCCAAAGTTCGGTAGTGTAATGGCTAACGCTTCACTATAAGACACGGGAATATACTGCTTATGCAATTAGTCTGGCGTACATTATCTCCAATCCTGGGATACTTTGAGGTCAATGTTATGGTTGTGTGAATATTTTTTTCATCGGTTGGTCACAGGCCTTCTAAATCAGCCTGGCTCACTCGCCGTACATGTCTCTCGTGCGGCCTACGCAAACTCCACGCCTGTTCTCGAATAAGCATTGTGCCTGCAATCCCCCCCGCTAAGATAACCTCCAAGCACTCTCTGCAATGTAAACTTAATCTATGTTTCGCAAGTATGCAATTATGCCTGAACCCTGAATGTGCGGCCACTGGCTGTCTTCCGCTCCTTCTCTTCACTCTCGGGTCGGGCTCTGCGGAGAACTGTCACTCGTTAGCATGTGATGTAGGTGATTAGCAGTCCGTGTAACATACCCTGTAGGAAGTCGGCTGTTCGCTTTCGCATTCTTGAGTGGATGAATGCCTTGGATGCTTTGATGTGGTAGTGGAAGTAGTCTCGGAAGGTCTGGATGTGTGAGATGACCTCGGCGCGGCGCTGGTTCGCCAGATGGCGAGGGAACAGTACTGCAAATGGTTAGCTCAATCACGCGAGAGGACACTGTAAGTCGTACCGAAGGTAATGTAGCCAATGTCAGCGGAGCCCGATGTATCCACTCCTGGAATGCCCTGCAGTTCCAGAGGTGGATCGTTCCGGAACAGCACTTGCGGTGCGTTTTGGATGGCTCTTCGCCTGGCATCGACGAATTCTTGCAGGAAAACCTTTCCGAATATCCTATCTGTCTCTTCACGGAATACAGTTGAGAAGATGACTGTGACTCGGTCGTGGCTGGCCTTGACGTAGATTGCTTCCTCCTCTCGATAGTGGATTGCGCGCACTGCACCGCCTTCCGCCACACCCTGGGGCGCTGATTCAGACGTGTACTTGGACGCTTCCTCCTGCAGTTGCTGGAACTCGTCGAAGGCTTGCTCGAAGGGTGCGGCCATGGCGTTTCGCTTGAGGAGGGATATGCGCCGGATTAGGTCATCTTTGGCCTCTGCATCTCATTAGCACCTTCTCGCAGCCAGATTGCGATTGACCCTACCCTGTCCTTCCGGCAGGTTCTCCAAGTCTACTAGGACAGAGAAATCGTATCCAGTTTCCGGAGCCACGATATATGGCCCATACTCTCGTTCCAGCACAGATTGCGCGCCATATTGAACCAATTCCTGGTAGCACTTGATGTGCAATGACACTAATATCTTCGTCTTGCTCTCCGGAGTCGAGATATGGAATGTGACGCCGTCGAAGTCGGACACGACCTGGTCAATGTTCGCTGGAGCTCCTCTGTATCCTGTTAGCTACCTGGCTGCGGAGCGGAAGGCAGCGGGGTAATGCGCACCCGGCGAAGCGATCCTTGAGGAGAGACTCGATGAGGACGTTCTGGTAGTCGAGAAGAAGCATCGTGACGGCTCAGCTCCCGGTGGAGAGATTAATAGTAAGGCGCGGGGGAGGGCAGCTGTCGAGTGCACTGATGCGGAGGTCGGAGGTGTGCTGGGTGAGGTTCCAAGGTGGGCCTGGTGTGGCTTGTGCATTAGCGTAATTCCATCTGTGGCTGTCCAAAAAGTTTCGGCTCAAGACTTTTAGTGAACGACTCCAAATCTACTCCATTGCCTGTGGCGCATAGTCGCAGATAACAAATAGGCAGTGTGATGACTTGAAATAGTCATTCTAGAGCTCCTTTGACTTTTATTTCTTGCTAGATACCCCGTCTTACGAAGTAGAGGCGCAATATGGTCAAATCGTACAGGTAAAACGCACCCGCAGCGCAATTTAAGTAGACCTTTGTCTAAAGTCTGAACAGCAAGTACGAGCAGACCGACTCTTTCGGCGTGGTCGCAACTGCCACTTCGAACATTGTCTGGACCCCCGAAGGACTCATCCAGCCTGGATCGACTCGAACCGCAGGCGCCGGCCGCGCATACGCCGCCGCAAACGAAGAAGTACTGTGTTGGGACATCAAGAAGGGCGAGCTATTAAGCAGGTGGCGCGATGCATCTTGTACCGATGAGGTTACAGTTATATGTCGGAGCGACATCGACGAGGATGTCTTCGCTGTGGGCTACGCAGACGGAAGCATACGCATATGGGACGCACGAACCGCGACTGTCGTAATAAGCTTCAATGGACACAAATCCGCCGTTACGACGTTGGCCTTCGACCAAACTGGCGTGCGATTAGCGAGTGGCGCAAAAGACACAGATATCGTAATATGGGATCTGGTATCCGAGACGGGCTTGTTCAAGCTGAGAGGGCACAAGGGTCAGATCACAGGCCTGCGCTTTCTACATCCTGGCAATGCCCCTCCCGAGGATGGTGTGGATAGCGAAGAAGTGGACATGGACACAGATCAGGCGTTCCTACTGTCTACCAGCAAAGACTCCTTGATCAAGATCTGGGATGTGGCCACACAACACTGCATCGAGACACACATCGCGCAAACGAACGGCGAGTGTTGGGCATTAGGTATATCGCCAGACGGCAGCGGCTGTATAACTGCAGGGAACGACGGAGAGCTGAAAGTATGGGCTATCGATCTAACCGGTCTTCGAAGGGCAAGCTCAGCTATTGGCGAAGGGGAGGAGCAACGTTACCTCACGTCAAGAGGCATACTATATCGACAGGGCAAGGACAGGACTCAAGGCATCTCCTGGTATACCAAGTCGGATTACATCGCCGTTCATGGCGCAGAGAAGGCTGTCGAGATTTGGCGGATACGGAGTGAAGAAGAAGTGAGGAAAAGCCTGATCCGGAAGAGGAAGAGAAAGCGAGAAAAGGCGAAGAATGAGACAAACGGCGAGGCGCAAGAGGAGGCTGATGCTGAGGAGAAGGCCAACATCGCGGATGCTGAAATAGGCGAGGTCATAGTACCGTACGTGACCGTTCGAACAGCGGGCAAAGTCAGGTCAGTCGCGTGGATGCGAATAAGAGGGACAAAGAAACTGCAACTACTGGTTGGCACGAACAACAACCTCATCGACATCTATGAGATCCCACAAAAAGGCAAAGCGAAAACAGAAGAGGCGCCAGACTATAACCGGACGCTCTCCGTTGAGTTGGCAGGCCACAGAAATGACATACGAGCACTAGCCCTCAGCTCAGACGACCGAATGCTGGCATCTGCATCAAGTGGAGGTCTCAAGATTTGGAACGTAAAGACACAAAACTGTCTGCGAACATTGGAGTGTGGATACGCGCTTTGTTGCGC
Organism: Parafenestella ontariensis; assembly: GCA_021596325.1. NCBI lineage: Eukaryota > Fungi > Ascomycota > Dothideomycetes > Pleosporales > Cucurbitariaceae > Parafenestella > Parafenestella ontariensis. The sequence goes on from JAKGDA010000003.1 coordinate 1,435,039, forward strand.
CTTCCTGCCCGGTGACAAGATTGTCGTTGTCGGCACAAAAGATGGCGACATCGAGCTCTACGACATTGCTGCATCGTCGTTACTCGACAAAATATCGGCACATGAAGGAGCTGTGTGGACCATGCAGGTCCATCCTGACGGCAAGTCGCTCATCACCGGTAGCGCAGACAAATCGGTCAAATTCTGGAACTTCGATATCGTACAGGAAGAGATTCCAGGAACGAAGCGCACATTGCCCCGTCTAAAGCTCATTCAGTCGCGCATTCTCAAAGTGAACGACGATGTGCTCAGTGTTCAGTTCTCGCCAGACTCGAGACTGCTCGCTGTGGCCACTCTCGACAATACCGTCAAAGTCTTCTTCGTCGACTCTTTGAAGTTATTCCTCAACCTATACGGTCACAAGCTTCCAGTCCTCAACATGTCGATATCAAGCGACAGCAAACTCATCGCCACATGCTCCGCCGACAAGAACGTTCGCATATGGGGTCTCGACTTCGGTGACTGCCATAAAGCACTCTTCGGTCACGAGGATAGCATCATGCAAATTTCCTTCATCCCTCATCCAGTTGACAGCGATGAAAGGCACCTCTTCTTCAGCGCTAGTAAAGACAAGTCGATCAAGAGCTGGGATGGCGATAAATTCGAGCAGATTCAGAAATTCAAAGGTCACCATGGCGAGATCTGGGCGATGACTGTGGCAAGAACAGGTGACTTTATCGTCACTGCTAGTCACGACAAAAGTATACGGATCTGGACCAAGTCCGACGAACCCATCTTTCTGGAAGAAGAGCGCGAGCGTGAACTCGAGGACATGTACGAGAAGACGCTAGCCACCTCCCTCGAGGACGAGGAACCGATGAACGGCGAACGCGCAGAAGTAGTAGACGCCTCCAAGCAAACAATCAGCACCCTCACAGCCGGCGAACGCATCCAAGAAGCTCTAGACCTTGGTATCGCAGACCTAGAAGTCGTCCGAGACTGGGAAGTGCAGCGGAAATCAAACCCTAAGATTGCACCACCGCAGCGCAACCCGCTCTTCCTTGCCCTAGGTAATATTTCGGGGGAACGCCACGTCCTCAACACGCTTTCTAAAATCCCCGCCGCACAGCTCCACGACGCGTTGCTCGTCTTGCCATTCTCGTCCCTGCCGGCTTTATTCACTTTCCTCTCCATATGGGTACGAAAGCAGTGGAACGTCACATTGACATGCCGCGTACTGTTCTTCATGCTGAAGACGCACCAGAAGCAAATTGTTGCCAGCAGGGAGTTGAAGACGGTACTAGAAGCGATGAGATCTGATTTACGCAGGACTTTGACTGGCAATAAAGACTTGATCGGGTTCAACGTTGCGGCACTGAGGTTTGTCGGCGAACGGGTAGACGAGGCGCAATTGGTGAGGCTGGAGGATGTGGATAGGCTGGATGAGGAGAAGAATAGGAAAAAGAGGGGGTTCGTAGACGTTGCGTAGGCGTTATAAAAGGTTATGAAGAGAAGGCTAGGGTGTCTCGGCCTTGTTTTAGATGCCGTATAGACTCTTCACCGCAATGTGAATACTGTCGCCTTTTCCAAAATATACACTTCACTAGTAACACACTTATCCTAAGACGCTAAGCATGAGCAGATTAGCCACGCCGCTCATCACCACACTCCCTTTCATCAAGGCCCAAGCTGAGATGTAACCCCCCTTCCCGCCTTCCTCACCTCCTTCGCCCTCTTCATAGTAATATGCCGATCCCTCGACCCCACATACCCAGGAAGCACCAGCGACTGCCCCGCCGTCGAGAACAGAATATTAAACAACCCTCCTACCTGGCGCTGCCGCTCCATCAGTACATCCAGTAACTGCTTACACCACACCGCTCCATCCCCGCATTCAAAATCATTCAGCCCGTCGATCACACAGAAGGTTACGACGGGAGTGTGATGCAGCAAAGCCTTCAAGATGCGTAACGCAGCGTTCCAAGACGAGGCTTCCCCATTCAAGGCAGTGAGATCCTGTTCCTGGAGTTTGCCTTGAGCGTCGTCGTCATCGGCGCCGCGGTTGAATTGCAGAAGCTGCCGAATGAAGCCGTAGACAAGGCTCAGTAGTCCGACTTGCTCGATGCTCAAGCCGGGCCGTAGTTGGCTGTAATGCGGTCTTTTGCAAAAAGACGAGATGATGGGTGTCTCGGCTTGCCACGCTGCAGCTACCGTTGCCATGGCTACGGCGCGCGAACCTGGTACCGTTGTCCCGGGTTCATAGGGGTTGGAAATCCAGAGCGTTTGTGGTGCTGATTTGTTGCTCATCCATGTGCGGAGCTTGGCTAGGACGGTGGTTTCAGCTATACAGAGGTGGGCTTTGTTGAAGAGGGCGGGTGGGTGTTCGTTGTCGAGGATGAAGGCGTCGAGATGGAGGTTTGAAGCTTGTAGTAATTTGCTGGTCGGAGGCAGCGTAGCGACGTCTTGTATACGACCAGATTGCTGCTGTTGTTGCTCCGGTGGATGACTGAGGGTGGCGAATTCAATCATGCTTTCAAGTTGTTTGACTTCCGTCCATGTCGCCTGGAACATCTTCTCCATTCTCTGCCCCGCCAATATGTCCCTAGCTTCATAGCTGTGTCGCTGGCGGTACAATTCTGCTTCCAGTCTCGTAACTTTGCCATTCACCATAGCCACTATGGCTGTGTTAGCGATTGCTGCTTCACGGTAGAGCTCCGTGATGCTTTCTTCGACGTCTTTTTTCGTGTCTTCGAAGGCTTTGAGCAGGTTCTCATTGAAACTGCGGACAAGGCGACCGAATTTGGACTGCATGTACCAATCTAGAGCGTGGAGGTAGAACTGGAACATGTGTGCGTATACATCGGCCAACTTCCGTCTAGCGCGTGAGGTTTTTATTATGGTTATGATATTGGAGCATGTTGCTACTTTGTCAGATATCTCGGCGATGGACTTGGAGAGGGTGAGGGAGATTTCGCTGTGTGACTTTGCGGCCTGTGTTGCTTTTAGTTTATAAGTCAGGAATTGAATTGGAGGGCTTGTTTACTTTTAGAAGAATTGTAACGCTTCCGACGAGAGGTGAAGCATAGTTGTTCTGCGATGGAAATACCTTCAGGATGCTTTTGTGGTCGTCGAGAGTACTGCAGATTCTTTTGAAAGCGACATAAACTGGTCCATGTTTCTGTTTCCATTCTGCTTCTAAGTTGTCCACATAACCTTTCAGTTCGCTGATATCTCCATCTACGGATTGGGAAAGTGCTTCCGCTACTTTGGTCTTTGTTGGCTTGTGTGAAAAGCCCAGTTGTTGCCAAGTAGACGGCTTTAGGTCTCCATTGAATTTGTTGATTATCTCCTGGAGTTGTTCTCGCGCGATGTTGGCCACCTCGAAGTCCTGGGAACTTTGTCTGTGAGATCCAAATTTTCTGAGACCTGTGTTTTCATCTAACTCACTTTGAGTTGTTATTTTCTGGGCTCTCATAGAGCTGCTTCAACTGTCGCTGTTCGTGGGTGGTCGTGACTTCATGTACAGATAAGCTCGCTCGGGTAAGTTCATCTGTCCACCGGCGTGTGATAACCGCCTGTTCTGCATTTCCCCTCTCCATGTCGAAAAGATCACCGGGTCGACCCGAGAGAGGTCCCAGTCAAACCTTGGGGGTTTGGTTATTCGAATATACCGATGTAGACCGACGAGTGTGCTGGCGACCTGAAGCACAGCCTCATACATTTTGCGGCTGTGCAGCTCATGCATGATGATGCAGAAAGCATACCGCCCAACCACAACTTCCATAGATCATGCAGGCCAAGCTTCCGGTGAACACGCTGTGCAGCCTTGGACTATGATCCTGTCCATGCTCTCCTTCACTCTGGTCAACAGTACTCCTCTCCAAATGCCAACATTCGACTAATAACAGTAGGTATCATCGACAACTACTTTACACTCAACTTGTTCCTTCTTACGTTTAGTCACTGCTGAATAACGATGGCTACCGAGAGAACATCAGTCCCACTCAACGAGGGCACATCTCGTCAGGCTGAAGCGCATACAGCCGGCTTGAAAAATACTGATGATGCTCTTGAGTCGCCATCGGGCGAGTGCAATAGTAAGAAGATCCCAGACGACTCTGGAGGTTCCGAGAAAGAAGAAAAGACAGAGATAGGTGAGTTATGATCCCACCACGTCTCAATAGCGGCGAAGGTTATCTGACGATCACGAAGATCACTTGATGAAGTCGCAAAAGTACTACATCACAAGAAACAAGGACGATCTCATCATTGCGGTTTGGGCAGATGAAAAACACAGCCTTTTTCCCGGGAATAATGAAACAATGGCCGGAGCAATCAGTGAACAGATGCGTCATCCACCAGATTATTCCTGCCCGGGCTTCCGAGATCCCCGAGGTTTGACTTTGGCCCATCACAATGGGGACAAGTTCGAGATCCCGTGGGTTCTATGTACAAAATGGAGTGTACGTGAGCTATTAACCTAACTTTTTTAAACACGCTGAAAACTGAACGCTTTTCCAGTGGATGAAGGAGACCATAAAGCTCACTTACGGATCCGATGAAGATGCAAAGAAATGTGTAGACGAAGAAAGATTCGAAATCATAAGAGATGACTTAAGAATACTTCCGTACCACTGGGACAGAGTTGTTGAACCATGGTGTTCCATTACAATCAAACTTGAATCTCAGGGTGGGACAGGTTTCGATCTCGTGGGCGGAAATGGCACAGATGAAGACATGGCGACCGAATCAGTCAGGAACACGTCAGCCGAGCCAAATGTTACGGAGGCCATATACCAGACAGCAGTGAAGTACAGGATCGACTTCTATCTCCGAGATGCTGCTTTTCATGGAAGCGCTAGCTTTCTCGAAAGCAAAACATACGACAGCGCCCCAGGAATCAAAAAGTCAAGCTCCAGTGGTCACCTAGTTCCTGTCATCGAGGAGATTAACTCTATAACCTTTGCATCGGAAACAAGCACTTGTCGAAAGGACTATGTCTCAAAGCATGGCCTTGTTTTGGACGCTGACGACAATGTGAAGCCAAAGAAACTCTACGTACGATCTGCACTTCTTCTCAACGCACTCCGCTCAATTGTCAAATATTCTTCCATAATGCCACTTGGCGACGACACGGAAGTCTTCACAGATGGTTTGTTTCCTTTCCCATTCAAGGACCTCTATCATCATAGAGAGGAGCTGCTGGACTTTCAGAAACAGACAAGCGGATGCAAGGCTAATCATAGTCCGGAACATAATGTCGAGTGTAACCGGCATATCGACATCTTGGTCGACTATCTCGATAAAGAACCGACCGTACAACTCAGGTCTGTTAAGGAACGGTGGGCGCAAAAAGTTCCCACCACGACATTCGCAGGTTTCTGGCTGTTGATGAAGCCTGGGGCTGACGTGTACGTCCAAGAGCACGGGCAATTGAATGCTTACGTCGTGGACGCAGTATACGGAGGTATCAACTACGACTTTTGGTCCTTCAGTGCGAGGAGCTATAATGTACAGGTCTGGAATTTGATATATGATGGCAAGGTAATCAAGAGAAGATCGAAGTTCATTTGGGTACATGTATTCGACGGAGAACGCGACATAACCTCACTGCCACTATTCCCGACATCATTTCACGATAGACTAGATAATGGCGCTCTACGTAAGCAGCTGATTGAGAGGGGGAACAAGTTTTTTCATTTTGCCAAACGTCCTACTTTCCTCGAATACACAGGAGCCGGCCTAAAGGCAGGTTGGAAAAAGGTGAGCAAAAAGCTTGAACGCCAAAATAATGCCACGCTGAAATGCTCTAGTACAATCGAGCAAGGGTGGTTGTCGAACATCAATCTCTGCCTTGGATCTCGTCGAATTTCACGACTAAGGGGTGGGACCTAACCAACAATGAAGATTTAGTCCAAATGGCTGGGAATACGACAGTATGGGACCTCGGAGCGCGAGCTAGAGCTCCACAATGCGAGTGCTCCCAGTGTAAGACCATCGATGGTAAAGAGGGAACCTATATTTCCCCTACTTTCAGCGACTACGACTTTATCGATCCTAGCCGAGCAGAGGGTCTATCCGAGCACCAGGCACTGGTGTGTATGTCTCATATGTTCGGATTTGTTCTCAAGGACCGCACGTACGGTGAGTTGCCGTGCTGTCCATCACTATTACGTATAGCTTATTGTCAAAGATATCCTGGATCTGAACTGTTTGAGTCAGCCAATGTTGGCTGAAAATGCCATCGATGAGCTTGTTTTGCGCCCAGAGAAGAACAAGGACATAATCAAGGCCATTGCCAGAACATACACTGAAAGTGATACTCAAGCGGATCTCTTCAGCGTCGACTTCATTCGTGGAAAAGGAGAAGGTCAAATATTCCTCCTGCATGGACCCCCGGGGACCGGTAAAACACTAACGGCTGGTATGTTGCAGGAATAGTACAACGAAGCTATCTCTAACATTACGTAGAATCTATTGCAGAGTACACAAAACGGCCATTGCTCAGTATTACCACAGCTGATTTGGGCCACGAGCCAGTTGAAGTAGAGAATAAGCTCCTCCAGTTCTTCAAAAATGCAACGGCCTGGGATGCGATTGTGTTGCTCGACGAGGCAGATATCTATCTGGAACGACGCTCAACCAATGACTTGAGGCGCAATAGTATCGTTTCAAGTGAGACCTACGCCATCATAAGCTACAACTGAGCCACGCTAACACTAATTTATAGTCTTCTTACGGGCGTTGGATTACTTTCAAGGCATTCTGTTCTTCACCACCAACCGGGTAGGGCAATTTGACGAAGCTTTCATGTCCCGAATACACGTTGCCATCGGTTATGACCAACTGGACGACAAGGCTCGGGAGCAGATCTGGGACACATTCTTTCGGAAGCTCAAGGAGAACCATAAGTGTGGAGGACCACGCATTGACTATGAGTATGATGCTAAACAGTACGTCCGAAAGAGTGAAGATGTCAAAAACCTACAGTGGAACGGGCGTGAGATACGAAATGGTACGTACAGGCTTCAGCCCGCTGATTGACATGCGAAGCTAATTCTCATCTAGCTTTTCAAACAGCTGTTGCTCTGGCGATTGCTGATTCCAAGACTGCAAGGGAGAAAGGGCGTCCGGAAGAGGACTGCATTCCCCAGGTTACAGAAGCCCACTTGAAACATGTGGTACACATGTCTTCGGCCTTCAAGAGGTATATCAGGGCAACGCACGAGGGCATTGATGAATCCGATCTGGCGTACAGACTAGGAAACCGCCATGACCGATTGGAACCGGAGAGTCATTAGGTCGGAGAATAACGTGGTGGGCGATCCAGTCCGAAACACATCAGAAGCGTTATGCTACGGGGTGATATACGTGGCGGTACATGTAAAGAATTGAGTGAATCAATCCTATGTTGAATATTTCATGCAGCATGTTAAGGCTCTTATGCCCTGCTCCCTCAAGGCTGAAGCATGGATGTCTTGAACTCCACGCCATGTTGATAACTCTGAAGCAAAGGTTCTTCATCGATACCACAGATAACCTCCAAATTGCGCCCTAAATACCAGCCGAATCCATATGTTTTTCCAAGTTTATCCATGTGCTTCAAACGCTGCGCCTTTGACATCTTTTCCGTATCAACAAAATCGTAGAGCAGTTTCCCCTGATGAACATACGCCATTGTCGATGCAATCGTACCGGGGGCGCGGGGTAAGACGAACCGGTGGCGATGATAGAACACGAGTAATGTCCCGATCATCATGAGTGCCAGGATCGTAATTGAGATACCAAAGGACCACCAGAAGGAGGCAAAGGTCTCGACGTCGTCGGTATCACCGTTCATGACCCCATCAGTCGTGATAGTACGATGTAAGAACGCGGAGCCCTTGATGCCAAATGAAGAAAGGCAAACGATAAGGACCTCGGTCAATAGACTAATGGCGCTAACTACCACGAGCAGATAGTGTTTGTTGCGCAACGCTTCGAATGGAAGGTAATATACCGGTGTTGCCGTATAGTCCAAGCTGAGAATCGAAGCAGAAGCATGACGGCGAGACAGACGGTACCAAGGCTCTAACGATCTCAACGTGCCGTCGAGGATGCTCCAGATCAGCTTTACAGTGACCCCTAGCGCGGTGAGTATCCAGGGGATTTGTTGCAGGAGGTAGTTTGCAGCAGAGAACGTCAGGATTGGAACCAGTATGAGCACGACAGCCTGGAGCGCGAGAAACAGTCCGGCTGGGACCGGACGGAGCATTGGTTGGCGAGTGTCTCTCCGGTTGCCCGTATCTTGTTCAGGTGCAAGTACGGGAGCGTTGTGAATGTATTCTCCCGGCCATAATGAGCCCTGATGTAGGATGTACCTACGATGTCGCAATGCATTCAGGATGGCTTTGTCGTTAGACGTTTCTAGTCCATGCATATCTGTTAGAATATGAGACTTAGTTACCATGGCACAGTGTCCCATTATTCCCCTCGGATCATCCCATAGCCCAGAACCTTTGCGTGTGTAAAACAGGATCATTGCTGTGCATGCAGCGTTCAACAAGAATGCACTGGTCAAGGCCCGAGACCACCCAGATACTAAGTAGACATGATTGGTATCGGCTTCGTTCGAACGGGTAACAGACAGGCTTGCGTTCTGTAGGGTTGGGACGGCCAACACGGCAATCAACAATGCAATCGTGGACAGGAATGTCCGCGGACTTGGCATTGAAAAGATTGCCCACGGCTTTGTAGGGTCGATTCCGATGGACTCTGCGGCAGTAGCGCCAGTTTTTCTAGCCAACCGATAGAAAGGCTCCAGACGCCTGATCTGGGCATCGACCGCCTGAAAAGCTATGCCGTAATTGACCGTCAGGATAGTAGGTGCATATCGCCATAGGAAATACTATTGACTTTCAGCAATCTAAGCACCAGATATCGAAGACAAACTCACGTTCCACTTTGAAATACCCTGCGCTGACTTGAACCGAAGTAGACCAGATTGTCTCTCTGACTTACGATACAGCATCTCTTGACCGATTGCTAATGCTATCGAGCAAGCAATAAGACAGGTCAGATACGTCCAGGACATTGTGAAGGCTGTCCACGATGGTTTGCTGGGATCTATTCGATATCAGCGCGCGTACGATATTCGAACAGGACTTCGGTCCTTACCTGGTGGGAAGTAGTAGCTTGGCATTCCTTTTCCAGCCGTATCATACATGTTGTCCATCAGTATCGCTCCATTCGTTGGAACCTGTGACTGCGTGTCTTTTGCCGTGTTAGATTCGACTCTCACTATTATCGCTCAGCTATACCCACCTGTCTGACCCTCCAGTTCCTCGTATCCAGCGGCGAGAAAGCCATCGTAACTTATGATGCTGGTCGTGGATCCACGGTTGTATTGTACGCCATCATTTCCAACTAATGGTGAATCTAAGGATGAGACATCTTTCGGTCCTTCAGCAATACTAGGTGTGGTCTCTGTAATCGTGTTGGAATTGGTGGTAGTAGTATTTGGTCCATTATGCCTTGATTTCGGTGGACCACCTGGCCGTTCGATAAGGCTGCCAGTGTGCTGTGCCGCCACGAGCAAGTGCTCATTTAATCGAGACGAAGTTGAGAATCCGTCATGGAGCTGTAAAGACGTCGGCCAGGTTTGGATTTCCTTCCCATCAATTTCTACGGGGATCGGACTGCCTTCTAACTCGTACACGTCGTGATCGCTCAAGATCGGTGCCAGAGAGAGCGCAGGCTGTAAAGCCATACGGACAAGTGTACGCCTAAATCATATAAAGATCATAGTGTAAAGCTGGAGCGTTTGCAACTGCGAGTAGAGGGTGCTGAAGACATGTAGAACTTAACACTACATGCGTGAAGCACAGCCTCCGCCATGGGCGCACGCGAGGCGCATATGATGTACAAGCGAAGGCGCAGCGCTATAGCAGTCTAGGCAGAGCGACAAAAGCAAAGAGCTAGGGCTATTATCAACAGCCTTAAAGTCGCAATGAAGGTCCTCCGCTCACGAACACCAATAATGAGCTTATACGAAGTAAGTCAGCTGAATGCTTGAACGTGGCTAGGATCCGCCACATACCGATCGCTACCCATGATCAGGAATCACTTCCGCTCTTTGCTTAACTGATAGGTCTATCCGCGGTCGTCGCAGCCCTTCTGGCCCTGGCTATGCCCCTCGCTAGAAGCAAACGTTGTTTAGTGAGCTGAACATCGAGGTCGCAAGTCGTGTCACGTTCATACCTCGGCAAAACAAGCAACCTCCTCACGCCAATCATGACTCTCCGAACACCATGACATACTCGACAAAATGTAGTCCGCAACTCGCTCCAGACGTTTACCCTTATACAGAGACACATAGACTAGTATCTGGACATTCTCGCCCCCGACGACATTATGGCAGCCACTGAGACACCCATTGTCATTGGTGTAGGCGACATCAAGAACCGCTCTACAGCCGTGGCCGACGCGAAAGAGCCTGCTACGCTTATGCTTGAAGCCATTCAAGCTGCCATAGAAGATGCCTCATCATCATATACATCAGAACTACAGTCGGCGATTGACAGTATCGATGTCGTCAAAACGTGGACGTGGCCATATCCCGATCTGCCCGGCCTTTTAGCAGAGAAGCTAGGCGTTGAGAGGAGTGTGAAATGGAAGAGATATTCAGAGCATGGTGGCGATAAGCCGGGAAAATTGTTTGACGAGGCGGCGAAGAGGATCGCAAAGGGAGAATGCCGGGTTGCGGTTGTTACTGGAGGCGAGGCGCTGGCATCACGTGCGTTCTCCCGACGTTGTCTTTGAGACATTTACCATGAAGACTGTGTGCTAATAACGCTCAGTATCTGCCTGTGCAGCTGCCAAGAAGCTTCCACCAGCAGGATGGACACCTCCCTCTGAAGCCGTTGACTCTGTCTTCACACCGACGGGCAGGGACCTAGGAAATAGTGCGGTCTCCTCCCTCTGGCAAACCTTGTCGAGTACTCACGCCCCAGCAGATCTCGGAGCTATCCACAAGATCGGCGCTCCAATACACGTGTATCCACTCTATGAGAATGCGTTTCGGGCACATCGAGGGCAAAGCTTGAAAGAGAACCACGAAGAAAGTGCAAAGCTGTACGCGGACTTTTCGAAGGTTGCGGAGGGGAACAAGTATGCTTGGAATTCTGGAAGAGCGGATGGCGAGGACGTCATTGGGAAGGTGGACAAGAAGAACCGGATGATTTGCTATCCTTGTAGGTTCTTTTGCCATCTCAAAGCTACGGGATGCTTGCTCACCACACGCCAGATCCCCTCCTCATGAATGCCTTCAATACCGTCAACCTCGCCTCTGCTGTCATCCTGACCTCCACCTCCGTAGCCAAATCTCTCGGCATCCCGTCGTCGAAATGGATTTATCCGCTCGGCGGCGCAGGAACGAAAGACTCGAACGAATTCTGGAAACGGCCAAACTTCTACAGCTCACCTAGCATATCTCGCTCTATTGATGCCTCACTTCAAAGCTCTGGTGTATCGAAAGGAGACATTGACCTCATCGACATCTACTCCTGCTTTCCCATCGTTCCCAAGATCGCTGCTCAGCATCTCGGTCTGCCGATCGTTGGCGGAAGTAAGCCGTTGACTTTGTTAGGCGGCCTTACGTCGTTTGGTGGCGCGGGGAACAACTACTCGATGCATGCGTTTACGGAGATAACAAGGCAGTTAAGAGACGGAAGAGGTAAGAAAGGTCTCGTGCTATGTAACGGTGGAGTGCTTAGCTATCAGTATGTTGTTGTATTGTCAAAAGAGCCTAGAAAAGAAGGGCAGTATCCGTGGGAAAACCCCCTTCCGCAACAGATTACGGATGTCCCGGTGCCGGACCTAGTGTTTGATGCGGAAGGGGAGGCTATCGTTGAAGTGAGTATACCGCTGTCCTGCAATACCAACTTCGAAGTGCAAGGAGTGATACCTATGCTAACCTACCACAGACATACACAGTAGAGTTCAACCGCGACGGCAGTCCACTTCGGGGCCACATCATCGGCCGGCTGAAGAGCAACAACAAGCGGTTCCTAGCGAATCATGGCGATGAGAACACTTTGCGGCAAATTGCGGGTGGTGCAGGGGAGATAGTGGACAGGAGCGGATGGGTTTGGCAAGATGAGAAGAGCAAAGGAAGAGGGCTATTCGCTTTTGATAAACCTGCAAGGCTGTAGTGCTAGCGCCATCTAGCCTTAAATGAGATAGTAAACTTTGCAAGTATCTGATTGTACGTTGCATAGCGTTGTGGTCGTTTGCGTAAACAACAAGTAGTGAGACTTGAGGTCACTGTGCATCGTTCCCAGTAGAAAGAACCCTCTGTTCAACTTCAATCAAGTTCAAGGAGGTGGAGGATACAAATCTCACGGGAACAAGAGAAATGTGCGTATATCTAGCGTCGCAATGGATACGACATGAGACCATAGGCGGCCGATACTTCTGTGAACGAACGGGCTGAAATGGACAACTGATCTCATTGATTACCCAGCTACATAGACATACTAGATACTTTTGAAAGCAGATGCTAGCAGAAATTAACCCCAACTCCTCTAAAGAACTGGCAGTGCAGTTGGTCGTGAGCTGAGAACGCTATACACATGAATACAGGACATCAGTCAATAATTCCTCGTCCTTAGATTCGATCCTCTCGACCCCACATTGGGTATATCAACTCGGCTTCTGCGACGTCTCATCATCTATGGTGTTGATGACAATTGTCTGCTATACTGCAAACCTCATCTACAACGCCTTTCCACCGACGAAGTCACTCCATGACCTGACTTCGCTTGGAATGCCCTCTTTCTTAGGCAGCTTCTCGCTCATACATTGGGCGAAGAGAACAGCAGTCTGTCGAGAGATTAGCTTCTTATATGATCAACCAACGGTATCAGATAAACTCACCTTAGGCTCCATGAACAGCGGCACACCAAAGTCAACCGCGTTCCTCCTCATCACATAATCCTCATCAAGTAAGCCGTTTGCCCTGTACTTCGCCAGGTTGAAGCAGCCGCGGATATCATATTTCTCAAAGACCTCGCGCAATTTCCTCTTGTCATCCTTGGGAAACTCGATGACCTCAACACTTACACCTTGGGCATTCTTCTCGAGGAGCGCCTTTACGTCCTTGTTGGCGGCGAGGAACTTGTAGCCTAGCGGGTGTACGTATTTCGCAATTTGAATCAAAGACTTGCTGTGGAGGGCATCGGCCGTTACATCACCACCAAAGAGGAGACCCTCACCGGGTTGAGGTAGACGGAAGTTCATCTGCGACTGAGCGGATGCCCAGTATGCCTCGATGAGGTCCTTACCGAAGCAAGCCATCTCACCCGTAGAGCTCATCTCGACACCGAGGTAGGGGTCTGCGCCTGCCAACCTAGTCCAGGAGAATTGAGGCACCTTGGTGGCGACGTAATTCCTCTCAACCGCCATGAGATCAGTCGGCTCAGGGACGTCGCGGCCGACAAGGGCCTTGGTGGCCACATCGATGAAGTTGGTACCGAGGACCTTGCTGACAAAGGGGAAAGAACGGGAGGCACGGAGATTGCATTCGATAACCTTGAGGTTAGGTTCAGCGCCCTCCACCTCCTCTTTGATGATTTGCATGTTGAAGGGACCGGTAATATTCCAAGCTTTAGCCACCTTGTCGGCGATCTCCTTGACGCGCTCCTGGATCCTCTTGTCAAGGTTGACTGGTGGCAAAACAAGGGTAGCGTCACCAGAGTGGACACCGGCATTCTCAACGTGCTCGCTGACAGCGTGCACGAGAACTGTTCCGTTAGATGCAACAGCGTCGCAGTCAATCTCCTGTGCGCCATCAATAAATTTGGTGATGACGACTGGGTGGTCTGGCGAGACCGAGGAAGCAGCGAGAAGCTTCTCTTTGAGCTCGTCTTCGCTGCGAATGACAGTCATCGCAGCACCGGAGAGAACATATGACGGTCGCACGAGTACAGGGTATTGGACAGAGTTGGCAAACTTCTTCGCCTCTTCATAAGAGGTGAGTTCCTTCCAAGCGGGCTGATCTACGCCAATGGAGTCCAAGATGGAAGAGAACTTGTGACGGTCCTCGGCCTTGTCGATGTCATGGGGGTCGGTTCCAAGGACCTTAGCCTTGCCGGACTCCTGCAGTTTCAGAGCGATGTTCTGAGGAAGTTGACCACCAACAGACACGACAACACCGCTAGCCGTCTCGAGTTCGTAGCTAAAAGTTGAGGTACGCAGTCAGTGTATGTTATGCGTGCAGTTCGTACACAAACGTTACTTACATATCCATAACCCTTTCGTAGCTCAATTCCTCGAAGTAGAGCTTGTCGGCGACGTCGAAGTCGGTCGAATACGTTTCCGGGTTATAGTTGATCATGACAGTCTTCTTGCCGAGTTGGTTGAGGGCCATGGTAGCATTGACGGCGCACCAGTCGAACTCCACGGAGCTTCCGATGCGGTAGACACCGCTTCCAAGAACAAGGATGCCGTGGTCGTCAAAGGTGACGTCGTGAGACGAGGCATTATAGGTGGTGTACACTAAAGGTAAAGTCAGTACATGTCTCACACGCAGATCGTACAGCAACACGATCGTAGCTAGTACTGACGGTAGTTAGTGTTCGCGGGGAACTCAGCCGCTAATGTGTCAATCTTCTTGACCCAAGGCCTGATGCCGAAGCTCTTCCTTCGTGCACGGACCTCGTCTTCGCTGCTGTTGACGGCCTTGGCGATTTGCTTGTCGGAGAATCCGAGCTTCTTAGCCTTCAGAATAATCTCCTTCTTCAGGCCAAAGAGACTACCAATGTCCTCGAGTTCGTGGGTGCAGTCAACAATGTTCTGAAGCTTGTACAAGAACCACTTGTCGATCTTGGTGAGATCGTGTACCCTATCGACAGTGTAGCCCTCGTGGAACAGAGCCTGACCAACAGCAAGCCATCGGCGGTCCGTCGGGTTTGCCAATTCGTCATCAAGGTTTTCACCGTATTTCTCGGCCTGGAAACCCAAGAACTTGGGGTCAACCTGTCGGCAAGCTTTCTGGAACGACTCCTCGAACGTACGACCGACAGCCATGACCTCGCCGACCGACTTCATAGAGCTGCCGATGTCACGCTTGACGTTTTGAAACTTGCTGAGATCCCATCGAGGCATTTTCGTGACGACATAATCCAAGCTAGGCTCGAAGTTCGCTGTAGTTGTCTTCGTAACGGCGTTTGGTAGTTCAGGGAGGGTGTGCCCGAGACCAATTTTTGCCGCAGTGTATGCCAACGGGTATCCAGTTGCCTTGGAAGCTAATGCGGAAGAACGAGACAAGCGCGCGTTGACTTCAATGACCCTGTAGTCGAGCCCATCGGGCTGAAGACAGTATTGCACATTGCACTCGCCAACGACGCCCAAGTGTCGGACGATCTTGATGGATGCGGATCTGAGCATGTGGTATTCCTCGTCGCTGAAAGTCTGACTCGGCGATACGACGATGCTGTCACCAGTGTGCACACCAAGGGGGTCGAAATTCTCCATGTTGCAAACCGTAATGCAGTTGTCGCTTGCGTCGCGCACAACCTCATATTCGGCCTCCTTCCAACCCTTCAGCGACTTCTCTACCAAGATTTGAGGCGACAGAGTGAGCGAACGAGCAGACAAGTTCTTAAGCTCCTCAGCATTGTTCGCGAAACCGGAACCAAGACCACCGAGCGCATACGCAGCACGGACGATGATGGGGTATCCGACCTTCTCAGCCGCGTCCAGAGCCTCGTCGACTGAGGAAACCGCGATCGATTTAGCGATGGGAATATTGATTTCTTCCAGGGCACGCGCGAAAAGGTCACGGTCCTCGCTGGTTTTCAGAGTCTGGACACTCGTTCCAAGGACCTTTACGCCATACTTCTCGAAGATGCCCTTCGCATCCATCTGCACACCCAAGTTCAGCGCAGTTTGACCACCAAAGCTGAGGAAGATGCCGTCGGGCTTCTCTTTTTGGATCACATATTCGGCGTATTCGGGCGTAACGGGCAGGTAGTAGATTTCGTCGGCGAGCACGTGCGAGGTTTGGATAGTAGCAATATTAGGGTTGAGGAGGACTGACTTCACGCCAGCTTCCTTCAGAGCCTTGAGCGCTTGTGAGCCTGTCATAGGGGTTAGTATAGGGTCGTATATGCTTCTGAAAATGATTATTCGCTATACGTACCGGAATAGTCAAATTCACCAGCTTGACCGATGCTGAGACCCCCGCTACCGATGACCAAAACCTTCTTGACATCTACCAGATCTCGCGCGCCTGCTATTACACCACTGTCCAGATATGCCTGCGCATTGGGCGCCTCTTGGGTCTTATTCCATGTTGCTGAGACCTTTGTGAAGGCTCGCAGCTGTCGGAAAGCCGCAGGTGACTCACTACTCGTGCGGAGAGAAGTTATAGGCCTGGCAGCTCGAGATATGAAACTCCGAGAAGACGCAGAAGATGCTATCGAGCGGAATTGTCCTGTAAGGCTCGGTGCGCGGCGTGCCAGACAGAGAGCCATTGCAGGCGGTCAAGCAGCCGGGGAGCTTTGTAGCTCAAAAGATACCCTGCGAATAATGGATAAAGGCGTCGAACGCGCGAAAGAAGGGTCGCTCGAGGGCCAATAAGTGCAATTGAAGTCTGCTACAGCTCGAGCCCAGCAGAGCAGAGTGCGAGTGACTCTTGTCAAGATTATGAGCAATCTGTGGGGAAGACGTGACGCTGCAGCCAAAATTTCGATGGGTTCCTCGGCGCGCCAATCAGTTTAGATCACTCCCGCTCCGATAAACGGGGATCCTGATAAGAAGCCCGGGCGATCAAAGAGAAGAAATGACTGATATTTCAAGGCGTCCTAAGAAGCACAAAATTGGGCAATGCGTCTCTCAACATCACAGTCGACATTGGTTGTTCAATACGAAGCCAGCTCGAAGTAATCGCACGTCTCACAGCAAGTGAACCACACAGCAACCAGTTTTGCGCGTCTGGGACCAATTGCGGCGCCCAAACACTAACGACGGGACGGGAGGAAAGATTTTTCGAGATGCTTTTTTCCGCGTCTTTCGTCACCTGCAATGGGGAAATTTATTATACAGGGTAGTCACAAAGCCACTAAAATTTTGAGTCACAAGCGGCTCCAATGCTGCTGCTTGGATTATTGCCCACCCTGCCATTGCTTGTCAGTGCACATGCATGTTAGCTATGCCACACTGGGTACGATGTCAGTAGCTCATGTATTCACAATCCGTCGTATAACTACGATTGAAAGCCTTCGACGGGTGTCTGGCTGCAGAATCAGAAGATCAAGTAGTTCACCCTCCAAAAAATCCAATACTCTACTATTAGCTGTTTAGTACCTAGTCGAGCTGCTACCGTGCCCTATCATAGGTTGTGCCATCTTATTATAACAAAAAGACGGCAAATCACTGCAGAGTGGAGTCATGCTAAGTCATCTGGACCTACTGAATTATTGTTGTAATACTGATGAAGGTTGCCTAGAGAGTTGCATCATCACTATGTATGAATAGAGATGATCAACAGATCATGTTCCTAATTCTTGGGTATAGTGGCATTGTGCACTAGCCAGAACTGAAATTCCTTCGTATTTCTTATTTGTATCTCGAAAACACGATCGTCGTGACGACAAGGGACATCAAAATTTGGACGACCTTGGATCTCACCGGGCACATAATTGTGGATTATCACGGCTATGCTCGAGTAGCTACGGGGCAATAAGGAGTGTGGAAACTAGCGATCAGACGCTGTGCAGGGTAGCCATCCTAATGTATGTCTACTCGAACGAGAGTGCTGTCCGGGAGAACAACACACGAAAGGCGCGGCCAATTCAGTCTATGTGTTAAAAGAAGCTACCGAGTGCCCCCAAAGCATACGCAGGTTGTAGCTTCCCTAGGAGCGAGCTCTAATCATCTACCACAATTGGGGATTTCCTCTCGTATCATCTCTACCTCGACAAAATGTCCTACCTTACATCCCACTACCTGATTTCTATTGCGACTGTGACCTAGTCTACGCTTTGCTCCAACTATTTCGAAACGCTTCCTAGTGCTGTCGGCGAGATTTTGATATAATATTCTGTGAAGTTCTGAGAGAACGCCCCTGGAATCTTGAACTGGGCACTTTACTTTGAGCCGTGCGATCGCCACTCGCTCAGCGTCGCGCGGACCGCAAAATGTTACTTCCATGGTAGATGCCAGCATCAGCATGCAGGAACGGAAATATATCGCCGCGCGCTGAAGCCCAGGTGGCTGCTCTTCATCTATTCTGCACTGTGCAAGCTGAAAGACGAAGAATCGCAATTGTTGTGCAGATTGGTGGAGATGGTCGTACCACCTTCTTTCACCTGCTGGTAGTTAACAGTTCACGTTGTCCATCAACAGGTTGTGTAATATTGCCAGGGGTCAGAAACGTGCTGCTACGCATGAAGATGTCAGAGTTGGACATCGTGGGTGATCCTTCCTTCAATGGTTACTCCTTTCGAGACCTACCCTTCAAAGCTACAAACCGTAATGCCGATCTAGAATTGGCATTACGCTACAGACCAGCGCGCACTTCTTAGCGAGGGCACACATACAGGTGTGCTGAGGTTTTGTGGCTGGCTGCGCAGCGAAAGAAGGGAAATTGAGGCTCGAGCGTAAAGCGAGGCGGCCCAGATTCATCATTACTTGGCTTCCGAATTTGACAGCTACCCAGCGTCCTTTCTCTATTTGGACGACAGGTGATCGACAGGGCGCGTAAGTCCCCTCTGAAGCAGTCCGCTCACCGTATGCCATGCGCCATGGAGGCATAGACTGCCTCGGGGTCACTTTCTGGGCCTTGTGTTGTGTCTTGGTAGATGTCGAGCAACTGTCTATACTAGGATCAATTTTCTATCACGTAACCCCTGGCAGCAGCACGGAATCTTGCATGTACTTCGGTGATCCCGAGGTATGTAGATTTTTAGAGTTCCTCAAGCGTTTAAACATCTCCACTTGTTGGTTAGCGAATCAAAGACGTCTCTGACGTGACCACGACCCTGTTCTGTAGAAATGACTTCTCGTTATAAGTCTAGATTCAGATGCATATGCCCTCCCAGTGGAGACTCTGAAAACCTATCCCAGGTACCACGACATAAGAAAGCCACAGCTGAACATGTCGCGTAACCCGGTTATGCACGCTCCCCGCACGTGTCGCTCGTTTTCTCCAAGAGGTCACTATGTCGCCCGATATGGGGATAATCCACACGCCTCAATACTTCGTGTATTTCAAGTGCTAATCCAGACCAACAAAACTACTTGGCTTCAGCTTTGACTGACGGTGCTGTGGCGCACCTGGGCCCCCAAGTCACGTTCTGGCTCCCCGAGACCATGTTTGGCTTCACATAAGGGGCCGTGATTCATGTACAGATGATCAGTTTAGCAGGTCTGTGAGTTCTACGCAAAAAGCTTAAATACCATCGCGATTCCCATACACGAAGACGTTGTACAGCGGCAACGATACCCTAGTACTTTCAATCTCTACACAGTGCTCCGGACCGGTTCAATATGCGCTCCTCAGCTACCCTCTCCCTGCTATTGCCGCTCGCAGTCTCCGCGTCGCCAATCGTTGATCCGAAAGCGGCGAACAGCCTGTTCTGCAAAGTCAATAACCTCATCGTTACTGCTCTTGCCAAGGATGCTGCAGCAACGACGTACTGCTCCAGCTACCTATCCATCCCGACATCCACGTTGTAAGCAGAAACTGGCGTACTCCGGAAGTATTTTCGCTGACAGCTCAGCTCTACTACGGTCACGCAAACGCCCGCCAGTGTCACCTCTACTATACCCACCACCATCACTGGCGTGCCGGTCACTACGACAGTGAGCGATACTGCAACTAACACTGTGCAAGAGACATCAGTGACTACGTCTATTATAGTACGTAGAATCGATTACTACATCTCGGTCGGTAGAAGTCTGACTCTTTTTAGACCGAGGTTGCAACAATAACGTTGACGACCTCGACTTCGACAATCACCTGCTTGAACAGCGCCTATACATACACCCCTCCAGTTGGCGAAGTGCCCGCACCTGCTATAGCAGCGCGCCATGAACCCCGTGGAGTAGCTATTTCGAAGCCAACCGTTATCCCCGCTGCTTGGGCATCGTCGTACATCTCCACTGCTTGCTCCTGCCTCTCCATCCCAACCCCATCTACCACAAAGACTGCCACTCAGACTCTGGTTCCTGGAACTGTGACCGTGATCTCTACAATCATCGTGACTCCTACCGATACCGCGTAAGTTGAATCCTTTCCGATTCCTAAAAGCATATCTGACCTTGACTCCAGTTTTGAGACTGCTACTGTCACAGCGACAAATACGGTTGTCGCTACAGAGGCGAGCGTCACTACCGCTACCATCACCGCCTATGCCGTCGAGACCACTATTGCTTCGAACGGTGTCCAGTACCGTAAATTCACCCACCCCTACAATGCTAATCTCGCAAACTCTGGTTTCGATTCAGCATTCTTCAAGGGTGCTCAATCCGAATTTTCTGGCGAGCTGAATTCTCTTTCGTTCAAAACTCCTAATTGGCCCAACGGAAATACCTATCTGAAACTTGAGGACCGGTCGGCAACCTTTGAGTCATCACAGTCTGCTCTTCTCCTCCAAGGGTTCTTCATCGCCAAGGAGACAGGCATCTATACCTTGATATCCTATGCGAATGATGTCGACAACTATGGTTATCTGTGGGTTGGTGATGCGGCTTATTCGTCCTGGAACGATGCCAACACCAGTTTCAAGTCAAGCAGGACCGGGTCTGGCTCTGTGACTGGTACAGTTTCTCTCACGCTCACCAAAGGAGATGCTGTGCCGATAACCTTCCTTTGGGCTAATGGCGGTGGGGTTGGACAAAATATACTAACTATCAAGACGCCGGGTGGTCAGACGATTGTGTCCCACCAGGGCTATTTCGTTCAAGCTTGCAGCACAAGTGTCTTCGCTTAGCGGAAGCTACCTATTTCTCGGATAGAGAGTGGCGTGTAATAGTTTTAGTTGAAATGGACGAAACATTAGAAGATTACCGGAGTTTTTTGTTATGCATGCAAGACCTAGCGAGCATTCTCACCTATTTCCAATACCTGCGTAAAATCAGCTTTTCGGCCTCACCTTTCAGCGTTCCCGTCCAATAGAGCCGAGGAATTATTGTGTGCCAAGGGGGTAGCATGTCCAGATCACGGCGTCCAGATATATAGCCGGGTTCTCCATTATCAGTGCTTATTTACAGCTAGATGACCTTTTGCCGTACCCCATCAGATGTTGTGCCAACTTGTAGCCTGAGTGCGGATTCTGAGGGGTCATGTGTTGGCGTCTACTCATGTCCGCATGTTGTATTTACGCAGCCTTCTTCTTATCTGCAGCCGCATGTCTGTTCTTGTACTCTCGTGGACTTTCCGGTGCCTTCGTACCTGCACCACCCAATCTTTGTATCAGGCTCGGTCTTGTCCATATCCCGACCTTTCGCTCCCGAGCATTTCTCTCAGCAGCACGGTACTGGTCCTCAACCGCTCCAAACTCAGCGCCAGACTTCGCTTCGTATATAGTTGCCAGTCCCGTTTTCAGCATCTCCAATCCCACATCCTTTCTGAGTAGCCACCTTCGCACATAGACCTGAGCCACCACCCGGTCGTATTGATCGCGTCTGTATATGTACACACGGACTCGTCGATTGAGGATCAAATTCGTCAGCCATTCCAAGGCTTCTTTCGAATACGGCTGTGCTTCACGACCCCAGTGCGCGAGCTCTGGAGCATCGACGCCAGCAATCCGTATGTGGAGCTACACAGTGTGTTAGTGATGGGACGAGCGATGGCCAAATTAAAAAATTAGATATATTCCATAGCTCGGCATTCACAAATCCACTTACCGTCTGCTTACTCAGGTCCTCCCTCTTGGTTGGCACTCTCTTCCATGGCAGCCATCCCCATCCAGCCAGCCTCCCGCCCGGCGTATGGAACAACCTGAAGTTGTCCGCATCTCCGACGCTCGTGACCTCACCGAACAAGCTTCTGCGTCGGAAGTAGTCTGGCTTGATATGATTGACAGTCGGTATGCGTCGCAAGTATGTCTTGTACAGGCGAACACCAGCAATGGTCGTAAGTGTTAAGGCAATAGACGGGATCAGAGTCCGCGGCTCTGTGAACGTTGATGCCCAGTCATCCGACTTCAGTGGCGCGGCCGACGTCGTGCGACCACTACTCTTCGGGTCATCGTCGTCGCCTGACCAAGGCCATCGCATTGTACGTTCTGCGAAGGTGTCGCTGTGGAGGATTAAGGAGACAATTGAGCGCGAAGCGCGAGGTTACGTAGTTGTTGATCGGTCCGTGCACGTCTGGATCTTCACGTGACTTCATCTACAGTTATGGGCGAGCTTGACCATAAGCCGGCAATGCTCAAAGGCTAGCACAATTGGTAGGCTGAATAGTGAAGAATCCAACAAGTCAAAATCATGATTCTACATGTCGTTCAAAACCGCACGTGAATGCGCGAGAAACATAGAGTTCATCGTTCTGGTCTGAATGTCCTTCGATACACTTGCGGCATCTGATGCCAGAGCCACGTAGCTAGCTTAGAGACAGGCAATAGCCTGCGCAGCTCTGTTTCTCGCATTCACGGCAGTCAAGATGCTCTCATCCAGAAGCCCTTCGTTATCCGTGTTTAGTTTATTGTCCCGGAGGATCCATCGTAGTTCATCTCAGGCTAACATTGAGGAGACGCCGAGTAGAAACTCTGTGACGTTCAATAAACTGACTTTGTCATATTCATTGTCCGTACTATCTATCCATAACGACGAGGCTTCGGCCTCAAAACGGGAATGAGGTGGAGCTGCGATATAACCAACACAGACGGAAGCGCGAGCTATTATGGTAGGCTACCCCGATGTGTAATTACTTTCTACGTTGAGCGCTCGTAAAGGATTCGATGGATGTCGATTCTAAAGGCAATCTGTAAGTCCCCATCAGTCTTAGGTCTGTTATGTGGGATGGAAGCATGGTTATGTTCTTGGGAAGTCTGTACACTTACTTATGTGAAAATCACACAAGGCGTCGGAATAGCTCCTTGGTGCTTCAGATATCTCCCCACGAGGCATACCTCCTCGTTAGTTATCTTGTCGAGAAGAAAACCTACCATAGACTGTTCACACCTGCTACAAAGAGGGGTCAAGTCCCCTCTTGATTGCATAGCCCGGCAACTTAACACTAGAGTCATTTATGATGTGTAATATGAATGTATACCAGGCAATGTGTACGAATGTGTTGTAGTTTCTCGCTTCCACGAGAGTGGGGTTGTGTATGGCAGTTCTCGGTGGTTCGTCGACGCCGGGCCACAGATCAGGCGAGGCAGGCCATGGCTGTGTACTTATAGACGCTCACATGTGCCGGCATGCGCGAAGAGCGTTGAACAGGTTTCGTGGTGGTTCGCGGGGATAGAAGAACAGGTTGATGTCGAACATGGCAGGGTTGGCTTTGACGGAGGGCGGGCGGCGGCTGGCCAAAGTAGGCATGGTGTGATGCCTCGCTTCTTCGATGCCTCGAACGTCGACCGAGCGGCATCCGGATCTCTCATCGACCCTCCCACTATCTTTCCAAGAACCGAATTCTCAATGCCTGTAGAATTCTACTTCATTCGTTATCTAGTTCCAATCCCACTCACTTCTACGCGAATGGTTCGTCGCGGCGTGTAACCCTTTCGGTGGTATCAGGTGCTTCATCAACCTGCGCCATCATGTTTTCCACCTTCGCATCCACAACCGATTCAAGCGCACTCGATGACGGCTCGTCCCTCTTCGATCAAACCCACGATGACCTGCTGTCGCTACCGTTGTCTCATGACAGTATACATCTGAAAAGCGCTATCACTCCCATAACGGGGCTTAGTAACATGGGATACGGCAAGGAGTCGACTTCATCGTCCGTGCACTACGGCGATTCACACAATACATCAGAGCTCGGCATTGGTCACCTGAATGGCAGGGACGAGCGGGAAGGGTCTACTCCTGGCGCGTTCATCAATGGATATGGGCCAAACTACACCCCCTCGCCACTACAATATCCGCTTACGTCCCACTCAACCATAGGGAACGGTACGAGTAACGCTCAGACCAAATCAACTGCACTTTTGGATAGTGATATTTTTCCAACAGCTGTAAATGGTACTGCTTCTCGTGTGAACCCGCATCCATCAAGAGACTCTCGTGGGGACGTTGCCTTCATGGCAAGAACGCCGCAAAGCCTAGGTCGCGAATCGCAGGCTTCATCAACTCCTGAACTCCCTCCATCTAATGAAGGGCGTAGCAAGCGCCGAAGGACAAATCTCACCGCAGCCGATGGGAAATTGTCTGAATTAAAGGCAAACTCAAGCATACCTGCGGAGCTTTCGTGGCCAGAGTTCGGTCGGCAGTGCATTCTAGCAGCAGAAAATAGTCGACTCAACCCATTCGCGCTACACCCGGCAGAGTATAGGCTCCTACGGGACCACGTTACCCATGCTCAGGTCACGATCTACCTGAACATACGGAACGCAATTCTGCGACTGTGGCACCGAAACCCTCTCGTATATGTCTCTTATGAAGAAGCTGCAGGATGCGCTCGCGACAAGCGTTACTTCGGTTTAGCGAAAGTAGCACACATGTGGCTCTTGAGGAACGGATACATCAACTTTGGTTGTGTAGAGGTTCCGAACGCCAACCGCCCTATTCCACGACACAAATTTAAAGGTCGGACATCACGGAAAATCATAGTGGTTGGCGCGGGCATGTCAGGCCTAGGATGCGCTCGACATCTCGAAGGCCTCTTCGCCCAGCTAGGAGATCAATTGACAGAGGCGGGCGAACTCCCACCAAATATCATCATCCTCGAAGCCCGACCGCGCGTTGGTGGCAGGGTGTACTCGCATCCATTTCTCAATCAATCAAATTCTACGCTCCCGGCTGGGCATCGTTGTACCGCTGAGATGGGCGCGCAAATTGTCACAGGCTTCGAACACGGCAATCCGATGAACGCTATCATTCGAGGACAGCTCGGTATACCTTACCACGGTCTGCGCGACAACACGATACTCTACGATTACGATGGCACGGTCGTGGAGAGGAGTCAAGATATTCTGGTGGAAAAGTTGTACAACGACGTCCTAGAACGAGCGAGTGTGTATCGGAATAAACCTGCGGCACATCGAACCGTTGAGGGCGATCGCAACTTCTTGCTTTTTGGGCGCGAACCAAGCGATGCCGGCGGGCCTACGATTGCAGAACTAGAGAATTCAGATACTCCGTTGCCCGCGAATGCCAACAGCACAGCGTCGACGAAAGAAGATAAACCCACTACAGGAGTGGAGAAACTGGCCGGAAGAGCGTACCAGTTGACTGCTGGTTTCAACCCCGATATCACAGCCGCTGAAGCAGTACAAGCCCTTGGTTGGAAATTGAAACCGGGCGTATCAACATCGCACTCTATCGATCTCGACACGATCGCAAAAGCGTCCGAATTCCCGACGTTAGGTCAGACGATGGATGAAGGCCTCCGGCAGTATCAGGCTCTGGTCGATCTAAAGCCTAGAGACATGCGCCTGCTCAGCTGGCATCATGCGAACCTTGAATACGCAAATGCTGTCAGCGTCAATCAGCTCAGCTTGAGTGGTTGGGATCAAGACATCGGCAACGAGTTTGAAGGTGAGCACACCCAGGTGATCGGAGGCTACCAACAGGTTCCGCGCGGGCTATGGCAATGTCCCAGTAAACTCGACGTTCGCTTCAACACGCCTATCAAATCGGTTCGTTACAGCATGGAAGAGCATCTGGCCGGTCCGGCTGTCAAGGTTGAATGCAGCAACGGCGAGGTTTATGAGGCGGACCAAATCATCCTCACAACTCCGCTTGGGGTATTGAAGTCCGGGTCAATCACATTTGAACCCCCCCTCCCAGACTGGAAACAAGATGTTATAGAACGTATGGGCTTCGGGCTTCTCAATAAGGTCGGTTCAAATCGTGCTGCGGCTAATAGTCTTCTAATGAGGTGCATAGATCATTCTAGTCTACGAGAAGGCGTTCTGGGAGTCAGACCGAGACATGTGGGGCTTGTTAAACGAAGCAGAACGCGAAGCCAGTATGCGACCCGAAGACTACCCAGCAAAGCGTGGGCGGTTCTACCTGTTCTGGAACTGTATCAAGACGAGTGGAAAACCCGTGCTGGTTGCGCTCATGGCAGGCGACGCCGCCCACTACGCCGAGGCGAGCACGGACGACCAGCTTATAAAAGAGGTTACCGATCGACTTGACTCGATGTTCGCGCCGAATCCTGTCCCACTTCCATCCGAAACAATAGTGACGCGGTGGAGGAGAGATCCGTTCGCGCGAGGTAGCTACTCATATGTTGGGCCAAAGACACGGGCAGGCGACTACGATGTCATGGCGCGGCCGTATGGGCCATTGCACTTTGCTGGGGAAGCCACATGTGGTACTCATCCCGCAACGGTGCACGGCGCGTACCTGTCAGGGCTTCGTGTTGCTGCCGAAGTCGCTGAGACGATCATCGGGTCAATACAGGTACCCACCCCGCTCGTGGAGAAGAAGGTCAAGGTTGAACCTTCTTCAACAACCTCCAGCATGGAACCGAAACGCAAGTTCGCGCCTGCCGTATCGCCGCCAAAAGAGAACAAGGCTGTGCGAGTACAGCGCGACGAGGACTATGAAGCTGCCATTATCGGGGCTATTCTCGAGCAGATTGGAGAACGGCCGATCAAACCAGGCCGGGCGGGGGTCAACCCGTTCCTGCTCTATACCAAGGACTTCTGGTATATTTGTAAGAAGGAAGGCGACGATGCCCGCAGAGCTGCCACTGGCAATCCGGAGGCGAAGGCGTCGAAACAGGAGATTCGCAACGCGGTTGGCCTTAGATGGCGCACGGCGAGTCAGGAAGTCAAGCAGCCGTATCTCGACCAGGCCAACAATGCGCGCGACGACGCGACGGCGAACGCAGCAGACTTCAAGGAGCGCGTGGCCACGTGGGACAAGGAGGCGGCACGCATACGGAAAGAGTACATTCAGCAGAACCCACCGCAGGGCGGGAACGAGGACCTGATATTGAACAGCCGCACTGCCATTGAGCTCGGGGCTGGGAAGCGACTACGGAGGCTATGATTGCATGTTTTCCTTTTATACGTTTCATGTTGTACTACTAAATGTGTTCTGCTTGCATATGGCGCGCGGCAATGGCATTTGCAGGGCGTTGGAGAAGGATGCTCATGGCGCGGCTATATGCAGTCTATGCAGAACACGACTGCGTCACAGCAGCTGTGGAGAGTGGAGCCTCCAACTGGCGAGGTTGCGGGGGATGTGTGCCGCCTGCATGGGACGGGAACTGGCACGCGCACTGATACCCTGTACTATATTATTGTTTCCCAGCAATAGACACGGGTGAAGGTAGAGAGGTGGGAATGCAAATGTGTTGATTGCTGGACGTGTGGTGTTGCAGCCCTGCAAGGCCAGGCTGTCAGCCTTGCAGCGGAGACGGTGGTTTGGCATCACATCAGACGTGCATGTCACGACCACGGAACGGGAAGGCGCTAGAAGGAGTGGCAGAAACGGACAAGCGCCACGGTTGCTTGCGCCTCTTGATCTAGAACGGGGCGGCCTGACTGGCGGACTTTAGCCTTGCGGCAGCGTTTGCGCGGCTTGTTTGCCAGGCACACGGCCTGGCGGAGGGGCCACGGCTGGGCAGTTCAGTCGAGCGTCGTCGTGGGTAGATGTCGCGAACGGGCGTTCCCTTGTCTGTCGCACAGTGGCAGAGGGCGGACGGACATTGGTGATAAGCGGCGGTAGGACCGTTAGTTCCTCGTGGCGGGGCCCTCTCGTGCCAGGTCGTGGGGACTAGATGGGGAGGGCTCCACCGCGTCGGCCTCTCATCGCGTGCATCAGCCTGTTAGCCCCGTGTAGGTTGCTCCCAAGCCTTCGCTCTCGGCTCCGGCTCTGCTTCCCTTCTGTGCCAGCCTTCCTAGGCGCCTTCGTAAACCGCATCCTGCGCTGCTCGTCCGCCGCTGCTCTCCCCATGCGACCCGACCGTCTCTCTCGCCTCAAGGGCCTTCACCCACCACCGCGCTCCCTGCCCAAGCCCGCCTATACCACCCTATAGCCCACCACGCCCGCGCGCCGCATGCCCGCCAGCAGCCTCCCGCACCCTTCTGTTCTCTGCGCCGCGAGTCGGGCGCTGCAACCATGACTTCCTTCTTCAGCCGTATCAAGTCGAACGCTGTGAGTAGCCTCGCCGCCGGGAATGCCCTGCGCTGGCCCGCAATGGCTGGTACTGACAGAGCTGCTACAGGCGCCGGCCAGCCCAGCAACCGGCACCACACCGGTCAAGAAGGACCCCAATGCCCCGGAACCGACACCGCTCGAGAAGCTGCTGGTCAACGCAGGGCCACTGCGCGATGACGGCAGCGACAAGTTCTTCGGTTTTGAGAATGTGCGTGCTCCTACTTACTTCTTTACTGCTCGGGAGTCCGCATGCTAACCACGCCCTACCCGCAGTTTGGAAGCACATGGTATATACACTGCCCCCCACACCGAACGACTGACCGCTTACCCGTGATACCAGCTACTGCAATTCCATAGTGCAATGTCTTTACTACTCAGTGCCCTTCCGAGAACAGGTCATCAACTTCCCCGCCAGATCGCCCCCAGAAGCCCTCGAGAGGCCCACATCCTCGCCCCTGCCCAGACTGAACACGAACCTTCCAAATGTGCAGAACTCGGCACTCGCCCCCGTCGGGCGGAACTCGCTATCCAGTCCGACGGCAAGAACGCCAGCAAAGCCCGTAACAACGCCAGGGGCCCAGAATGGGGCGCCAGGTACCAAGCCCGAGGATAACAAGGACTCGCCAGAGTACAAGAAGAAGCAGGCCCTGGCGGCAGGCCCGGTGCTGCAGATGGACTACGAGAACGCAAAAGCATATGGCATGAGCGAGTCTTTGTTCTCATCCTTAAAAGACATATTCGAGGCCATAATAGCACATAGATCACGCATAGGCGTAGTGAGCCCACACAAGCTGCTCGAGATTCTGCGGCGGGACAACGAAATGTTCAGGACGCCCATGCACCAAGATGCACACGAATTTTTAAACTTATTACTAAACGAGGTCGTCGAGAATGTCGAGTACTTCTCCAAGAATCGCATAACAGAGGTTGGCGAGTCGGAACAGAACGGGCAGACCATTACCTCAGGGGAAGTCGTGCCAGATCGAAATTCAACAGCGTCACACAAATCAAACTCTGGATGGGTACACGAACTTTTCGAGGGCACGCTAACATCTGAGACAAGATGTCTCACCTGCGAGAACACGTCACAGCGAGACGAGGCCTTCCTAGATTTATCCGTCGATCTCGAGCAACACTCCTCGGTAACGAGCTGTTTACGGAAATTCTCCGAAGAAGAAATGCTGTGTGAGCGGAATAAGTTCCACTGCGATAACTGTGGAGGCTTGCAAGAGGCGGAGAAGAGGATGAAGATCAAGCGATTACCCAAAATCCTAGCGCTGCATCTGAAGAGATTCAAGTATACCGAAGATTTGCAACGGCTGCAGAAGCTGTTTCACCGCGTAGTATATCCTTTTTATCTCCGGTTATTCAACACGACAGACGATGCAGAGGACCCGGACAGACTATATGAGCTATATGCCGTCGTTGTACACATCGGTGGCGGACCCTATCATGGACATTACGTATCCATCATCAAGACGCAAGACCGAGGCTGGTTACTATTCGACGACGAGATGGTCGAGCCGGTAGACAAAGCATACGTCAGGAACTTTTTCGGTGGCGAGAGCGTCCTAGCCTGCGCATACGTCTTGTTCTATCAAGAAACAACAGAAGAAGCCATGATGAAGGAACAGGAAGCCGACGCCCTCGCTGCGGCCAAAAAGGCCACACAGCTCAACGAGGATCTCGTAACAGTCACCACCCCCAAGGCCAACGGTGCCGCAAATGGCCATGCACATCACGTTTTCCACCACCCCCGGACGCCTACAGTCGAAGAAGAAGACCAGTTCGCAAGCCTCAACCACGCCGCCACCGCCCCGCCTCTCGCCCACGTCCAATCCAACCCCGAACACCACCCCGTCGAACACGTCACCACGCACATACCCGCCCTCGGTGCAAAGAAGAGCAACCTCGGGCTCTTCAAGAAAGAAGGCAAAGAAGAAAAAGAAGCAAAAGCCGCAGCCAAAGAACTCGAAAAACAAGCCAAGCAAAAGCGCAAGGAAATGGAAAATCAACGCCGCGAAAACTACCGCAAACAAGAAGAAGACCTCCGCCTCGCACTCGCAGCTAGCAAGGCCTCAGCAGACGAAGAGGCTAGGAAACGCGTTGCGAGCGGAGAAAACGGTACACCTTCTGCCGAGGAGAAAGATAAACAGGCAAATGGCTTTGGCAGCGTAAAAGGTATGAGTGGACTAAATCGGTTCAGACACACTAGTATGAGTCTAAAAGGGAAACCAAAATTCTGGGGCAAAGAGAAACACGAAGAGGGTGGGGCTGGGAGCGGGAGTGGGGAAGTGAGCCACTCCGGCGACGCGGAAGAGGTAGAGAAGGATAAAGACGGCAAGGAGAAGAACCGATTCAGTCTCGGAAGGAAGAAGAGTACGTTTAAGTTTTAGGCGACTTATACTATACAGGTCTAAACAGGGTCCATTCTTTTTTCTCGTCGGTCCAGATGATGGATTCAGCCGTGTGTGTTCGCACCGCATGGCACCGCATGGCATGGCATGGTATAGCAGGAAGTGGCATGAACATGCCTTAACGAAAGCGCTGCGTTTGTGTTGCGTTGCGTTTTGTAATTATCTCACCCGTTCCCATTCCCATTTACACACGGCGGGAATGAAATCTGTGCATATTCCTTTTTGAGTCAGTCGGCTGGGTAGCTGTCATAGCGGAAAAAAGTTTCTTCTTTTCTCCATCTCCCGTCCCAGGGAAGAAGACGAATGAATTGAATTGAATTGCATTGCATTGCATTGCATCGTACGTTTCTCCACCAAACGCCTTTCTAAGAGATTGCCGTCACGCTCAATGCCGCTGATGACTCGTTGGTGTTGTTGACGAAGTAAGTGGAAGATGATGAAGGATTGGAGTAGTGTGTCGTACGTGCTTTTTCCGTCTAACTAACTCTCTCGGGTTTCTAATTGACGAACTAATAAACGTATACAAATTAGATGACTAGGAAGTGAACTAATTGACTGACTGACTATTCTATTCTACCTAACGCCACCGCTGTATATCTAATACGCTAGAATACTTAGACGTAAGAAGAGCAGAGCAGCGTAGAGCAGAAGCAAACAGACACTGAGTTGAATCGAAATGCGTAGAAGGAACGTAAGGTAACTAACTACAAGGTAATCAACTAACTACATTCCTTCCCTTCATTTCAAACCCTTCCCCTGACTAGAAAGAGAAAGAGAAAGTTAAGGAAGCGAGATCCTGAAAATACTTAGTGTGTGTTGTTCTTGCCTCATATATCTACCTAAGCTACTTCCTCCCTTCTCCTATCCTACTCTCTTGTAGGATGTGCACGGGGGTATGTCAAATGTATCATGTATGAGGTTCTACCGAGCTATCTCTGATGGGGGAGGAACTATATATGAAACCCGGCACGTGACATCCTTGGCACATACATGTGACATCTCTCTAAACTATACTCTCTACGCTACATCTTCAAGCTCTTTACACATATACTCTACCTGTACGTGAGAGGGTGAGACATTGGCAAACATATCTAAGGGACGTGAACAACAACAAAATGGAGCGATCTTGCACTATTTCCTAAAATGTACACGAGAAAGGGTAGGCGCGAGCTCACTTCACGTCAAGTCGACGTTTCCACGCCACTATTATATCTTACTTGTTAACTTTATTTGTAGTGCTTAGGCCCTACGCCTCTATAACTCTTAAGTGGATATAATGTGGTGCTATAATTATATGTAGGCGAGTACATGTACATGTTCAAATAACTGCTGACTGACTGGTAGGTAACGCCTTCGAGAAAGAAATAATTGACTTTGGTAAATTAAGTATCGTACAAGAGAGAGAGAGAAGAAGAAGAAGAAGAAGAAGAAGAAGAAGAAGAAGAAGAAGAAGAAGAAGAAGAAGAAGAAGAAGAAGAAGAAGAAGAAGAAGAAGCGTCTAGCAGTAACTAAACCAACTCTTTTGACAGGCATTAAAGATAAGTGCATCTTAGAAAACAACTGATCTAGTAACTTCCTTCAATCCAAACCAATTCTTTGCCCACGTTGAGCATTTACAAATAGGAATCTACAAAACAGTAGGACATGTAGATCAAGAATATTAGCGGCTGCTGGAAAGACTGGCTCTGCCAGGGGAGCTATTGAGTGAAGGCGACGAACACCTATATCCTTGGAGGTGAAACTTTCTCTCCCAAGTTTCCGTTTTGGTTCAGCATAATAGATGTGTACTATGGTATTCCCGCAGCTACAGGCCTGAAATAGTTCTATACATACAAGAGTGGCGAAGGAAGGATTACATGTTTGAGCGCAAGTGTTCGTATTATGACGCCGTGTGGAGTTAAGAGGTGTGTACTTGCAGTTCATGCTTCATCTAGTAGTTTTGGATGAAACGTATCCGAGGGTTGGCGTAGGAAAGGTAGGGAGGAAGGGTAGTCTGCACCGTGGAACGTGTATTCACATTAAGGAAGCAGCAAAAGGAAGCAACTTATTTGCCACGCTGCCCCGATTAACTTTGAGTAGAGGACTACAAACCTGTTAGAAACATGCCTCAGGGACTGACTCTAGACTAATAATGTGCTCCTGCGTATATTCAGGGAAAATAATATAAGCAAACCCAAGAATAGATGAATATTGAACACTGAAATAAGATTACACTTTAGAAACTACTTCTTGACTCGAACCTCGCCAGCTCACACCCACAAAAGCAGGCTCTAATACGACCCCACAAGCCTCTTGTAACTGCACGAAAGCTGAAACCAAGGGAGGAAGAGAACAAAAACATCAAGGTATATCGACGCCCTCCACCATGCCCAATAAAAGAATATAAAATAAAACGCCCGCTCACCATTTTATAAACGTCCAAAAAAATCGTACACCCACCATGCACCGCCAAAAAACGCCAGCCAGCCCCAAGTCCTCGCGCCCCTCCCTAAGAGAACTTCCACCGATTACCACAATTCATGCACTCGCAGAACGTCGTCATCGGCTCGTCGGCAGAGCGCGTCTGTGCCTGACTGTACGACACCATCTTCTTCTTGCACTTTCCGCACTGGAATTCCTTTGAGATGGATTTCTCGACCTGCGCGACCATGGCCTGGTTCATGTTTTCCTTTTCGAGCTTCTCGTCCTCGGCACGGCGCGCATCCGACTTCATCTCGTCGTGCGTCATGACGACAAACTTTTTGGCGGGGACTTCGCCTGAGAGGACGTGCTTGCGCAGTTGGGGGTTGGACTTGTTCTTGAGGTTTTGGAAGAGGGAGCGCATCTTGGCCTTGTAGGCGTCGTTGACGCTGCCGGCGTTGGTGTAGGCGGCGGCCTCGACTTGTTTTGCAACGTTGAGGATCTCGTCGGGTACTGTGAAGGAGTAAGTAGGGTGTGAGGGTAGGTCGCGTGCTATCACTTACGCGCTTCGCTCATGAAAGCTAGACCGTCGTACATCAGCCTCACGCAGGCGTCGCGTGCTTCGTTCCCAGTGACTTGGTATTTCACCTTGTCCGTCTTGTGGTTGCGCTTGTCGGCGGGCACATCATGCTTCTTCTTTGCTTGTGCCGGAGCGGGCGATGCTGTGCCTGACGGGGGTGGAGCAGGTGATGCGCTGCCGTTCGCTGCTGCCACTTTCGCCGGGGCGCCCTTCTTTGGCTGCTTCTTCACCTCGTCCCTCCATTTCGAGACCAGTTCTGTGGCGAGCCTTTGTACAGCGGGGTCTTTGTGGGTGCGGAGGCGGTTGATCGTCACACCAATTCTTGTCTGGCGCAATAGATCCTCGGTCGCGTGTACGCCCGTCTTCAGGTCATTGAGAAGCTTCAGCACAGAGGCGCTGGGTTCACTCTCTTGAATGGCCTTGCCAATCGCTTTGCCGCGTAACTCGATCTCTTTGGCATCCATAGCCATGGTGAAGGTGGGGAGCTCGGCGCGGGGTGGTGGGTCGCGTGAGGCAGTTGGGATTTGTGGTGGTATTGCTAAAGGAGCGGGCGAGGACGACGGTATAGCAAGCGCTGGTCTTGTGGGATGGGCCAGAGAGAGGTTGGTGATAACTTTTACTTTCAATAAAGGACTTTGGTAGTTGGCTTCGAGAAGGCCAGAGCGCGCCAAGACCGCTAGCCTCCGCGTTCACTTCCATGCCGAACGTGGAGGAAACTACAAACGTTTAATCCGCTGTCTGCAAGCTTGAAACAACTCTACATCGCTATACAACCTACACTCTACCGTTAAACACGCCGACTTACACAATGGCCGAAAACGCGCCTCCGGGAAGCGCAAACAACACAACCACGGAAGCCTCGCGCGGAATGCCCTACTATGAGCGACTACGACGCGACCTGCGTGAATCACTCAACAAGAAGCGGCTGATTGATAACAACCTGGTATATACGGCAAACAACGCGTCCGACGACATGCGCTTACCTTTTCGTGCAGCTACAGCTCGAAGAGAACATCGTGCGCGTTGAGACGCAGTACCTCGAAGAGACGAGCGCTGGAAACATCATAAAGGGCTTCGACAACTACATCAAAGGTGCCGCAACCACGACTACAACGAGCGGAGCGGGCACTGCGACGCGAAGAAAAGCTCCCATCAGCGATGCGGACAGGATATTCAGCCGGAGCTCGAGTAGCTTTCTGAGGGTACGTTGAGGGACACACGACCATCTTCTGCTGCCTGGTGTTTGAGATGAAACAAGAGTCGCTAATACAAGCCTGTAGGAAGCATCGACACCCGCCTCTGTACAGACCACTCCCTCACACGGAGCTACACCAACCTCGTCATTTCCTACGCGCGAATCGAGCCAACCTACCGCGAACGGTACGAAGAAGGCGGGTGGAGGAAGCAAGAAAAAGGTGGTAGACGAGGAAGAGGAGGACGGGAACAAGGCGAAGCGGCAAAAGATTTCGTATGGACGAGAGTGAGGCTCCGAGCCAGCACTCCGACATCGCCGTAACAAAGCGATTTGCCAGACACTGAGATTAAAGGTTACCTGGAGCAAGCCGTGCAACAGTTTGTGCTTGCGCGTTTTGTGGATCCTAGGACGGAGAGGCCGAACGTCGGTTGAACAGATTAGGAAGGTCCGAGTTAGCGGTTAGAGAGCCGACGTGCGCATGTTTAGTCGGTGTGCACACATTCGGTAGCAGCATGCTGAAAACCGCTGGTGGTAGACCCGACATGTGCATCGTGGGGTATTCGCGGCCGCCGTTGTAGTATGTCGATACGAGACCGTTGGGCTACACTGCATCCGGTGGTGGAGATTAGATACTGACTGTTGCTTACTTGGGGTGGTTGAAAGAAGCGGTGTCGCGCTCTTGGCATCTGTACATGCAGCTCTTACGCTGCTGCCGACTTATGACTGGCAGCTTCATTGAGCGAGCAAATTCATGCCGCTTGACGGCTTGCATGTGTGGATTAGCGCTAGATGAACCGGTTTCCGAGCTTTGCTCGTATTGTCGAAGCCTTGAAGGATTCGTGTGTAACCAGGAAATAAGAGCGCGGCTGCTGGTTGCTGCTGGTTGTTGCTTATGCAGCCAGATGAAATCGATAAATGAGATTGAGTCTGACTATCTCCCCGCATTCTCGTTGACGCAACTAGCCAACACACTCCATATTGAGCAACGCAGTCATGATGTAAAAACACCCTGTCCATGCTATTACCCGCTATAGCGACCCTTCTCTCGGTTCTCGTATACAGGTCAGGGTCATCAATGCATGCAATTCAGAGTATTTCTGGCTGTTTTCCAGAAGGCGTAAAGATCCGGGGTCAGCAGAACATGGATTGAGTGCTTTCGTTTAAACCTGAGACGGTAGCGTACCAGGGCAGTGCACACTGCACAGTGGAAGAAGGGTCAGTTCGCCAGGCTGCAAACTTCGCATCCCTGGATTTCTTAGTCTGCCCAAAGCATAACCCGACTACGCGTGTTTGGATACAAGTTGTGGAACAGCTGTGTCTCTCTTTGACATGCTGCTTCAAAGTAGATGGTGGAGTTTAGACGCTGGGTATGGTTGCTATGAAACGCCGTGTGATACCCTGCTTCGCATAATAACATGTCACTCGTCGTCTTAATGTCTGCATCGTTGCAACGCCCGAAATAGAGGAGCCGAACACGGTGGCAACATACACATATATGGCTTTGCTAAGGACCTATGAATGGTTGTCAGTGAAATTAAAGGTGCTTACCCGTTCGTCATTCCCGTAACCGCAGCTCAGCCTTGTGTTTCGCATTGCTGTAAGATGTCGCGTCCCTATGATTATCTTGTACCAAAATGAGGCATAACGTATGGGCACGCTACTGTACGATCTGATCTCACGTTTGCTTCGGTCCGACTGGTCCACTCTCTAGCATATCAATTGGATACTACTACTCGTATGCGAAAGAGAGACCACAAACCGATATGCCCGAGAAAGGAAGAACCCTGATGTCAGCGCCGGCTGCCTGGCGTGAAACCCACCGACATGGCTGAACCACTACGCTGACCTCTGCCCGCGTCCGATATGGCGACAGGCAGCTGGGAAAGACGCCAGCACATAGCAATGATAGCGTTGAGACACAGCTCAAGCGACCGAGGTGCACCGGCAGGCATCCTACTCGCTGACAGTTGCAAGGTGGAGCAACTGTGGATGTTGCATTTTCAGGGTCCACCACGCTAGCAGGGTACAGACGCCTGATGATGTAGGCCGAGCGAGAACCCCTGTCGCTGGCGGAACGCCAGTGATGGCATTGCGGAGACAGGCTGTGCTTTTCCTGCACTCGCAGGATCAAATGACGATGGAGAACCGAGCCGTGGTGTCGAATCAGACTTCACCGCCGCCGTCACTGTGTCAGAGGGGAAGAAGGACGGTAAATGCAACGATAACAGGGTATATGATTTTGCCGCATTCCGTTCATATCTTACAAGGAATGCGTGCGTCATTTTCGCGCGCTGCTGCACTCGTCTGAAACGAGGGAAGCCACCCTGGCTTCTTGCTGGGTCAAATGCCTCCAAGCTACTACTGTACAAACGTCATGCATGCCACCTCGATGCCGTAGCCGACGGTGGTGCTAAAGAGAGTCTATAATATTATAAGGGTATAGCGAACGGTGATGCTCCATGACGCCATGGGTCGAAGCCCACGACGGGCGAAGAAGGTCGGTAACAATTAAACAGTAAAGCAGTAGAACCTGGAACCAGAACCAGTATAGCGCGTATTGATACAGGTGAACGACGAATGTCGCTCGCGAAAGGGTACTCGGATGGAAATCGAACGCCAGAACGCCGCAACGGCCCCTTAGCTGCAAAAAGGGGCCGGCTAGGTATCTCGAAAACCGTAGTGCAGCGATAGATAGAAGAGTCGTTTCTCTTGTCGTCAAAGGTCCCAGTCTAACATTGCGAACGGAAATGCGACGTTGGATATCTCAAAACGCAAACGGTGACTGCGGAAACAATGACGTGAAGTCCAAGGAAGGTCGGCGCTATGTGAATCAACATGTTGATCACTAAGGATCGACAGTCTAAGCGTCGTCTGGAGATGGCGCATCCATGGCACCATCATTCTTATGTACTTTTCGGTGCCTTCTCAGGTTGGATACAACCGAGAAATGGCGACCGCAGCCGTCTACCTCACATGCAAATGCTATGGGATGATTAGCCTTGAAATGCCGATACACACTTGTTGTACTTACGCTTTTCGCCAGTATGACTGTACATATGGGTCTGCAACGAGCTTGGGCGGGTGAAGCGCTTGTCGCAAATCTTGCACTTGTGCTTCTTTTGAGAGCTTGACGAGACTTTTGAGCTAAACTGGCCCATCATAGATTGAGGCGCAGGAGGCATGGCCGCGCCCAGGAGCGCGCTCGGACGCGGCAGGGTTCGTGAGTTGGTGAGGTCGACGGACTCCGAGGCAGAGCTGTAGTCGGTCACAGAACCTTCACCACCGTAATAGCCGCTCGCGCCGTAGCTGGCCGACGAGATCGACGAGTGTGCTGAGTGTGTCGATGGGAAACCGTACGAGTCGGTTGAGCTGCGGCTGGTTCCCTGAGAACCATAGATGTTCCTCGGGGTAATGTCTGACTGGCTCAGGGAGACCATACCGCGGCTAGCGTCGAGAGCATCGCTGAAGCTGCTGCGTGATTGCTGGGTATTCATTCTGCTAAAGTCAACAAGTGAACTTTGGCGTTGTCGTTGGGCCTCCACGGGTTCGTAGAACGCTATTGAGGGGACTGACGGGTGTGAAGATCGGCGGGAAGCATCCTGCTGATATGTGTATGGGCTCCTCTCTGTGTTGCCATATTCCACCTGAGAGTAAGGAGCCGAAGTGGGTGCATACGTTTGGTTGTTTGGCGAAGCAGAGGTAGCGTAACCACCAGTGTAACCCCGCGACATGAGATCTTGGGACGTATCAAGTAAGTTTTCTGTCGTGTAGTTGCCATCCGGGAGAGTAATACCTTGTCCCATAGAAGGTGCTGTCACTGCCAGGCTGTGGTAGGGAATAGCAATGCTGGTGGGCCGCTGGCTCGCGTGCTCTAGCCCAGCCGACACATTAGGTGCGACAGAGGTCGAGTACAATTGTTGCTGCGAGGTTCCGGCGGATACCCATGGGTTGGTGAAGTGCGGTGGTGCTGGGTAACGCATATGATCGTAACCCAAGCCGTTAAGCTGGGACTGTTGACGACTGTCGACTGCCATTGCCATTGCGGTAACAAAGCGGAGGTGACGCGATGTACACTTGCGAAAAGCTACAATTGAGGTGCAAGAGAAGGATGAAGAGTGCTACAGTAAACACTCAACGTGTAGATCCGAAAGGTGAAACGAGGTAGTTCGAGGGTCGAAACGTGGAGACAGTCGATCACAGGTACGCAGAGCGGTGGGATCTGCGAGCTTTTGAACTTGAGTCTGACACTGGGGAGACCCGTCCTGTGGTATTCCCAGTTGAGTAAGGATAATCGCTCGGTATGCCGATCAGTTGACCTGTCCTAGGTAGGAGCCGGGAGTAATAGACCAGCGAAATTGGGAATAGGGCACTGCGGACACCAGTGACGGAGTGGCAGGCGCTCGAGCGTTTCAAGTGCAGCACAGGGTGTGGAGAAAGCGTACTGCCCAGCGGTGCAGGGGCGGACCGTGTGCGCTGGGTTGCGTGTCGCGGTGGTGAATGTCGGCCAGCGTTGTTCGCTTATTACAGCGCGGCAGACCAGCGACAAAGAAGAAAGGATGTGAGGGCAACGATGATGGATAGAGTATTGATAGTCTTGGGTGCGCGTGGTGGCAGGAGACGGTTTGGAATTGAGTGGGCTTAGAGGTGGATGAGTGTTGATCAGCGGGCATCAATTGGGGGGTGCTGATTGTTAAATTCCGCTGCTTGGAGGGTTTACGTCTTTGGGTTCACAGTACCTTCATCATAGGCTGGCAGCCAAGCTTAGGAGCAAGCAGGTTGGCTGGGACCCCGGGCACACTACGTCGATGCAGGTGCAGGGCTTGGACGCCACTAGCACGGTGCTTTGGAGGCTGCTTTTAGGCGTGTGGGGAGCAAGAGTCAATTGCCCGCCGGCCGCGCTGTATCCGCGCAATCTGTTTCTGCTCTGTGGCCTCACGAGCACGCAGTTCCAAGGTTGGCGGCGAGTCAAGCGCAGCCTCTACCGCTGCTTGATTGCACTATCGACGGCAGCCTTGACACCCGCGAAGAGAGGCCGGAGGTGCGCCAGGCAGACCGTCGCCGCTAGTATAAACTTCATCATCGCAGCGCCGTGCGCGAATCAGCGGCCGATGGGGGCGGGAGGGCTTTTTCGCCATTTGTTTTGGCGTGCAGCCACCAGACCTAGGGTCGTCCAGGGGCCTTGAAGCGGACTAGGCGATTCACTCACAATTGCATGCTGCCGTTTTGGTCCATGAGCGCTAGCCTGATGCGCGAGGCCTGTGAAATGCTCCGGCAACTTCGCTGACGGGTGCGGCGGCCGCTGTGCTGCCTGTCCCATCGTGACGATCAAACCGATCTCCCCTTAGCCGTTGCTTCTGTCGTGGTTAACATGGTCACTGCTGGCAACGGTCGCGCAGCGGCAGTAGAATCATCACGCAGAGGGGACCGAAAAAGGGCCTTTCTTGGTTGTTGGCCGTCTCGAGGTGCAATGCGCCGGAGACTGACCGCAGACACTGCTGTCGCGGTATTCGGACCGCGGTGACCATTCTCCACGTCGTTGCGTAAACACGACTCTGAACAGGTCCCCTCAGGCCGCCCTAGCGCTGGCTCCGCCGTCCCTCTCCTCTGACTCTCCGTCCACCGCGGGGCCTTGCACGGACGCGAAGGAAATTAGCCTCCCCTGAAGCAGCGCCTGCCCAAGCACTGGTCAAGCGTTTGATCGCCGTTCATATTCCGCGCGAAGCAGCTTGTGGACTCGAATAGCTTAGCCAGATAGCCGTCACGGCTCACCATATACAATTCAATCTCGGAATCTGCCATGCTTCCATTTAGGGACCTGTCCACCTAATGGGGGTCATTTTGGATCGCTGTACCTGCTTCGACCAGCATTCCGCGCTCCAGTCCCCCCCACCGACGATGTCTTCAAGCTTGGCTAATCAGGCGCAACAGCACACCCTCCGTCTACAACAAAGCGTCCGGTGTACTTACGAGTAGCAGGGCCGAGTCAAGATAGGTTTGGGTGCATATTCCCGCCAATGGAGCCTACGCAGGCTCCGAGGACTGCTACAGGGACGCCCCAAACCTCTGCTCTTTCTGTGCTCGTATCTTTGGCCTGTCATGGTCGCCGACGGGCTGTTAGCTGCGAGAGATGATGAGGGCCAAGGCCAGGGCTGTATCCCCCACCGGCACGACGCCTGGTGGAGGAAGAATGTGTGAATTGTGCTGGCTCAAATGTCGTCATCCAGCTACTTTAGCTGACGCACAGACGCACATAAGCGAGCTGTCATTGGCAACCGTCCGGACGGTACCTTGCGGTGGAGCATGCAAGATGAGGTAGGAGCGGTCAAGGGTATGGGTGAATTGCCGCCCGAGGAACCGCCCATTTGCCCATTCCCCTTTGCATAGTCACGCCCACTATTGCGCCTTGTCCAGCAAGCACCGCTGCGCTCTGTGTTGACACTTGCATCGTGGCTTGAAGGAACAACACCTTGCTGGCAATCGGAGGGTGGCAAACCAGGCAAAACAAAGCACATACTCGGAAGCTGCTATCTCACCGCATGCATGGTGTAGACAGCAGCAGCCCTGTCAGTGGTCAGGTTTAGGCACGAAAGGGCCGCCTTGCATCGCAAGTGTACGGAGTTAGGGCTCCCACATGATCCCTTCACACTTTCCGCAAGGCGTCTCGTTATGCAGGGCAGATCTGATAGGACGAACGCCGTCCCGCTCACTGAGCGTGCGCATTCTATCCTTGCTTGCAAAGTCTCTTGCACGGTGTGGTTCCGCGCCAATATCCACTTGCCCGCGCACGCCTCTTGCGCTACTTCGCCGCATGCACATGTCGGCGGAAGTGGTACAGCATCGTGAGATAATGGTTGCTTCTAACGACATCTGGCGAGCAAACACGGCGACTGGACGGTAGGGCTGCGGGCCGAACAGTACCATCGTATTAATCCGCAATGCTTTTTTGAACAGAAGCGAAAAACGATAAAGGCTATGCGCAAGTGAGATTGGCCGCTTGTTCAAGGCCAGGGTCAGCCAAGCTCGGCATTCCAGCAGCAGACCCTGCGTCGCAGGCCTGCCAGATCAACAAAGTTTAGCCGTTGCCTTTGGCTGTCCCTCAATGGCTTGCCAAGTGTGTTGGGCGCTCGATAAGCTGTTGGGGAGCATAGTTTATTTCCGAAAATTGCGGGTACTCTGCTGCAACAGCGGAGTAGTCGAAAGTCTGTGTGGAGAAGACGAAATGCCTTCCCCAGCAGCTGTAGTATAACACAATGCCATTATTTGCGTGATCTTCAGTTACATGCCCCTCGAGGAATCGTCAGATCTAAGTGAACCATCCGCGCGGTTTTGCGAGATCGATATGCGGTGTCTAACGTACAACATCTCCATGTTTAAAAGTCCAATCTTAAGTCAGCGCGGTAGACTGTATCGCAATTATTTCCGGGTTGTTGTGTTTGTATAACGCTAGATGCTTT
Organism: Parafenestella ontariensis; assembly: GCA_021596325.1. NCBI lineage: Eukaryota > Fungi > Ascomycota > Dothideomycetes > Pleosporales > Cucurbitariaceae > Parafenestella > Parafenestella ontariensis. The sequence continues at coordinate 1,477,339 of JAKGDA010000003.1, forward strand.
TTGCAGGTACCCCTCTATTAGATTCGGGGCGCACCTAATATCCATCATGTAAAGCAAATAGCATTTCGATTCAAGCAAGGGCCGCGAAACTGCAAGTCAGGTGTGAAGAAGTAGTCGGCGAATCGAGTACCCAGTGCTATGGTACATTAACCAGCACGTCAAATCACATTTGGTCGTAAGCAGTGCTTTTGCCATTTGGACCAATAACGCAACAGTGCCCAGACTGTCTGCGGTATGCCCCATGGACAAAGGTTCAAGCCCGATGTAACGTCTCCGAAAGCAGTGCACTGTTGAGATTGTCGATTTGGTGGCTTTCCGTCCACCAGGTCTGTGCAATATCAAAACTTGAATCTCATGGGTAAGCTTTGATGATCTACAAAATTTCCTAGACGCTAAACACCTGTTCATCAACGCTAAGGCCAGGGCATTAGATGTCCTCGGAAGATGTGTGCTCTTTTGAAGCAATGAAGAGTCCAGCTGGCGATTTCAGCTGGAGTAGTCCTTCATGTTAACCATTCGCAATTCACTGTCCTGTAGGTGTAACTCAGACATTTCCCCTGAAACTATCCATCCAATATTGCAATCGCGCAATAACATCGACGTGTGTAGAATCTGACAGCCGTTATAGAGTTTGGGACTCCGCGAAGATGTTTAGGGTATAGAGCCTGAGTTTAGTTCAATGTTGTATCTAGGCCTTGCCATAATGGGTTTGCCGTAAGATCCAGAGACGGCAATGTGATTGGAGAGATGCCGGCCTGAGCACGTACATACTGCATGAATATACCCGCATTCCCCTTTTTCGATGCTGCTGCAGGGAGTCGATACGATCGTTGAGCGCGGTTGGCGTTTTGAAGGGGTCACCGTAGGTAAAGATTGCGCTAAGGCGTGAAGAAGAGCCGTGCCAATATAGTGAGGCTGTGTGGTCGCCGACTTCCAGCATCCAGTTGATCCAATGAGCACCCTAGTGATACCTCCAGAGACTATGAGCCGCATTGTCACGGCCATAAACCTAAGTGCAGCAATGTTTGTCCTACGCTCGAATGCACGACTGGTTTTTCAAAAATGCGCGCTTCCTTGCAACCTATTTGCAACCTATTGATCCCGTCCTGGACGGAAAAAGTGGGATAATGCCCGACCAGCTGCGGCATTGCTTGCTGCATATACAAGCCGACATGCTACTTAGGAGCCATTCCACACTTCTGTTCCCGCAGTGAGGAGGGACCACTAGTCTCCTAGATTCGGTATCATGTCCAAATCATCTCATGTTGCGTGCTGTGATTGTTTGCTCGCTATCACGCAGTCGTACGTCAGACAGTACCGGCCGAGCAAGTAGTTGCTGTCTACTATCACTTCGACTACGAGGTTGGTTGACTATGCTCGAGCTTGCTTCAGGAGAGTTAAGGTTCCGTGTGACACCGGAACCTGCATCGCCCTGTTCGTGTACCAGTTTCTCGATGTTTTCCTCAGTAAGCGGCATCGAGGGCTCGGTCTCCGTCCCCTGGGAACTGCTATGGTGGGTAAGTTGCGGCCCACCGAGTGACAACAGTTTGTCGTCGCGCAACTTCGTATCTCTCTCTTCGGCCTGAATCCGTCGCATAGCCCTGTCACCTTCATCTTCGGTGGTTCTTGCAAAGGCAGCATCACTTTGGTAGTGGAGGCGGTGAAGTTGAGCGGTCAGTGCTTGCGCCGTTGTTTCAGGTTCGACTGGTAAGCCTGGCACTTGCGGAGGATCTTTTGCGCTAAGGCTTGCTGTGGCAGCTGGGGCCGATTTGAATGCGACGCCATGTCGATCACTGTCGTTTGTAGAAGGTTGGGTCTTGGCCGTTTTTCGCCGTCCTTCGATCGCCCACTTGACAAGCATCTTCTACGAGTCAGCGGACCCACCCTGGGCTTTGTTCAAGGGACTTACCTTCTCAAGTAGTTTGCCTTTGACCGGCTTGGCCAAATAGTCCTACACGTTGTCAGCATGTCAGCATAGGATTAGGGGGTCAGTCGCCAAGCAACACTCACATCCATACCAGCGAGGGTACATTTCTCCTTGTCTCCCTGAATAGCGCTGGCCGTCATGGCAACAATTGGGACGCGCCGAACTTCGGGCCTATCTTTCCAGGCTGCTTCGGTCCTAATGGCATGCGTGGCACTATAACCGTCTCTGATGGGCATCTGCATAAAAACTGTTAGTAGCACCCCACGCAGTCAGTTACCCTGCATACGGACCTGAACATCCATCAAAATGATATCAGGACGCGGATGAGCTGGCCCGAAATCCTTCATCAGGTAGTCTAAAGCCTCTTGGCCATTCCAAACGGCATTGACAGAGAAGCGCAGCTTCTTGATCGTCTTCAGTGCAATCTGTTGATTGATATGGCTATTTGCACATGATTAGAATTTGATCATCTGGAGTATTATATGGGGGAATGGACTATCACTCACTTATCCTCCACGACGAGAATGTGAACCTTCTGTCTTTCACTATCCGACAGGCTCAAGAGATGATCTGGAATATTGGAATTGAGCAGCGGAAACGACTGCATGCGGGAGTGCCCGTTGGAGATCTTCGGTGTCAATGGTGGTGTGTGACCTTCAGAGCTGCTGACAGATACCGACACATCACTTTGGAGTCGATCCGGGATTGATTCCAGATTGACTAGAGGTGAGCCATCGTCCTGATAGGGTGCTTTGCTGAAAGGTATCCAAAACGTTGCGGTGGTTCCTTGACCCAGCCTCGAGTCCAGCCAGATCTGACCCTTCATGAGCTCGACTAAATTTTTGCTGATAGTCAACCCCAGGCCTGTGCCGCCGAATCTACGAGCCGTAGACGAATCCGCCTGGCTGAAGGGCTGGAATAAATGCTTCCGCACTTCATCTTCAATGCCTATTCCCGTGTCTTCCACAGCGAAATTCACCGTAACAGTATCATTTGTTTCTTGACTGATCGATACCGTAAGCTTGACCGAGCCCACAGATGTAAACTTGATGCTGTTGGTTAGGACGTTGGTTAAAATCTGACGCAACCTGCCCGGGTCTCCTATCACCCTCAAATCTGTTTGGACCTCTGCCTGAATAGCACTCTGATAGGCCAATCCTTTTCTTTGCGCAGCAAAAGACATCATCTTGTTGACGTCTCGGAGAACCACACTGAGACTGAACTGCACTTCTTCAACGTCTAGCCGTCCAGATTCCACTTTGGAGAAGTCGAGGATGTCGTTGATGACAGTTAGCAGACTGTTCGCCGATCGATGGATATTCTCTGCGCACTCTTTCTGCTCTTCATCAAGGTTCATGTCGAAGAGGAGTTCGCTCATACCGATAACACCTGCTATTGGTGTGCGAATCTCGTGTGACATGTTGGCCAGAAACTGTGACTTCATGCGACTTGCCTCCTTCGCTGCTGCCGCATTTGCTAACAACCTCGAGTTCTCCTTCTCTTGCTCCTTTAACTGCTCTTCTCTTTCCCGTAACTCGGTTATGTCCATGGATACGCCAATGACTCCATCAATAAAAGCATTACCTTCGATACCTGCTGTTCGGGATGCACTCATGAGAGGTACCAGGCGGGTCCGGTAGTAGCGAGCTTCCAAGACAAATCTCCCCACTATTTCGTCTGCCTCTTTGCCGTTGAGGATTTCGCGAATAGGCTCCCGCCATCGCTCCTGATCTAAGCCGTTCATACCGAACACATCGTAAACATCCTTCCCTAGCAGACCTTCCTTCATCTGGTTTTTTTCTGTGGCGCCCTCAAGAAGAATGAGCCTGTTGTCCCGGTTGACAGCCCACAGCATAATCTTCGCGTGCTCGATGACTTGTTGCAGTTGCTCCTTCGTCCTCCGTGCTTCCTGACGTGCCAGTACTAGGTCGTGGATGTCAGTACATGTGCCAAACCACTTGACAATGCGTCCCGAGTCGTCATAGAAAGGCAGTGCTCGCCCTAACATCCATCGCCACTCCCCGTCGTAACGTTGACACCTGTACTCGGTATTATACTCGTCGCCTGTCTTGAGGGAATGGAACCAACGACTAGCCGTCGTGGTCATATCATCCGGATGAAATGGGAGTCGCCACCCTTCGCCTAATGACTGATCCACCGTCAAGCCCGTATAATCGTACCAACGCTGCGAAAACCAATCGTGCATCCCATCAGGCGTTGTTGTCCAAACCATAACAGGCATGAAGTTCGCAATGTACTCAAACTGCTTCTCGTTTTCTTCAATCTGTGCAGCGATCTGCTTAGTAAATTGGGTGATATCCTTGAGAAAGACTATACCACCCAAGAACTCTCCTGTTTCTTCGTGCATTATTGGCTCTCCACTAATCTCAAACACGATTCGACTGCCAGTAATGGGATGTCGCATACCAAGTCGTCGTTGTTCCACGCGCTGCTGTGTGCGGCATACTTCTATGATTGGAAACTCATCGAGTGCGAGTTCGCGTTGGAAATCATCGGACCATGCAGTAAATTGCGATAAGAATGCTCTCTGGTCGCCTGGCGTATATGTGGCATCTCTTGGCAAAAGTCGAAGAAGGGCTTTATTGGGTATTCCGAAGCCTTCGTCTTTCCACATCGCTAGAACCTAGGTTAGCTTAATGCCGAGAACTCTAACAGACCGAGGAAAATGCTGTACGAACCATATGCGGGCATGCTTATAGCATTGAGAATAGCGTCTTTCAGTTGAGTGGCCTTTTGAAAGACGGATGCCGAAGTAGAAATATCACTTTGAACCCTCAAAGGTGGGCCCCGAGGAGGGAAGTCAGGCTGTTGCAGGTTGGGCGTTGCGCCTCTTGATGCAGAGTTCGAGTTACTGCCTGACCGATGACCAGACGAGGAACTTGAACCGGAGCTACGAGACTTGCTGAGATGGGCTGCGGTATTCGTTCGGTTTACAATCCTGCTTGAAGGCCGCGCGTTGTGGGAGGTTTCTGCAGCTGTTGCACTTGTAAAGGTCAACGTGAAGTACTGAGTATCCTCAATGCTCCAGATGGAAATGATGCACGATGCTACCATCGCTTGATGTGAACCTTTTCTCTCCAACTTTTGGACCAACCCGGTTGGACCACGCGCTAGCGGTGCGATGACTACTTCGACAGACACATCGTGCACGGTAGCTCGTGCAAGATTTGTGCTACTCAATTGTGGAAATGCCTCGATTTCTGAAGAATCAGTCTGGTGGTGTGGCGTCGATGCTGTAGGAGTAGTGTGCCCACTCTCCATATACTCTCCGGCATCAAAGCGGTGCCCAATAGAGTCCTCAATGACGGTGTCTAGAAAATCCTGGTCAAAGTTAGCGGCAATACTAGAAGCCACGTCTTACTCCTTCACGGCCACACGAACTTCCCATGTTATCAACAATGGCGAGCCATTCTGTAGAATATCGATCCCAAGGTCACCTATGGGCTTATCTTGAAGAACTTCCGTGATAGAGGAGCTGTGAGAAGCGGTACTTTCGAAGTCGATCCCCAAGAGCCGGCCCATGGCCTCGTTGGCCAGGACCACTGTCTTTTGCGAAGACAAGACGAGGAGTGGGATTGGCAGGTACTGCAGTGCAGTGAGGGACGCCATTGTAACGGAGGGAGACTGAAGATGTATCGACAAAGAGTCACTACGTATCGAGCTTGAAGACCCAGATCTGGACCGGGACCTGGATCCGGATCGTTCGCCTATGACGAAGTCTCCCCTCTCTGCGGCCTCCATCTTGGCCATTATGATTAACGTGGGAATGTGTGATAGGCGCGAGGGTGTTTAACGAGATCCGTGTCCCGTGCTTGAGTCAACTCCAAGGAAAGGTATGAATCATACGAAGACTGTTGTGAACAATCCAAGCAGACCACCTCTAGTCCTCGCGGACAACATTGAGCGAGCAGCCCGACTAGGTCATGAAGGAAGTCGTGCGCAGAATATTCTTCGAAGGTGAAGAGGGAAAGAGGGAAAGCTTGGTCGGAGAAGTGAGATTGTCGATGCTCGTGGTGCGTGGGTATGTACGGGAGTACTGTAGATCAATCGTTCTAGACCAGTCGATTCGATTGGTCCTCGGTTGGCTGGGGTCTCTGAGTTGCTGTGGTTGTGTGAGAGAATGACTGGTTTGGGAGCAGTAGCTGGCAAGCGCGACACACGACAAAGGCAGGACGCGAAAAGAGTGAGCGGAGTTGAAACATCGGAAGATGTTACAGGCCAAACGTTCTAGAACAACGATTCTCGGCGGTGCCATAGCAATGACGTCGCTCAAGCTCTTGAAAGGGACGGACAATGTGACGGCGTATGCCTGTAAGCATCTGGTAGCGCCTCCGTGCCCCGCGATTTGAGGGAACATGTCTGAGTGCTTGTCTAGCCTGAGTGCTGGCGTCTTCGTTTATATAGCGTCGTCTCACTCTGGCATGGGCAAACCATAGGGACTGCATTGCGATCATCGCGAAGCTTTTGGCATGGTTTTGATGATACCCTGTTGGTCCTTGTCGAGGAGCACGCTTGCTGCACATTCTCATGTTCAGTTTCGTTTTGATATATCAGTATAACAGGCAAAAACGTGTCCTTCGCGCTGCTGGCCTTACTGATGATCATGTCTTGTTTCAAACTTCACAATCGAGCAACGGCTGGCTCGGTCAAGGTAAATCTCAATACGTACAACTCGATCTTGAGTCAAATAATGTTTGGGTTTCGTGAAAGCCGCAAAAAAGGAAGCCACGATCTAGGTAACAAACTTCACCCAGTAATGCATAGTCAGATAGGTGAAGCGCTTCGACGTGAATCGTACTCTGATTGTGTTGTATAATCCGGTAGGTTATTTAACAATATCGACAAATTACATGCCAGTGCCCAGAGCAAAGCCAGTGAAATTGCATCGGTCGTAGTGAAAAGCAATGGAGCGTTACGTAAGCCTAAGTTGAATGCCAAGACGGGGCTTGGGCCACCCGACAACAGCTGTCATTTTGATAGGCAACGACATCAGCGCTTCAACAATCTCTCTAATCTTTTGAATTACCTTGAACGCATCGAAGACACCCGCTCGAGTCTGTCACAATCTATACGATGCTATTCTTCGGGCTCGGTGGCCTCTTCTACGGTATGCAACCTTATTAAAACTAGACTGCATAGCGCTTTACTGATACATGATATAGTTGCTGTACTCCTCATCAACGCCATAGCCATCCTCTCCGAAGATAGATTCCTCGCACGCAGTATGTCTGAGTCTCCACATACCATCCGACGCCGACCCTCTGTCTGCCAACACACATCACTCCTCTTGAGTTATACTTGAAGATTGCTTGTAACTGACGGCGACAACACAGTTGGCTGGACGGCGTCTGCAGAACCTGGATTTGGTGGCCAGCGCGATGACACCAGCATAAAAGCCCGGTTGATTAATTTGGTGTCTTCAGTGAGGACACTAATGAGGAGTACGTTTGCGCCGTACCTACAGACTCTGCCATGGCGGGGATTCCGTCGAGGCGGACCACCTCAGAGCTTCCAAAGATCTCAAACTGACAAGTTAACAGTACCGCTCATGTTCATCAACACCCTTATGATTGTTTATTTGCTCGTTTTGGGATGAGCACAACGCATACACGCGAGTCGAGTTCGGGAAAGTATAGTACACGGCGCAAAGAATTGGAGGCGACGGAAAATTAAATTCAAAAGATCATCTGGAACCGGTTGGCGCCCAGTATCGTCAAAATATACTGAAGGATACTATGACCGCTACTATAAGATATGCAAAGCGGTTACAGCAGACAGAGAGGGATTAAGCTATGCTTGCAAGAAGGGATGGAACTTCATACCCACACACTTGCACCGGGGATTGTGCTTGCGATTGAACTTCGGCATCAAGCATACAATATGCAATGCCAAGTGCATGCCTTACTCAATCACGGCAAATCGACATGCAAGGACAAGGAGTTCGCAATCAAGATTGTTAACAGCCTAACATTATCTTGAGGCTCCGAACTGATCTGCCATGAATAGTGGTTATGAGGCGTCGTTCTCGGTTAGGATGGACAGGCCTGTCAAATCAGATGTCTGCTGGGTCAACAATACAACCCTAGACTACAGAAACCGAACATCATCATGTAAGCTAGAAGATTGCTTAGCATTTCTAACATGGTCACAGCCGCTGTCGCAAGTATGGCATGTGTGCTAAGTGACCTCGGGGTAATTGCTGAATCAAGAAAGAAACAAAGGTCCATGGATATCATAGATAGTACTCAAAACTCCGAAGTCCCCATTAATCCCTATCATATCGAACCATCAATAGAACTGCTTCCAATCCCCCCATCTAATTTCTCCTTCATACTTCTTCATAAGATAACCGGTGGGGTCGTCGCCCTTAATGTGTGCCCACGCTCCTGCGAAATGCACGGCTAACATCCCTTTCTCCCAAGCCTTCTTCTCATCATCGAAGCAAGCAATCTCATCTGGGAAAGCATTTATCTTCACCTGCGGTATGACACGCACCCTATGCGCGCCCGCCTCATCCTCTTGCATCAATCTGGACAAGGCATCCTGCTCATTCATATGCTCACCCTTCGCTGTTGCCTCATCATCCAAAGCCCACGCAGCGTGCATAAATTCGAGTGATCTCTCGTGCCCGCGAATAAGAAAGGAGCCACCGTTGAAGCCATTGCAGTCATGTGTGACGAGGTAATCGATCGCATCGGGGTCTGTGGCGTTGCGGAGTTCTTCTTCGATTATATCGGTGAGTTTGATTTCGGTGTTGGTGATGAGTGTGTCAAAGTCTAGCCACCAGATCCAGTCGTAATTGCCGGTTTTGATGACCTTCTCGGCCATGTTGAATTTCCAGTATACAACGGCGCGCTCGGTGTGCGATTCGTAGTCGACGAAGAGATCGTAGCCCTGGCGGCGGGCATAATCTACCAAACCTGTGTTAGTCAAGTGCTTTTGTGAGGTACTTGATGAAAGGCTGAGCTCACGGTCTTTGTTCTTCAGTGACAAGTACACATACGATCTCTGCTCCGTGACGAAGGTCATTAGCGCGATCCTCGGCTTCTTCTTCTCCGCCTCAGCAGGCGGTGCTGGAGGAGCCTCATGGTTGGGACCTTGACTGAGCTGCCATCCGAAGAAGGCGAGGAAGACGACGAGGAGGAGTAGCGATGGCGGGACTCTCCTTAGCGACCGGATGAGCATTTTGCCTAAACAGCATGTGTCTGCCAGCTGAGCCAGAGAGTGAGGAGCAGTGACACCGTGGCATTACAAAACTAGACGCGACATATTCGCACCTGGTAGCACTCGGAATGCCAAGTATGTGAGGGATGTGGGATTGGGATTGGTTAGGAGAAGGGAGGGTTAGAATCTATGGGCCGAGACCATGGCCGCGGCTCCAGCTGAGATGGGAGCAAGTGGAACCGGGTTCCCGCACATCGTCTTGACCCGGGTAAGACGGCATTTGGGCAGGCAATTAACTTGGGTTGCGCGAGAGACTTGGGGAGACGACGTGAGAAGGCGAGTACGGGAATCTTGATGCTGGTGCAATACGAGATGCGAGATGCGCATCAAGTGGGCCCACCAGTTTGTCTCGACTGAGAGCATCCTCCGCAACTTGGCTCCAGACGCTTGGGCCTCTTATCAATGGTTCCCTAGCCAGCGCTACCCGGCTTTCCGAACCCCACCACCTCAAACCATACAACAAACGCCATCGACCGCATTAGCTGCGTCATTTCACTAAGTATTAAAATCGCATCCATTGTCCATTGTATACCACGGCGATCATGGCCCTCAAAGGACGCTATGACGCAGTCAAAGAGGAATGGCTGTGTAGGAAGACTGCCTTGTATGACAGACGTAGGACTGACGTTTACCAGGCGATTGCAACTCTCCTCAGATCGCAGAATTTTGGCAGGTGGGGAAGCCCGGTGCTAATAAGGGCAGATGGTGCAAGTTCTGCGCGCTAGTTACACTCTACTGTCTAATTCGTGAAATAGTTCACAGATGTCCAGATTCTCAAGATAAAAGCAAAGATTGCCATTTCTTCCTCTGGAAGGAAGATGCAGAACCTCGCGAGAAAGCTGCGAAAGCTGCTTTAGCGAACAACTCTCGCACCGAACCTGATCGCGCCAATCCGAACGTCAGCCCGACCACACCCGTAAGGCGTCAGGCCTCTGCATCTAAACCGAGCCGAAAACGATCGCGTACTATCAGTGACAACGATGACGAGTATGGCTCTGGAGAGACCGAGGACGATGAGCCCACACAGGTCAAGACCGAACCAGAGACACCGAGGTACAAGGCAATCAAAACCACCAACTTCGCAACTCCAGCTACAGGCAGACGGATTCTGTCGCAGCAATTGGAAGTGCCAAATGGAAGGAGCACCCACGGACTCCAGACGCCACAATCAGATCACAAATTTTCGGGCGACCCGTTCACTTCTAGACAGTCGCAAGTAGTAACTCCATCGTCATCTTTCGAGACACCGACTCCAAGCCGCCTCAGCAATGTGACGGCAGATGATTTAATACGAGATGTGTTTGGTCTGCTGCAAGAGGCTCACGTCCAACTCGGCGCTGACGACGAGAGTGAACTTGAAAGTATGCTATCGAAGTATGCGAAAAGTGCCGAAGGTGACAAGAAGCGTCTCGTTGTCAGCCAAAAAATGGTTAAGGCCAAAGACGCGGAGATAACTGGGCTCAAGTATCGCATCAGCACACTCGAAGCGCAATTGGAGGCTGAGAAGGCCCAAGTAGAGCTTGCAGAGTGGGAGTCTCAGCAGAGTTGCTAGACCCCTGAAATATCAGCTACTCACAAAAGGTGCGATTCCCGCACTTTTCGGCGTAATTGATGTTCGACTCCAAATCGCCATATATGCCACCCGGCGGCATTAATACCCTAATCGACGCCTTCGACACTGTCCAAGAAGACAGAAATCATTCAAGTAAGTAGTAGTTAATCTCACACAACTAGTTTTTGTAAATTGCTCTCATATGTTAGGCACAACCGTGGAGGAGGAACCGGTGGATGAATGAGTTTGAGTCTAGGGGACTTTGGAAGCTACTTATGTGGGCACATCAGTCGGCCAAACACATCGGGGCGCTACACCTCTACGCTTCCGTGTCGATCTAACCCTGGCTTTATCACAATATCTGATGTTTATTTTTATCGCACCGCCAGGAAAGAGGAGGCAGCTCAGGTGCGAAACATCAATTGATGGACTTTTCATTGAACATTCGTCTTCACGTGATGAAAAACATCATCGAGCACGCAACTACGCCTCTGGATCACGATATTCGATAACTGGACGTTTCACGGCTCGTAAAATGCAGAACTATGCTAGCATGATAACTGTGACGTGACGAGAGCGGCGGAGCCAAGATGCCCAGGCTCGTCACATCGGAAAACGGCATTGAGCCGCAACTTGATTTGCCGGAAGTGACCTTTCACTCTTAGTTGACGTACGCCGGGCTTCCGCTCCCAAACGCTTCTCCACATCGCGCGGCGGAAGCTTGGCATCGAGCAGCAAAACCGACGATTTTGCAGAGCACGGTGACGGTGGACTTAGATACTCATCACGTAAGAGGCATCCTTTTGCGAGAAGTGCTTGTTTTTGGAGTGGAGAGGTTCGGGACTGCCGCCTTTTCCCATCTCCACGGTACGGTGGACCCGTTCAGCTGTCGAGATTCACCTATGAGAGGAAGAAAGAAACACAACTAAAGGTGGGATTAAAAGAGTTATCCTTGCAGCCCCTCGATACCTTGGCGAGCCTTAGCAGAGCAGTCATCATTGATGTTCAGATACAAAATGAGTCTTTCACCTACATAATCTGTCCACGACGCCCATCATCTTCCTTCATCTTCATCTACTTTCTCAGTTCTCTTTCCATCATGGACTTCCTCCGAAAGACAGGGGCCTGGCTCGCCCCTCCCCCCCAGAAATCGGCTGATGGTCGTGATCAGTGGCCATCAAGAGCAGCTTTTCTTTTAGCTGCTATGGGTGGATGTGCTGGACAAGGCAATCTCCTACGATATCCCTCCGTCGTTTACAACAATTATGGGCTCCAGTGGTTTATCCCTTACTTGCTTGCGGTATTCCTCATCGCCATTCCGGCTCTGATTTTAGAGGTATCGATAGGTCAGGCATATCGCGGTGGTACAGTTATCGCTTTCAATAATATCAATCGACGGTTGAAGGGGGTCGGAATGGGACCTGTCATTGTCAGCTTCATCGTCGTTCAGTACTTCACTGTCAATTTGGCCTGGATTATGAACTATTTTCGCTGGAGTTTCACGTCACCACTGCCCTGGGAGAATCGAATTGAAGATGTATGTGCGCCTTTTCTTTAATAATTGTCTGCAAGAGTAGTGTCTTACTATGCAAGACACCTCTGAGTACCTTCCCTGATGTTCAGGACGTATGCTGATGTCATACTTTACTCCAAGTTCTATTGGAATGACGTCCTCAAAGTCGGTAATATAACCGAGGGAAGCCTGACTCCTGACGGCAACTCTGTCGCAGCGTACCAAGGGTATCCTTCGAGGGCTGTACTTGGAGAGACCGTTGGATGGAGTATCTTTATCTGGTTTCTAATCTGGGTCTCCATCTTCCGTGGAGTCGGTCTCACCGGACGAGTTGTGTACTTCACTATGGGCCTTCCGATCGTGACGACTATAATCTTCGTTGGTCGAGCATTGTCTCTCCCCAATGCCAGCGAGGGCGTTGCTCTCGTATGGAGAACCTGGAGAAGCGATCAGCTCGCATCGGGGACCGTTTGGCAAACCGCCGTAGGACAAGTTTTCTTCAGTACGGGAATAGGCTTCGGCTATTTCACTTCCTATGCCAGCTACAACCAGAAGCACTCCAACGCTGTTATGGACGCTGTCCTAATCTGTGGCAGCAATGTACTGTTTGAGAATTTTGCCGCGTTTGCTGTTTTTGGCGTCGTTGGTTATCTACGCCGGTGGCCGGAGGATGGTGTTCGACTTGGTGCCTTCGTAGTTGGCTTCTTAACCCTCCCAGAAGCCGTTTTGCAGATGCCAGGCGCTAACTTCTGGGCTGTCCTTCTATTCTTTACTTTGGTGGTCCTTGGCTTTAGCTCGGCTTTCGTCATGTTGGACGTCGTTGTTACCCTCATCTGCGATTCTGGTATGGTCAAGGCCTCACGTCCTGTCGTCGTCACTGCTCTGACCGTAATTTCCTTCTTGATGTGTATTCCTTACTGCACCGAGTTTGGCTACTACCTTCTTGATGGAATAGACCGATGGGTCAACAACGTAGCCCTGATCTTCGTCGTCTGGAGCGAAGTGTCAAGCGCCACTACCGTCTACCGATGGAGAGATATCACCGATCAAACTGGCCTACCCGCCTTCGTCGTCTACAATGTTGGGTTCTTCGGAGGCCAGCTCTTTGGTATCAGTTTAGCTCATGGTATAAGTAATCCTGGAGCGGGTGCTGGTGCTGGTATTGGTTTCTGGGTCGTCTGTTCGATTGTGGCTACATTTATAGCTCGAACGCCTGATGCACCGGCGCCCAGCTTCTGGAACCGAAATGTTATCGTGCGCAAGTTTTGGTACCTTGCTTTCTACTCGGTAAGTACCCATAACCATTTATTCGCTGTTTCTGAGAGCGTCCACTGACATCGATCGATAGGGTAACCAACTCCGACGCGATCTAAACGTCATTGTTGGTCAAGGAAAGAACTGGAAGATCCCACCCTTCCTACCTATCCTATTACGCTATCTCTCCGGTCCTGTTCTCGCCATCATTTTTTCTTTCGCCTTCCCAGAGTTCCATACCCTACGCTACGACCCAATGATGATCGCTGGCTTCATTTTATCGATTACGACTATCGTCGTTATATTGGCTGGCTTCGTGATGCCGAGGTACTACGACGCCTTCATCCCTGTAGGACGCCGCGGTGAGGGTACTGAGCCGACGGCTGCGATGGAGACGAAAAATGAGCTCTCAGGCCGACCATTTGGGGATATGGTTAATGCCGAGAGCGGGTTGGTGAGAGAGGGCTCGAGTGATAATGAAGAAAAGAGTACGGGATGAAGAGGTCGGGTTGATATGACAAATCGATGAACTGGCTAGAAGATTCCAGTTCTAAATACTGGCAATCTGTCTTTGAGGGGGTTCTTCTCCCGCGATGCGCATACAGCAAATCAAAGACATCTTTCAGAGTAATCGGCTTCACACGCTTAGCTTTGGCCAAATAACTTATTGAAGTGACCCAAACGAATGCCTCAGTCCATCAGCACGTGAGAATTGAATACAAACGAGCAATATCTATGTTCGGCGCGGAGTACTAGGACACCGCTTATAGGAATGGTCTGCACGTTTATCCCCGCAATCAACGTATGACCAGCCTCGTGGCAGACATCACACAGCTCTCGTTATTTCCATACACGTTCATTTAATTCCTGGTGGCCATGCCTGGGTGACGCCTGAAGTGGTAGTTTCCGGGGGCTATCCGGGGAAGCGAGAAGCTTGTCTTGGGGAGGGGTTCTCGCACGTCAATCTCTTGATCGCTGTCACATCACGAACTCCCTGCCTTGCGCATGGATATGAGTCACACTCGTATGGGACAGCTCATTAATGTTGCCGACATAACATTATTTGTTATAACATATGCCGTGATTGACCTTCTGCCTCGATGCGCCGTTTGTGCGGACCACAGGGCAACAACGACCCACAAAAACTCGCCATTTACGTGCGATGCGCGACTTGTGCGGTCGCCACCACGACCTTAGTATGATGGTTCAGGACAAGATGGTGTAGAGAACCTTTCGCCGATTTGTACGATACACATGGATAGTTTTTGAATCGTGTTCAAATATCATGCTGGTCCTCAGCCGTTGCTTCCTTCATCCGCGCCCAGTCGCTTCTTTGATTGTTTAGATTGTGCAACGACAACCGTTGGCTATATCCTAGCATTTATTCATATCACCCAAACACAGTAGCGGACACACCACGCACGGAATCCGGCATCAGGTTATTGCACGACCAACCACGTACCGACCTCGCCACTCGTAATGGCGCTCTCAGGCTCAAATTCGAAATTGCGCAGACCGGAACAGGAAATCATCACTACGACCTGCTTCGTGTCGAACCTGCACTGCCCATCATGTGTCGAGGGTATCAAGACTTCTCTGTGGGCACTTGAACCGGCCCCGGAGAGTATTCTGGTGTCTATTGTTTCGCATTCCGTTGTCGTGCGCCACGCTGCATTCCTCGCTGTCGACACTATTTCAGGATCGCTTGAGGCTGCTGGATTCGAGGTACACAGTGTCTTCCAGGATAACAAAGCGGTTTACGATCCGAGTCATCAGGAGGATCACAACAAGGAGTGGCATACGAGCTTGGAACACGCGGTGTCAAGCTGGCTTAACCCCAGAGGTCTTGACGGCTCCGAAGACGACATGCACAAGAAAGAATTACATCTGGAGAAATGCGAACAATGTAGGAGGGAAAATGGCGGAGTTGACCTGGGTGTCAACAGCGAGGCGGCGCTTCCGTCCAAATCGGAGCCTATTATCACGACCACACTGGCGGCTATCTCGAAGGGCTCCACGCCGCTCGAGAAGAGTCTACCGTATTCCGAAACTTTTATCACAGTGGAACCCACAACAGCCGTGTACAAAGCTACCTTGGCCCTATCTGGAATGACATGCTCTTCATGCGTCAGCGCCATCACGCATGCTGTAGAACAGCATCCATGGGTTCAATCCATCAATGTCAATCTTTTGACAAATAGTGGTGTGGTGGTTTTTAACAGCAGACACAGATGCGAAGAAATTATCGAAACTATAGAGGACTGCGGTTTTGACGTTACCGTGGAGAAGCTGGAGGAAGTCCAAAGTACACCATCAGGGACTATGGCAATTTCAAAACCTCAGTCGGATACATGGCGCGCAACTTACGCTCTTGGAGGTTTAACCTGCGCTACTTGCGTTGGGAATGTCAACAGGGCGCTGGAGCCGCACCCATGGATCGACCAGGTGGATATCAACCTTGTCTCGAACAGTGCCACTGTGATCTTCAGGGGCAAGGAACATCTGCCGGAGATCAAAGAGAGCATCGAAGACGTCGGCTACATCGCAACACTTGACAAGGTCATCCCAGATGAGCCCTTGACAGAGGAGACCAGAGATCGGTCTGTTGCAGTCCGCATCGATGGAATGTTCTGCCATCACTGTCCGGAAAATATCACTAATAAGTTGAAGGAGGTTTTCAGCGAACGTTACGTATTGGAAGTGGACAAACCCACTCTAACGCTTGAATCACCCATTCTTCACATCCATTACACGCCAGATCCTCCCCGCTTTACAATCCGTGCTATCTTCGAGACAGTTACAAACTTGAATCCGGCATTCAAGCCGTCCGTCTATCACCCTCCTACGATTGAAGAGCGAGCGCGCGAGATGCATACCGAAGAGCGAAAACGTATTCTGTTCCGGCTGGTTCTTTGTGTTATCGTCGCCATCCCAACCTTCGTTCTCGGTGTCGTTTTCATGAGCCTTATCGACTCTAAGCATCCTATTCGAAGATATCTCATGGGAACTATGTGGTCGGGCAATGCCAACCGGCTCAGCTGGGCGCTCTTCATACTTGCCACTCCAATTTATCTCTTTGCAGCAGACACGTTCCATCGTCGAGCATTCAAGGAGGTTAAGGCCATGTGGCGGCCAGGCAGCCGGACACCTCTGTTATACCGTTTTGTACGCTTTGGCAGCATGAACATGCTCATTTCTCTGGGGACGAGTATAGCCTACTTTGCCTCCGTGGTGGAGCTGGTTTTAGCTGCAACGAGTAAGTCGGAGGGTTCGATGAATGACTCGTACTTCGATGCAGTGGTCTTTTTGACCATGTTCCTGCTAATTGGCCGGTTTCTGGAAGCCTATAGCAAGGCGAAGACCGGTGATGCCGTAACCTCGCTCGGTAAACTTCGCCCTGAGGAAGCTATTTTAGTTGACTCTGAAAAGGAAGACACTAAAATCGCAACCGACCTGCTCGAGATTGGTGATGTCGTCCGTGTCCATCATGGTACATCACCACCATTCGATGGCAATATCCTTGACGGTAACTCTACCTTTGATGAGTCTAGCCTTACAGGCGAATCGCGCCCCGTCAAGAAGGGAGACGGTGATACGGTTTACTCGGGCACTGTCAACAAGGGTGCTCCAGTTAATATCAGAATCGCAACCGTCTCGGGTACTTCGATGCTGGATCAAATTATCAACGCTGTCCGTGAGGGGCAAACTAGACGAGCGCCGGTTGAAAGGGTCGCCGACACTCTCACTTCGCATTTTGTTCCTTTTGTCATCGCTGTGGCAATTGCGACTTGGGTCGTGTGGTGCGTTCTTGGAACCACGGGAGTCATACCCAAGGACTGGAAGAATGAAAGCGCTGGTGGCTGGGCTCTTTGGTCACTTCGATTCGCCATCGCCGTCTTCGTTATCGCTTGCCCCTGTGGTATAGGTCTGGCCGCGCCTACTGCATTGTTCGTTGGAGGTGGTCTGGCCGCAAAGCATGGCATCCTTGTTAGAGGAGGTGGTGAGGCTTTCCAGGAAGCTAGCTCACTCGATTGTATTGTCTTTGACAAGACAGGCACGCTCACCGAGGGTGGCGATCCAGCGGTGACGAACCACATGTTTTCTGGCATTCAGAAGAGCGGACTTGTTATGGGGATTGTCAAAGCACTAGAGGAGAACAGCAACCACCCGGTCGCTCGAGCTCTGGTGTCTTTCTGTAAGGACCAACTTCATGAGACGCCTACGGCGGTCAACATCGATGAAGTACCTGGAAAGGGCTTAAAGGGTATGTTCAAGGTGGATGGGCAAGATATCACTGTGATTATCGGCAATGAAAGCTTCATGGCTGATCACCATGTCCCTATATCCGTCAACACTGTCGCAACGCTCCAGACCTGGAAATCTCGAGGGGAATCGGTTGCTTTGATAGCTTTGCATCTATCGCAGCCATATCAGGCCTCAACCAAATCTACTGTCAAATCGCCAGAAAGTTCTGAGGATTCTGAGCCTCTATCAGCTGCGATTACAGAGACACCGCCGTCACCAACATGGCAAATCGCAGGTGCCTTTTCGATCGCGGATGCTCTACGACCGGAAGCCATCAGTGTCATCAAAGCGCTGAAACAACGTGATATTGATGTCTGGATGCTGTCCGGTGACAACCCAATGACTGCGAACGCTGTCGGGGTTCAAGTCGGAATCCCACCTAGCAATATCATCGCAGGCGTGCTTCCTGACCAGAAAGCAGAAAAGATCAAATACCTACAACAAACACTAACAAAGAAACAAAAGTCCGGTTTGTTCAGCATTCCATTCCTATCAAGCACGCAGAGCAACAGTACTAAACGTCCAACCATTGCCATGGTCGGCGACGGCATAAACGATGCGCCAGCCTTGAGCACCGCGGACCTGAGCATCGCCATCGGCTCCGGATCTGACATTGCTCTCTCTTCCTCATCTTTCATCCTCATCAACTCCCGCCTGACCACCATCCTCACACTCCTGGACCTCTCGCGCGTCGTGTTCCGCCGCGTATACTTCAACTTTGGCTGGGCGCTGGTGTACAACTTGATCGCCATGCCCATTGCAGCGGGCGTCTTGTTTCCTATCACGACGGGATCGGAGCAGATGGATATGCATCATAACGGCGTGGGGATGGAGGGTGGTATGGCGATGGAGAGTGGGGGCAAGAAACACATCAGACTCGATCCCGTGTGGGCTAGTCTGGCAATGGCGCTGAGTAGTGTGAGTGTGGTTTGCAGTAGCTTGGCGTTGAGGAGCAAGGTCCCGGGCGTGGGGTTTAGGGTTAGGAAGGAGAGCGAGGTCGTGGTGAAGAACAGCGATGCGGAGGATGTGTAGAGGTAAATGTTAGTGGGGCGGGGCGTAGTTTCTAACGGCAATCATCATATACTGAATATATCTATACATTACCTCACAAAAGGACGTAGCAAGGCATTTTGAATGGAAGCCAAATACCCAATAGTCCAGCTTCTTATACCAGGTTCCTTTGTATGTCTTGTCTTCTGATCCTCTCAACTCATATCCTGTCAACTGCACCCTCAACATCCCTGTACCTCTTGATTTCTTTCGACCATATATACACAAAAGGTGAACAGTCCTAACACATACGACCACAGGCGAAGTGCAGCACTGGATCCCGTTCGCTCTCCACACGTTAAGCCTTCGACCGGCGGATTAGTTGGTAAGTGGGTGACCATTACCGAACCCCCGCTGTTGTATGTTTTTTTTTTTTTAGCTAGAAAATATATTTCTTTTGTCCACGTTCATTGCTCTAAAGAGTCAAACCCAAAAAACGGTAAATGGTACGACTCCTTTTTTGGGAGCATGGTGTTGAGATGGGGCCCCGGGGAGAAGGAGGTCTATAAAGGATTGATTTGCGTTCTAATATGGATCATGGAACATGAATCAAATGTACCACTATCTTATTGTCATATCTGGCTAAACTTCGTCTTTTTGAGCAACATGAGTATGGAGTGGTCTTAGTAAACATCATATTAGTCTATCTACAGCAGAGCTTTCTAGTAAAGCAGATATTAAGATGGCTAATCTGTATGATCAGCCATCGAGCAGATATGGACAACTTCCCGTGTCGGTCCAGATCCGTCCGTCTCATCCCTCATAACTTTCATAGAGCGCGCACGTCTCACCGTCTCCCTGCGGTCTCCAATACGGCTGGATGTGTCCAAACGCCTAATGTAAAAAGATGCAACCTCACGAGTCTATGCTGGATCATGAAATGACTCCTGCAAATGCCCAGAAAGCAGCAAAGGAAGAATCTAAGTGTGGCGCAACGGTATTACAATAGACGATAAGTCTACTGCTTAATCTCGTAGGTGCGGCGGAACAAGCCGTCGATGCCGGTGAGATAGTAGGTGCCCGGGAAGATGGTATCAACGCTGCCGGTAGGAGTGTAGTCCTTCTTGAGATGAGCCTTCTCGCGGAGGTTGCACATCTGATGGCCGAGGTTAGTCACGTGTTCCACGAACAATATCAAGACAGCGTCAAAGGGAGCTTACCTCGTCGTAGACCTCAGGGGCGACCACGCGCCTGCTCTCCAGACGGTTGTGGATATCGAGCTGCTTTGCAATGTTCTCGGTGTTGCCCCGGACCGTGAAAGAGAACAAGGAGGAAGCGAGACCACTGCCGTAGCTGAACATGCCAATGCGCTTGCCCTGCAGATCCTCGCTCTTGACGTTGGTGAGCAAGCTGCACAAGCTGCCGTATACACTGCCGCAATACATGTTACCGCATTGAGTGGGGACTTCAATGCCTGGCTGGACGCGCGCAGCAAAGCGCTTCTTCGACAGAGCCATGAAGGTCTTCTCGACTGTCTTGTCGCTAATGGAGGTGGCATAATCCAAGTCACGGAGCTCAGCAGGCACCTCGGCGAAAAGAGGATTGGAAGGGTTTACAAGGTAATCGTTGTAGAGCATACGCGCATACGATTTGGCGACAAGCTTGCAGGTAGGTGCGTGGAAAGCCAGGTGGTCGAATCGATCCAGAGGCGTCTCGAGCTCCTTGGAGTGGCCATTGACGCCATTTCCGTTTTGCTGCGCCTTGAGGGTCCCCTCTCGTGCATTGTAGGCCTTGTAGCAGGCGTCCACGGCCTCACTGTAGCACTTGATGGAGAAATGGCCATCCACAATAGGGTACTCGCTCGTCAAATCGGGCTTGTAGAAGTCGTATGCGTGCCTGATGTAGCTGCCGCGCTGGCCGGGCTCCATAACAATAGGGGCATCAGGGCCGATGAGCATAGCTACACAGCCAGCTCCACCGGTCGGACGCGCGTTGCCCTTCTTATATAGGGCAATGTCACCTGCCACAACAACCGCATCGCGGCCGTCCCACGCTGAGGACTCGATCCAGTTTACGCTGTTGAAAAGAGCGTTGGTTCCGCCGTAGCAAGCATTTACGGTATCCACAC
This sequence comes from Parafenestella ontariensis, assembly GCA_021596325.1. Classification (NCBI taxonomy): domain Eukaryota; kingdom Fungi; phylum Ascomycota; class Dothideomycetes; order Pleosporales; family Cucurbitariaceae; genus Parafenestella; species Parafenestella ontariensis. Next base: position 1,498,253 of record JAKGDA010000003.1, read on the forward strand.
CCTCGACGTTGTAGTTGCCAGATTCCTCGAACAGTTGCATGAGGACAGATTTTACCGACTTGGACTTATCGAGCAGCGTCTCGGTGCCGACCTCGAGGCGGCCAATGTTATTGGGGTCGATGTTGTACTTCTTAAAGAGCGAGGAGAGGGTGGTCAGGGCGAACGAGTAGATATCTGCGCGCGAAAGAAGTCAATTTCTGTTCTGTGCAGCAACAAACCCCCGTAGGAGGCAGGGTTTGCGGTACTCACCCTCGCGGTCGTCGCAGAAGGACATCTTCGTCTGGCCGAGGCCAATCGTGTACTTGCCCTGGGAGACGCCATCGAACTTCTCGAGCTCGACCTGGTCAACGCACTGCAGAGGACGTGTAAGCAGACATTAGTGAAGACGTGTAAGCAAACATTGCGGAAGAAGTGTAACCAGCCATTGCGGAGGACGTGAAGCAGACATTGCGGGGCGCAAACTCGGGAAGGCGAATGCTGCGCCTGCGGTGTTGACATACCTGGCTGGGGAAGTAGAGCTCAATGGCTTTGATACCGATGTTGGAGGGACGGGTAGCCATGATTGTAGTAGTATTGTGTGTGGTGGGAAGGTCAGGAGAGGAGGGTGCTGGCGAAGAGGGGTGGTTCACACCGCTGGTTTAAGTAGCAAGTAGCCTACGACAAGTTACCTACGCGACAAAGGCAAGGTGCGGTCAAGTAGCGGCGATCTTTATGTGGCAATGCTAGCAAAGACGAGGATTGATGGCTCGATAGCAGGATTAGCTGGTTTTGTGCAGGTCTTTTGGTCTCAACAACGCCAATTTCCCGCTCGCTTGGAACCCATTGTACGTTGGATTTTTCTTCAGGGTTTGAGGCGCGGGCGCATGTCGCTGCGGGGCGACTACCATCTACACAGTTCAAAAAGAAGCAGACACGCCCATGACCACGTTGTTCTGTCTCTTGTCCATGTTCATTATACAGCTTTCCACCTCATTTTCTTCTGGCCACCGCAATCGGCGCCGCCATGGGTGATGCCGTTGGAGCAAAATATGCGGTAGGTTGAGCCTATCGCCTTCGGTCTTGGCCTGCAGGGCCCGAGTCGCCATCCGACTGAAGCCTAGCGCCAGGAACAAAGCTTGAGGTGAATGGATCCTCGGCCCTCATCTCATCGCAGTCTACTAACCCTGATGAGCGAGAACACGAGCGAGAACTCCTGTTCTGCATCGAGCAGCACGGCTGCCTAGTTGCATAGCGACAAGGGCACAGCCTTCAAACTTGCGCGGCGCCGCGTCGCCATTGTACCGCAGCATCGAGCATACCTCTTCAAGAAGATTGGTGATCTGGAGAGGGAAGACGGGGCATTGAGATGCAGAACGTGCACATGTGCTTTCATATGCACTCCACAGCGAGCACGGGTCGTTTCTGTTAATCCACGCGGTGCGGCGTGCTCACTGCATGCCTCTTGTTGTTACCAATCGTTCTTCATACGCACGAGGTACCCGTTCGAATAACTCCATCAGGGTAGGATACGTATTGTTCAGCCAGGAAAAGGGCGTGTCTGCTCGACTGCATCTAGATCTCTATCAGTTGACCTGCAGCCAGTTGCCAAAATATGTCACCGTGACAACTTGACTATGGCTAGAAAAGTCCAGAAAAAAGAACGTCTTCTGCAACCCACGCAACAACCACCAGACAAGCATCAAAATCATCCGCACCACCATAGCTCATTGCCATAGTGTCCAGAGCACGGTAGATGCATGCGCAGGACCGAACCTTGCTCGTGAGCCTCAAAGCTTCTCTCTGTCGATCAATGCATCCGGCATGAAGAGTGAATTTGGGACATTCATTTTCTGTCACACCAGATTGGACGTGCCAACAGCATGGAACGCTACTGCTTATGACCTACTCTGTTTTGCAGAGCTTACAAGTTGGACCAATATAGAAGCTTTCGATGTCTCCGGTGGCACTGGGGTAGCGACAATCTCTCTTTGGTGGAGCCTGAAAGAGCGTTGCACCATGTCCGATTTACTGCCTATGAGCAAGGGCTTTGCGGACAGACATTAGCAGCAAAGAATTTGCGCTTACGCTTGCTCTGACAGTCCGGCGACTACAGCGCCTCTCACGATATTCGATGGTGGCACGATGACAAAATATGGTGCCTAACACTCTATGTAGAGTGGCACGGTGGAGTGCTCGAGACGGAGTCATGCCCGTAAGTGGAGTCTGGAGCAGGTAATTTATTCTCCTATGGTGGAAGTGACAAAGAAGATGAAACCATGTGCCTTGCCGCAATGTCAAACGTGTCCAACGATGCGTGCTCGGTCAATAATCGGCCAGCAGACGCTCCCTTCGATGGCCTGCCAGCCATGCTTCAGGACAGAATGACAGTACATCAGTAGCAGGATGGCGATGTCATAGATACGTGCCGCCTTCCGTGTATATAGACAGGCGGCGAATGCGCGCGAGGCCATGTCGAGCAGAGGCAGAGAGTACCGGCGTCGATATTAATCGAGTGAGGGGCGATCTGCCGTAGCGGATGGCTAAATTGATCCAAGGTGGACATTGCATGTGTGCTCCAGTCGCTCCCGCGAAGTCTGGGTCGAGCAGCAGGTGAAGAAATACTGAGCCTACGAAGCGCTGCAATTGGGCATCAGACTGCAGCAGACTGCCAAACCCACTTATTCGCGATTCTCGAAGCCGCTGAGGGTTGTTGTGTCCCCGGGAAGTGAAACGCCGCTGGGGGTTAACTATGCAGGCCTAGCCGCTTATGGGCTTGCCGTGGGTCCCGTCTCTCAAACCTGCCAGCCTCTCTGCTCGAGACATCCAACATCACCGCTCTCTACACGCTCATTTCCCACCGCACTCGCTTCTCCGCTGACGCTCATCGCCTCCCACGAGCGCCACTACTCGATTGATCTCTCGACGACGCCGCTGCACCGCCGCCTGGAGGCGTGGAAGGGGGAATAGGGCCCCTGTGGCTCTGCAGGACGGTTCGGCGCGATGGAGCGACGCAATGGCGACGACGACGAGCCCTCGCGGCGCCCGAGCAATCCCGATATCTTCGACGATGACTACGAAATTGATCCGAATGAGGACGACTTTATGCCCTCCATATCCGATGGCTTTCGCCCCGCGAACACGAGTGAGGCGTCGCACCACGACCGGCAGGACCACGATCGGAATGAGACACCACAACGGCAAACATCAACCACAAAATCAAACGACAACGATCTACGAAGGATGGCGACGCGAAACAGTACTGTCAAAGCACGAGATCCGACCATACAGGAAGGCCGGCCGCCGCTCAACCGAGGGGCCAGTGCCCAGTCGCCCCTGGCACATCGCGATTCTGTGAGCTCTACTGCATCTTTTGCGACAACGAGCAATACGGAGAACCCATTCGAGACAGGCCCCAGCCACCCGTATGGCATGTATCCGCAGCACACCATGGTGCGACCCTCGAGCACAGCAACCACCTCCACAGAACGCCAGCCGCATCGATCAATGTCACTACAGCGACCGACTCATCCGTACGCCATGTACTCGCAGAGCGGGTTGGTAGATGAGGAGCCTGTGGAAGAGCCAACGCCACCGCCAGTACCGCGGATACAGACAGCTATCCCCGTTGGGTTCCCCGGCCTCAGCACCGGCTACCACAGGGTACTAGGTCCAGATGGCGAAGAGCAGGACATCATTGGGCCAGATGGGCACACTGAACAACTTCCACCGTACTCGAGATTTCCGGAGGCAGGGCCAACCAAGGCGTCTCTGGCTGCAGAGGCAAGCGCGTCGCGTATCCTCCCCGCACCTAGTCAAGTGGTGGACCCAGATGATCCTTTCGCGACGCCAGTCTCTCCTGTGTCGCCCTTGAGCACACACTCTTTCTCGATTGCTCCCCTACCCACAGCACCCTTGCTACCTTCCGTCACACCCGCTCGGCTACCACCACAAAGACCAGAAACCCAAACAGGGAATGTGGCGCCAATCACCTCAGTTCAATCCAACACTGTTCCAGCTGAACCATCCGATTCGTCTTCGGCGTCCTTATTAACGACGGAGAATAGCTTCTCGGAAAAGGCAGACCTCAGTGAAAGGAAGATCAGCTGGCGCAAGAGGAGGTTATGGGGCAAGATTCCCATGGGCATCGTCGTACTAGTCGTCATCCTGATGTTGATTTTTGCTGTTGCTCTTGGAGCGGCAATTGGTACCTTCGTCGCTAAGAAACACAATAGCAACAAGTATGGTAACAGACCTCATGATCAAGCGTAAGTGTGCGAAGGCTTTCAATGAAATGCATACGCTGACTTTCATTAGGCAACCTCAAGTCACAGGCCCCAATGGCTCGCTCTTCGATGCGGTCCCGATATCAGCACCTCCAGGAGGGCTTACTCCACTACCCACCGGAGCATTTGCACTGCCCTTGGGATTACCACAAGAAAGCAACCCAGGATGCTTGACACAGGCGAACCAATACTCAGCATGGTCATGCAAAATGACGTTTGCTCCACTTGTAATCACCATCAACAGCACCTCAAGCAGCGACGGCAGCATACAACAAGTCGCTTCCATGAAAGCAGGTCCCGCAGTACCTGCTAGCGCCATCTTGTATGGCCTTCAGACCCCTCAATTAAATTTTGAGGAAATGCAACTCGTGCTTGACTTGGACTACAAAGCTTACGGACCAGCATACCATTTCTCAACTCGATATGACAAACTGGTCATCTTGAGACCGGAAGAGCTCAGCCTCACCACAGGCTCAGCACCCTCGAAGCGGCAAGATGATAAGGGATTCCGCCAGCGCTTCCAAGTCATGCCTGGCGACTACCCTTGGTACTGCTATTGGAACCATACCTTTATCGAAGGCTATATCTATTCCGAAGACAACTCAACAGCAGCATCGTTCACAGCTTTCCCTACCCAGTTGGCCACCAATGCTCCCAGTTCCACATCCGTAGACTCTGGAGCAGCAACAGCTGCTGCAGCGACATCGACAACTGACACAAACACATTGGCCACACAGCCTGCACAGGTCGTCGCAAGCCCCTCTCCTGTTGTCCGCCGCGACGCACCCGCAGACTCTTCGACAGCCTCACGCATTCCGCCCTATCCCCGCATCGTCAAGATCGAAGAGCGCCGTCTTCCCAACTCACCGCAACCGTATTGTCAGCAAATGGTCCTGCTCGATAATGGTCAAATTACCTCTGCGCCAAATAACAACGATAGCCCTTCAAGGATCTTGTTGCAGGAATCAGATCCGACTTACGAGGAGTACTTTGCTGCTCAGCCCTCGCAGACGGCCAATGCGAAACGTGAGAGTAGGAGGGAGCTGGCGCTGGGGAAGCAGAGGAGGAGTGATCCGGGTGATGCTTGCCATTGCCAGTGGATGTTCAAGTAGTTGTGTTGTGTTTGTGGCAGGTTGTCATTCGATTATTTATGGTGCTGGGTAAGGGCTGGGAAAACGGTGGTCGTCCTCTTTCTTTTCTCTTTTCGTCATCTGCACAGGGCATCTGGCATATACCTGTTTGGCGTCTTATGGCCATGGCGTTTCTCATGTTGACTTATGGTGTCGTTCCTTTTCTGGCATCTATCCTTTTGTATTTCCCTTTGTCATATCCTGCATGACGTCGCAATAGCCTTTTCGCGTTTCCTTTCATTTGTTGAGATGATCGTATGCTCCACGGACATACTTTGGTGCTATGTTCGCCATCGTTTACTTGTATATATTGCGGAGGAAGATCAGGGGTAAACTCGGATGACCGCCAGAGCTCCTTTGAGGAGCTGAAGATAGACAGAATAACGTATCAACTTTTACGCATATCTTTTGCAGCCATATGAGAGAATGTCTAATTTTAAAGTCGTCAGTCGCTCAAGTTCCTTGTGAGAGGGCGCCTTCCTCACGACTTGCTAGCATAAGTGTCCTACATTGATTTACACCAATACATGGATCGGGAGACCTTCCCAACAATCCCTCGCCCATTATCATACAGCCTTCGACTGACTTTGATTCGACTGGTTGTATGACCATCCCGCCAAAAGAGGTAGAGAGCATTATAGTCTGCTCAGAGCTTGGAAAGCCCACTATGCTCTGCCAAAACAAAAAAAAAACGCCATGCCCGATGCTTGTTTCAATGCTCATTCCAGTATGTCTCAGACCAAAGTTCCGTCCGGCTCGCCTGGTAACCGCTTAACGCGCCTCTGCTCCCAGTCCTCGAGGTCTTTCGCTTGTAATCTCTGAACACTTGTTAGCCCACGTTCTCTCGAATCCCATACAATGTCTCCTCATCTCTCCTTTCTCTCCTAATCTTCTAAGCCCAACCTCTCGCTGGTGACACTCCTCTGGCCCACAGCCTACACTCTTTCCTTCGAGAAAAAGAAATGGGCTATACATACATAATACTCATCCTTCATATTCACCTTTCTCCTCTCTCCTCTCAGCCCCATTGCCTGTTCCTGTGTAATCTGCTGGTTCTTGCGGTCGTAGCGCTCGTAGCGGAGGGCGGTCGCCGGTGTGAGCATGAACGACCCGGCTACTATGGTAGAGATGAAGGGTAGCCCGAAGAGGAGAAAAGGGTGTTTCTGCAGTGCTTTTCGGTATTTGGCGGCGAGGGAGTTGGGGAGGGTAGCGGAGAAGGATTTGGAGGTGAATGGGCCTGGCATTGCGGCGAGGTTTGGTATGTTCGTTCGAGGATTCGTAGGTTGGCAGAGCGTCGGTCGGGGAGGTTGGAGGCTTTCTCCAGGGTGTGCGCTGTAGGTGCAGCAATCGATGCGCTAACGGAGGAAACGCTTGACGTAGGTTTCAGTCGCGAGTACTCTGGGACGCGGAGAGGATGGCCTGATGCTTGAATCTCGAATTGCAGAGCATCTGCTCTTTCCCGCGAGATGGCGGCTTGGCAGGGTCCCGTGATTACGTGAATTTGTTCGACGCGCATCACGTCGATCTGCGCATGCATCAAAGGCGAACTTCTACAACCCAACAATCCTCTACAACCGCCTCTGAACTAATCATAGCCTTCCCGCCAGATTCAATAATAAAGAATATCCCGAGAAAGCTTTCGTGGAACCCTCTTTGATAGAAGATCCCACTGGAGCCCCGCCAATCGTCTTTCTTGTGCTTGACTGCGGCATATGTCGCTCTTTCCCTCGCTGCGACATCAAAGATCCACAAGCCAGTTCACGCGCTAGGACATCACTCTATCGAGCCACCACTAATCGACCGGAGTCTCACCATACCCTTGCCCACCACTGTCCTTACCGCCCGCCTCGAGGCTTTCTGGTCCTCTTTCCGTCTCTGCTCGCTATGACCCGGTAGCTATCACCATGGCCCGCAAAGGCGGGGGTTCAACTCAACGGATGGCTCCGCCTCCCTTAACGAACGGTCACACAAGTGGAAATCCGCCTCCATCTACCATTGCCGCCCAGATCGTCCACAATGCTTCAAACATCCATGCTCGGCAGGATTCAGCAGCCAAAGTCACGTTCGGGGAGCTAGTCAAAGAATTTCTGCAGCATCCAAGCACCGATGAGCCCGACCCACAGCTTGTTGCACTCATCTGCGTTATCGCTGAAGCGGGACTGGAGGGTCTTTTCAAAGACGACCCTTTCGCCCAAGACCAACAGAGACAGCAGGGTATCGACGGTATTGCCGTAATCAAACTCATTCTGCACCAGAAGCCTCACCTGCTGCTGAGTGCTAAGGACAGTGACGACGAAGGAAGTCCACGGCCTCCTCTCCTGCTATGGTTGTACCCTAAGCTGCTCGGCCTATTGACTCATGCGACCCTGCAGCCAATCCATGAGCATGTCCAAGAACTTCTTGATCTCTCTCTCATTGTATCCACTCGGACATCTGCTCTCTGGCGCCAAGCGGCAGCGGTCGTACAACTGTACAGATCATGCGTTCAAAGTATGTATAGCCTCATTAAATGGCAAACACGCTAAAACATCTCTAGCTATACTGTCAGAATTGGAATTCTTGAACGACCCAACGTCGTCTCTGAGCCCATCTTTCCATGCTGCCTTACCGTCGTCAAGTAGCATAGGCGATTTCTGGCCAGAAAGCCAGCAGTTCGTCGCGCTGCCTCATGACTTGCAGAGGACAGTTACTTCTCACACTAGTGCTATTTATGTTGGATATCGTCTTCTTCTCGCACTTCTAGATGCTGTTCATCCACAAACGGGAAACAACGCAACCTCTGCCTCCTTTCAGCACTATCTGCCGTGGGTACTAGACAGCTGCCTTGCGCTGTGGCAACACTTCAAACGTTGGACAATAGGCTCCAATAAACACTTGCTCCATGACGAAACTATAACGCTCTATATACAGTTGCTGGACTCCGTGGCATTCCCTACGACAACGTCAGAGCATTGTTTCTCCAAAACGCCAAAAGCTGCACAATTCGTTGCTACTAGTCTCGTCAACCTTCTCGAAAGACTTTCAACGCCCGCTTTGTCTGATTCCACCCAAATTCAGTTCGCCTTGACGCTCACCCGCTTGCGCGGCATCCTTAACGTTTCGTCATCGCGGGAATCAGCTCTACTACGTCGACAGGATGCAGCTAGGACTATCATCCTAAGTGATTTAGAGGCAATTGTAGCGAAGGTTTGTCAGAACGTAGAGCAATTCTCCGCTCTACACAGGGACTTACAGGTGCGTGTGAGGCTACCATTCTGCATACCTGGCCTAACAAAAACTAGTTAGCGTTGTGTCTCTGGACGTCGCCAGGCCATTGGCCTGTGGAAGTTGTAGACTTACGCAAGGAAATTTGCACGAACGAATCTGGGAGCTTTTCAAGCGCTCAACTTCTCGAGCAGTCTACATCCGTTGTGAAGACGTTCCGAGAGTTAAATCTGGATGAGGAAGACAGACCGGCGAAGCGACGCAAGACGTTCCCAGACTCTACTGAGGATGTGGGTCGTTCGACTTACGAGCAAGTGATGATAGTGTTGAACGGAAGCACGCAAGCATCTCCCGTCCTGAATCTGTCGGACCTTCACAACATCGTCCAGTAGGTCTCCCAGTTCTACTCTATTAACCTTTACTTACATCACCAGGGCCAGATATTCCTCGATGGCGGACGATCATCAGCAAGACGGAAGCGCCCAGTTCGAATTACTGACAGCTTTAGCAAAGATCGCTTGTGCGGGTTCCCGTTGTTTAGAGCCCTTCTCCACAAGCTCGCAACACTGGAGAACCTTTCGATGCACCCTCTGTGATACATTGAGCGGTCCTGAACGATGCGCTAGGGTGTACTGGAATACTGATGACGGTGCTGAAGACTGGAAAGAAGTCATTGCCGCTATGCTTACGATTACGAAAGAAGCCATATTCCAAAGCTCATCAAAAGCCCGCGTTCTCATGGCAGTGGCTATTGGCCGAATTTTCAATCACATTTCAGATCCTGATTACTTAAGTCTGGAGATATGCGAGCTAGGGCAATGGCTACTTGGTTCGATGAGTAGATCGTTGCGAGAGCTGAAACTAGCGGCCACGTAAGTTGAAAACAACCACACGTGAGCTAGCGATTGACAATAAAATAGGACCTCCTTGATGGTGTTCCTCAGAGATGACATCTCGAAGAGCACCCGCCAAAAGAACCGAAGGTCGACTATAGAATTCCTTGATGCGCTCGCTAAGCGGGATGTTTTGTCGGATCAGGAAACACTCATCATGGCGTATGGTCAGATTGCTCGGTAAGCTGCTTCTCCTTCCATTTAACTATTTACTGACTGTAAGCCAGAGTGTGTGGTGAGCTGGAACTTCCTATCATACTGCACCATCTTGTCGAATATCTTGGCCATCCTAACGCTCTAGTTTGCGGCATGGCATACTGCGAAGTGAGTATTACGGTCCATTTTGCGAAACCGATTTTAACCAACAGCAGCTTGAATCAATCGCGAGGGGATTTTCCATGGAAACAACACAGCTATTGAGCCCATATTGGAAAGTGATCGGCTTTTCAGTCATCAAAGATATCATAAATAAGCCCCAGAAAGCACAACAGTTGGCAGATCTGACTGAACAAAGCGTCCGTCAACTCCTGGTACTCACTCAAGCCGACACTTTACCTCACCTCGTTCTGAGTAAAAGGAGAGATATTGTCGAAAAGATCGCTCAGGCTCGGAAGGCATCGATCGCCGAGGCATTGACCCAGCCCAGAGCAAACCTCGCAAAGATTCTTGCTTTGCTTTTGTCGCAGCCAGTCGTAGATGTCGAGAGGAATGCGATGGAGATTCTGGGGGCTATTGAGCCGGCAATGCGAGAAGGCAGCAACAACAGGCTTGAAGCTTGGGTTGCACTGGACATCACCGGCATCGCCATCGAAATATTGATGTTGGCAGCAGATCAAGAGGGATCAAGGAAAAAACCTGTGCGTGTATTACTCAAGTCTCATATCGACGTTGCTAATCGGTTAGTTCTACAACGGATTCACCACTCTCGCGATGCTCGCCGACTCGAAGACCGGGCAACGCAAGTCCACGTCTAAAGCTAAGATTTTGGATGCATTCTGTGAGACACATATTCTGGGCATCATAGCTCACTTCTCAGATATCATTGAGAGCCCTCTTGCGCAGGGCAAGGCTGTACCGCAGACATTACCTGAGCGAAAAAGGTGTATAGCTGCTATCGGTGATCTCGTCAGCCTTGCACGTTACAGTGTGAATGGGGCGTTGCCGCAGGTAAGTCGTCTCGAAACGATTCCCGCAAGCCTGATACTCACGAGATTCAGATCCGTGCTTGCCTTCAGTCTGCCATGGCGGACCCAGATCTCTGCGATGACACATTCGGCGTCTGGTCTGCCTTTCTCACAGCTCTCGACGCGGACGATACCATGCTTATAGTTGACCAGACCTTTGCCTTGATTGTTCAGCATTGGTCATTGTTTTCGGAAGAAACGCAGATGAAAGCCAACAAGACCATCGTCAATCTCACACAGCAGTATAACGCACAGCTTAGGGCGCGAATAGAGTACCTTCCTTCTCTAGCAGGTATACCGATGATGGCGAAGACTGAAGCAGAGCTGGTGCGCTTCAAAGAAATGGTGGACACGATCAAAACCTTTCAAGCATTCAGCAACCGATGTAAAGATCAAAACTCTGTTGTCGTACGTCAAGCACTCAAAGAGCTCGTGCCATTCCTCGACACCAACCAGAAGGAGTTACATCAGTCGATTGTTGGTCAAAAACCCCTCCCGGTGTTGGCAGCTTTGACTCGATCCCTTCTCGATGCTAGCGTCCGATTTTCGGAAGACCATACCGACATCACTGTTCGGTGTGCCCAATGCCTTGGTATAATCGGTGGTCTAGACCCGTATCGTGTAGAGACAGTACGTGAGAAGAAGCGTGTGCTCATGTTGTCGAACTTTTCACGGAGAGACGAAGACATTGACTTCGTGGCGCTACTTCTCGAACAGGTACTTGTCAAGGTCTTCCTCTCGACAACGAATGCAAAAGCACAGGGATGGATAGCCTACGTTATGCAGGAGATGCTCAAGCATTGCGGCTTCAGTGCTCTCCATGTAGCAAAGCCTCGGTCTTCACAGACCAGCACCGAGGCACAGCGCTGGAACGAGATTCCTGAGGCTGTAAGAAATGTCCTAACACCCTTTCTAAGCTCAAGATACTCAGTCAACCAAAATCCTGCCTTACAGTACGAGGGCCCGAGCTACCCGATCTTCAATGCGAACATCAGCCATGGTACTTGGCTCCAAACTTTCGTGTACGACCTGTTGCGAAAAGGGCAAGGCGTTAACGTCGAAATGGTCTTCCCGGTCTTGGCCCGAATTATCAAAGGTTATGATCTCTCGATCGCTACATTCATACTCCCTTTTGCAGCACTGAACGTCATTGTCTCTGATCACGACCAAAACATGTTGAATGTTGGCTTAGAACTGCTGAACGTGCTGGAAGGAGAAATCCGTTCGCCAGAGCAGCCCGATGCGGCAATCATCAAGCAATGCAGCGAGGTGACGATCCACTCCTCTCACGCATCTATATCACACTAATTGTTTCTAGAATGTTTTCCAGACGCTGGACTACTTGTCGTTATGGCTACAAGAAAAGAGAAAGGCCGTCGCGGAGGCTAGAGCAATGGCTGGCAAAACCGGTCGTGGTGTCTCAGAAGATGAAGAAATGAGCGCTATCAAACAGATCAGTCGTGTGGAAGGCATCCTTCAGATTATTCCTGCTGAGGTTATATCTCGACGTGCTGTCGAATGCGGGTCGTATGCTCGAGCTCTGTTCCATTGGGAACAGTATTATCGTCAACAGCAGGGGGTTAGAGCGGAGGCAAAGCAGCTATTCTCCGAAAAGGATGAACTGCTACAACACTTGCAGATGATCTATGCACATATCGATGAGCCTGATAGCATCGAGGGGATCTCGGCTCATCTCAAGGTCCTGAATCCGGAGCAACAGATTATCGAAGATCGTAAGGCTGGCCGATGGACAGCGGCGCAGAGTTGGTATGAGATCGCGCTAGCAGAGAAACCGAACGACACGGAGACTCAGATTAACCTTTTGACTTGTCTGAAGGAATCAGGCCAATATGGTAAGCCTGATGTTGCGATTTAATAGCATTAGCTGACATAGCCGTCAGACTCAATTCTTAATTATGTGGACGGGTTTCACGCCAGCAACTCGCTCTCAAGCAGTACACTACCTTTCGCAGCTGAAGCAGCGTGGTCAGCAGGTAAGTGGGAACAGCTCGAGAGACTTCTCGGGTCGTCCCCCAGTACCGGCACAAAATCCTTCATGGACTTCAATGTCGGTGTAGGGCGAGCACTACTCGCACTGCGTCATAGGAAAGGTGCAGAATTTGCGGAAATCATTGCTACTTTGCGAGAAACACTGGCCAAAGGGCTCTCTCCTTCAACAACGGCATCTATACAGGCCTGTCACGACCATTTGGTCAAGCTCCATGCCCTATATGAAATCGAGGCTGTTAGCGGTATGAATACGCAGACCGTACCGGACCGTGAAGTTGTCCTTGAGAACATGGATCGGCGATTAGACATCATCGGCGCTTATACTTCGGACAAGCAATACCTCCTAGGAGTACGCCGCGCAGCCATGTCACTATCTCGGTGAGCACCTACCTTCCAAGTATGTCAAGGACAGACACTAACTTACGCCTAGTATTGAGTTCACGAACCTAGATATCGCATCTGCATGGCTGACGACTGGGAGATTAGCTCGCCAAGGAGACTTCATGACGACCGCTTTCAACTCTGTGCTGCACGCTGAGCGGCTGGGTGATAATGCGTCCAAGATTGAGTACTCAAAACTGCTCTGGAAAGAAGGCCACCATCGCAAAGCTATCCAAAACCTGCGTGGGGCGATTGACAGTAACGCATTCCAGTCAGACGACACCGTACCCATCAACGTCTCCGTCACAACGGCTGGCAGAGGTGAGGAACATATGAACAAGGTCAAATGCCATGCCCAATTACTCCTTGCAAAATGGCTAGACCGAGCGGGTCAAACTCAATCTGTCTCTTTGAAGGAGGAATACGTGACTGGCGTTCAGACGTATCCTAGATGGGATAAGGGTCACTATTACCTTGGACGGTGGTACCTCAAACTCCTGGAGTCCGAAAAGCGTTTACCGGTATCCAAACAGAGTTCCGAGTATTTGGCAGGGAGCTTGATCAAGCTCGTAATCGAAAACTTTATCCGCTCCACCGTGTACGGCACGAAGTATTACTACCAGACATTGCCAAAAATCCTGACGCTTTGGCTGGATATGGGCACGGAGGTTATGAACACGGCTCCTCGAGCGGCGAAGGACAAGGAATTCCATGAACACAGGGTAAACTACCTGGAGCATATCAACAAGTATCTCAAGCGTTATGCTGGTGAGCGAATGCCTGCCTTCGCATGGTATACTGCGTTCCCGCAGATCATCACCCGCATCAGTCATCCAAACAAGAACGTATGGGATGCTCTTCAGACGATCATTATTCGAGTAGCATCATCGTACCCACAACAAGCGCTCTGGAGTCTGCTAGCTGTACTTCACTCCACGCAAGATGATCGACGAGCTCGCGGGACTGCAGTCCTCCAAAAACTACGCGTAAGTGACTGAACTGGCCAGAGTAATGGCTCCGCTAATAATCGCCAGGATGCATCGAAGCGCAAAGGAGCTTCTCTTGATTTGAAGAACCTCATTATCCAGGGCCAGCGACTTACTGATGCGCTACTGGCAGCTTGTGATGCTCCAGTAGAGCAAAGAGTTGCACACGTGAGTTTATCGAGGGACCTAGGCTTCAACCACAAGCTCGCTCCTACCCAGTTGGTCGTCCCAATCGAAGCCAACATGCTTCCAAATCTCCCAGCAGGTAATGACAGCCAAACCATTCGTCGTCACAACCCATTCCCCCAAGACGCCATTACGATAAACGCTTTCATGGACGATGTGCTGGTCTTGTCGTCACTCCAACGTCCACGGAAGGTCAACGTTCGCGGCTCAGATGGACGTTCCTATGGGCTGCTGTGCAAGCCGAAAGACGATCTGCGCAAAGACCAGCGTCTCATGGAGTTCAACGCTATGATCAATCGCGCTCTGCAGAAAGATATTGAATCTAGCAAGCGTCGTCTTTATATCAAGACGTACGCTGTTACGCCATTGAACGAAGAATGTGGAACGATTGAGTGGGTGGAAGGTCTCAAGCCAATGCGTGACATCATCATTCGCTTCTATCGCCAACATAACATACAAATCGACTACACCGATATCCGCATGCTGCTCAATGAAGCTTCGTCTTCGCCCTCCAAACTACCAATCTTCACGGAACGCATCCTCGGAAAATTCCAGCCCGTCTTACATGAATGGTTCGTCGAAACCTTCCCCGAGCCAGAAGCGTGGTTCGCTGCACGGCTGCGCTATACACGTTCTTGCGCCGTTATGAGCATCGTGGGCCACGTTCTCGGCCTGGGCGATCGACACGGCGAAAACGTTCTACTAGAACAAGGTGATGGTGGCACCTTCCATGTCGACTTCAACTGCCTCTTTGACAAAGGCCTCACCTTCGAGAAACCAGAACTCGTTCCCTTCCGGCTAACACACAACATGGTCGATGCCATGGGTCCGCAGGGCGTCGAGGGCCCGTTCCGAAAAGCGGCTGAACTGACGTACAAGCTACTCCGCCAACACGAGGACACTCTTATTACGATTCTAGAAACCTTTGTGCATGATCCTACGGCAGATTTTCTGGGCGGGAGGAAGAGGAAGAAGATCCAGGGTGTGCCGGATACGCCGCAGGAGGTGCTGGATATTACGAGGACAAAGGTGGGAGGGTACTTGAAGGGGGAGAGTGTGCCGCTTAGTGTAGAGGGATATGTTGAGGCGTTGATTGCGATGGCATTAGATCCGGCGAATTTGGCGGCTATGTATATTGGGTGGTGTGCGTTCTTTTAATGTCATGTTGCTATGAAATGGGAGTTGGTGGGTAAGTTAAAACAATCATTAGGGGAGCTCGAGACGTCATTGTTCCACTCTCCAGAGGCTGGTGAAGGTTATATAGGCCTATGGGCATTACATAGCTGCATTTGTCAATATGAGCGAATGTGGGTTTTTTCTGCCTCGACGGCTGCTCAACACTGAGGCTTTATCCAGAGCAGCCTAGAGCTGAGGCCAGTCCCAAAACACGACTTGACGACCCGCGCCAAAGGAATACATGTTAGCTATGCGTATTAGCTAGACACTCTGCTCACACACGTGTCTCAATCTTGATAGAAAAGCGCGCAGTCCAGAACGTGGGGTAACAGGCCGATACCGATTCGGTGCGGTGAGAGTCGCGCTGCATTCACGCGTGGGTCTTGGGCTTTGGCGCATTGTATCTTACATTGGACAGCAATTGGGTCGTTCGAGACAAGAACCTGTAGTTAGAGACGCTTGAGTGAGGTTCTCGACGTGATCTGTGGTTCAACGATGGCCGCCGCGGTGGTGTGACCCCACTTCGCGGTCCGACCAGGGAGCTTTTCTTTTGGGGACCCACGTCATGCTGCAGAGGTTTGAGAAACATCTTGTACAAACCTGTGATGGCCTTATCGCCAATCGCCAGCCTGCCACAGATATAGAGAGGCCCTACCCGGTGCCATCACACTCAATCACCGGCACAATTACCTGCTGCACTTGCTTTTCGGCCCTATCCCGACCTTTGGAGCGGCAGAGCTACCCCTCCAGCGCAGCTTCCTCAACATCTTGAGGACCCGCTTCGGCCTCTTTGTACTTTTCAGCTAGACACGACGCTGAATCCACCTTGACCTCATACCTGACCCACGAACTGGGCAAAAAAGACCTTCGACCAGCAAAGACCTTCCTTCACCAGCCTACCCTATTGTCTACCACCATTCTCGAAACTTGCGAAACGCGCAATCCATTGCACGCCGTCTCCTACCCGCCATGGCGCCTACCAACCCACCCCCGCCGCTAGAGGGCAAGAAGCGGAGAATTGGTATCATGACGAGCGGAGGAGACGCGCCTGGCATGAACGGAGCAGTGCGAGCTGTTGTCCGCATGGCCATCCATAACCACTGCGAAGCATACGCCATCTACGAGGGCTACGATGGACTCGTCAAAGGCGGAGACATGATCAAAGAGATGGCGTGGGAGGACGTGAGAGGCTTCTTGTCCGAGGGAGGCACTCTCATTGGCACAGCGCGATGCATGGAGTTCATGCAGCGTGAGGGCCGCCGGACAGCCGCGAAGAACATGATCAACAAGGGCATCGACGCGCTGATTATATGTGGCGGTGATGGGTCCCTCACCGGAGCAGACAAGTTTCGCGCGGAATGGCCGGAGCTGCTGGACGAATTGGTGCAGAACAACGAGCTCACCAAGGAGCAAATCGAGCCGTTCAGGCACCTTAACATCGTCGGCCTGGTGGGCTCCATCGACAACGATCTCTCCATGACCGACGCAACCATCGGCTGCTACACATCCCTCGGCCGCATCTGCGAAGCTATCGATTCGGTCGACACCACCGCCGTGAGCCATCAGCGCGCCTTTGTCATCGAAGTCATGGGCAGACACTGCGGCTGGCTCGCTCTCAGCGCCGGTGTTGCGACTGGAGCAGACTTTGTCTTCACACCCGAGAACCCACCGTATGAAGGATGGGAGCAGGAGATGTGCCATCAAATAAAAAAGCACAGGAACCTAGGCAAGCGGAAAACCATCGTCGTTGTGGCTGAGGGTGCCATTGACCGGAATCTTAACAAGATCACACCTCAACAAGTGAAGGACATCCTATCAAACGATGCAGGGCTCGACACAAGAATTACAACACTCGGACATGTTCAACGTGGAGGCACACCCTGTGCTTACGATCGCATGTTGTCGACATTACAAGGCGCCGAAGCTGTAAAGGCAGTCCTCGAAGCTACCCCCGAGACCCCAAGCCCGGTCATCTGCATGCAGGAGAACAAGATTGTCCGACGGCCACTCCTCGAAGCCGTCGCCCAGACCAAGGAAGTCGCTGTTGCTATTCACAACAAGGACTTCCAGCGGGCCATGCAACTCCGCGACACGGAGTTCGAAGAGCAGTACAAGTCATACCTAATCACTACAGCAGCCCGCCAACCAGAGTTATTAGTACCAGAGAATAAGCGTATGCGCGTTGGCATCATTCACGTGGGAGCGCCCGCAGGTGGTATGAACGCCGCGACACGAGCAGCGGTAGCGTACTGTATTGCTCGAGGGCATACCCCGATCGCTCTTCACAACGGTTTCCCTGGTATCATTCGTCACCATTCGGACGAGCCCCTCGGCGCGGTTCGAGAAATCGAATGGATTGACGCTGAGACGTGGGCCTCAAAGGGTGGGTCTGAAATTGGAACGAACCGCGGTCTTCCTAGTGAGGATCTCGAGACCGTCGCGTTTGTGTTCAAGAAATATAACATCCAGGCGCTGTTTGTCGTAGGAGGGTTTGAGGCGTTCACATCCGTCTCGGAGCTACGGAAGGCGCGAGAGTACTACAAGTCGTTCAAAATCCCAATGGTAAGTACACAATTACTTCACAGGAGGGACTACGTCGCATCACTGTATACGCTAGGCTTCGTGATAACTAACAACCTTCTAGGTCATCGTCCCCGCCACAATCTCGAACAACGTACCTGGAACCGAATACTCAATCGGCTCCGACACTTGCTTGAATGCACTCATTCAGTACTGCGATGCATGCCGCCAGTCCGCATCAGCATCTCGCCGCCGCGTCTTCGTCATAGAAACTCAGGGCGGCGAATCCGGCTACATCGCGACCGTGGCCGGGTTGAGCATCGGCGCGCTAGCTGTCTACACCCCAGAAGACGGTATCAACATCAAGATGCTAGATCGCGACATCGACCATCTCCGAGATGTCTTCCAACAGGACAAGGGACATAGCCGATCGGGTAAAGTTATCTTGGTAAACGAGAAAGCATCGAAGACCTATTCCGTCCAGATGATTGCCCAGATGATTGCGGAAGCTGGCAAGGGCAAGTTCGAGTCTCGGCACGGTGTGCCAGGCCACTTCCAGCAGGGAACTACCCCCTCACCCATGGACCGTGTCCGAGCTGTCAGGTTCGCGACCAAGGCTATGCAGCATCTAGAAACCTATGCCGGTTTGGAAGCGGATGAGATTGATGACGATCCCATGTCAGTCAGCGTCATCGGTATCAAGGGCTCGAAATTGCTTTTCTCTGCTATGGAAAGGGTGGAAAAGAAGGAGACTGAGTGGCACCGCCGCCGGCCAAAACATGAGTTCTGGATGGCGCTCAAGGAGACGGTGGATACGCTGAGTGGCAGACCACAGGCGCCGGCGAAACCAGTCGACATAGATACTCTAGCAGGGAGGCCGGCGAAGTAGTGGAGTGCTTGAAGTTTGAGGTTTGGATGGTGTAAGGTTTACCCATGGGATGCATGTACATTCTTTTCTATCTCTCTTTTCCTCGACCAATTGATCAATGAGCCATCAGTCAATCAACTACTCCTCCTCTTGAAACGCCTTTAAACTCTCATCATTCCAATTCACAAACTTCCCACTGAACTCCCTCCCCGCCCCAACCGCCAGCCTCGCAATAACATTTCCAGGCTGCTCCGGCTTCAACAACGCCCCTTCCTTTTTCAACCCCGCAAACTTGGTCCTATCCTTCTCGCTCATGTGCTCATGATGCACCTCGCGGATCTCTCGCTGCATCTCGGTATCAACCACACCGGGCCGGACGGAAATCGTCGTCACATCTGGCTCTTCTACTGAGAGTGTGAGAGCCAGGTGGTTCAGCACAGCTTTGCCCGCCCCGTAGGCGCCCCAGCCTTGGTACGCGGAGACGGCGGCACCGGATGAGGTGAGGATTATGCGGCCGTGAGAGGTGCGCAGGGAAGGGAGGGAGGCTTGGATCTGTGTGTGTGAGTGAGTAATAGTGTTAGCCCAATAGTATTGCTGTAGTAGTAGCAGAAACAATAACAATAGTTATAATAACAGAACGGTAGGGGTTCCCAGTGTGTTGGAGAGGGGGACACGTGATATTCACATCCATCCCAACATGAAAAGTAATGAAAAGTAATAAATACGTACGAGACCAACCGCACTAAACACGTTAATCCCAAACGCCTCCTTCCACTCTTCCACACTCGAATCCCCAACCTTCTTCACCGGCGCCAATGTCCCGTGGTTCACAATCAGCGCATCGATTCTTCCCCACCGGTCGTTCGCAATTTGCACGGCTTGCGATGCGAGGGAAGGGTCAGAGAGGTCGCCCGCGAGCACTTCGACGCGTGAGGATCCGCCGTATTGTTGTTGCAGGGCGGTGAGGGCTGAGGCGGTGCGGGAGATGAGGAGGAGTTTGTGAGAGGGGGATTGGGAGAGGAGGTGGTGGGCGGTTGCGAGGCCGATTCCTGGTTGTAGAGAAGGGAAAGGTTAGTTTTTGGATTTCTTTTAGAGGGAGTAGAAGGGGTTGTTATATCTTTCTATAGTTTTGGGCATGTGACAGTGCTGGTATGTAGGATGTGGTCTGATGTTATATCGGATAGGAAAGGTCAAAAGAGACTGAATGAATTTGTAGAATTGGAAATAGCAAAATTACCTCTTGAAGCGCCCGTCAGTATAATGACCATTTCTTTTGATTCGCTCATCTTGGCGTGTGGTTTTGAGTAGTATCAAATCAGATGTTAGGTCGAGAGACTGTTATGGGTTATGTACCAAAGGCTGCGTGCGTCATATTAGTCATCAATCATGTAGTTGGGCCCACCCAAAACCTCCGCAATGGCGTGCATTACAATGTACATTGGCGTCTATATTGCCCAAATACTCCTTTTGTGCCAGAAATACACGCTTCGACGCTTCAAAACTAATCTGACCGGTCAAGTCCCGGTGTCCCCCTCCAGGTTTTACCAACGGTTAGCAATTGAAAACGGCAAAACTCAATCCACCTCAACTACCCTTTCCTTTTAGATAAATTCCTCCTCTAATAAGCACCGACGTCCTGTCCCTCTCTAGCCAACGTCTCAAACACCCGTGGCGGCAACTTGTACCTAATCAATCCCGCAAATACCATCAAATCCTTCGCCTTCTGCAGCAGCTGATCCGCAAGCACCTTGCGCATTGGGTCGTCAAACTGCCCACTCAAAAGATGTTCGCGGTGTCGCGAGCAGCATCCAATGCACCATAAGAGCACATTGCCAATATTGCGTGCGATTTCCGGAGGGTACGAGGAGAAAGAGTTGGCAGTGGAGCGGATGTCGGATAGGTTGCCGCGTGCAGAGAGGGGGAGAATACGTAGGTTCTCAATTGTCTGGGATGACATGTTAGTATATGGGTCTGCGACACTGAAAAAAAAATATGAAGACCGAGGGCAACTTACGTCAAGAGCCTCCATATAGGAGCGAGCTTCGATGATCTTCTTTGCGTTGTTGAGCTGGTACAAGATTTTAATCGTCTCGTTGTTGACTTGCGACACCTTCCTCCACCACAGACTGTTCTCATTGTAGAGGGCAATCACCTTCCGTGCGAGTTCGACTGGGTCGTCCGTTCCGAGCATGCTCAGGCTGGACGAAGTCACGTCAGATGCCTGTTGCTGTTGTTGCTGTTGAAGTTCCGCGCCAGTCAATCGTGGCTTCAATGGCTCTAGACGGAGCGGTTCTTGACCAAGCTCGACAGAGAGTGCTTCAGCAAGGGCCCGGTTTAGGATTCCGACTACGCTGTCGTACTCGCCTGCCAAGTGGCAGAGTAGGATAGCGTCGTTGGTGCGGCCGTTATCATCTGCCATCTTAGCTGCTTCCCGAGTGATTGTGTTGAGCAAGCCATTCTCGCCGTTGAGTTTGAGTAGTGGTACCCGTTCCTGGATAAGACCAGGTGTTGTCTGTCCATTAGACTTGACATCACCCAACAGCGTAGAGAATTCGCGCGTCTCAAGCACAAGCTCCCGGAGCGCTTCGTGGCAGAGCTCTGCCTGCTGCTTGCCGGCTTCACCTGGCAGGTCTGCATTCATGCAGATCAGGACTAAGTAATCTGCAGCGGCATCGGCTCGAGCAGCCCGGAAATCCGCTGTATATGCACCAACCACTCGTCCGAAATTCAGCTGCGGCTGTTGTCGAGTGGTGAATGTTAAGAGCTCACCACCTGCAGTGGTCCAATCCGACACTCTCAGTAGGCCATAGTAATCGAGCGCAATGGCGAAATGGACCGCGGAGACGTAGTTGTGGTCGTAGAGGTACTTGACGGCTGGCTCGTACATACCCGCAAGCGTGGCAAGGTAAAAGTAGACGCCATATCCGCCGGCTGCTTCTGCCTCATCGTTCATGAAGTGACGCTGGCCAATGTCGCGGATAGTAGACCGGAGCTCCTCCAGGCCGAATATCTCTCCCGCGTTCTCTTCAGCTCGGTTGCCTTCGCGCGCCAAGTTGAACTGCAGCCATACCCAGTCATCCATAGTCTCCTTGATCGGCTCCAGGTTGCGTTTACTCATCTCACATCGACCCACGATCTTATAACAGGCGGTCCGGTAGGGGTCCTCTGGCGTATTGATCCGTACCCGCTGAGCATGCGTGTGACTGACCTTTTGTTGCGTTTCTGGGCTGAGCCGACGATCTGGGTCGGTCGCGTACTGCGTTATCGCGGCTTGGAAATTCCTGTCGGTATTCTGGAAAAAGTTTCTCTTTTCCCGAACATATTCAGCAGCTTCCGTCAGTAAGCCGCCTCTGAGCAGGTAGAAGACAATGACCCAGGGGAACTCCTCGCCAGTATCGCCTATCCTCTGGAAGAATTCTGTATCTGCCCCAAGCTCTTTGAAGGCAACCTTGGCTCGCACGAAACCTCGAATCTTGTTGAGCAAGGATGGAACACCTCCCACAAGCGCCTCTGCTGGATTTCTCCTCAAGACATCGTCTACTTGTTCCAAGAACTTCTTCTCGAGGTATTTTCGGGAACCGTCCAGTATACGTTTGCGCATTCGTACACTTGCAACGGAGTTGGACTGGTCGTCTAGATAGTCCTTGGCGAAACTCCGTTCCTTCGGATTGGCTGTTCCAGGATTCGACGCCTCCAGCTCGTTCCTCTCGCCGGTAATAGAGATGAGTGCTCCATAAGCGTTGATAAACTGATCCGAGTACTCAGTAGCTGCAGCCTTCTCCACCTCCGAGAACGCATGAAGGACCGAGAAAGTATTTTCTCGTAACCTCGCGTCATTGAGTTTCCTGACTTCGTCCATGAACTTCTCTTGCTTGTCACGAACATATCGGTCCTGTAGTCCGGCTTGTCCACCAAGAATAGACTTGTCAGATCCGTCTCGTCCGCCTAGCACACTTCCGGAGGCACCCAGGACAGGCGGTCCACCTGCAGATGCCCCAAACGTCGATTTGCCGTTGACTGATGCTCCCTTGGGGCCCATTGAGCGACCTTTGCGTGTTGAGCGCCCGAAAGCTCCGCGAGCTGTGGTGCCGAATGTGCTTTGTGACGCTGCCATGTCTTCGCTCTGCCTTCCCAGTCCAAAGTGCTCGTATATCTTCTGCCGTTGCTTGTCCCACTCGATCTGCACATTGTCCTCCAGGAAGGTATCGAAGTCGCGCTTGGACTGTTCCAGCCCCTCTTGTATCAGAGTTAGTGTAGATTGCGAGTGGAGGTTCGAGATGTAGCTGTCGACATCGGTGTCCAAGAGGCTCGAGACAGGCCCGGTTGCGCCGATGCCCGCCTGCGTGGAGAAGTGGTTCAGGTCGCGGAGGGTGCTGCCCATCTTCACCCCAGAAGCGGAGAGGAGGTAGTGCCTGGAAATAATCAGTAGAGGCTCCACATGCTACACGAGACTGCAACTCACGCCGCGCGATCTTGTGCGCCATCCCGCGCCTGATCTGCCGAGGGACCGCCAGCGCCCAAGTTGCGCACCTTGCGTGCAATGTCGCCGAGTCCCAGCTGCAACGATGGCAGCTCGTCGAAGTTGCTGGTGCCATTCTCACCGGCATTGCGTTTGCGGCCCCGCTCGAGCAGGTGATCAAAGTGCGCCGAACGCGTGGTGCCTGTGTTTGCCT
Source organism: Parafenestella ontariensis (assembly GCA_021596325.1). Taxonomy (NCBI): domain Eukaryota; kingdom Fungi; phylum Ascomycota; class Dothideomycetes; order Pleosporales; family Cucurbitariaceae; genus Parafenestella; species Parafenestella ontariensis. The sequence goes on from JAKGDA010000003.1 coordinate 1,521,726, forward strand.
GCGACAGCGACGCGCCCTGCTGCTGTTGCTGCTGCGGCGGCGGTTGCTGTGTCGAGGCTGAGCCAAAGAGGAAGCCCTGTCCGAGGGCGCTCGTGTGTCGCGGGTTGGTCAGCGGAGCAGCAGTCGTTGATTGCGTCGCCGGTTTGGAAAACAAAGAGAAGCCGCCCGTTTGTGTTTGCGGTTGCGGTTGCGGTTGCGGTTGCGAGGTCGACGTCGTGCCAGAGAAGAGGGAGGGCGTTGCGGCGGCTGTCGACTTTGCTCCTCCTAGGCCGCTGAACAGACCTCCTCCTAGGCCTCCGCTGCTTGCTGGCTGTGTTGTGCCAGACTGTGCGCCTGAGGTTCCTCCACCCAGGTTGCCAAACAAGCTCGGTGTCGTCCCACTTGATGCGCCCGTTGTACTGCCAAACAGTCCTCCCGTCGATGCGCCACTAGAGGCAGGCTGGGAGCTACCAAGATTTGCGAAAAGCGACGACATGGCTGGTCGTGGTTGCGCCGTGTTGATCGTGCGGAAAACAAACCTAGAGGAACGAGATCGCGTTGTTCAAGCTTAAGAAGCTCGGGCCTTGAAAGGACCCCCTGTCACTAAGGTACCGATTCACTCGAGTGAATGAGACAATACTGCATCAGGCTGCTTCAACGTCTCTAGGCCTGGCCTATCTGTTCATGTGATTTTGGCTAGCAGTGTAGCCAAATAGCGCGCAATCTCCCGCAGTTTGTTGAAGTTGTGTTCACTGTTGGATCGGCTTGCAGGACCGACTGAGACCGAAGCGCATGCTCCATGACAACTACTTGCGCAAACGACTATACAGAGATGATTGCAACAAGCGCTGCGCCATGTTGATTCCACTCCGCCGGCAAACCAAGTACTTCGAGTAAACGAGAAAACTTATATAGCGTTCAATGACCACCAGCATACTGTTTCCTCCAAACATTCCCCATCTTTCCCTCTCTAACCCTTCTACACTATGCCAACCCTGCCTTTCCCTTCTGTCTTTCTACCCTGCGAGGAGCCGTGGAGACACAGACCAGCTGAATATGTTCGGGCGCCTGGAATACCCCGGGGCTGGTACCAAGATGGCCGAAAACTCCGCCACGTAAAAGCATCAAAAGCCTTCATCTGGCCAAAGGACGGAAAGAATGGCTCAACGTGGGGCCGCGTCAAGGACATCTTGCAGAACAAAGGCCCCGACATCTACGTCGCTTTCGGTGCTAATAAAGGGGACTGTGTGTCCAACCGCCCAGCCCGTGCCCAGTGGTCCAAACATGCCAACCTCGATGATCGCCATCTAAAGTATGAATTCGATCCGAAGAAGTTTGCTCCTTGGACAAAGAGCAGCGGCCTCGGTGGACGGCCATCCTACCGGAGCTACGACTTCCGAACTCGGAAATACCGTACGCCGCACCCGTATATGTGGACGGATGCCGTTTGGCAGCAGGAGCCGTATAAGAATAGGAAGTGGAATGTCTTTCCCGAGGCTGTTCGAATGATGGACGGTAGGTGGTACCAAGACCAGCAGTATGTGCCACAATTCCTGGGCGGCCCTACCAGCAACGAATATGGTCATGGAAGCCATGGGTTCCACGAGCCATTTGGGCCAGATATATGGTGATCACGGTGTTAGTGAGCCTTGGAGATTTATGCTATCCCAAGCAACCTTCGTGCAAAGCTTCCCAAACTGTCTCCGAGTTTTCATTTGTACCAGCAATTTGCTTGCTTCGTCTCGCGGTCGGAGTCAGCATTGCATTGTCGAGAAGTTTCCCGCATTTGGCACATGATGTTGCTTTCACCGTTTTGTATGCAGCAATCATATCCTGTTATCCTTAGCACCATGCGCAAACATCGCAACTGCAGTCAGGATAGCTAGACATACCAACAGATAGTTCAGATCGTTTGCCTGTGGACGTGACGCAATGCACCTTGTGATGGCTAGGAAGGGCTCCGTTGTCCCCAAACACTCGGCATTGAGCTTGTGCTGGCTGTTTGCTTCGCGTTCGATGCTTACGCGGAATTTTAACATGCTGGCGCCAGAGGCAAACCATGTCTATCAAATGTGTCAGCATAGATAGTGGTGAAGTTGTCTTGGTCGCCATACTGATAGCCTGTGATTGGCATCCTGCGTTTCCAGCTTGATGTTCGGGTAAGTCTTCTGAGCATCCGCAATGATTCGTGATATGTCCTCCTCGGTGAGGATAGTGCCGGCCTCTACACTTTCACTCGTGCTCCCCTTTTGTGAGTTTTTGTCTCTCCGCTCTCTTTCCAACCACCCGTGAGGCGGTATCGATGCACTTGCAGCGAGATCAGCGTTCGCAGCGAAGCTCTTCGTAACATGCTCGAATGTGCGTTGTGCTTCTACATGCTTCCATGATTCGCCAAGAGTCTTGATGCCATTCTGGGAGCTGATGACACCCTGTGCGTATAACTTGAAGGTGGCCGGGTTCGGGGGACGGTGAAAGGGCTCGATTATCCGTGGAATCGCGAGGCGTAGATCGTCAATCTGGACATCGTGAGCTCAGCATGTCTAAATGCGTTTTAGTAGTCTCACCTGTGTCTGTAATTGTTCAAGCTGCGCCAGTGCTGCTGTGCACTGTGCTTCGTCCCAGCCAGCGCCGGGCTGCGCCGAGATGTCGGTAGTACTCATAGAAATAACAAAGAAAAAACAAAATGCGAAAGACAACGCTGCGAGGGAGTACAAATGTGGGTAGGAATATAGACTGTTATTGTCAAGTATCTGTGAATGTTGAGAAACGGACGTCAATGCGTGAGAAGCGGCCTTCGACCGTGGTTCGGGGAAGCTCGACGATTGGCAGATCCTAACCCCCGGTAGCTTTCCCCACGAGCGCGCGCTCTCACGTGGTTACTCCTTTGACAGATCCACGTTTATCCACGCAGTTAGCATTTGAAGTTTGGCCGTTCCTAGAGACGACTTGATACATGTGTTAGGAAGTCATTATCAAGTTTAGGGCCGAAGTTTACATTTAAACATTCAAGATCTATGCAGCCTACATCCAAGTACAAATTGCATAACGCTCCAAAACACAAACTATATACAGTAACTCACACTTCAATTCCTAGTTTTACAACTTCGCTTTCTCCTTGATGACTTTGTCTTGTGGACCAACAAGGGGGTCGTAGACATTGAGCCCAAGGGTGTCAAACGGTACAGGCGCAGTGTGCATACCCAGTCCTCTTGTGTCCAGCATCCCAGGATTGAGATCAGCTAGGCTGGAAGCGCCAATCAACCGCATATTCATCTCCATCTCGTCCTTCAGTAACTGCATAGCACGGTCTACACCTGGCAGACCGTACGCAGACATGGCGTATATGAACGGTCGGCCAATACCGACACCCTTTGCGCCCAAGCACATGGCCTTGATGATGTCTGTCGCTCGTCGTACACCACCGTCGATGTAGATTTCAAGTCGATCTTGCCAGCCGCGCTGGCGGAGAACGGGCATAACCTCGGCGAGGACCTCGATACCGGAGCGGGCAAAATCGAGCTGACGGCCTCCGTGATTCGAAAGAACAACACCGTCCACGCCAATCTCTACGGCACGAATGACGTCCTCGACGCACTGAACGCCCTTGAGGATGATAGGCATCTTCGTAATGCTCTGGAACCAGGGGATGTCCTTCCAGCTTAGGCTCGGGTCAATGAAGGACGAGATGGCTCGTGCAGCACCCTGGCTTCGGTCTACATCTTCACCGCCCGTACTTTGTACGTTCGAGCCAACGTCGTCGAATTTGGATCGCATATCTTTCTCGCGACGACCGAGCTGCGGCGCATCAACCGTGATGAAGAGACCCTTGCAGCCGCGCTTCTCAGCATGTTCCACGATCCGCTTGGTGACGGCACGATCTTTGTTCACGTAGAGCTGCAGCCATTGAACTTGACCGTCTTCTGCAGCATCGACGATCTCGTCGAAGGAGCAGGATGCGAGTGTTGGTATCATCTGGATAACATTGTGTTTCTTCGCGCCTCGTGTCAGGACGACTTCTCCCTCTGGATTGCCGAGCTTGCCCAGTGCTGTCGCAGTGACGTAGAAGGGCATATCGACCTTTGTGCCGAGCATGGTAGTGGTCATGTCTACCTTCTCAACGTCGACGAGTACCCGTGGGCGGAACCAGATCTTGTGGAAAGCGCTATGGTTCTCTCGCAGGGTCTAATGGATTGTCAGCGACGCAGCCCTCGCGAATTATCCACGGCAAACTTACAATCTCGTCATCTGCACCACTGGAGTAGTATGCCCATGCTGCCTTCTTCATGACCTTGCGTGCCACGGCCTCGAAGTCCATCAGATTGTAGCATTGCTCCAGGATTGGCATACGCTCAATGCGCTTCTGCCTCTCCTCCTCGTCCGGGTCAATCTCCTTCGCTTCCTCCTGCACCGTGTTCATATCCACCTCTCCCAGATGTTTCGACTTGTCCAGATACTTGTCGAGCGTGTCGGGAGGGTGGATAGGCTCAAAGGCTTCGGTCGCATCTTTACCAGCATACTTCAAGATGATCTTCGCGCCTCCTGGGTGCTCGGGCAGGAATTCAGTGACATCGTAGGCGCGGCCATGAACAATGACCCAGCACGAGTCCCGGTCGCCGTGCTTTGCGACCTCCTCGCCAGTGAGCTTCACCGCCTGGGTATTGTTGCTATCGTGATTCATTGCGGCGATGGTGCGGTGCGTGGCGTGAGGTCAAAAGGGAGGATGGAGCCTCGCAAGGGGTGTTGAAGGTGCAATTGATATGGTAGTCAAAGAAATGATTTGGAAAAGAAATGGAGGCGATCCTGGTTATCCAACCACGAGTCAGATAATGGTGAGTTGACGGATAATGACGGCCGCGTCATTGAAAGGCTAGCTCGGTACATGTATCCCCGCGTCGAGCATCGGATGGAGCTCCACGGAGAAGATTATGCACAGCCGGCATGGGGCTGGCGCACATGGATTGTCGGATGGAGCAACCCGCCTGGGGCCTTGGTAATCTCACGGGTTTGAGTGGCGCGAGGGCCGGCCACAGCAGAAGACTGTAAACGTAAGCAGCAGCCCTCTACATGCTGTTCCTCGTCGCAGTCGGTCGCATGGCAACCAAGTGCAATCTCCAATCGGGTGTGCTTGCACCTCCGATATGCGGGGAACGACAGCAACTCTGGGCACTGGCGCTCGACTGCGAGCAGACGCGCTTTTTCCCTAACAAACCACTGCCATCCCTTTCGTGTCGTGTCGTGATTACCATGTCGCGATCACGATGGCCGCTCATTTGCCCATCTCACATTACGATAGATCCATATTAGGCCTGCGGCGTCAGTCACATGGCTCCTCCAGGGCCAAGACAATCCGCCGCACGCGCCAAATAGGCCGGCCTATGTCACTTGTTGATACCACTGCCTGAAGTGCCTAATACCTACGTCAATCCTCTACGCTTTCTTACAGTCACGTCCGACACGCTTCTCACGACGCGCCATGCAACTGGTTCTGCGACCGCCAACTAGACCGTCCCCTGCTGTTTCCCGGGCCCACGGCACCACGCTGGTGGCCGCGCATACCTGAACACCGTCGTGTTCACCGGCTCTTGCACAACGCAGAGGCGCGCCTTTGACAGGGAAAATCTACAGGCGCAACATAGGCCGCCATGTCAAACAGTCTGGAAGCAAAAATAGTGGTGCTAGGAAGTCAAGGCGTCGGCAAGACTTCACTCGTTCATCGCTATGTCAAGAACGCATTCACCCCTCCAACGACACAGTCTACCATTGGTGCATCTTTCTTGACCAAACGAGTGGTGGACATCGATACATCGACGGTTGTTCGATTGCAGATATGGGACACAGCCGGACAAGAGAGATTTAGGTCCATCTCCAAGCTATACTATAGAGGTTCGTTCACAGTTACACCTCGTTACACACAGGACACAGCATGCTGTTCTACCCTCGAGTTCCCCCTGTCTCCTATACAGTTTCCCTGGCAGAGCCGTGTTTGGGCCGCAATATCTTGGCTATGAACGGTGCCCAACCGCCCAAACATCGTACCGCGGCGATGGCCTGCGCTCACTCTGGCTGGGTCATATATGTTACTACTACGAGCTAACTCGGACTTCGAACAGGGGCAAATGCAGCCGTACTCTGCTATGACATTACCGACCCGCACTCCTTCGAAGAAATGGGCCGCTGGCTCAAAGAGCTCAAGACAAACCTCGGAGACGACATAATCCTGCATATTGTGGGGACCAAGTCCGACGTTGTCGCTGAAGAGCCCTCGAAACGCAAAGTGCCGTTCGAGCGCTGCATTGCGTATGTCGCCGAGAACCTCTATCCCGCACAAAACGGACAGTCGCAGAGCGTGCAGGCGAACGGCTGGGGCTCTGCACCGGCAGCCTTTCAGAGCAGCGGCATGGCGTCACCGCAGAGCAATAGATCGAGTGGGTTTTGGGGTCAGGATATTGGATGGGACTGCTGTCATGAGATCAGTGCCAAAGACGGCGAGGGAGTCGATGAGGTTTTCCGAGTCATCACAAGAAAGCTGGTCGAACAACAGCAGAAGAAAGCTGAAGAGGAGCAAAAACAACTTGCCATGGCGGGCGTCACTCCTGGTATGGATAATAACGGCAACGTAAATGGATACTTCGACTACCCCGGGAATGCTAATGGGAGCTTTAGGCTAGGCGCAGGAGACAAGAGGCGGAGTTGGCTAGGATTTCCTACTACACCTGGCGTTGGCGGACATCAGCAGGAGTGGGAAGAGGACATCGATAGAGTTAGAAAGAGCAAAGGGGGGAGATGCTGTTGACCTGAGGTAAATTCAGCATCTGGCATAGAGCTAGACCTGCTACTGGCACGCTTTCCTAGACGAGGACGTCTGCACCGTTCGAGCATCATGGCCGATTTGATTCGAGATACCCACCTATGTTTTGCTATACCCGCTTTGTCCTGAATACACACTTGCGATGCTCGAACAGTTGCAGCGGCATCCTGACGAACCTTGGTTGTCTTTCTTAGTTTGTAGCTGTCCTTTACATCTGACTCTGACGGCGTTTCCTATCACTGTTTTTCTTTGCATAGCGTGTAGCATGGTACTATAATGCATTAATAATGTCTCTCTTTCAATTTCTTGGTGTTTGAACACAGGAATTCGTCAGGTACTGAACACGAAGGAATGCCCATTTCCACCGAGAACACAATGGAACGAATGAGATATTAACAAAATCTTGCATTGTAATGCAGCTATTCATGCGTCTAAGGGGTATCTGAGAGCTCTCTACAAATTCTACGGCTCGAAACCAAGTCTAGGGAATCAACGTCGTGAAATGCCGTATGCAGTCTATATGCTAAACACGCGCCGAAACATGGAACGAAAAGCGACAATCTTGCGCAACACCTATCCCTCTTTACCAAACCCGATAAATGCTCTTCAAGCACTCACCGCTCGATCAAAAACCTTGATCCCAAATTTCCAAACCTCGTCAACTACCAACTTCTTTTCTGCCTCCTCGGCACCGTCTTGGAACTCAAGCACGACAAGATCCGCATCAGCGCCTTCCTTCAGCGTTCCTTTGATATCCTGAATACCCAGCATCTTCGCTGGCGTCTCGGTAACCGCCTTCAGCGCCTCCGGGACAGTTGCACCTGCCCAATTCAAGAAATTGCTTACGCAATCCACAAGCTGTATACTGCTGCCTGCAATCTTTCCGTTCTCTTCCAAAGTGAGCAGGGCGCCGTTCTTGATGATGCGCGACCCGTTCGTCCAATCGTATGTCCCGTCCGGCATACCTGCCAGCCGCATTGCGTCTGTGACGAGAATGAGGCCGTCGGGGTGTGCATTCCATGCAATTTTGATTGAAGTTGGGTGCAAGTGGATGCCATCTGCGATGATGCCAAAGTACGGTTTTTGGATCGAGGAAGATGGGGTGCCGAGTAGGCCGAAGATCCCTGGGTTTCGGTGATGAAGAGGGCGCATGGCGTTGAAGAGATGTGTGATCATGCTTGCGCCAGACTTGATGCCGGCTTTCGCATCTTCATAAGTTGCTTCAGAGTGGCCGATTGAGACGGTTATGCCATTGGAGGTGAGGGCTTGGATGGAGGGGAGAGCGCCGGGGAGTTCGGGGGCGAGGGTTATGAGCTTAATGGTCGAGGGGTCGAGGTTGGTGGCGCCATAGCAGTCTGAGAGGTCTGCGATGCCGTTGACAGGCGAGCGGAGGACGGACGCGTTGTGGATACCGTTCTTAGTTGGGCTAAGGAAGGGGCCTTCGCAATGGGCGCCGAGGGATTCAGAGCCGTAGGACGGGTCGCGAGCAGAGCCTGAAGGACCTAGGAAGGGCAGAGCCTGGTCGTAAGTTAGTGCGTGCGACTATGACGAAGTGGTAGGCTCGAAGATTGACCTTCTGGTAGACATCCGGCGGTTGTGAGGTCAATGTCGGCAAGTACGATGTGACACCCGTCGCTATCAAATTCCTGTTCACGCGGGAGACTCCCTTGCCGTATGCCGCTGTGCCCTCTTCTGGTATGACAGAGAAGTCGAATCCGTATGCGCCATTGAGCTGTGTGTCAATGAGGCCAGGGGACAGTATGCGGCCGCCGAGATCAACGATTTCGTCTGGTGCAGTCCGATGCTCATATAGGATCTCTTGCCCGTTCAAGATCTTGCCGCTCACAGAGCTCACCCAAAGGTCTTCATTGACGAGTTCATTCCCTTTCACGAGTCGACAGTTTGTGAACTTGACTACGCCAGCGGAGCTCTGGACCCCGGCAAGGGTGGCATTTGTCGAGATGATTGACGGCATAGTGGGCGTGCAGGTCTACAGGAGACACAACGCAGGAGTGGTGATGGTAATGTGAAGTTTGACAGACAAGGAAACACAGGTACCAAAGCACGAATTTGGCCGGAAATGGAAGGAATGATCGGTCGCACGCGGTTGAGACAAGCTCAACAATCTTCGCAAAGTACGCGGGCCTTACCTCACTTTTATCAGATCTGAATGCCTACACAATTTTTGCAGTGATAACGCTGCTTGATCATAGGCAGCGGGCCAAGTTGCCTTTCGTGGCATTACGCTGCCGTCGCGAAGCGCATGCTTCCTGTTCACCGAGGCGTGACTGGTCGTTAGGAGCGATGTGACACGACGATCAGCATCTCGAGCTTATCGAGCCCCCAGACGCACATCTAGGTTCATCGCAGTAACATGCGAGGTGGTATCATAGTGGATGTCTTTGATAATGGCGAAGGGTGGAGGTTGGTGTAACGGCACCGCTGTCGTTCATCGATAGCGGCCCTCGCTTACTGACCCCCAGTTCGGAGGCGTGAATGCTACGGTTCCATCTTCCCCATCTCTTCATCCATTAACAAACAGTTCCGAGTCACGTTCAAGGCCCGGCCCCCATCGCAAACCCAGTCGCATCCAGGAACCGCATGCGACGGGCGTATTCATGATGGCCAAGCCTGACAAACTCGATCCCGTGTGGAATGATCTAGATAGGTGAGCATAGCCTTCGCTCCCATCCATGCGATGCAATGTGACCAACGGCCCGGCTAACGTGCCATGATGCAGGACTATGGTGGGTCGCTTCCGTCAGACTGCTGCAACGGGATTAGCTAACGGTGCGTCGAAAAGGGCCAACTGTTCATGATGGGCTTCGATGGGACGTCGGTGACTCCACACATCAGGACGCTTATTGAAGAGCATCACGTTGGGTGTTTGCTTCTCACTGCGAAAAATCTGAAATGTAAGAGACACATGTCTCAGAACTGTAATTCTGTGCCTTTGAGACGTTCTTAACACTCCGCAGCCGCCGAGGACACAACGAAGCTCTGTTATGAGCTGCAAAAGATCGCCCACGATGCTGGTCATCCAGTCCCACTGGCAATCGCTATTGACCAAGAAAATGGCGGTGTCAACAGCCTATTTGATGAGATCTATATTCGCCAATACCCTAGCAACATGGGCATGGCAGCAACTGGTTCGACTGACCTAGCCTTTGACGTAGCGAAGTCGACTGCGCAAGAGATAGCTGCTTGTGGTATCAACTGGATCTTTGGACCGTGTCTGGATGTGCTCACCAATGCTCGGAATCAGCCTCTTGGGGTCAGGACGGCTGGCGATGATCCTCAAGAGGTCTCTGCCTTTGGATGCGCGTTCATGCAGGGCTACAAAGAAGCCGGCGTGGTGACATTGGGTAAGCACTTCCCTTCATATGGGAATCTGGAATTCCTAGGATCAACGCTAGATGTCCCTATCATCACGGAGTCATTAGAACAGCTCAGTCTTAGCGCTCTAGTCCCTTTCAAGAGGGCCATTGAGAGGGGACTCGACTCGATGATGGTCGGCGGCTGTGCAATGTCTTCAGCAGGCCTGAATGCCATGCATGCCTGCCTTTCCGAGCAAGTTGTCGACGAGCTACTCCGAAAGGATCTCAAGTTTGACGGCGTGGTTGTTTCCGAGTGCTTAGAAATGGATGCACTCAGTCATAACATCGGCGTAGGCGGTGGTACTGTCATGGCAGTCAACGCTGGCTGCGATATTGTGCTACTATGTCGGTCTTTCTCGCTACAACAAGAGGGTCTGAAAGGGCTCAAGACTGGTATTGATAGCGAGATGGTCTCCAAGAAACGAATATACGACTCGCTCAGACGTGTGCTAGCCATGAAGGCGAAGTGCACATCGTGGGAGAAGGCATTAAATCCTCCGGGTATCAACTTACTGGAAACATTACAGCCATCACATACGGCCCTCTCAACAAAAGCATACAACAGCTCCATCACAGTTGTGCGCGATAAAAACCGGCTATTACCACTTACAAACATCCTTGAGAGCGAAGAGGAGCTACTACTATTGACGCCATTGGTGAAGCCTTTGGCTGCGTCTGCCGCATCACGAGCGCTATCTGATGCCGCTACCACTCACTCTCCCGAACCTGCCGCCTGGGAGCGGAGTTCGTCTGTCATGAGTGGAGAACGAGTATTTAGGGAACTCGGTAGATCTTTGGCCAGGCAGCGGAACGGCCGAGTGCTCCACACATCGTATACGGCCAATGGTGTCCGACCTGTGCACGAAAACCTCATCAATCGAGCCAGCGCTATTATTGTGCTAACGGCTGATGCAAACCGCAATCTGTATCAACATGGCTTCACCAAGCACGTTTCCATGATCTGCAATATGCAGTACACGACAGGCGGCGAACGGCGGGAGAAGCCACTCATTGTAGTCGCGGTCAGTTCGCCGTACGACTTCGCTATGGACACAACTATCGGCACATACATTTGTACTTATGACTTCACGGAAACGGCACTCAACTCTTTAGTGAGGGTTCTATATGGGGAACTCTCGCCCACCGGAACATTGCCTGGCACAATCAGCAAGAGTCAAAAACTGCATCCTTCGAGGCAGCATTGGCTGGTCGAGATCTTTAATGAAGAACGTGATGCCAACGCCTTGGACACGCTGATCACAGCCGCCATCGACAGCACAACGCCAAACCAACGGTCAGAACTGTCAAGCGCCACGTCAAACTCGTTCATTCTGCATCATCCTGAGGTGGAAGAGTCACATTTCGTGGTTAGGAACAGCAGTACACAAGCGCTATACGGCTTCTGCTCGACCTATTTCTTCAAGTCAACAGGAACCGGCGTGATTGGTGCTCTGTTTGTCGATCCAGCAAGAAGGAAGCTCTCCATTGGTCATTCTCTTCACAACAGAGCTATCCGAACTCTCTTACAGAAAGACGGCATCAAACGCTTCCAATTAGGGTCACGACTACCGAGTATGTATCTTGGTATTCCAACCGGACACAGCAACGAACGGAAACGGCTGCGCTCCTGGTTCGCCGGCCTTGGCTGGGGTGCTGCTCTGTCCCGAGCAGTCTGCAACATGGTGGCCCGCAATCTGCAAACATGGACGCCGCCTGATGGGATGGCCAAGAGTTTGGCAAGCTCCGGTGCGCAGTTTGACCTCGTTTATGGATGGGACTATGCGGGGCCCATCCTCGATCATATCAAGACAAGTAACCGGCAAGGGCTCGCTGAGGTCTACAAACTGGCACTCTCGGACCCTTCGGCTTGTGGCATCATTCGAGCGAAGCGTCCCGAAGACGGCGCGCTGGTGGGCACTGTAGTATTGTACAATCATCACTCTCGGCTGTCAGAGTACATACCTCCGCTGAAGGACCTCAATGAGGCTGCTGGTGGTATTTCATCGCCAGTCATCTCGCCAGGTGTCGGGGAATACTCGACACTACTGCAGGGACTCATTCTCCTCGGCATGCGTCAGATCAAGGCTCAAGGGTGCAATGCCTGTTTGCTCGACTATGTAAGTAGCGCGCCTGGAGGCGATTTTTACGAAAACTAACGTATGCAGATGGATGGCGACGGCAACTTCGACGGCTTCTCGGCAATGGGGTTCGATGTCATGCACAATTTCGAGGAGGTGAGCTGTGACGCTGCGACGTGGACGATGATTCCTCCAGCTTGATTTGTTAATTGGCGTATTGGCGTATTATTATCGAGGAGTCGTCCAATGGTTCGGAAACTGGAAAGCTAATACGGTTTGGTGTACACGGCGCTTGAGGGTCTCTCCTGTACTACCTACTCTGATGTCACGATTCTAGCGAAGCCGTTAGACGGCGGGCAATACGCAGGTACCACGTACTTTGACTTGACTGGAACTGTAGGTGTCGGGATCCCGTGCTTCTCGTGCAAGCTTATGTCTTGGCTGTCGCGGAGCATGTCACTGTCACTGGGAGGACTTCCACGCTCGTCAAGGCTTCCGATAAGCTCACTCGGCTCCGCCTGCCCCCGGGCCGCGAGCTGAGATGCAGTGCGTAACAATGGTCTTGCTGCGCCCTCGCTCCTGTTGATTCGAGGGGAGAGAGGGCGAAGAGAGAAACTCGGCCTATGGTCGAGTTGAACTTGGGGGACGACGTCAGATTAGAGCTGTACAGTCGTCAGTGCTTGTCTTTATTTTTAACAGCAGCTGGCGGAGGCTCCGCAATAAGAGCGGAAGATTCGCCGAGACTGGCGATGGCGCGCTGATCGTCCACGGGAGGCTTGTCTCTTCGAGAAAGGCTCCGGAAGAGTGGTGGGCAACGGGGACTGCTCTTTGTGCTGTATATGTGCAAAACTCCACCCACTCTGTGCCTGAATCAAATATTGAGAAGTGCGCCTAACGTTGCACCAAACGGCTTATCGCACTCTTACCCGTCTGTCTCTCCCCAAGGCGCCCCACCAGCTCTGCGCATTCGACGACTCCCTTTTGAGCCTGGGCCGGACTGCATGTGATCGTTTCCGTTGTCGCACAGCTTCACCAACTACCAGCGCTGCCGCCAGCTACAGCGTTATTGCCTGGTGCGCGCGCTGTGTGAGCGAGCCCCTACTGCCCGCCGCGCATCCGCTGTCTTGTGCCTCGCCAGCTGCCTACCACCACCGACTGATCTGATCTGATCTGATCTGGTCCACCGCCGTCTTCCTTCCCGTCTCGCTAGCCGCACCTCCACCTTCGACCCCAGCGCGCCGTTGTGCCAGCGCCGCCGCCGAAGACGCTCCCTACCTGTCGCCCCGTCGCTGTCGCTGCACCCGCCGTCGCTCCTGCTCAGTCGCCAGGCCCCCGCCGCCGTTGCGCGCATGCGCCGTCTCGACACCGACCTGCCCCCAAGACCCCGGTGTGTCCGCGCCGAGCGATGGAGGGCTTCGACACCATCACCATGTCGTATCTAGCGACGCCAATGCCTCTCCAGACCGTCACGGGGCCCGACCAGCAGCTGGCGATGCCCTTGGTGCCCATGGACCAGTACGACCAGCGCTCGACCTACGACGCTGACACTTTCGCCGGGTACGAAGATATTGCAACACTTGCCCATGCATCTACTGACACTAATGGCCCAGGAGCGAAGACGCCTTCTCCACATACCACCTCCACCAGCCCCCGCCGCCGATGAAGCGCTTCTCGAGCACATACGAAGACCCCTTCTCCGACGTCCAGAGCGGATACGAGCAGTCGATCCACCCGCACGAGCAGACGGGCATACCAGAGAGCCCCAGCATCGAGAGCAACAACAAGCTGCTCAGCTTCTCGCTCCCGGGCGTGCCATACACAATACTGAGCTATGCCATGCAACGCGTGTCGATATCAATGTCTGCCCAGCTTCACGGCATGTTCTTCCTGGCCGAGTCGCCCTGGGCAACCGCCGCCGATGTGCAGGCGCCGCCAACGGAATTGACATGCTATAGGAGGAATCTCTTTCAAATTACGGGCACAGTTACGCTGCCCAGGAGTCTACACTTGCTCATGACTGACCAAGGCGACCAAATACCCATCCTGGGCCAGGAACTCACCATATCTGCGACCGAATCGCTCGAAGGCAACCCCGTGAAAATTATCTCAGTACCCTGGAAGACGCCCGCTACCAGCAACGCGCCTGTGGAAGACAAGACGGAGAAGGAACCACCGACTTATCCACTCGACCTATCAACGGGCCAGGACATGGATTCTGAGTATGTCAGCTTCCCTATCAGCTGGAAGCGATTACAGTTCCGGATAGCGACAGCAAACAATGGCCGAAGAAAAGAGCTCCAGCAACACTTCGTCGTGCGCCTCAAAGTAGTAGCCACTCTAGCTACTGGCGCTAAAGTACCAATATGTGAGATTCACTCTGGTGCTATTATTGTGCGAGGCAGGAGTCCGCGCAACTTCCAGTCCCGAAAGGACATGCCCATCAGCGGAGGAACTGCTTCTGCACGGAAAGCACATTTGCCTCAGCAACCTAGCAGGACGCCAACAGGCGAGACGAACCAAACGAGCCAGAATCATACGCAAAACCATACTGCCACCACCTCAAAGCCGATGGACATGTTGCAGATGCCGTTCGATTTCAACGCGAACGAGATGCCCGTGTCGCCAGACTTCCTCGACTGGAAGGTGCCAACTGGAGCCATGACTGCCATACCACCCGACCCACCCTCATCCCAAATGCCTCACGCCACACCGTACGCACAATCGACGCCTGAAATCTCAAGGAGTGTTCCTCCACCGCAGCGGACATCGATAGCTCCTGTCACCCTCTCCCTGACAGATGATGAGCCCAAGAAGGAACCTTCCCCTAGCGAACACCACAGAAAACGAGCCACCCCCGTGCGACCGCCGTCGTTTTCGATTGGCGTGATCAACAGCCCAGATGAGAGTGCCGATTTGCTCTACGAGTATTTCCCTCTAGGCCTCGATGATTGGATGCCACCTGTTGATGCGGTATATCGACCGCATGTTGTTCACCATACCAATCTTCCGCAGGATCCGAAAGCGCTTGCTGTGAAGAATCGATCGAAACGATATTTCTCAGACGCTTGGTGAAGGCTGTTCTATACTCGTAATATGCCTTCCCTTTTTCCAATGGGTGCACACCGCGAAACAATGGCTCGACAACCTGACGACAATCCCTGGTTCTTCCATCATTGATTGTCCATGTTTGAACGGCTGTCTGTCCTTCAGGGGCAACCTAGAGGTCGAACGCTCCGTAGCAGGTATCGCGGTTATGAGAGGACAGCGAGAACGAGGCTAACGTTGTGTCACCGCATCGAGCGAGTGAAGAAGCGCAGAGAAGATATAGTGGCGTCGGAGGACTCAGACTTTGATTCACAGGGAGTCTTTACACGAAGGACAATCAAAGAGGCTCACCTTTTGATCATCAGCTTCAACACTCGTCCTTTTAGCGGGCGTACGGATTTCAACTTACGACGAAACGATTCCCTATCTAAATCCACAATCGTGGATCAGGGCTATGATATATGAGGGGACAACTTTCTCGGATGTCATTATTATACCACTTTGTTTGGATGTCACATCATCTACAGGTAGCACTATATCCCACTATTCTTACTCAATCTAATAGGCTCTCACATATCACGTATTGCACTTTAGCCTCAAGACCGCTTTTGGAAGTTGCTTATGGAGACGATAGGGCCGTTTGCGATCGTGTATGCTGATATGGCAGGACAATAGCAGCAAGCAACGTCGTTCTGACACGTCGAGCGCGTATTGCAACAATCGCATCGCTCGCTTGCGCAACTCTTGGACACGATTCGCCGCATCGTATACGAGTGACTACAGCTACGACGGAGCACGGCAGTCGGCGGCGCAATGTAACAGCATCAGCACGTCAGCCTCTCAGCACAAAGTCCAAACAGAAAATCGAGGCGAGAAAGGACTTCATATCAAGCAATCTCCATTCTACCCACATGACCGACTGACACGCAACCCGAACGTGTGTCTACATTCCACCTTCCCCCCACTAATCTACCTCGAGAGAAGTCTTGGCAAACAATATCCCAAAACCAGGGCGCGGGCAATTAGTTTGATGAAATGCCGTTCCGTTTCGTTACCTCGACACGCGCGCGCCTGTGTGCAAGCGATGGATGATGTGGCGTGTCGGTTTGTGTTGTTGCTTGTGGCATGTGAGTGAGTAGTAGCAGCAAGCAAGATAGGCAGGCAGCCCAGCCCAGAGCCCGATGGACCCCGACGATGCAACACTGTAACCTCAGCCCAGGGCCAAAAAAGCGACCGGAACACAATTAACCTTAACCTACCTGCCTAGTTTATTTTACCTTTCCTATCTACCTACTCTGAATGGCTTAGTCGAGTGCGCTGCCGAGAGGTTCCGGATTTGTTTAATCTGCCACTTTTACGTTTATAAGGGTTGGGTGGAAAATGGTTGGTTTGGGGGTGGGGAAGGTGGTAGCGCGTGCGTCCGAGGTCCACCGAGATGGTCTGCTCGGACTAGTGAGTGAGTTGAGTGCAAGTGAGTTAGTCGAGTTACTTGCTTGCCAACGGGTAAGATGTGGGTCTATAGCTACCTCGCTCCACGTGGTGACTCCCCTGCAATCCCTCCCTTCTTCATGGTGGTGCTAGCTTGGCTTCTCGCTACCGGAGCGGAGCGGTTGAACCATTGGGGGAAGGTGGGAGGGATATCGGGGCTCATGGATTCCGCAGATAGTCTGGATTGATGATTATCGCCCCTCCCCCTGGTGGGTGGGGTGGGTACACACGCGTTTCGAACCTATGTTCCATCGTGGTGGTACTACATACATATTCCTTCGATCGTTTACGAGCGAATCGTGGAGATCTCCGGACGATGAATGTCATCTCAGCTTTTGATAAGTTCACCTTCCTGTTCTGTGTACATCGCCGATGGTGGGCCGGCGTTGCTTGTTTGTTCCGTTGGCCTCGGAACTTGTCCACACACACTATGGTACATCGTGTCCTCGTTCAGATCCTCCACGATATAGTAGTAGTCACGATAGATGGGTAGATGCAAGTGGAGTCTCTGCAAACCGACGTTGAAACCGCGGGCGTCCCCTGCTTGCGCATACTATGCAGCATACATACGACCTTGGCGACATCGACAGTTTAGCATGGTCCCTTTGCTCTCCACTCCCTCCGACGTTTCATTTCGCGATATGTCGCTATGGCACTTACCACAACTGTGCACTGTGCACCGTACTGTATACTCCGGTCACATGGAGATCCTCGTGTCATGTCGGGTTATGAAGCCGGTTGATGGACGGACTTTGTGGTATGAACAGGAACGAAGTAGAGTAGTATCTACTACCCGTGTCCTGCTGCGATGCCACCCGAACACGGCTTCGCTGTCCTGCGAGGGGAAGGAATGGTATGCTATGGCTCTCGTCTTCACCGCTCAATAATTCAACAATCAGGTGTCGGTAGGCTCATTCCTAGTTATGTGAGGGCAGATCTAGCAGATTGCCCGGTCGAGTGGTTCGTGGAATGAAGCTCATGGATCGAATGCACGTTGTGTGTGCGTGTGTGGCACATCTCAACGCAGGGCCTTGATCTAGCTCCCCTTTGTGCTACCTTGTTGTATCATAGCGGAGAACGTGGAACCAAACAACGATGCGGAGCAGTGAGAATTGTGATGAAGTGGATTAAGAGATGTTTCATTATTACCATGCCGGTCATTGCAACTCGCTCCAAAAGGCGAAAAATGCGTTTCCCAGACGCCCGTAGGGAACTAGCTGCCGTGAAGTTCCCATATGCCCAGATCTAGCCCAAAAAAGGTTTCTAGATGTCGAGAAAAATAAAATGGTGGGAGAAAAGAAAATCGCCTATGCAATATGTACAATCGCTCTCGCTGAAAGGGTATAACGTAAAACACGCGTCGAATGCTTTTCAGACGTGACGATGGCGTCTACAGTCCTTCTAAACAGCATACAGCTACAGCTGCACCAAAGATCGCCGATTCCATGGCAATCTCAAGAGAGATGGACTTGGGTTCTGCGCCAGATGCTGTAGCCAGCTCATCGAGATGTGATTGGCATAATTCCCTGAAGAAGGGATACTTCTCAATCACGGAACCATTGCAACCAATGCTGGTTCGTCCGGCAGATGCGGGCGTCAGACCCTCAGTTTCCGTACGTAATGCCCATAAAGCATGGATACCAGTAGCGAGGAAGGCTGCTGCGCGATGGGAGACGAGTTGGGAAACCTGTCG
Organism: Parafenestella ontariensis; assembly: GCA_021596325.1. Taxonomy (NCBI): domain Eukaryota; kingdom Fungi; phylum Ascomycota; class Dothideomycetes; order Pleosporales; family Cucurbitariaceae; genus Parafenestella; species Parafenestella ontariensis. The sequence goes on from JAKGDA010000003.1 coordinate 1,540,194, forward strand.
GACAAATTGAATATCGTTGTATGTGGGTGGCTTGTTTAGAGCATGTTTTGATTGGAACAGAGCAGTAGCATTTGTGAGGTGCTTAGAGTTGTCCATTTCCATGGCAGCAATGGTTCCTGTGTCCAGAGTATATGGCTCGTTCAACTGGCTAGGCATCTCGCCGCTGAAGAGGCCTGCTGTCTGTACAGCTTCGACAATTATCAATCGAACGATCTCGCCTAGGTAGCGACCGCTAATCATATGTTCAAAGGGCTGAAAGTCTGGTCGCACATGTGCATCGTTGAGCTGGTCGTCCCACCGAGTGGTCGGAAAAATGTTCTTTCCGAACATGCTACACTCGGTGTTAACGAGGACATGAGTGGCCTCGTCAAGCCACTTCTGGGGATAGCCTTTGTACTTGGTAGTCGCAAGCGATGAAATAGGCAGGTGCACTGAAATATTGAATCCGGTACCCAGGATTACCGCAAAGCGCGTCGATGGATCCTCGTAAGCACGTGAAAGTAAGGTTGCCGATGAGTCATTGACGATGGAATCCATGTGGACGGGCAGGTTCTGAAAAAAACAAGTGGTTAGTGACTGGCTAGTGTTGGTGGTGACAATCAAAGCTTACCCGCTTCCTACACGGCGCCATAATCAGCTCGCTGAGATCTTGACCAAGGAGCCCTTCGGTAGCGCGGAAACCTTTGCCCATATCCAGCAGGTTTGCACTACGGGTTGATGTTTGTCTAGATAGCTGTTAGCTAAGGGTCATCATGGTAGGTGCAGCTTCACATACTCAACCGGAAAAGACCACGCCAAGCCCATAGGAAAGCTTGTGGTGCCGGTCGACTTTTGTAACAGGGGATCTGCAAGCGCTTGCTGGATCTTGTCGGCCATCCAGTCGAAGAACTGGGTTCCACTTCGTTGCCGAACTTTCTCGTCAATCTTGAAGCTCTTCATGGTAACAATGCGCATGTTCTTGGCACCGGGCTCTCTTCCATTCAGCTCTACAAGTGCAATGCGGAAGGTGGAGCCGCCGACATCAAGAGCAAGATATGTCCCCTTTTCGAGCCCGGTGGGCAGCTTGTCGTTGTAAGAAGGAAGCATGCAGATGTCGCTGGATAGGAGTTTGGGGGCGAATTGTCTCTGCAACTCTGTGGACATTTGGAGCAGCTTTGCGGGCTCCAAAGGTGCCTCGAGCAAGCGCTGGATTTCGCGCAGAAGGTCGTCCATGGTTCGGTCATAGGTCCGGAGTGCATCTCGTACGCGTTTCCGAGAGGATAGTGATGGGAGGACCGAGTGGATGAGTGATGGTAACATGGCGATCCGTTCCAGAGCCGCGAGAAGGCTCTGCCAGAAGTCGAACATAGGCTTTTTGTACCAACAACGTTTGACGTGATCGGAGGGTGGAGGTTGAGAGTCACGGGTGCGGTCAGGCTCCGGAATGAGGGTGACGCGGCGGCTTTTGAAGCGTTTCAGCAGCAGGGAGGGCATGGAGGGGTGCGGGCGTGTGTTATTGAGGGTGACAGCGGGGCCAGGTCTTAGGGTGAATGTCGTTTGCGGGCGTTATATCAGACTTGCAGAGACCAGCACGATGTGCCCAGCGTGTGGATTGCAATGCACGGAGAGTCCAAGCGGGCCGCAGGCATTAGCTGACCGATGTCGCAAACGGCTCTTAAGCATGGTTGTACGGCTTGTCAGAGCATCAGAGAGGTTGTATCCGCTAGAGGAGGTAGCCAGAAATGCACCGGCGACTGGCGTGCCAGGCCCGCTGCTGAGGCACGGCAGACAGGGCACGTAAGGGTGGCTGCGGGGGTCAAGGGGGTGTGGCAGCAGGCAGAGGAGCCGGGGAAACCACGCGTGTAGCCGGGAACAGCAGCAGTCGACAGCGTGTCGCTCGCGCCAGGCACGCTGCGATAGACAGACGAGGACAGGGCGCCGTCATGGCGAGCGCTGGTGGGGTTTCTTGCGATGTTTCGTGACGGCCATGCTACCGTTACGTCCGCCACGTCCGCTAGCCTGTATTGGGCCCGCACATCCACCCGTAAGCGGATATGATAGGAGTCTGGGGACGAGATTGCCGCGGACGTGATTCAACCAGATTGCAGTCGTTATGCCGCGGCGTGGCGATCCTCGCGCAAGTCCTCTACGCCCGTGTGCGAAAGTGCAACCACAATACTTACCGTACCGACTCTAGTCAGGGCCACCACGGCGTCGACGTGGGAGCTGCACCAGCGGGCGGGAAGCAAAGCACGCGCCCTCCGCCTCTCCTGCGCCAAGTTCAGATCCCTCTGCCAGATTAGGCTTAATTTACGCCTCTTCTCAACTTCTCACCAAGTCGTCCGTGGCATAGGAGATGCCATATCAGAAGAATCAGCCGCCATCGTCGCATATAGCGCCTTCAATAGACTCCTTGCCTGCTGATGCCTCGAGCATGCTCCGAGTATAGCGCTGACAACACACAATACCCCGCGCATATCCCTCAGTGTAACCATTCATGCGCTCTAGGCAAATGCTTATTTCGGGCGCAAGGACTCGAAGACGGCGAGCGGCTGTTGGAACATCGTATCCAGGCTTGCGCGGATTGAGAACGAGCAACCAGGAGCCACATATCTCTCGCCTAGGTGTCCTTCCCTTTCCGTATCATCTTACGATTTAGCGGGTCTCAGTACCAGAACATCACGAGACCTAATTGTAGTCTAGACGGAGGCGATAGCCAGCTAGCAATGGTATCCTAGCATTGCTATAGTACGTGGTGCGATCCCAACCATCGCCAAACATGTACTCCACCTGGCAATGACTTGCAGATACCCATGTGCTTGATAACGAAAACAATCGTTGACTAAGATCTCCTCGCCGATCGATCCATGTGTCTTCTGTCGCCTCTATGGGCGAACTGAGGTCAAAGCAACTCATTTACCGAGCCAGTGGTATGAAACTGCTGCTGTGTGTCGATCTGGCACTGCGTAACCTCGCACATCACTGGACAACGAGCAATCAAGAGCGTGCACGTAAGTTCATAGAGTTCAAGATATCAAATCATTAGGTGTACTATAAAGCTTTCTGCGCTGTGACGCAACATGCAACATGGCAGCAATCACTCGCCAGATGCCAATCAGTCCCGCTTGTGTGCTACGCTAATAAGGATCGAAACATGGGATATCGTGCAGAGACCTGTAAAAACTCTCAAAGCTCCGAGCGTCTGGTAATCAGGCTTCATCACTCTGCGAAGGGATTTACAGGAAATAAATAACGATGCAGAATTGGTATGGCATCATGAAAGCAATATACCACGAGCTCCCCCTGAGATCACCAAACAGTTTCGTGTCGTAATACTGTCGCCTGGCCGGGATAGATCAGACTTTCTCAGCGTCGCCATGCGCACTGACGACATGAGCCTTGGGGGCAACCTCGGCGATAGTCTCGTCTGTGAACGCAACATCCTTCTCCAGAGCGACAGTGTCCTCGACCTTCCAGAGAATGACGGGAAGAGCGATAAGCAGACTGCCAGCGAGCAGACCGAAAGTAGATGCGTACATGTTCAGGTACGGAGTCTTCAGGTCATCCAGACGCCAGGTAATGGCGCCACCGGCGGACTGGATGCCCTTGTAGAAACCAGCAAAGTTGGCGAGTTTGCGGCCGTTGTTGGTCAAGGCGCCCATGAACCAGTAGACGCACGTCTGCCAAGCGGCATCGGAGAAGCCGTAAAACATGTAGAGCACAAAAGGGCCACCGTAGCCGGGATCAGACCAATCCTTCTTCACCGAGTTCTTGTCCTCAGCCCAAGCGCGGTCGTAGGTCTTCTCGAAAATGTAGCCGCAGCCCCAGATGATCATAATGGTAGCGAACAAGACGGCCCAAGCAGCCTTAGCACGAGTCGTTCGGCGAACGCCCTTGATATCGAGGGCAAAGCCGAAGACGTAGGCACCAACGATCTGCATAATATAATAGACAACGCTGTTGAGCGCACGCGTGCGGGTATTGAAATACGCGCCGTTGATCTCGGTAAAATGGTAGGCGTAAAACCAGTTGGAGGCGAGGAACATGGGGAACAGAAGGATGATATAGGGATCAGTAAAGAAGGTCTGCCACAGGCCAACGATCTCGGACTTCCACGACGGGTGCTTCATAACAATGACCTTGGACCCATCGGCGCGGATAACGTCCCTGGCATCAACGAGAGCCCACGAGAGAGCCGCACCGAGAAGCGTGAGAACGAGAAAGCCGACATAGGTGCCGTCAGTGACAGATCCGGCGCTTGTGCTGTGGATGTTCTGACCAAGGGGAATCTGAAACCGTCAGCAATCGATGCTCGCTAAAGAAATGTCGTGTTGCACGAAGGGGCGCGTGACATACCAAGCCGCCAATCACGGCACCCAAGTTGAAGATCATCCAGAACCAGGAAATGTAGCGACCCTTGGATTCCTCGGGTGGGTAAGACATCATGATGGCTCCCTGAGCGCACCAGAGGAGACCAGCGCACACGCCGAGGAGGGCACCGGCAAACGTGGTGAAGCCCAGGTTCTGCGTGTGGTTGTAGCAGAGGTAGGAAGCCACATAGACGGAGTAGCCCACTCCACCAAAAGACAAAGCAGTGCGGATACCGAGCTTGTTGGTAAAGGTTCCGGCGAAGAATCCAACAACGGCAAAGGTCGAGTACAAGGCCGTGTTGGCGCGGTTGTTTGCGGTCGGGTCAAGCTGGCCACCACCGCCCATACCGTTGAGAGCATTGAACATGCCGGGGCACAGGAAGCACACGAAGGCGACAATGACCAGCTGAACGGGTGGCGAGGCAAACCATGGCAACTTGAAGCTGCCGACACTGAAGCGCTTGTACTTCCAAGAGTTGGGAAGCTCAAGCGTGGTGCTGTCGTTCAGCGAGTGCTCTGGGGTGTGCACATCGTGGCCAGGGATCACGTCCTTCTCGTTGGTCGTCGACATGTTGGGTTGCGCCGTGGATGTTGCTGGCGGTGGAGCACAACAATGTTGCAGGCAGATGGGGTTGTCAGGCCGTGGAAAATAAGAGATACTGAGTGCTCGAGCTCAGACACTGCGATGATCACCACCTATATATAAGTGTGGTTTGGCAGTACACCTAGTGAAAGCGAGGGGCAGCTCCGTTTTAAGCATCTGCCCGCTAGGGTCTGCACACGGTCCATTCACACCTAAATCTCCCTGAGCTATCCATATCAGGCCAAACGCGGCGGGCGTTTACACGCGACACCCTCTGGCCTGGGAGATAATGAAATTCAAGCCTCGAGGTCGCAGCGGTCGAGGATTCGTTGGCACCGCGCAAACGCCTCTAGCCAGCCAGCTTCCCGCACTCGCGACCCCCGTCTGTAACACCACAGGACCCTAAGGCGGCCGAGCTCCGCGCAGCTGCAGCTGTTCGGGAGGCGCTCTTGAGTGGTTCTGCGGGTGGCAGCTCGAGGCTTGAAGCGGGGGCCGGTAGAGGCCTGGCTTATCGAAGCCCCAGGATCCCGCAGCACGTCCTTTCACCCTGTTGGCTGCTGAATCACATCCCCGGCCCATACAGGCAAGCTAGATGTCGCCCGTCCAAGCCACCGCTTGCAACGCTCTCCGCTCTTCACCCTAGTCTAGTCAGAAATGTAACATCAACGTCGATGACTCTATCAGACAATCAGACGGCACTGCCTTATCGACGACGCTCAGCATCGTGATGCGCCCGCTTCCTTCTGATTTCCCATCACGGCTAACTTCCGACGCAAGCTCAAACAGAGATTGACCCTCAGCGGAAGCGATAGCAGTTCTCGTGATAACTCATGCTGCCGTAGCATGATAGCTAGCTGGGGTAGTCTTCCTCTCAGCGTCGGGAGATAGGCGCGTTGTACGACCACGTTCACCTTACCGTCCATCGGGGTTGCTTGTGGTTCGTATGACCCACCACGAGCGCAGCATGTTGCCATGGACGGAAGGAGAGGTGTAGCCATCGAAATGACTTGCTCAGAGAACGTGTACGAATCCGGCAACTCAGGCCGCTGTCACGTCCTAACAAAGAAGACCCTGATTGATGAACGAGCTTGCTACCCTACCTTGCCCACAAGAGTGACTTGAAGTTTTTGCATCTCTCACAGATATCTGGAGCGATCCGCTGCGAAAGCACTGCTCACCCAGGACCTTACCGCTCATTCAAATACCCCTCGAGTATCACAAGCAAGACATCTCACCATGTACGCATATGCAATGCCCCGTTGGCATCCAGCAGCACGCTTACCGCTTACAGGCGGCTAATCATCAGAGACGATCCTCAGGCTGCGTCCAAGTACATCGCAGATTATCTCATTGGTGCACACCTCACTCCCTTGCATACGCACCAAGTCAGCTAAAACCTATACATAGAACGCATCAAAGCCTTCAACCCTACTTCAGAGAGGCCTTTTGTGCTGGGCTTACCCACGGGAAGCAGCCCCGTCTTGGTCTACCAGCATCTTGTTCAACGCCACAAAGCTGGCGAGATCTCCTTCCGCAATGTGGTTACTTTCAATATGGTACGGACAACTGCCCTGCATCATTAGAGCAACCTTGCTGCTAAGCGTGGTACAACTGCGCGGATTTAGCATAAGCTGACCTAACTAGGACGAGTATGTCGGGATCCCGCGAGACCACCCAGAAAGCTACCACAGCTTCATGTACAAACATTTCTTCTCGCATGTCGACGTGAAGCCCGACAACATCAACATCCTCAACGGCAATGCACCTGACTTGGAGGTCGAATGCCATGAGTATGAGGAGAAGATCAAGCGAGCTGGCGGCATCGAGCTGTTCCTCGGCGGTATCGGCCCTGACGGGCACATCGCATTCAATGAGCCGGGTTCCAGCCTCAAGTCTCGGACACGTGTGAAGACCCTTGCGTACGATACCATACTCGCCAACTCGAGGTTTTTTGGGAATAATCTGGATCAAGTGCCTAGGATGGCGCTAACTGTCGGCGTTCAGACAGTACTGGATGTAAGTTACACAGCAAGGCACGTCTCAGCAGAGTCTCACAAGATCTAGGCGCGCGAGGTGGTCATCATCATCACAGGCGCCCATAAGGCTTTGGCCCTCCAGAGATGTATTGAAGGCGGTGTAAATCATATGTGCACACTATCCAGCCTCCAACTACACCCGCATCCAATGATTGTCGTCGACGAGGATGCTACATTGGAGCTGCAGGTCAAGACTGTCAAGGTATGGTAATGTGCTTTCTCTCTCAACGGTTATTGCTAACGCCCTCAAGTACTTCAAGAGCATCGAGATGGTTGCAAATGAGCTTGGTTTCCGCCAAAAGCTCCCCCGAAAGCGCGATTCGCTCGTCGATTTGCTAGCTCCCAAGCCGCAGACAAACGGGATCAAGTTGGCTGTGCCGCAACTCGATGTCTCGCGCTCAGCCAGTCCAGTTCTGGAGCCTATGAGCGCCCGACTTTCCGACGAGGAGGCTAGAACACTCCGGCCTATGGATGAAATTGAGGATCAGCCATCAACCCGGATGAGTGCTCGCGTCGCCGATTGAAACCGGTAAAACACCTTCAAACGGAGACGTGACATTGCTTTTGGGTACAATACCTGGTTCGGGGTAGAAACTGGACTCTCGTTGCACGTTGATTGTCATTAACCTTAAGACTGTTCGAGGTGGACTGCATGCATATTAGATTGTTAGCATAGGGGACGTAGCATGGCAGCATCATCATTTCTCACCAGACTGCACAGTATGATGACTTGATTTGATAAAACCATATGGTAGAGGTAGCCTCGCTGTGTATATCGGGTTTGTCGTGCGTTTTAGCGATTGTAGATGCGTTTGTATACGTAGAGGATAGACATGTGTAATGTAGACGTACCTGTACTCTGGAGCGTATGTAGAACTCGTACAACTTCTAATCGTTATCCAAACTTTTCCCATGTGTGTATGTCGTACTTCCCAGGACGAGATTGCGCATGTGAACCTTGGAATGGGGTCCGACCGGTGCGGAGCCGAGGTACGTCGACGTACCTTCCATGGGCCACTGTTCCAGCGCAAGTGCGAGCGTCGGCAACTTTCAACGACAACAACAGGCGCCCCTCAAGTCATGGTCCACACGGCTGCCGCATACACAATACTCCAGGACGTCCACCATGTCGTCCACCAGCGCACCGCAGCCATCGCCATCTGGAAAACCACACTCGGATAAAGCGCAACCAATTGATCCGATACTGCGCAATGCGCTGCGCTACACGATCAGCGCAAAGGAGTACCAGCTCCTGCACCAATACCTCCTTTCGCGCGCACCGGCCGTGAAGAAGCGCACGCCGCATCCCAAGAAATACGACGCCATCGTGCAAGGGCCGGATGACTACAATGTGGCTGCTATCCGCGCTTCGTTGAGATTGGGCGTGTTGACATTCTCGGGACTGAAGGCATGGCAGCTGATCACTACGAAGCTGCTATCACGTGGAGAAGCGAAGAGGTAGCCACCATTGATGGACTGTTCCAAGCTGCAGTACTGACTATTCTCGACAGACGCCAATCCCAAACCCCCCTCTGGAAGTCTCCCAACATCCGCCTGAGCAGCTCACTAGCCCTCATCCTTCTCTTTCATCGTCTGCTCCGTCGCTTCTTCGTACGAATCCGCGACTCTCTCCTTAGCAATGAAGCGCGATCATTCCGGCGTCGCAATCCACGCATCTCACGGTCGTTGACATCCAAGTTGGCACCTGCCATCGGATCTAGTTTAGCAGGTTTCTTCCTTGCCGTGTATCCCGGAGACCAACTGCGCGTCACAATAGCGATATATATATTCACGCGAGCTCTGGAGTTTTGCTACAATTACATGGAAGACCTGGGGTACCTTAAGAACAGGCCATATTGGTTTGGAAGTTGGATGATTATGCCTATCACTTGTGGACAACTGCTGCATGCTTTCATATTCGACAGGGACTGTTACCCAACTGGAATTGGAAACTATATCATGGGCAATTCTCCCGAGTACCTCCAGAAACGACCAGCGGACTACCCAGGGAATCTTCCGTGGCCAGGCCCGTACGACGTCCTCGACAGCTTAGCAGAGATATCCAAGCAACGCTGGCCCCCGTTCGTTTCTCCCATCTTGTTTCCAAACCAGGAAACGCTCCCAAAGCGTCTTACTTCTATTTCCGCAATTACCTCCCCGGCGCACCCTGCAATCAAGAGTCTCTCCTGTGCATTATTACATCCACAAGATCCTTCATGTCTACGCACATATGTACAATACTGGATCCAGGCTTTCCCCAAGATCGCCCGCTTCTTCACCATCGTTTTCACGGCAATGAGCATCGCGCGTTACAAAGCGTTCCTAGACTCGCCGGTTGCCGCGCTTAACAACCTCGCAAAACGCATTCTCCGCATATCTTTATTCATCTCCGGCGCCATCGGCACAAGCTGGGGCTCCATCTGTCTCTTCACCAACATATTCCCCCGCACCTTCTTGCCAACCCAAAGATGGTTCTTGGGCGGGTTTCTTGGTGGAATGTGGGCTTTCTTAGAAAGGAAGGGTGGGAGGGCTAATTTCTTATACTCGGCGCGCATGTCGCTTGATTCACTTTGGAAAGTAGGTGTCAAGCGGGGTTGGTGGAGGGGCATCAAGAACGGCGATGTGCTGCTGTTTGTGCTGAGCTTGGCTACAGTCAATGTTTTATATGAGTCTTCTCCGCGGTCGGTGAACAGTGGTGTGGCGCGTAAGGGTCTGGGGGTGCTTAGAGGTGAAGGATGGGTCGATCGCGCGGCTTTTGCAAAAGAAGGCGAAGCCAGAAACAACGATGATGAAGTGTAGAATTGTACGTTTGTTAGAGGGGTTCTGCGCTTGCGGTCTTGATCCTTATGAGTTACGATATGTACGACTGGGAGGCCTCTGTGCGTTGTTTCTATAGCTAATTGTAATGCTTATACATACCCAGTTCAGTCTTCATACCCATTGCACCGGAGGCACGTGATGGCGCGCATTGCGATGTTCGGGGTTTATGACCTGATCTCCGACAGCCTCAAACACTCAAACAAGTTCCCAAACACTCCACCTCTCACTCCCCCTTTCCTCGAATCGTCCAAAATGGCAGCAAAACCAGAAGAAATTAACACAGCACCTGTGGAGGATGCCGGTCTCGTCGGTGGTGCAAGCTCAGAGAAGCAATCGGAATCGGAGACTGTACCCGCACCTGAGTCCGCAGTGAACAAAGACGAGCTCTCTGACAAGACGGGAGTCGAAGATGCAACCGCGGGTGTATCTGACCTCTCAGTTGCCGACAAAGAAGCCTTGACAGAGAAGACGAAGGAAGATGCCACCGCCGTGCCGACAGCTTCCACACCTCCACCTACCGATGATACCGCACCTCCCACAACCGGCCTAAGCTGGCCCGAGACCTCGCCCGACCACCCGCTGACAAAGTTCTACGACGCATTCGAAGCTCTCGTCGCTCAAGCCGCGCACAGCGAAGTCTATGGCATTGAGCTTACAAAGTCCAATCCATTCCATACCAAACTCATCCTCCAGAAATTTCTCCGAGCGAACCAAAACGATTTGGAAAAGGCGAAACAACAATTGCTGGAGACACTGAAGTGGCGGAAGGAGTTTGATCCAACTAAAGCTGTGAGCGAGAGCTTTGAGAAGAGTAGGTTCGATGGGTTGGGATACGTGCTTGAGGTGGAGGGTGTGCCGGAGAGCCCTAACAAAAAGGACATCGTCACGTTCAATATCTATGGCGCAGTCAAGGACAACAAAGCTACATTCGGGGATCTGGACGGGTATGTCTCCTTCCGACTTTGGGGCTTTGTTGAAGAGCAATGCTAATTGATACAATGATAGGTTCCTACGATGGCGCGTCGGCCTGATGGAAAAGTCAGTCCAGAAACTGAACATCTCCTCTGCCACTAAACCCATCCCAAACTACAACGAAGGTCCAGACCCCTACCAGGGTTTCCAAATCCACGATTATCTCCAGGTCTCCTTCCTTCGTCAAGACCCCCACGTCAAAGTCGCTTCAAAGAAAACAATCGAGATACTTGGGCGTCACTACCCTGAGACGCTGAGCCGCAAGTTCTTCGTCAATGTTCCAGTTGTTATGGGCTGGCTGTATTCAGCCATGAAGATGGTCATCGCAAAAGAGACGGTCAAGAAGTTCACGGTGTTGAGTTATGGAAACCAGCTCGCTACTGAGCTGGGTCCAAATATTCCGAAGGTCTACGGTGGGAGCGCCGGGGAGCTCAGTGAATTGGGTGAGGGGATGAAGTTTACTGAGTAAAGTCAAGGATAGAGGTAGGAGGTAGGAGGTTCGGCTACGGCTTGATTGTGGAAGTAAAGTGGAGCGAAGAGGTAATGGCAGGGTATCATATTTTGGTTCAGTGGCTTCGGTCGCATGATGAGCGTCTGCAGCGTAAGAGACGTGGAGAGCGATTTAGCCTTGTATTTGGCTATGACAGCCTCGATATACCCCACTCAAATCGTTTGAGATATGCGAGTTAGTTTATTGTTCACTGTCCACGACCGCGGTCTTGCATCTGTGATCAGCATAGAAAGAGGACTTGGAGGGTATCACAGAAGCACTTTTGGGAAAGCAAATATCGAAATGCATAAAGATATCATTCTCATAGACGCTGGGACGAGTACCATAAACATACCCATATCGAACCTACCTTTCCTACCTACAACTTCTACGAACGGCACGCCTAAATATTGGCGACTGCTGCACATATCGTTCAGAGCGATCCTATGTTCTGCTGTCAGCAAAGAACAAGACGTGGAGTGCTTTGAAAAGAGTTGTAAAGTAGCATCAGTTGAAAGATGAAAAGTCTCGTGTTGGTTCGATCATGAAGCCGAAGCCATCTGGGTTAGCATGAAATGTTTGTAACATCATAGCAGTATGCGTAAAGAGAGGGTAATCCATACCTTCTAGGACAAGCTGAAGCCCAATGAGATGAGTGAGTAAGAGAATATACGTAGCTGTCTAACTCAAAGTCAGCGCCAGGTCAAAAGAGAGATGGTGTTACTGAGAATCGCATATGGGAGGAGATCAGGTAATCGAACTAGTTTTGTTCCCCATTGAATGGTCGGTATTTGATAGTACAAGGTTGCTCATCATTGCAATTGGTGCGAGAAAGTTGTGTATGGATGACAGACTGACCTCTTGAGACCTATCGCAGCTCAACGAAGTCCGACTCGCGTGGAAAAGATTCGTCAAAGACTGCCCTCCAACAGTCCAACCAGCAATGATGGTACATGAGCGAGCGATCGGGTTCCGTTGAGCTACGAAGGTAATGGCGAGAGCGCATGTGTCTCAGTTTATAACACAGGGGGGCTGACCCAGCTCGATAGTCCCTACAGGTCTTGAGCATGTCAGCAAAAGTCCGCGAGGCGCTTCGGTCGTGATTTCGGAAGGAGTAGAGAAGATCAGTATTCCCGTTTGGCTTGGGTGGTCGGATCACCATAGAATGTATGATAGGGGCGACACGAATGTTCATCATGTAGGAGAGGTAGCAGGGGGCAGGAGGGTAACTTACAGAAGCCTGTGTTGTGTAGTAAAGAGAAGGTGCAGGGCTCGAAGTTTTATGAAGGGAACTTTTCGCGGCGGCGCTTGGGGTTTCACCGGCGCCGAGGATGCCGCTGGTCCGTGCCCGGGACGTTCCTTCCCAGCAACGCGCATCGACGTGCTGCGCCTGCACCCAGCGCGCTCTCCTATATAGCTCACATTCGCAACCACGCCGCCCGCGCCCTATCGCTGCCACCATGGCCGAGTCCACCTCGTTCGCAAGCTTCGTCAAAGACACACGAGAGAAGAAAAAGAACGAAGCTCTTGCTCAACAATTCCTGGGAGGCAGCCGAGGGAGGAAGACGAATGCATCAGGCGCCGGTGCAGTCGCGAAGTCGCGGACTGAATCAGCAAAGCCATCACTACTGAGTCGCATAAGCGGCGCTGGTGTACAGAAACGCTCTTCATCTGCAAAACCAGAATCGAAAGCCAACATCGAAGGAAAATGGCAGCATGATCTGCACAAGCTGAACAACCCCAACGGTCCACCAGCGGCAAAAGGACGACTCAATCGCACAGTCTCTGCCTCACAAGTCGACCGCAACAGCAGAACGTATGACAAGTTCGCATCGGTCTTGAGTAGGAATGCGAATCCGCGCAGCAATGAGGCGCCAGGCTTCAGCATTAGGGGTGTCGCGACGGGTGGGCCATGTACTGTAATTGCCAGCAACTTTGCGCCCGGAACGACTGCTGCGGATATCGAAGCGGTCATGTCGCCGCACGGAGGCGAGACACTAGGTTGCAGGCTCATTTCTGCTGCGCCGACGGTCATGGTGGAGCTACAATTTGCAACCAAGGAGGGTGCTGAAAACGTGATTGCAATGTTCAACAACCAGAAGGTGGGCGTGGTCTGAAAGCGATGTGCTGGACGAAACTAACTTTTTTGAACAGGCCGACGGTAGGCTACTTTACGTATACATGAAGGAAACTCCCGCGAGCAACGCCCTTGCCCACTCTCGACCACCACCCGCCCGCCTCGCGCAGTCAGCCGATGACATGGATGTTGATACACATGCCGGCGGTCGTGGTGGCAGCTTCCAAGACGGACGATATGGATTCAGCGAAGGCGGCCGCAGAGACCCGCCTCGAGGACCGCGCAGACGATACTAGATACCTGCACATAAGCTCAACTGTTTTTCGAGCATCTTCATGTACGATACCCCTCATGATCGGCAACAAACGAGCGACCTTTCTCCAAGCGATGAAGGGTCGTGGTTGGAAACGGCTAGTTGCTGCTTGGCCTGTCCAAAATGGTCTTTTATCTGCGTTACATGAGCAAGGAGTCAGGTTATAAGGGCCATGAGCGGGATCAAGGAGCTTCTTTGAGGTAGAATTTGGAATATAAAGCATTCCCCGTCAAAAATGACCAGAGCTCTCTTCTACTTACTTGGCAAGCCAAAGTGGTGTGCACAGCAATCCTTGAAGTTCAGTTTAATGATTATCATCTCTCATGGTGATCAATTTACTTGCTTCAGGAGCCCTGTTGATACTTTGAGACTGGCCTTGACAGCCTTTGCGCTGGGTTGCTCGGGATTGCACATATGACCAGAGATGTAGGTCACGTTATATATATCCTTGCCAATTTGACCAAATATGTGTATTTAGTTCTTGAGGTCGTGGCCATTATTTCCCGTCTCCACCACCTGCAACGAGTTGAACGACTATGAAGATCGCAATCGCCCACCAGTACCTGCTGCAATGTTAGCATAAATAACTCCCGTGCAAGCTTAAGAGCTACGCACTTCTGCAGGAAACTCTTCTCCGGCTCCTTCGACTCCAACTTCCCCTCTGCATTCAACACGATGGGCTTGTTTAACACTGGCTTCGGGCCAACCGCCCTCTTCAAGATCTCCACCTCCACATCATTCGCACTCCCGCTGCCCTTCGCGCTTGTTCCAAAGCCTACATGAAAGGGCTCGCCCTTCTCGTCGACATGGATAATAAACTTCTTATGATACTGATCCGCGAAGTTGGCCGCAGATGTGACGATACCGCGCCATGATCCCGTTTTCGGGTCTGTGAGACCAATGCGCAACAGATGGTCAGCAGAGTATGAGCCTGTCGGCGGCGTATAGGAGGCTAGAGTGCCGGTGGTTTGGTCTGCATCGTATTCGATCTGTGCGAGCGGGATGGGCGATGGTATGATGGACGAGTCCGAGGTGACGGGGACAGAGGAGACGTAGAGGGTCACCGAGGATGCGACTGCTACGGGCAGTAGGAGGAGCTTCGAGAGCAGCATTTTGGCGTGTATCGTTGGGTTGATGGAGACATGCACAAGACGGGTTGGGGACGAAGCTTGGGCCACGGCGAATCATTATACCGAAGAAGATTCACGCAATTCGCTTCCACCTCCAACCCTCCCTGTTCCCATGGTGTGCATGCTTCGACTACACCTGCGTCTCGAGCCTTCTTCCGAATCACCTGGAAATTTCGAAACCAAGACCTAATTGCTTCGGTGGCGTTTCCAGTCGCCAACAACATTCGGGATACCCAAATAAGTGGATCCGAAGGCTCACGACCTCCACAATTCCCCGTCCTTTCTGGCGAGCCGATCGGCAATCAGAGGCGATGTGACACCGAGACGAGACGAACAGCAAGTCGGACACATTTGGCTCAGAAACTCAGGGTCACTGCCCCGCCCCCACCATGGTGCTAAAGCTTTTGATAGCTCTTATGAGCTCATCTCGCAGCTGGAGCGGAGCTGTGCTCTGTCTTAACATTATTCTGAGCTCCCCAAATTCTTTGACTAGACTCCTCACCTCTTTCACTTTCCCATCGTCACAGTCTAGGCTCAATCATCATCATGGCTGCCGCAGTCCCTTTCAGACAGAACCAACGGAAGCAGTCGCGACAGCTGTCAACCGACCCTCGCAATGAGCTTCGTCCTCAAGTAGACCACTACATTGGCATCGATGTTGGCACAGGCAGCGCCAGAGCTTGCATCATGAACGACCAAGGCGACATTGTAGGACTGGCATCAGAAAACATTGGTCTTTGGCAACCACAGACCGGCTACTATGTAATTCTCCCTAAACTCAAGTGAGCAGCTACGAGAGCAAATATTGAGTGAGGCTAGGAACAATCTACAACCGACATTTGGCGCTGCATCTGCTCCTCAGTTCGTCGAGCCATGGACCAGCACAATATCGATCGAGAATCTATTCGTGGAATTGGCTTCGACGCTACATGTTCGCTCGCAGTCTTCCGGGATGACACGGATGAACCCGTCTCCGTCACTGGGCCCAACTTTGACAACAAGGATGGCAATGACCGAAACGTCGTGCTCTGGCTCGACCATCGACCAGTAGAAGAAACGAACAAGATCAATGCGACGAACCACAACCTTCTCCGATATGTTGGAGGCAAGATGTCAATCGAGATGGAAATCCCGAAGGTTCTGTGGCTCAAGAACAATATGCCCAAGGAGCTCTTCGACCACTGCAAGTTTTATGACTTGACTGATGCGCTCACACACATGGCTACAGGAAGTGAGACTCGAAGCTTCTGCAGTGTGGTCTGCAAGCAAGGCTTCGTTCCCGTCGGCGTAGATGGAAGTGTCAAGGGCTGGCAAGAGGACTTTCTCAAGGAGATCGGTCTTGAAGACCTGGTCGAGGACAACTTCAAGCGCATGGGAGGCGTAGACAAAGTGGTTTGTCCTACGCTACTATCCTCAAGGGTATCAGCTAATATCTGGACAGAATGGACGCTACCTCACTGCCGGTGAGCTCGTAGGTACCCTCAATGAGAAAGCAGCACAGGAAATGGGGCTCCAGCCCGGCATCGCTGTCGGTAGCGGAGTCATTGATGCCTACGCTGGTTGGATCGGTACAGTGGGCGCCAAAGTCAAGCTGAACGAAGATACCCTCGATATGGAAGTACCGAAGAACGATGTTGCTCAAGCCTTCACACGGCTTGCTGCGGTAGCAGGAACATCGACATGCCACCTCGCCATGTCCCGCGACCCTGTCTTCGTGGACGGTGTTTGGGGCCCATATCGGGACGTCCTTCTCCCAGGCTACTGGATGGCAGAAGGCGGTCAGAGTGCAACAGGCGAACTGCTCAAGCACGTCATCGAAACCCATCCCGCGTTCAACGAAGCTGTATCAGTTGCAGAGACCTATAACACGAACATCTACGATTACCTGAACGAGCACCTGCGCGAAATGGCCGAGAAAGACTCCGCACCACACATCTCCTGGTTAGGCCGACACTTCTTCTTCTACGGCGACCTTTTCGGAAATCGCTCGCCCGTCGCAGACCCCAACATGAAAGGCTCTGTCATCGGCCTCAGCTCCGACAAATCCCTCGACGGCCTGGCGCTGTACTACTACGCAACTCTTGAGTTCATCGCTCTCCAAACCCATCAGATCGTATCTGCAATGAACAAGTCAGGCCACGTCATCTCCTCAATTTTCATGTCGGGCAGCCAGTGCCAGAATGGGCTCTTAATGGAGCTCATGGCTACCGCGTGCGACATGCCCGTGCTCATTCCACGGTATGTGCATGCAGCTGTTGTGCATGGTGCGGCCATGCTAGGAGCGAAGGCCGCTAGCACCGACAAGGATGGTAACAGTGAACCACTATGGGACATTATGGACAGACTCAGTAAGCCTGGCAAGACTGTCAAGCCGCTTGGTGATAAAATACTGAAGAAGCTACTGGACGCCAAGTACAAGGTCTTCTTGGAGCAATGCGAGGGGCAGCAAAGATACAGGAAGGAGGTTGATGCTGCTGTTGAGGGTTGGACAGGCACTTAAGTGTACTCCAAATGGGTTGGGATGGCTGAACTCGAGCAAGTGAAGTAGGACGACCATAGATTGAAACCTACAATACATCTGCAGTGTCCGTACAAAACGAATGTCAAACTAAACATACATACTTTGAATAGGATGTCAAAGAACTGACGAGTACCTCGCGGTCTAGAATCTAAGATATGGGGTATTTATGTGCGCTCATCGTAACGTCGTTCAAGCAAGGGCTAGCGTAGAACTAGCCTGGTGAGGGAGGGTTGAGGTAGAGGCACCTGATGTGGGAAGCGCTGGTGACGGTGTCGACTTTGGTTGATGAACATCCATGGGTAGAATTTCCGTCTTCAGCTCTCTGGTCTTCTTCTGCTTGGGCTCAGGTGCTTTCTCGTTTTCCTGGACGTAGAACTTCCTCAAGAGCATAATAGCTTCCTCCCTGAAGATGCCGCCGGTGACTGGATATGGTTTGTCGATGCTTGGACTAGGCAACATTAGCACGCTTTGTCTGGTAAACTTATACTGCTATTCACCTACTCTGAGTGAATGTTCAACACGCCTCCTGTCCCGCCAAACCGCTCGTTCCAGCAGCCAAAGTACACGGCTCGGATCCCGTACTGGCGCAACATAGAAGCGCACATGACACATGGCTCAACAGTGACGTAAAGGTCCGTCTCGTTGAGGATGCTGATGGGGTGCTTCGACAGGATGCCTGCAATAGCAACGAACTCAGCGTGACGTGTGCCGTTCAAGGTCCGATTTGTCTCGTTCATTCCTCGGCCGATGATTTCGCCGTCTTTCACAAAGACACAACCAACAGGCGTCTCATCGCTCTTCAGGGCAAGTTCAGCCTGGACATGATGAGTCAGCCATATGTTTAGTGAGGGTAGGGGAGGCCAAGTAGTAGGGCAGAAAACAGTGAGATGTAAAGGGTGTGATTCACCATAGCGATAGCCTCACGCATGAAGCGCTCATGATACGCCCTCTCCTCCGGATCCATGGCGTTTGCTGCTTGATCCACGTACTCGTCTTGGCGCGGCTGCTCGTTTACTTGAGATGGCTGTGTCGTTGACTGTCGAGCATTCAGGTAGTAAAGCGCCAGGCCGAGGGCCGCAGACGCAAAGATAAAGGTCGTCCATGGTTCCTTCTCCTGCCAAAGTGCCTTCCTAAACATGAAGAAGCTGTGACCATAAAAGTGTCTGAAACAGAAAGTGCATGTCGGTATTCTCGAGCGTGAGTGCCGAGTGACGGTTTCGGCAAGGGCCACCCAGCTGCCGCTAGTTACGTGGAACTTCTGGAAGCCCGCGACTCCGCTGCTCAGCATAGCAGCAACTATCGCCATCGCAACCGCCAGGCAACCAGATATTATTCACGGCGACTAGCATCACCAGCACAGCCACGATTACTTGACGCATCGCAACACGTACGCAAACGCTGCGGTGAGATATTCAAAGAACAGATACCGAAGTAGCCAAGCTTGCCTGCTTGCATCGCCCAAGAGCTCTATTCAGCTTGCGCGTCCACACCATCAAACCTACCCAAAGACCATTTTCCGCCCTTCGACACACCATATTGCCTCGCGCATTTCGAAACAATCCAGAGTCATAGAGGAGATCGCATTGCAAAGATGACGCTTGCAGAGGAGTTCAGGTCGAGGAATTTCAGTAAGACGCCCACTGATGGGAGCTTTTGAGCTGCGACTGACATGATGTTTGTAGGTATCTATGGCCAATGGTTAGTCGGACCCCCACAACCTGCCCTTCATATCCTCCGCGATACTCTCGAGAACAACCGGGGGAGCTGTTTGCAGAGCGGAAGTCCGCCATGACCGATGACGAAGGGTCGCTGTGCGGAGTCCCTGTTCAATCAGCCAGACCTCGACACCGGCTCGCACCAATCGCTCGCAATGTGGAAATGGGTAGTCCTAGAGGGCAGAACATACTAACACCACCATCAGGACCGGAGTGCTGTGCATATTCCTCTGCTTTGCACTGGGAGTCGCGAACATCTTTCACGCCAACTTCGTCATCGCATTCAGCATCGTATGCTTGTATGTCTCCTCCATAATCCCCGATTCTACCAGAATCCTTTGCCTAACCGAATTCCACAGAGTATGTTCGTTCATCATCATATTCATCGAGATCCCGCTCCTCCTCCGCATTTGCCCAACCTCCGCCAAGTTCGACACCTTCATCCGCAGATTTAGCTCCAACTACATGCGCGCCGCCATCTACCTCGCTATGAGCGCCATACAGTGGGCCAGCATTGCAGCCATGGCCACGAGCTTGATCGTTGCAGCTATATTCTTGCTGATCGCCGCCATCTTCTATGCGCTTGCGGGTGTCAAGGGCCAGGAGTTCCAAGGCAGCAAGACGTTAGGTGGACAGGGTGTTGCGCAAATGATCATATAAGAGAGGACAGAGAAGGGTCAGCCTAGACGCAGGCGACGAAAAGTCTGGGGTGGACATGAGGACAGATGCAAAGGAGCAATTTACTGCTTCGCACAACCTACGAAGTACAATACGACTTGAACTGCCACCACAATCGTGGTAACTTGAAAAACTTTGGATATTGCGGCCTGTCCGCTTGTATTATGTCGATAGCCAGGCGTTCTTTGGGGAATGTGGTCCAACTAGTTTCCGATCGCATTTGGGCGAGCTTGATCATTATCTAGCGGAACAAAATGCAACAGCGCTTTCAAGTGGTTCTTTAGCCGACAACGATTTAGGGTGAACGATGTCATGTCTTGGGTGGGGGTACCTACGTAATTTGGTATTAAGACTACACCAGGACCCACATGATACGATGACGTTCCAGAAGCTCATGGGTTTCTAAGACGTCGTGGGATTCTGAATAGAACGATTACTGCAGATGACGAGGCAATGGGAACCGTCCACACATAGAACATGTAGTTACATGAAGCCATCAACGCAGGCCCAGAAAGTGAAAGGACATCTCCGCTGCACCGCGGACCCACGCAGCGTTCACTCAGCTGGCACCTGCTCACTTTTTTCGCATGACGATGAATGGCCAGGATCTCGCCAGGAACCACAGCCTGCGCTCCAGGTGATCAGGCGCGGGGAACGCTAGGATGCTAACGGCCTAGTAGTGGCGCCGCTCACGCGGCTGCTGAAGATTCTGCGCGCCGGTGATCTTGAATTGGAAGCCGTGGGCATGACTATTGCAGGCAACTGTATCGTGAGGATAGGCAGATAGCTGCATGTTGAAGTTGTCGAGGGCGTTGAGACGCTTCCCACGATCGTCAGAGACCAGACTTGCATAGGCCCCGATACAGGCTAGTGGCTCTAGGCGGTGAGGTATGATCGATTGCTCAAGTCAGCGGCAGCCATGGATCAGTGGTAATACAGGACGCGGTATTGGCGCGCTGTGGTTGACCTCGAGGGGGGAATCGGTACAACACAAGAACGGGATCGTGTATGAGAAAAAACCAACTTCAATGATGGCCAGGTGACAGGTGTGCAAGTTTCTGTAGCTGACGATGGCTGCTGCATGCAAAACGCCAGGGCCAGCATGATGCAAGATGCGGGTCAAGAGCCCTTACTACATAAGTGCACCGTCCCAGCTTCACAAGATCGATCGGTTTTGCGCCATTTGACTTGACTACTCTATCTTATCTTTTCCTCTGCTCGATTTTCTCTACAGTCTCCCCTTCAATTGCGTGCTTGAGGTGAGTACCAAGATCATCCCGCTTTGTCCAGCTTCATCGGACCCTCAATTGCAGCCACGCTTATTGGCCCGCTGTCAATTGGCCTGCGTCGAAGCTGCCGAGAAGCTGCTGCATGTGCTGAGCGGTTTCTACCATAGAATCTGCTGTCGTAGACCACGCTGCTTATCCCACGTTTTGCGTTTCAAGCATTCAATTGCCCAAACACGTCACTGACATAAGACACCTCGCAGCTCTCTCCATATCACACTCCTCCCCACAAACCCGAAAACGACGATACACACACCATGAGCGCTCCTCCAACAATACCTCCTCGCCCAGCGCGGGCTCAGAACAGCTCGGTGCAGGCGCCTTCTTCTCAGCTAGACACTCCCAAGATCCCTCCACGCCCGAAGCGCGGCATTGAACGTTCTGTCTCTCCAGGAGGAGACAGGTACGCCCGCTCTCCGCTGAACGACCCCACCTACCTGCACAATGGCCCGCCCAAGGATGGCAGCCGCCTCAGCACCGACGTGCCTTCCCGCCCGCCGAGCGTTTCGATGCCTTCTCTCGGCGAGGAGGGCAACGAGTACGCCAGCTTCGATGACCTCTCCAAGACGCTCACCAACGAGAGCCTCAATCTCGGCGGCTCACCCCAAACAAAGAACATAGCAGGAGACTTGCCGCTCCATGCACCCACAGCTTCGGTTCCAAGCTCCACCGCCAAGAGTAGAATCCAGCTGGTGACACGCACCGACTCATCGCAGGCTGAGGCTGCAGGCTTCGGCAAGCGCCTTTCGGTCGACGAGAAGATTGCCCAGAGCACCAAGAGTGGGCGCTCTGGATCCTCGGTCAGCTCTCGCCCCAGCTCGCTCTACAACGATAAGGAGGAACATAAGGAAGAACACGGCATTCCTGAAATTGGCGTCCAGGTGCCCATGTTCCGTAATGCTGGTGACGTACAGGCCCCAAGCCCAGCACCATTTGCGCAACAAGGCAGTTCTTCCGGAATTGGGTTCCACCAGAAGTCCGGTGGTCGTCATCACGGCCGGACCAAGAGCGGGCGCGAGATCTTCCATGGCCCTCCCGGGAGCTATGGCATGCACGGTCACGGCGTCATCTCCAATCACGAATTTGAGCAGAAGTGGTACGAGAGGCATCCAGAGGACCTGAAACGTGAGAAGGCGGGCGAATATGGCCCACACATCCAGGAGAACAGGAAAGATTATCATTGGCGTGCGGACAATCTGGAAAAACTGGTACATACAAGGTCTCAAGATGTCGGAATGGGTATGCTACCGATGGCAGTTGCGCAAAAACGTGGCTGATGCTAATGATTATCGCAGGTACTTCGCGAGACGCTGTTAGCACTCCCGACGAGCATATTGGCTTCCTGGCTAGTGAGCAGTATGCCTCGAGGATGGCATCGCCGAGACCAGCATCAGGCCGCCCCGCCTCGATCAAAGCCGGTCACACAGACTCACCGCTGCGCAACGAAGCCGGCGAAGAGATCAATGAAGCAGGTGAAGTCATCCACATCGATCCACCCGCTCACCGTAACAACAAGATCCACGGCACTAATCATAATGCGCCGCCGACTGAGGATCTGGGCCCTGAGGGTGGTAACTCGGCAAAAGAGGGCGGATGGGTCACTGAGCGTGGCTACGGTACCCCCATTCTGGCTTCTGATGAATTAGAAAAACATCCCCACACCGAGTGGAGACAGCCCGCTGTGTCACCTGAGCTTGAGCGCCATGGCGATGAATACACGGTCAATGAGGACGGTACCCCAGCATACATTACAAGGGTTCGCAGCCATAGCAGGAGTTCTAGCAGGAACAACAACACTCAGACGCAACGCGCCATTACCAGCCCTGTCCATTTCGACAGGGGCGGTACCCCTCTCGAGTCGCATAAGGAATACGAGCCGCTCTTCCCTGAGGAAGATGACCACACCAAGAGGCCCAAGTCACAAGTCGAGAAACTGAAGCGTCCCAGCGCCCGTCACCAATTCCCAAGTCAGGACGTCTGGGAAGACACTCCTGGCAGCCTGCAGCTCGAGACCACTGTCGAGACTCCCGAAGCTCCTGCAGAGCCAGAAACCCCAGCTGGTGAGGAAGTCAATGCCGCAAAGGTCTTTGAGGATCCAGAGACGGAAGAGCAACGCAAGACGCACATCACGAAAGATGATCAGCAGTCATTCCTTCCTGAACACACTAGACGCTTCGCAATTGAGAATAAACACCTTGGGAAAGTGCGTGACGAGACACCATTGCGACCTGGTATGCAGCAACGCTTCCCGAGTCAGGATATCTGGGAGGATGCTCCCTCACACGGTCACCTCGAAACGACTGTCAGCACACCGCAGATTGAAGATACCAATGAGTACGCCGATGACTCTCCAGTCCATGAAGGGCAAGGCATACCAGCTCGACCCAACATTCCCGCTCGACCTGCGAAGAAGGAAGTGTCGCCCGTCGACAAGAAAGCTCCCATCATCCCTGATCGCCCGAAACCTCAAATTCCGGTGCGCCCCAACAAGCCATCAACTAGCTCATCAGAGAAGGTGCCAACCATCGAATCGCAGACTAGCGAAAACGACGCTCCGCAACCCAAGGCCAAGCCTCCAGTCCCCGCTCGTCCAGCTGGCTCAAAGATTGCTGCTCTTCAAGCCGGATTTCTGAAAGATTTGAACAGCAAACTCGGCCTCGGACCACAAGCACCTAAGGTCAAGGAACCAGAGCCAGAGCAGCAAGAAGAAGCTGCCCCTCTGCAAGATGCTCGTAAGGGTCGGGCTAAGGGCCCGCAAAGGAGGAAACCGGCTGCTTCGCCTGCTCCCGCTGCTACGATCACTGCTGAGGTTGCGGTACCGAGAGTGAAGCTAGACCTCGCTCCTGTGACAGCGATTTGGAGTTTCGGCGAGGATGGGGCTTTGGATGTGCCGGCTGCAAAGATGGCTGCAAGCATTTCCGAGGCGCTGAAACCGATTTCTGCTGCGAAATCAGCCGAGCCTGACGACGAGGAGGTTGAGCCTGAGGAGGCAGACATTGCAAAGACTACTACGAAAGATAGTGAACCCGTGTCTACCCTCAAGGCAGCTACCGATGAGGCATCGTCTGCTCTTGCTGGGCCTGCTTCCCAGGTGTCGTCTGCCCTTGAAACACCAGCATCAGAGGCGTCGTCCACAGTCCAGGCATCAGTGGCTAAGGTTGCGTCTGCTGTTGAGTCGGAGGAACCGCTAGCAAGTGAAACGACTCAAGGATCTGTTGATGCCCCTGGCGCATTTCCCGGATCGGGGCCTGATTTAGACGATGAGAATGATGCCAAGGGTGGTATCTCGTCAGAAGAGAAGCCTAGTGTGGATAAGCTCGAGCAGGAGGTCGACCTTCCTACTCATGCCGCTCCTGCCGCTGCTCCTGCGCAGGACAATGGTACTGAGAAGGAGGGTGCGGGATATACACAGACCTTCGCTGGGTGAGAGATGGTTCAACCGAAGTGGGAAAAGCGAGTGTATTGCTATTGTTATGGGTACTAGCCGTGCTATCGAGCACTAGGATAGTTAAACTGTGTATATGATTTTCGTTTCACATGCAATCGCTGCCTTTGTCGTCCAAGAACATTTGACAAGTCTTACTACTGCTAACCGTTATATATGATGATATCTTTTCAGAGAATTTTTCCCGCATGGCGACCGCCGAAATACAGGGTGTTCGCACGCTAAGTTGCACCCCTTTTATCTTTACTCTAATAGGAGTTCCTTAATAGTCTAAATTTACAGAATCTGATCTGTTCTTGATAGACTGGGGAGTAACTCAGTGCGAAGTGACCCTGTACAATAGGACGTGGCAGGGTTCATGCGACCTGGACGACTTCCGGAAAGCTTTTGCTCGCATACTCCAACTTCTTCTCCGAGCCAGACAACAAAAAGTCCAGAAACGCCGTTACGTACGTCACAGTGACGTTCATTATCCTTTGACCTTCCAACGTGCCCAAGACCTGTCCAATCTCAACCGGCAGGCTGTTCTGAAAGCCCAACGCCGACGTGATAAGAGGTAGATCGGAGAAACTGTAATGTGCTGTGCCTTTGACTTCGAATTCCTTTTTCCATCCGGTCAGCCTTGGCCATGTAGCTTTCCACGACGGATCTGTTTCTTGTGTCTTGTTTTCATGCCCGAGCAGCAGCAACGGCCGGTCAAGACCGGCTGTCACAACGGGTCCAAACATTGTGCCGTCAATGTTCATACCACCACGGAGAGAAGGTATTTGCAGCATTGCGGCAGCTGCAGCAGCTCCGCCGAGGGAGTGTCCAAATATTGCGGCTGTGTTGGAAGCACGATGTCGATGTGGGTAGCCGGGAAAGAACTTGTCGGTGAATGATGTGTTTCCGATTTGTCGGTACACGAAGGCGATGTCGTCAACGCGGGTGGTGATGGCCATCTCAACGTCAGCATCGCTGCTAATGTTGGCAGCCGTGATGATCGTGTGATCCGGGAACTCAACAACGTCCGCATCATAGGGATGATCTATCGATATGACTAGGTATCCGGCCGCGGCTACGCTTTGGCACATGCTATTATATGATAGTCGGGAAGTACCAAGCGCACCAGTGAAAATTACAAGAGGAAAAGGCTTAGAAGAACAGCTGCTCGGGTTCACAAACTTGTTGCAAGTCTCAAGGGTTAGGGAGCTGATGGATCCATTCGGAAGTCCGTAGGCAGCGAATTTATCTTGCTGGAACGTGGTAGTTTCTAGAGGCATATACGACTCGTTGTGCTTGTGGCGACAAGCTGCTACTGGATAGTATCCAGAGGCCATGATTGATCGGAAGCGGCCATCCTTTGCGAAAGGGTCGAGCCGATCTGGATCCGTTAAGGGTAAGGAGGTGATCGCAACGTCGAAGTGGTTAGGTCCGACTATTGGAAGCAGTGTTCCAGAGACTACAGAAGATAGCGAAAACATCTGAAGTGCGACCAAAAGGGTGGCGATGGGAGCCATGATGGGATGTATAGTGATGTAAGGATTGGGTTTGGGAGAAAGATGGAATATGACAATGAATAGCTGCTTCAGTCTGGACTGATGTCTTCAGAGGCTACGACTTATAGGTCTTTATATACCTACCTAGATATACAGTTTGTTAGCATGGAATATGGTTGATGGCGCACAAGGCCATTGCCCTGCGCACTATCATGACTTGATACGGTCAAGTGCCCTACTTATGCCAAGAGCAACGGTAGATTCGTCAACGGTGCATCTTCAAAAGACATTAAGAAGACGCGTTTGCACGAATACGGATTGCGGCTGGTTAAGTGGGTATCGCACAGTGGTTGCTATGGACGTTATTCTCCGAGAGCCCACTGTTCTAATATGAATCGAGCTAGACGCGTTCTTTCTCTTCCTGATCAAGTTGGCGTCTTCAGCCTTCAGCCTCATGAACTTGCGCCATCATGTAAAACCAAGAACGTTAGCTTAATCACACGTACTTGAAAGAATTTAATTATTAGAACATTTATCCTTCGCGCACTACCACTTCCTAATCGAATACCTCTGGCGGCCCAACTGTAAAATTCGGATGAGAATGCCCTGGCTCCCCTGGCTGTCGCATTAGTCACCGCATCGTTACTTAGTGGTTGACTGCACCTAATCTCACATGCCTTTGGGTATCGGACCTTATGATGGACGCAGAGCTCGTCGGAAACGCTGCGATTCATGTGTCAAACGCCAGATCAGGGTAATTATCCGTCGCCGAAAGCAATCTCGAGCTATCTGCTAACAGAACAAGTGCCATGGAGGAATACCTTGCCAGAACTGTAGACGAACGAATCGACTATGCGAAGTAACGACTAAGCACACGGGGACCAGCTTGGTTTTTGTTCACCAGGCGAACAGCGAAACCGAAGTGATTACCCCAGCTTCATTGGTAGAGCAAAACGCAAATCCTCTGCACAGGTCTGTATACGCGAAAAGAGCAGACCGCTACCTGCCATATTTCTTCACGTCGTTCCTGCCGTCGAACGTTTTCACGAGCAAGAACAGTCCCATCACTGGTGACTTGCTAGCCATGTCGAAATCCTCGCCTGCACTAAGAGACGCTATCGACGCCGTGGCCGCACTGTATTCCCAAAGACAACGCCGGTTGCCCTTCGTTGAACAGGATGGAAATATTGGATGTCTCGAGGCCCTGGATTCCTATACGCGATCTGTACGCTGTACCCAGGACGCAATTGCTGCTGGCACGTTCATGGCTGATCAGTCATCGCTATGGGTAACATTTTTCTTAGGTCTCTTTGAGGTATGTGTGGGATCAGGGTGAATGCCTTTGGCTCATGTTCAAAAAACTAACACAAACAATGTCAGCTGATGCGTGACTCGACGGGTACTAATTGGTTATCTCACTTCCTGCACGGGACATCTACAATGCTCCGTCTCCAGAAACCCGAGACTTTGACTTACCCAGATCTCCACCATTCACAGCGACGGTCATTCTTCCTCGCTACTCGGATCTTCGAGATATCACGCTCCTTGATCTTTTCCTCTCCTACCTTTCTTAGTAGTTCGGAATGGACCGCTGCTCTAGCGAGACTCTGGGAGGGCGAAGGTGCAGCATTTTGGCATCCCAAAGAAGCCTTGTTCGACATACTCCCACTTATCTCGGATCTAAGTATTCGTACCGTGCGTTTCTGTGTGCATGCACCGCAATTGCCACTACACGCACGACGTGCCCTAATTAGGTCATTGGCTAAGGAAGGTTTAGCTCTACAAGCATCATTGCAACAATGGTGTCTAGATGCAGTAACATGGGAAAATGCTACTCGAAATTGCGTCGTTCATCTCCCTAGTCAGAGCAAGCCAGACACCGAGCTCTTGATCGGATACATCTACTATCACGCTACCAACATCTACCTTTCGGGGACCTACGACTACCACCCACACTGGACTTGGGCTGACGCGCCAATTCTGCCTCGAGCAACAATCAACTGGCACGTCTCTGAAATCCTTCGTATAAGCCATGAGCTGTTAGCGCAAGGCGTTGCTGGGGTTCTGCTTTTCTTTCCTCTGCGAGTTGCAGGGGCTCGAGCAACGGACGATCGATCGAGGAATATTATACTAAGCCTACTGCAGACAACAGCAAGGCGAGGTTTCGTAGTCGCAGATGCTTTTACAATTGACTTGTCGGATTTATGGACACGCAAAGATATCGACTGTCCGATAGAGGAGGATTGATACAAGGTCACCGCACTGAGTTACTCCCCGGTCTATTAAGAGCAAATCAAAGTCTTGATTTACAACTATGAGGACCTCCAACCATGGTGGAAAAGAACAGGGGTATCTTGGCGGGCGAACACCCTGTACCATTACAGTACAAGCTAAGCGTGTTCTTGAGAACGAGTGACGTAAGGCCTTGGCGTGTGGGACTTCTGGTCCACTGCACATGCGCGTCAGTGCCATGCAGCCGCGGAGGGCCTTGTGTTCCTTTTGGGAGCTGCTGACATGGGGAAAATTGATCGAAGCAGGGAACGCACGAGTTGACGAGGGTGAGGCGAGGATCACGATGATCTGAGATAGGCATCGTTAAGCGAGGATGCATTTCCAGACTCATGGTAATGTCAGAAACGCCACATTTACTCCAGTCAAACATCAGTCGTCCCAAGGCACTCGAAAACCATACGGGCACTAATGCTATAATGTGTCTGGGGTTTGGTACGCTTTCTGAACGTGCAACTGTCTGCCAGACCGGCGTTGAGACCTAGGGCATCCTATTCGCGAGTGATGAAAGTGGCGCTCCACCGGCTGCCCCCCTTTGTGCATGTATGACGCAATAGCCGATCCCATCTGTACGCGTCTGCCCTGACCTTGTATGAAAGCAAACCAACCTCAGGACAACGACTCCGCGTCTTTCCAGTCCTACTTCCCTCCTAACTAATCACTATTCGACCCTCGTATCATCATGTCCACCGAGGGCTTGGTCTTCAAGGACCTCATTGCCATCCCGGACACCGATCCTACTGAGCATGAAGGAACGGCGACTACGATACGAGATGCGCCGACAGAGAGCCATGCGCTAGCTCACGCGGCTGCGAATGCAGCTCATCCGGATGAGAAGGGTGCAGCCCAGGTGGATCATACGCAGGAAGTTGTGAATTTGGGTTGGAACGAGCCGAAAGAGCATGTAGAGAATCCACTTGTTTTCGGTCTCACGAACGAGGATCTATGGCTACTGGTTCGACGATTCAACAAGGTTCGATTTTCCCGGTAAATGTTCAAGGTTCCCGTGGCTAATTCTGTGCAGCAAATGTACCATGTCAAGGAGATCACGACAGCGCCTCCAGGAGGCTTGGACATGAACATTGCCGATGAGGAAGAGTTCTCACCAGACAAGCTTCGTGCCAATTTCGAGCGCATGTACATGACAATTGTAAGCCGTAGCGTCCAAGAATCTGTGACGTTGGCTGACGATCTGAATAGGGCATTGGCATGATGGCTTTTGGAAAGCACATCGTTCGAATTCGCTCGTGGCGGGAGACACGCCGCACTGCCTGGTTCTGTTCCGCTTATTTCCTGGCCTGGTTCTTCGACTTGATCATGCCACTGATCTCTTTGACCCTCGTCACGCTCATCCTATACCCTCGCTCTCGAGCCATTATGTTTCCGCCCGCCCCGATCGCTCTTGTCAGCTCTACCGGAGGTGTCCAGAAGCCAAAGGCCGGGACTCTAGGCAGCACAGACAGTGCTACAGGTGCCCCAGAAAATCACAAGGGTGAAGCCGTTGAGCAGGAAGCATCCAACTTTGTCAACGGCTTTGCTTCGATAGCATTGTCAAGTGCTACTGGCAAGCACCCCCAGGGCGAACCCCCGGAAGGCGATGCGCAAGACGACAAGGTACCGGACCCTACGGCCATCGCTGTTGGTGCTGCCGATGCTAAAGACCAGGCTGGTGGCGGTGCGACATCGAAGGAGCATGACAAGACCAAAGTTCCCATGGAGACTGCGATGTGGACCAAGATGAGGCCTATCATGCATGGTCTTGCTGACGTTACAGATACCTGGGAACGCTTTGCAAAGTATGTTGCCATTTTCAGCACTAATATGAGTAATCGCTAATCTTGTGCAGTATGCTTGAACCGACTCGCCCATTCCCCAAGAACAAGTACCACTTGCGTCTCGCAGGCGTTGTCGCTCCCCTTGTCCTGATCTCCCTATTCGTAACGTCCTACATGTTCATGAAAGGTGTAACGTTCGGCGTCGGATTTGGCTTCTTTGGCGATCCCGTCATCTCTCGAGGTTTTGCCTTGCTCAATCGCAAGTTCCCGAACTGGCAGAAGCTACTCGAACTCCGCAACACACTGCTCAAAGGCGTACCTACTAATGCACAGTTGACTATCACCCTACTCCGCATTGGTGAAGCGAACAAGGCTCCTCTGCCACCGCCACCACACATTTCTGAACCGCCACCAGAGCAGCCCGCCGACATCAGCGAAAAGGAATTGCGTGCAACGGGTGCAGACTGGCCCCTCAACGCAACACAGGAAGAACTCGATGACGCTATGGCACACGATCCCACAGTACCGCACGAAACCGGCGGCTCCGATATCGACCAGGCTAAAGATAGCAAACACGGCAAGAAGGGAAGTAAGATTTTGAACTTCTTCCGTGGCACCGTCAAGGGAGGCGTCGAGACCACCATGACTGCAGACAAAGTTAAAGCCGCTGTCGGCTCAAAACACGCGAAGAACCGACTCGGTGCTGTGCCAGCCAAGGGCGAGGATCTTACGTCTGGGCCTGTGGAATTCAAGGCGCGACACGATGGAAAGAAGGGGCATGTGTACATCACTACCAAGGCCACTATTCCATGCATCGCATTTTCGACAGATAGTACTATTGAGAAGATCGGGAGTGTGGACAGAGAAGACCTACATCCCTTGTGGAGTATTCCTGTGGGGCAGATCAGTGAGCTCAGGAAGGTTGGAGGGTTCGGATGGAAGGCGAAGCTGGTGGTTGGATGGGCCATGGGTCGAGAGGTTGCGGATGGTTTAGTCATCACAGACCGGAGCGGTGCAGAGACGAGGCTCACGGCGATGCCACTGAGAGATGAGCTGTTCAACAGGCTTATCGCCATGGGTGGACAGAAATGGGAGTGCTGGTAAATGCTGCTTAGCTAGGTGCGGGCAGCAGATAAGAAGACCTTATGATGCACTGATGCACTGACGGAGTTTGGAGTCCGCATTGATAGCTGACCGTGGAGGAATTCGCAGCATGGCGACGGTTTCTTTTTGCACTGGGAAGGAACCTAAGATACCTTTGGCTTATGATTAATGATAGTTGAGATACACTCTGCATGGATACGATGAATTCAAGGCACACATATAACATCTTCCAAACAAGACGTGTTCTAGCCATTAACTCGCATTGATAGTAAGGTATGTCATATAGCTGCCTGGCAGATGCATTCCATTTTCAGTGCCAAAGTATCGCACTCATAGCACTCCGTGATGTGCTTCAAATCACTTTTCGTCATCGCTCACCTCTCCCACAGTACCTTGAATCCATCCCCGCTCCTTTGAAACCAAGCCGTTCAACCTTCCAAACACCTTCATAGCCACCAACCCACCCCTCCTACTCCGCATCCACATCCATATCGTCCCCATCCTCTGCAGCCTCAACTCCAGCAGCAAACGACGTGCAGATCTGAGCAGCCGCAAGTGCCAGCTGGTATCTCATCTGGATTTTGCTGCCGTTCGCGTTCAAGCCTTTAGAGCGGCACATCTTCTTGAGGTCGTTCTGTGAGTACTCCTCATCAGCGTCCTTGAGCTCCTGAATTAGCTGGTCCTTGGCCTTGCCGGACACTTGAATACCCCTATCCGCACACATCTTGCCGAGATCATGTAGCGACAGGTAGCCACGCGGGTCAGGCGTCTCCGCAGTAACGGTCTTGGTGTTCGTAAGGGTCAACGTGACGTTCGTATTCACTGCGCGCTTATCCTTGGCCTTCTTTGCTTCGTGTTTTTCTTTCTGTTTCTTGATCTGGGCGTTGCGCTGAGCTTTTGCAGCCTGGTTCTCGCCGGCCCGCTGGGCGCGCACTTGGGCCTGGGCGGCACGCTGCATTGCGCGCTGGGCTTTCTCCGTCTCCCTCGCGGCGCGCTTGTTGGCGACCTCTTCGGCCTTCTGTGCGTTGCGTGATTTAGCTTCGTCCTTGGCCTTACGCTCAAGAGCGTTCTTGGCATCCTTCTCCTCCTGCTCCTTGTTGCGAGCCTGCTCACGAGACTCGCGATACGCCTCCATTTCAGCGCGACGGGTATCCGGATCGTCATCCATGTCAGTGGGAATGCGGGCTGTACCATCAATGAGGGAATTGTAGCGCTCACGGCAGGCAGTTGCGGAGAAAAGGGCGTCCTTGTTGAGGCGACGCATGTACTCGGAGACCTTGCGGAAGCGCCAGGCGCGGATGCGCTCGATTTCATAGTTAATCTCGATATCGGCGAGCGCGTGAGCCTGCATAAGGAGACAATCCTACATATCGATGTCAGTCAAGTCTTCAACGAGCAGAGCGAATTATATGTGTGACTTGCGTCCTCAAACTCCCACTCCTTGTATCCCTCCCTAAGCAAGAAGTCTACGTTCTCAGCCTGAGCAAGGCGGATGCGCATAATGCGCGTAGAGATGGACTTCTGATCATAGCGAACACGACCATCCTTAGCAAGCTTGTCAGCAATCTGACGATCACTATAGCCCTTCTCGCGCATCTGCATCATGAGCTCATCGTCAGAGTCTAACTCATGGGAGACGCGCTTATGGTACGCAGGCAGGCTCTCGCCCTTGACGCGGTTGCGGCGGCCAAAGGTACCAGGCACACGTGCAGACTGTGTGGCGAGGAAGTCGTTGTCTTCGTCCAAGATGAAGGCCTCGGTGTCGTCAGCCTGGGTGTGCATAGCAGAGCCTGGGAGCGAACGAGAGCTAGATTGGAACAGAGGAACGCGGGCACGCTTTCGCTTCTGGCCCACGATGTTGTCGTCGTACTCGGGATCGTAGCCTTGGGCTTCGTCCTCATCGTCTGGAATGCCGATATCGTCACAGCCGTCGAGCTTGAAGTCGTCGTCGTCGGGCTGCTCTATTTTAGTAAAATATAAACACAGCTATAGGTCACATACATCACCGAGCGCCTCGGCATCATCCATGTAGTCGTCGTCATCATCCCCGGCGTTGATGTCTGCGTCGTTGACGTTGTCGTCAGGGTTGAACTGGTCGCTAGGCTCGTCGTCTTCGAGAACTCGTTAGTAAGTTGCGGCGGCGAAGAGACTACGGGTGTTTACCTTCGAGAATGAAAGCGTCGTCCCTCATGTTGTTGTCCTTCGTAAAAGGTCTGCTTGTGTTGTGGTGTCAGTATTGCGGGTCTGAAGTAGAACACAGTGGGCTGTGTCAAGATGTATCCTGACTTGTTGTAGGCGCGAAATGCCCCACGGTAAGTTTTCAGGTTGTGGAAGCGCAAATCAGTTGGTCTATTGTCGCAGTCGGAGGTAAAGGTGAAAGACCAGCAATGCTTAGATCTTGACTGTTGGCAACAAACGAGTCTGTAAAAGCCAAAACATACCTGATTTGACTTGTAAAGCAATCCTGTTGGAGTTGTTGTCGGTAGGAGGATGGTGTTAGAGGAGTGGAGAGGCTCTAGGGAACGGGGCTTATATATGTAACCTGTCGAAAGCGACAATTGCGCCTTACTCTCGTCAAGCCGTCACGTGCCCGCTGTGGGTCCTGGTATCATGAGAGGGAAAGGAAGTGGAGGTGACGCTACAGCCAAAGAAAAGGCACTGTGAGAGAGGAGGCTGTATGCAAACAGGCAGATGTGGGGCGAGCGCCCTGACGCTGGCCTTTTAATGCTCGGGTCCGTAGATTATGGTTATATTTGGATAGTGAGAAGCCGGTTCGGAGTCAACTTTGCTCTCGTCAGTTGCTCTACTGTATAGCCCAGGACAACGTCGTGCTATTCCAATATGTGAGGAATGTAGGTTGATACTGCTGCATAAGGGTAGACTCTAATGTGGGTTGTATCATTGAATGTATGAGTAGAGAGGATCATGAGAAACGAAAGTGGAGGAAGACAGCCCGCTGAAAATAGACTAGAAAGTAAGGGCAATGTGACACTGAACGAATACAGTGCATAGAGGGAATTAAACATGTCGCTGGAATCGTATCGCGTCTCCAGACATTGAGCATCGCGCAATGGAAGGTTGAAACAATCTTCACGCCTGAGTCCGGGGGTGAGCTCTTATCGCTAAATTGTGCAATGCACATTGAGAGGGGTGTTCTTGATGGTTACTTTTGTTTCTGCTTCGTGTTGCAGGCTGCTTTGGAAGATTGAGGGTTTTGAAAAAGAGTGTTGTATTCACAGGCTCGATTTGAGGCCATATACAGGCGTGCTAGAAACAAGGTTCAGAATAGAAGCGGCGACGTGACGGGTTAGTAAGGCGGGATGTCGAGATGTCTATTAGCCTGTCGTTCGGCAGGTGTGGCGCGCGCGCGCTTGGAGGTGGCGAGCGGTGCCGATGACGCACCGTTTCTTGGACGCGGGCCAGCAAGCCAGACGTCCAGCAGGGCTACGACGACATGCTTACCACGGCCGGGCAGAAAAGCTCGCCCCCAGAAATTACACGCCCGATCTGATTCTCCTAGAATTCCTCCCTGAGCGACCGCACCCTACGCATTCCCCATATCGACCCCTGCTGCAATGGCCTCGTACCTGCAGAAGCTGCGGCGGCACTCGAAGCAGCTCATCCCCCAGACCGAGTCAAAGCCTGCCGAAGCCCCCAAGATTGAGGAAGCTACGGCTGGACCGAGCGAGCCCGCAAAGTCACCGCCCGCACCGACCGTCACCGAGCCCAGCGAAGAGCCCGCCGCCGAACCTGTCCTGGACGAGGAGGATGAGAAGTTCCTCGAACGGCTCGCTGCCATTGCCTCAGAGCCAGAAGGCACACCCCCGCCCCTGCCCACCCGGAAGATGGAGGTGGTCGACGACAACGGGGAGAAGAAGGTTGGCCGCGACGCACAGGAGGCGCTGATGGACGGCGCGGACAAAGTTGCGCTGCCTATGAGTCCGCCTGAGACAACTGCTGACACCACTGAGAAGGGCAAGGAGAAGGCCAAGGACGGCGGCTTGGGCAGGAAGAAGAGCGTCATGTCGTACTTCTCCCTGCCCAAGTTCAACAAGAAGGACGGCGACAAGGGCAAGGACAGGATAGCCAAGGACATGAAGAAGAAGGACGTCACCGACAAGGACAGAGCCCAGTTCGCCGACGACCTCCAGTCCGCCGCCGCCGCCGCCAAAAACGCACAGCTGACCGAGGCCCAAAAGGAAGATAAAGAACTCACCGATATTCTCGACCAACTTAACCTCTCTGCAGTCAACAACCGCGTC
The DNA here is from genome assembly GCA_021596325.1 of Parafenestella ontariensis. NCBI lineage: Eukaryota > Fungi > Ascomycota > Dothideomycetes > Pleosporales > Cucurbitariaceae > Parafenestella > Parafenestella ontariensis. The sequence continues at coordinate 1,575,517 of JAKGDA010000003.1, forward strand.
TTCTCCTTTAGTAAGGAGTCCGAGGAGCTTCTCGCCAAGTTCACACAGGTCCTCAAGGATCTTGTCAATGGTGTGCCGACAGCGTACAACGACCTCGAGAAACTCTTCACAGATTACGACAACCAGCTGAAGAAGATGTACGGCAGCCTACCGCCCTTCCTACAAAACCTCGTCAAGAGTCTACCAGCCAAGCTTACTGCCACCCTTGGGCCAGAGCTGTTGGCAGCGGGCGCCGAGAAGCCTGGGTTCGACATGAAGACTGCTGCTAGTGGAAGCAAGTCAAAGAGGTCAATGATTCCTTCTGTGCCGAGTCTGAAGAGTTTGGTCACTGCTCAGGGTGCTGTCGCTACGGCGTTGAGGAGTATTGTCAACTTTTTGAAGTTCCGCTTCCCCATGTTGGCAACCGGCACGAATGTCATTATGAGTTTGGCGGTATTTGGTAAGCTTTCATCCGCTCCCTTTCGTTATTGATATAGAGCTGACAATCTGTAGTACTTTTGTTCGTGTTCTGGTACTGCCACAAGCGCGGCCGCGAAACACGTCTCGAGAAAGAACGTCTAACCGCTGAAGAGGCAGCCTCGGGCCGCGTCAGCAGTGCGTCTTCAATCAACGAAGACGCCGATTCTATCTTTGGCGATAGGAAAAAGACAACATCGAAGCCTGTGGAGGAGTCCAAAGAGAAAGAGGAAGAAGCACCAAAGTCGCCACTCATCATCGGTGACGGCAAGGAGAATGAGGAGAAGCCTGCAACAGTGGCGGACATGCCTAGTGTGAGCCATTTGCCTGATCCAAAGGATGGACAAGTTCCGAAGCCAGCAACGCCGCCACCGCAGAGCAAGTGAGGGCTGAGTAGGTGGTGTTGAAAAAGGGAAAGAGATGTCCCTGCGGTTCAGATTGATATCCCCTATGCGTATACCCTGGGTTTTTTAATGCTTTAACGAACGACGAATCACGACTAGCACAACAATCATCGAATGATTATGACTTCATGTTTATCTCTCAAGCTGCTGTATTGAACTCTTTTCTTTGCCTGTCTCTATGCAGTCGGCTTCCGTGCTTGTATAATCACCACCTCAAGATACGCGTGTACCTCACTCCTCCTTATTACATTCCGAAACCTCGCGATTAAAACCTGCGCCTCCTTGAGCCTTCACCCTATAACCTTCGTTAGCAGCATTAGTCCCCACCCCTCTGCTCCTTCAAGACAACGCGAAAGGTTTAATCGCCCAAGCTCCTTTATATGCGGCTCTGTTGGGCTATTCATTAACAAGCACCTTCTAGATTTGTTCTACTACGTCGGTGAAGCCGGTACTACGCATGTACGAGGATAGATTCCAGACTTCGTGGGAGACGACGGACCACAGAGAGAGGACATGGTCCGGGGCGAGGGTGCCATCATCTGATTTGAACTGTATGCTTACGTCTAGGTGGTGGATGTAGCCGCCTGGTTGCAAGTGCTTGAGGATCTGGGAGTATAATGCTGACCAGTCTGCTATGCTACCGTAGAGACTGCGAATATTGACCAAATTGAAATAAGAAGGTAGAAGGACTACTCGCCATCAGCCATATATAAACACCAAATTCCGGTTCCACATACCAGATCTATGATCCTTTTTGAATCATCTATGGGTGCCAAATACAGCTTTTGGTGAAGTAATACTAAGAACATGATATGTGCAATGCGAGTTGGTTGATTTGGACTTGATCATTCGGGCTCCAGTACTCCCCCTCGCGAAACTTGTGATAACGTCGGCCATTCTCGTAACGGTGCCTCTGTGTGTCACTTAGATTATTGTCGTCGCCGTTAGCCAAGTCTGATCCGTGCCGACTAGTAGTGGTCTTCTTGTCGTCCTACCCGTTGTTAGTGATGAGATAACCCTCTGACCACTCGTGAAGACGTATTTCCAATTGCGCTAAGCTGGTCCTGCACTACTTACAACTGTAACAATAGAATTGAACTGCTGATCGGTGACAAATAAAGTCTCTACCCACTGCGATGTAGGTCCTGTGGTTGTGCTTTGATGTGTAGTACCACTTTGTGTCACGGGGACTTCGGCTGGTGGTATCGAGACCGACCGTGTTAGATTCTTAAAAACGCTTCGTAAAGAGGACCCTCTCGCTGGAATCGAACGTTTCATGGCTTAATGGTGGCCTTCTACCTTGGCCAAAGAGTAAAATATGAGAAAGTGAAGAATAGAAGACACAATTGCTGGAAGGGCCTTGGGCTGTAGATTTTAAGACTTGGGAAGGGGATAGAATAAGCAACGACTTTGACTTCTGTTGCATCCAGCAAATAAGTCTTGTTGGATAGAAATGTGACCATATATCAGTTTGGGGAATGTTTTGCGGAGTCGACCAGTTTGAGTTTATAATGTCACATGAATTATTGGCAGCGGGCTCTGGATATAAGTACTCGCTCCAGTCGTAGATACGATATTTTTTGACCCGCCGTGTATCAGGGCACGATACAAGTCTCTGTACCATGTCTGATGTTTAGCATGTGACTCGAGTGGACCCAATCGGGGAAGTGTTCGTTTCATCAGAGCAGTGGGAAGCTATCGTCTATGTTGATACCGAGATGCGACAGTAGAAGCGCGTTAACGCTCGTAATTCAAATGCATGTCGTTGTCACTCTGTCTGGTCAGTGAGAACGAGAAGGATTTGAATTGATGTCACTCAAACCTAGTCTCGATCAGAAGAAACTCAAAGTTCAAAGTTACACTCAATTCCTTCTAACTGCGGTAGCCTTGCCAGAACAGCGAACCTATCTTGGAAGTCGCAAAGTAAGCCTAAGTATCTCCGCTCTCATAGTATAACCAAACACCAGCAACAGCTTTGAGGCTCTCCTGGGGGTGAAGGCGCTTGAGAATACTCGATTACAAGAGTACGTCGCTGAAATCTGCCCCCCATTTTCGTGTTGGCCCCCGAAGATCGCGGCTGCAGAGCAACTGCGCACGCAGCACGGCCTTCTCCGAACTACGATTCGCTCAAGATATCAGATTAGAAAGCACAATGCAAGACCTGCATTCGTTGCTGCCTAATTCCGCATGGCGCATGCGGCAAGTAATACCCCGCTGATTACAACAACAGCTCTCATGTCCTCTGTCTGGTATCAACTACCTCGTGGACCCTACCGCTGCAATACTGACCGGATCCTGCTACTGACTCGGTCCACTCAAAAGCATGGAACTCGACCCGCTGAAAAATGTCTTACTGCGGCTATACCCATTCTTTCTGTTCGCTGTGGCTTACGTTCTGGTTGGTCGAATTCGTGAATATCGGCGCTTGAGGCACTTTCGTGGTCCCGCAACAACAGGTATCTCGTGGTGGTGGCATTCGAAGGCAGTCCTTAGTGGCCGGGCTCATGAGCACTACGGCGATGTGACTGAGAAATACGGTATGTTAAAAAAATGAGGGGGTTGCAGGGAGAGGAAGTACTAAGAATTACTGCGAAGGACCGATTGCGAAAGTTGCTCCGAATCACCTAATAACTTCAGATCCCGACTTCTGGGCCAAGATAAATGCAGTGCGGTCGCCGTACAGAAAGGCGCCATGGTATTATCATGCTGCTCGATTTGAGCCTGGAAAAGACAACGTTTTCACTGATTGCGACACTAATAGCCACGATGCGAGACGCAAGAAGATGGCTGCTGGTGTAAGTAACATTGACGGCCGAAAGACTACAGCAGCCTTCGGGTGATATTTTCCAACACTATATCGCGATTGGGACTTTAAGACATGCTAATTACTCCTAGTACTCCGGGAAAGAGAACCCAACGCTAGAGCCTTCAATTGACACCCATGTAAAAGAGCTCGTGGACTTGGTGCGCAAGTACGCCGCCTCAGCAGCCGCATCCAAAACATGTATGCCTATGGACCTGGCCAAGAAGATCCCCTTCTTCACCATAGACGTCATCAGTCATGTCGGACTAGGGGAGCCTTTCGGAGATCTTCAAGCGGACGAAGACCTGAAGGATTATTTGAAATCAAGTGAAGAAGGTCTGAAACTTGGAAACACAGCGTGGGCTATGGGCATAGCTTGGCTCCAGGAAACACCAATCGTCGGACCCGCAATCAGTCCATCGGAGAAAGATGCCTCTGGCTTTGGTAGGATGATGGCAGAAGCGAGGAAAATTGTCGACCGGCGGAAGGTGCAGTCCGTGGAGGACAAATCTGATATGCTTGCATCGTTCATGAGGAATGGTGTGAGCGGCGACAATCTTTTCCAGGAAGCTTTTGTGAGTATTGTGCGTGCCCTAACTGCATGAGAGCTATACATTGACATCGTCTCTTCACTTTCAGGAGCAGATTTTGGCCGGGTCAGATACGACTGCCGCGGCTATCCGGATTATTCTGCTCTATATCATGAGCCATCCTCGTGTTTACGCAAAGTTGCAGGCTGAGATTGATGAAGCTGTCAAGTCTGGCATTGCTTCTTCAGGTGTGATACCGGATGTAGAGGCGCGTCGATTGCCGTACCTGACTGCCGTTGTTCGTGAAGGGCTCAGGGTGAGTTGGCCCCCAAGTCGGAAGCGTTTGAATAGTGTTACGAAGTGTTACGAAGTGCTCCAAGCTACTTCATGCTAGCCGTTTGCTGTTCTGACAGTGCGGTCATTCTAGGTACACCCGCCAGTGGTCAATCTCTTCTCCCGAATTACGCCAAAAGAGGGAGATGTTGTGACCATAGAGGAGAAGGAATACCACATACCCGGCGACACCATGGTCGGGTATGCAGCCTGGAGTATGCATCGCAACAACCGCTCTCTCTACGGCGAAGACGCCCACGTCTTCCGGCCAGAGAGATGGTTCATCAACGAGAGCGATGCTGGAGAGAAAGCGCGTCTAGCAAGGATGGTGAAAACCAGCGATATGATCTTTGGGTATGGAAGATGGGTTTGCCTGGGCAGAAATATCGCCCTGATTGAGATACACAAATGTATCTTTGAGCTTTTCAGACACTTTGATTTGGCGCTGACGAATCCACATGAGCCGTGGCATGCGTTCAACTCGCTGGGTCTGTGGGAAATAAGGGATATGTGGGTAGACGTTAGTGAACGATCATGACTTACAGACGAGGATCAAGCTCCTTAAAGAGCTTTTTTTTCTTTTAACATAGTAATGCTCTGATGATAAATAGAGGGAATAGAACAACAGTGCTGTGCTTGAAGGATGCAAGGACGAAGCATCTCTACCATGCTCGCTTAGCGGCATGCCGTCCAAGCGTCCCTGGAGCTCCGTCATTAGCGGTTACTACGGAGCAAGCACTGCTTCGAATTACAGATTGCGAAATGATACCATCCCAAGCCCATAAACTGGAGCAACGCGCCCCAGTCTACGCCAACAACGCGCCTGCACCGTCGGCATATTCAGCCTTCCCCACCGCGCTCCACCACGTTGAAGCGCCCAACGACCACGATGAGTCGCGCTACGAGCCCGAGGAGCACCAGAGCTCCGATGTGCAGCCATCCTGTGTCGACCATGATGAGCAGCACATGGTAGATGACAGGCCGACCCGGAAGCAACGGCTCTCAAGCACACAACATGCCCAAACACCGCCGCTGATGCGCAACGCCGCGCCTCCAGGACACTTCGACATGCTCCCTCCCTCCAATTCCACGCATGCCTCCTGGCAAGCCCTCCACGACTACGCGCAATCACACGCCTCGGAACACGGCTATGCCCTCTCCATCAATACCACAGCCAAGAATCGCTCCCGTATAAAACTCGCTTGCGTCTGCTACGGCCAGCCTAAGAATACACACAAGCTCACGCCCGAGACGCGTGTGAGGAAGAACAGGGTCAGCTACAAGACCGGCTGCAAGATGTGGATAGAGGGCAAGAGAACCGAGGATGGGACGTGGGCGTTGAGAGTAGGGGAACCGGGGCACAATCATCCTGGAAGGGCGAGTGAAGGCTGGGCGGTGCAGAGGAAGAGGACCTGGGGGGTTGTTGGCGGGAGGATTGGGGTTGGCGGGGTTACAGCGAAAGAAGAGCTGGCCAGGAGAAGAATTCCCGATAGCAAAGATGTTGCAGAAGAGTGTGCAGACGAGGACGATGGTAATGAGGAAGAGTCTGGTCAGCAACCAAAGCAGAGCCATAGTCTCGAACGCGGTGGCCTGGTATGGAAGATTGTTGAGCAGGAGATGCTGCGTAAGGGCGAACCGAATCAGGGACGCGATCGAGGCGTGGGTCGCACAGTCGACGTACTTCAGGCGCGTTTACCTGGCATACACATCTTCAAGCGCGATGTGTATAACATTCGGGCGCAGATCAAGAGAGCGAGGAAAGCAGCGGGTCAGAAAGTAGGGGAAGGCCTCCATGACAGCGATGATGAAGCGAAAGAGGCAGAAGCAGAAGCAGAAGCAGAAGACGATGTCGAGGTTGAATCTCTCGAAAATCAACGCCCGAAGTCATCCAGCCCGCATTCTCAAGATAATCGGCGGCGTTCAGAGCGTGTTGTCACAGCAGCGCAGATGTATCCACAGATCGACCCCTCGCTCAACACACAAACCAGCGCAGAGGTCGTACCTACGTTCGCTCAGCCACAATCAGGAGAGTTAGAAGTCGAACAGATGAGGAGAGAGAATGCAGAGCTGAGGAGGCTGCTGAGCGAGAGGACGAAAGAACTAAATGAGACAACCATGGAAATTACTAGATTACGCTCACAGATTGACTACATGACGAATATGGTGCTATCTAGATGAGGGACAGGTTGGACGGCTCGTGCTGAGGTCTCGTAGAAGCTAAGTAGCGTGTGCATTGTTTAGATACCCCAATTGTCTTTACGGTTACTTTCCCACGGTACCCTTTAAATAGACTACTTGCAAGTGGCTACTGCAAGCTCACTCTCGTCCCATTCCCCGGCAACTTGACCCTAAACAGCGCAAACGGTCTCTGTCTCCGGTCCGTCCCAGGATAGAACGACTTGCTGAACGCGAGCTGGTTGTCGGTAAAGTAGAGGTACCCATCATCCGCAACAGACACTATCGATATTCCATTAGTCCTGGCCCTGACGCCACATCTCACCTTGTTGTCCAAGGGAGAGAGAAGTTGAGAGAACAAGGCTTACTCGTGTCCACCCAGCTAATTCTCGGATCCCGCACAAACATTGTCATCGACCCGTTTTGAGGATTGTAGAAGCCGATCTCATTCTGCTCCATGTTGCCCGCATAAATATACCCATTAGTATCCGTTTCAAACCCATCGCTCACACCTCTCTGTCCGCGATTCTTAACAGCTGCTTGCGCTAGTAACTCTGAATTCTGGCTGCGATCCCGCAGTCGCTCGGTCGATACGCTGAACAACCCTCTCCCGCCAACAGGGCCAAAGTATAGCTCTTCTCCATCGGCGGATAGGGCGATACCATCGCTACCAAGCGGAACAGTAGTAAGAGGTTGGCCAGGGCCGGGAATATAATAGAGCGGTTGGCCCCAGACATAAGGTACGAAGCCGCGTTCGGCCGAGACCTCAGGGATATTGTTGAGATGGCGCCAGCTTTCTCCTGTACCGAGATCCACAATGATGATGCCGTTGCGGCCCTCGCTGCTCGAGTCGGTAATGTATGCTACACCTTGCCCGGATGTCGTGCTCGCAGGCCGCAAGTCGAAGCGTATGTCATTGAGATACGAGTCTCCAAAGGCGACGGTAGTCGGGAAGACGATAGTCTTGATAATAGTGTTGTCTTCAATGTTAACACCGATCAACTTCGGCCCGCCATAGCTTGCCAGCACAAGCGTGCCATCCTCCAGCTGCGCACGACCCGTATCTAGGATCCATAATCGATCTTTCGCATCCAAGACTACGCTTTGTACACCGATCAGGTAGTCTTGGTAGTTCGCGCCCGTGGGTGGTGTGGTGGTATAGTTCACAGCGCCGCCCGGTGGACTGTTAATCTCAGCATTTGGATAGGGTGTTTCTGTGCTGTTGCCAATGAGTTCTGCGACTTGGTATTTATTGTTGCTACCCGTGTTTGTGTTGTTGGAGTCGAGGCCAGCCGGATAGTTGGAGAACTTGCGACCATTTTGAGAAACGGTGATACCTGATGGGGCATGATTAGAGATGTCTTGAAGGAGGACAGGGTAGAGACTTGCCTGTAGGCCATTGGTCATTATAGAGATGAGCAATTTCAAGCGGTGGTCCCGTAGCTCCAGGGTCGGAACGTAGTTGCTGTGCACTCAAAAGCGTGGGAAGCAATACGCTCAATGTAAGTAAAGACGACAACATTTTGTAAATCTTGCGAATAGCAGCGAATTACCGGAACGCGTCATGATGCTTGCTCTTGCTTAGTTTTATAGCTTCCAGTTTCTACGCGAGCTGCAAAGATGACCTCAGGTCGTTGCTCGGGAGTACCTGAGTGCTGCGTTCAGACGATCCCGACCCATTGGTATCACTAAGTCTTCACGTCATGTAAATGTCAGGGCACAGACTGAGTGAGGAGTGGACATGGGTGTATTGAGGCTGCATCGGCTGCAAGCCGCAGAAGCTACCCTTCCTATGGTTAGATTGATGGTCGATCACCCCGCTTTCCGTCTGCCATGTTGTGATGGCTCCGAGTACGTGCGACATGGTTATGGATCTCGATTCTATTCCACTATTTGGAACCAGAGCTTGACGCAGTCACATGTTGTAAGCCTTAAACCGCCCATAGTGTCCCTGAGAGCCGCGGTGAAAGCGGGTTGTCTACTGTTGTTGCCGAGGACATTCCAGGCGGAGAAAGAAGTACTCTCATTCCACCCAGCTCTTGACTGTCTCTCTGAGAGAAGTTTCTTCTTTCTGTCCAGTCCAGGATTGCGTCCGCTCAGCATCCGCACTCACTTCTTGTGAGCTGACGGCCGTTGCTATGACTTTCAACTCACCTTCGTGGAATTCAACCGAAACATCCTTCGAAGCTGTGGAGCCCTTTTTGCTTCCTTTGCTGACTATTGTAAGTCTTGGGTCACTGCCTTTGATAACTGCCCGCGATGAGTATTCGCTCTTGAGCATGTGCGCTACGTGATGGGAGACGATCCAGTCTACGTAGGACTTGACCTCCTCAACCGAAGAAAATTTCAATTGCTGGAACAACCCAAGTTCCGACGTTAGCGAAGACGGCAAGGTGAGTTTGTGCTCTGTGCCAAAAGTGGGCTGGCCGATTAGGGTCCGTGTAGCTATAACCAAGCTCTCCGATGGCCCACTCAATGATGGCAAGGTCAGTGTAGCCTTTCCGTCGAATGGCTTCATAAATATTTCAAGCAATTGATCGGTCGCAGAAAGGCCTTTTTTGGTGGACTCTTTCAAGCTTTCGGTAAGCCTTGCCCAAGAAGTTTCGCGAGTTGTGTCTAATGTCACATCTAGACGGGCGCTGTTCAATGTTCTCGCGATGTTTTCGAGATAAACGTAAAGAGAGTCAACACTTTCCAGGTGGCGGAACACGGCCAGAAGAGTGCGAAGTAGTGGCGGTGGCGGTTTCTCCCGTGCGCGTGCTGTTAGTGGAGGTGGGAGCTGAGATCTTCGGTAGAGGCGCATGCTGTGCTCGTGAGCAAGGAGAAGGCGTAACGCTTCAGCAACGTTCTGTGCGAGCCAGTCATGCGAACGGTCTTGACCACTGGGAACAGAGCCATCCCGAGTTATACAATCGATTAACAGCTTTCGAGGGTGGGACATGCCACCCATGCGTGGTGCATCCACGTATATGACCGAGTTCCGGAACTCGACCCCGTAAGCTAAGAGTTGTCGTGTCTCCAAGCTCATCTCGTGGTATAGCTCCTCTTCGAACAGAGAGTCTCGGGCCAATTGAATGGATTTCTCAATCGGAAGTTCTTTGAGCCCGCCCTCGACTGAGAGCTGTGATGTTCCTGTAATTTTTCCATTCTCGCTAATCCTTACGCGGAAGGTCTTGGGCTGGAGTCTAAGTGCTGGGTCCAGAATGATGCTGCCGTCTTTGTCCATATTTAATGGCGCAAACCCACGCGCCTTGAAGTGGTCATTGGCTTCACCCAAGTTAGCTGTGGACGCAAAACTCAAAATCTGGGGAAGAACATACCTTCAGGAAGGCCATAACGCACGCCAAAGGGCACATGGCGCGCGTTTTGACGTAGTCGCTGAATCGGCCAGCCCTTGTCAGAGACAGAGACGATTTCTTGCCAATACTTTGTCTCCCTGCGCACTTCCTTCTCCAACTTTCTCGCCGCGTTGAGTATCTCGTCTGCCGCAGAGTCGAGCGCCTCCATCCTTGATCCTTTCGCCACGACGACCTGTCTATCCTCCTGTTCCTGCAATCTGAGGATCTCCTCTGGCTTTCGCACGTGGAAATCATGATTCTCTCGGCTGATTCCAAAGGAACCGAAAGGGATGCCTTGATTCAACCCCAGTTCTCGAAAATTATGGCTGAACGAGTTCACCGCGCGTTTGGTCGGATCTTGGGACAACACGAGCGAGAGCAGATCGAGCGCATTTTCCGCAGCAAACTTGGCCCATCTATCACTCGTTAGTCTCAGTGTACCGTCGAGGTAGGAACCTATTCATGCATACTCCAAGTGACTGTGCATCTCATGCTGGGCATTGAAGACCTTCTCGAGCATCTCCTGCTTGGTTGGAACGTTCTTCGCCTTCTCACCCGGCTCCATGCCCTCCTTGGTGTCTTCTGGAACATCTTTGCCTGCAACAATATCCTCTTGCAGCGACTTCTCGGTAATGTCGCGTAGGTGTCCCCGCTCAGTCGTGAGCTGCTGGATCCGGAGAAATAGGTCTTCCTGGGTGAGCTCTTCCTTTTTCAGCACAGGCCATGGTCGCAAAGTCACGTCCTTCAACGACTCGGCCCCAGCCATGGCGCAAATCAACTCTTCAGCCTGTGGTTCAGTATGTCGATATTATGCTGGGTCGTTAAACGCGTTGGATCCTTGCGTAAAGGTCGGAGCTCGTCTCGGTAGCCCGCTGCAGATCTGGCCGAGTCCCTTATCGATAAGAGCTTCACCTGCAGGGCAACTCTCACGCTGTACGCCGCAGCAACTAGTTGAGGGGTGTTTGGTTTACAATAAGTGGATTGGTTCCGACCCAAAGAAGGTCTCAGGCATGATTGTAACTATCCCAAGAAAGACCACCGCTCCACATCCGCATTGTTCGTTCCTCTTTCGGCTAACGGCGGCCCCCGATAAGCTCTAGGCAAAACAGCTTGGGTTACGGTGACAACTCAGAGCTCACCGTCTGTTTCATTCTCCCTCGTGTTTCACTGATCCAAGACTTTCAAGATGACAACCAGATACCGGGTAGAATGTATGTGGAAAGACTGTCACCAGAAGCCCTCACCACCCTTTGCGACGCTGCATTAAGATCATTTGATACGCTAACTCTGTGACATGTAGATGCTCTCAAGGTGTGTTAGAAGATTGGGAGTTCCATACAGAATTATGACTAACTCCGCCTCAAGACCCATCGCAGAGATCAGCTTGTAAGTGCCACCCAGAAGAACGTCCGGGAGCGCTATCTAACTTCCTTCTAGATTGAATGGATCAAAGTACGGCTGCAGATTGTGATGCGCTTGTTCTAAGTATCTGACAGCGACAAGGGTCTCTTAGCGGTTCCGTTCGTCTTGCATTCACATCCGACGGCAGTCTTCGAGCCAGATGGAGAGTCAGTGGATCAGCAGGCCAGCATCGCCCAGCGTCGATATGCTGAGATTATGCGCGACGTGGAAGAAATAATCAACGATCACAGTGAGTTGATCTCGGTAGCCTTACTCTCGAACTAGTTGCAAGAGAACGCCCGCATCTTACCAGGCCGTGCTGATCGCGTCGAAACAGTCGAACATCAAAAGGTCGGCAAGCCAGACCGATCAAAGCTGAAGCTCCTTGTCCCATCAGTAGCAAACTTCTTCACGCCCCTAGCACTGCACGATGCCTTCATCTGGCAAGATCAACGCCGCTTCATCAGCCACCGTCGCTTTGTGCCCCCCTCGTTCAACGATATCCGTCTAGTGCTAAATACAGCTCAAGTGATGAGTCTTGTTCGGGGCGGCCCACTCGATCTGGTAACCTTTGACGGAGATGTCACCCTGTACGATGACGGACAGTGTCTCACTCCAGAGAATCCAGTGATTCCCAGGATTCTACACCTCATGCGACGTGGATCCAAGATTGGTATCGTCACTGCAGCAGGGTACACGGAAGCTAGGCGATACTACGAGAGGCTTTTCGGTCTTTTGAATGCTATCCAAGCATCTGATCTGCCTTTAGAATCAAAACAGAATCTGATTGTTATGGGGGGAGAGAGTAACTTCTGCTTCAAATTCGATGGGAATAGTGCTGATATGTTGAGATTGGTACCGAGAGAGGAATGGTTGCTGAAAGAGATGTTGTTATGGCATGAATCGGACATCACGGAGCTCCTGGATCTTGCGGAAGCTTCTCTTAAGGACACAGTGAGGAATTTCCGAATGGAGGCCCTTGTTGTTCGGAAAGAGAGAGCGGTGGGCATCATACCAAAGGGTAGCCATAAGTTCTGTCGTGAGACGCTTGAGGAAACGGTATTGATCGTGCAGAAGATACTGGTATGTCTTTTCGCTCTTCCGATGCTACAGCTATTGACAGGCATAGGAAATATCCGACGTGGGCCAGAGACTGCCATTCTGCGCCTTCAATGGTATGTATTGACGCAGCATTTACCACAGACGTACTGACAAATGACCAGGCGGCAACGACGTATTCGTCGATATCGGCGACAAGTCTTGGGGTGTTTTAGCCTGCCAACGGATATTCGGAGGCATTGAGGGCGGGAAAACGCTACATGTCGGCGACCAGTTCCTAAGTGCTGGAGCTAATGACTTCAAAGCAAGATTGGCTTGCACCACCGCGTGGATTGCTAACCCACAAGAAACCTGTCAATTGCTGGAGGAGATTGCCGAGTTGGATGAAATGCAGCAACGCAAGACGAGATGATGAGCTACGTTAGGCTGCGCCTCGAGACATCATTAGCCACCTCGCAGAAAGCGAACGCTGCATACAAAGCGTGATGCTGACGGGCTTTGGAAGGTAGTTATTCAAGGCGTTGGAATTGCAGCATATTGCAGCATTGTCGACACTACCAACGCAAGGAGTCTGCAGTTCAAGGCGTATAAATAAGACCCTCCCTTTGATATGCGGAAGTGTATGACGAATTTGAGATGCCCCGTTTAGGTAGAACAGAACACTGACCCTGACTCGAGACGGCCCGCAGCTGCCTGTTCTGGGCGCCACGCTAAAACCTCGTGCAGCGTTGCTGCGAACAAGGCGCAAAAGGTACATTTAGCCTCAGCGCCGTGCCGCTTTTCTCGTTATTGTTTTGTGTTGGCCGTACCGCGCTGCTTTTCCCAGACAGCCTTTCGCTGCTGTTGCGGTGACCTCTCATCTCAACACCCCACACAGGCCTCAGTCCGCGCCTCGTGTTATGCAAACCAGCGATCCCTGCTGCTTTTTGTGAACCCTGTCAAGGCTGCTTCTCCACAGAGCACCTCCTGAGCCTCCGCCTTCCTGCGGCTATTGCGACACTCATTCACCTCCCTCTATCGATCTCGTCCAGCAATTGCCTCCGGATCAGTCGCATTCCCCTCGATTGATCAGCGCGAACGGCGACGGTCGACACGATGCCGCCCGGCAAGTACGAATGGAAGCCGCTGACGCTTACGCCCATCAACTTCTCTTTGACCGAGGGCACCTCGATTCCCGCGCCGCCTGACAGCCCGCCCGACACACCGCGACCTCCTACCCCCGGAAGAGGCCCTCTGTCATCTCACCCCACACCAAAGTCACCCGGCTTCCCACCACACAAGGTCTCCCCGCAGAGCAAGGAGTCCCATGACTCGGCAGCGGACCACCACCTTCAACAGTCTCGTACAAGCGATGCGGCCAGTGGAGCCATGTCGCCCACAAGCCCTACAGCCCGGCGGCCAGCATCCGTCCGCAAATTCCTGGGTCTTCGCACACTATCGTCCTCGGACAGCCTGAAATCAGAGAGGCCCGGATCGCCGGCGACAATAAACAGCCAGGCCCCAAGTCTGACGAGAAGGAAGAGCGGCAGCTGGTTTGGGAAGAAGAAGTCGTTCAACGTTGGATCGGTACCAGAAGGCAAGGAGAGTTCGACGCCCTACGCCGGCGACCGTACCGTGTCGCAACCGCGGGCGCAGTCGGAACAGCCGTCGAAGCCCAAAGGGCCACCGCCCCCAGCCCTTCCCGAACTGAAATCATTTGGCGTCAACGACGACACGCTCAGCTTAGGAGCTGACGACATGTTCAAAAACATAAAGTAGAATGTACAAAGCACATTGGGACGGTGGCATGTTCATGATGCATTTCTAACGGATCTTGAGTTTAATGGCACATATCGATTCTTTTCTGGCCACGGGCATGGAGTTTGAAAAATTGCCTTGGCTTGCATATGCACACGATACCCCAGTCGAGACAGGATAGCGATGAGTAGCATAGACGAGCTGTATCTTGGGATAAGACGTTTGGATGGCTGGGGACGAAGCACGGGACTGGCAGCAACCTTTACATCTGGCTTCACATATTACGCTTGCGGGCATCTTCTTCTATGTGTAAATGCTATGGCGGCGCTTCTCGCCGTCAGACACTGCAAATATTCATTCCTATTGTTCCTCACACGCCACAGCCCACTGTCATCAACAAACATGCAAAGCTACCAACCATGGTACCATGGGTCCATGAGTGGAAACTGTAAGGTACCCCACGTGGCGCAGACCAATGAGGTGGGCAGATGTGGCGAAGGTGGGCGCGTTGCTGCCGCTACTACGGCGCTAGGGCGGAACCCTGCTCACAACAACAAACAACCGCCAGCACCATCACCGTCACGACACCCAGCCCTACCGCGCACGGCATACAGCATTACTAAAGACACATCTAACAAAACAGTTCTACACTGGGAATCGCATCGCGACAACTTCATCAACCATGGCCCAAGAGTCGGGCATGTTCTCGGTCCGCCGACCGCGCGAGGTAAGTTACTGTCGCGCAGCTTCCTGTCGCATTTCACCTGCCAGAAGCGCCTGCCTAACCTCGGGGCGCAGACCTTAGGCCCCGTAAACAACAACATCTCAGCGATCCCCATGCCATCGTCGGCCATGAAGCGCTCCAACTCGATATCGAACATGCAGCAGCCCCAATTTCCGCCCAATCTGGCGCGCTCGCAGAGCGGATCTAGAATGTCCCTCGCACCCAGTCGCCCGAGCCAGCCGCTCTTCCAGCGCTCCTCGTCCGGCACAAACCTCGCCGAGGGCTTCCAGTCGGTCCACCGCAATTCCACAAGCAATGTCTTCGGCGGCGCAAGCAGCGGGAGGAAGAGCTTCGCACCGGGCGCCTCCATTTTCCAAACTCCGGCGCCGCCAGCCTCGGGCTTAAACTTCGAGCAGAGCGCACAGCGGCGGAGTAGCGTGTTCAAGTCGCGCACGTCGCACGGATCTGGTCAGGCCGGCGTGAAGCAGTCGTTCTTCCAGACTGCACCTATGCCGGCCGCGCCACCTGCCGATCCGCGACGATTGAAAGACGCAAGCACCCGCGCTCAAATGGCCCACGAGCTGCTCGAGTTCTTGACACACAACAACTTTGAGATGGAGTCCAAGCATGTCCTCTCCAACAAGGCCATGACATCGCCGACACAAAAGGATTTCAACTGCATGTTCCAGTGGCTCTACAATCGCATCGATCCCAGCTACCGCTTCCAGAAGTCCATTGACCAGGAGGTGCCCATATTACTCAAGCAGATGCGCTACCCGTTCGAAAAGTCCATCATGAAGTCGCAGATAGCGGCTGTTGGTGGAAACAACTGGTCGACCTTCCTTGGATTGCTGCACTGGATGATGCAGCTTGCGCGGCTGATGCAAGCATACGAATCCGGAACATACGACGACGCTTGCTTCGAGGCTGGCTATGATGTCTCTGGTGACCGCATCATTTTCGACTTCTTGTCAGACGCATATAGCACATGGCTCTCGGCAGAAGACGACGACGATGACGAAGCGGCGCAAGAGCGGCATATGAAGCCACACATTGACGCCATGGCTGCAAAGTTTGATGCAGCCAACGCACAACACCACGAGCAGGTCAAGCTACTGGAGGCCGAGCACAAGTACCTCCAGGATCAGATCGAAGAGCTTGGCAAGTCGGGTCCCAGGATCCAG
This sequence comes from Parafenestella ontariensis, assembly GCA_021596325.1. Taxonomy (NCBI): domain Eukaryota; kingdom Fungi; phylum Ascomycota; class Dothideomycetes; order Pleosporales; family Cucurbitariaceae; genus Parafenestella; species Parafenestella ontariensis. Next base: position 1,591,661 of record JAKGDA010000003.1, read on the forward strand.
AAGCTCGAGGAGCAGATTCGCATTCTCGAGGAAGACCGCGTCAAGTTCGAGAACTACAACAACTCGATGGATGCAAAGGTCAAGAAGTACAATGACCGATGTTCATTCCTCGAGAAGTCAATTGAGGAAATTGAAGCCGAACTGGAAGCATCTGAAAAAGAGCAACAAGAGCTCCAAGCCATCATCGACGGTCGGGGGATGACCATTGCAGATATCGATCGCATGGCTAACGAGAAAGACCGCCTGGATACCGCTCTTCAGGCCACGTCCACCCGCTTAGAGGAGTCCAAGAAGCGCGTTGCAGAGAAGGAACTCGCCGCATCCCGTAAACTAGACGAGCTCGAGCAGACAATCGAGCGCTACAACAACCTTGGCTACCAGATTGGTGTCATCCCTTCCACGGCTGTCAACGCAAAAGGCCAGGACTACGAACTCATCCTTACAGTCACCGATGGCCCCAACTTCTCGGGCTCGCAAATGGGTGGCTCGACACAAGATGCTTCAGACCGACTCCTCCACGATGCCGGCACGGGGTATTCTCCTGCCCACCTTCTAAATCTTGACTTACGGGGCACTGTCAAAGCAAACATCCTCGCCCTACGTAAGGAGATTGCCGAGCGTAGGAATGTTGCCATGGAGGCGGATATGAACAACCACGACCTACTCGACAAGATTAAGGAAGCCATGGACGACAAACAAGCTGAAGTCGAAGCACTGGGTCATCGCGTTGCGCAGGCGGAAGAAGAGTTAGAAAAGCTACGCGAGATCACAAACACTCAGAAAGCCCAATCTGATGCGCAGATTGAGAGAATGGAAAAGGAGCTGAGCAGAATGCGCAGCGGTCTCGGAGAGTCTGTACAGCTCATGGTACAACGAGAAATGGCCGTAAACATTGAGTACGTACCACTGCCATTTTCACACGCACAAAGATCATGGTCCTAACTTGCTTGATAGGTACGAACAACTCCAACTCCGCGCCAACTCCCTGCGCGAGGAACTACACACCGAGATCGAGCGAATGCTCGATGATATTGTGCGCTTCAAGCTGCATGTCCAGCGCAGTTTGGAGGAATATGAGCAGTTCATTGCTGATGAGGTGGAGCGGAGCTGTGAGGAGCAGGACTTGCTTGCTGAGGGCGGGGAGGAAGAAGTTGAGGAGTCGTAGAAAGCCCAAAGACCTTTTGCAAGGTAGTTGCATGACTTTAAGCTAATGAGTGTATGATGGAGTTTGAGGGGTTTTGGGTGTTGGATCTGGCTTGTCTGTGTACTTGTCGCCTTCTTTTTTTAACGCTGCCGGACGTCATGGCGGTGTTGAAGTTGAGAGAATATGGGCTGGGATGGTTGGTTGACTTGTTGAGATACCTCTTGTACTTTGGTTGCATATGGAGTTCCGATCCGATTCATATTTCATCACCGCCATCCGACGATAATCTGCTACACGTCCTGCTATTTGCTCTACGTCTTCCCAAACACAAAGACCCCCTTGCCTTCCCGATACCCCTCAAGAGTGTCTTTGACCTTCGCAATCAGCTCCTCGCCCTTCGACTCCCACTCCCACTTGATCTCATCCACCGGCGTGTCCTTGAACTCCTTCTTACGGTACATGTCCAAGACGTCTGCAACTGTTGTCTTCTTCTCTTCTGGGTTCTTCTCCGCCCATTTGCTAACCCAGAAACCATGGAAATGTATATCCTTGAAGATAAGCATTGACGCCGGGATGGTGAGTGGTTGCTTCGACATGGCGCCGTAGGTGACAAAGTGGGACTCTGAGGAGAGGAGTTTCGCCATTGCGGTTGCGGCTTTGCCGTTGACGCAGTTTAATGCCAGACGTATCTTTTCGCGACCACCGTTTGTCCATTCCTTGCCCATATCTTTGATACCTTGCGACTGCAGCTCCGCGTCTGTGATGACAACGTCTGCGCCCAATTCCTTCAACTCGCTCTTCAACTTATCTTCCGCAGCCTTGTCGTCTCTTCCTCTTATCACATTGATACTCTTATACCCCCACTTCCTCCCAAGTTGTATTGCCGCTCTCCCCACTCCTGAGTTCGCACCGTTTTGAATAAACCACTCGCCCTCCTGCAACGTGGTAAAATCTCGCAGCATGCGATAGGCTGTGCACGGGTTTATACTCACAGTTCCGGCCTGGATCGCACTGATTCCCTCCCTCATTTGATCATCCAGCTTCACCACATCTCCCGTGGTGGCTTGCGCATGCGTCCTCCATGTGCCAAACCCAGGGCCCTTCATAAACACCCAGTCGCCCTTTTTGAATCCTTCTTGCTTTACTTTGTCCCCCAACGCTATGATCTCAGCGACGCCCTCGTTTCCCGCGACGGCAATTGGGTTGGCGGTGCCGAGGTTTGTAGTCCATGTTGGTTTTGAGGGGTACACGCCTTGGATCTGATTGATGTCGGCGGGGTTGATAGGGCTAGCGAGGAAGCGCAGGGTCATGAGGTTGCTGTGCGGCGGCGAAATGGAGTGGCTGTGGAGGGAGAGGACCGCTGGGGGGTCGCCATAGTCCGAGAAGGTGAGGGCTTTGGCTTGCTCGTAGCCGTAGGCGGATATGTAGCGGCGTTGCGCGACGTGCGATAAGGCGCAGGTCCGGGCTGGGACTTTGCGGAGGCATTGTCGCGTGATGCTCGGAGCTGGAGAGAGGATTTTGGATGCCATTGTAGCAGAGGACAGGATGTGAGCTGCGTTTTGGTGTTTTGGATGTCGAGATGGAGCTTGCGGGTGATGTTTGTGACTTTCGAAGCTATGACGTTACAAGCCGAGGCGTTGGTGGATCGTACCGCAGTGAGCTTCGTAGACAAGACGGCCCCTCGCAAATACCATGACTTGCTCAATGTGAATCCATTTTTGCTGGTTAGATAGACCTCGTGCCGACTTGCCTAATCAGCTCAGGGCACATTGTTAGATGTTTGGCTATACATATGGAGATGCCCTCGAGAAATAAGGAAGCTTCAACAGCTGCAAGTAGACATGGTGCATTTTTTGGTCCTGCCTTTTTCGTTACCGGTGCCAAACTTCCTCTCAGCTTCAGCTATTATAGGGGTCTTTCGTAAGAGAAGAAGCGCTGTCCGATGTCATAAGTACCTGGGCAGCTTCAGTAATTCTATGCAAACGTCAAACCCAGCAACGAAGCATGATATGCTGCGGCCTCCAGCCCCGAAGAACTCGCCAGCAACATCCCCCGTAGGCCAGGAACACGCGGCGAGGCTACTTTCACATGCCAACCCGCTGCGCTTCCTGAAGCTTCGCGCGTCTTGTGCCGCGTTCTGGCCACCAGCCACGGGCAGCACCGCCCCGCCGACGTCATCGCGACACCCGCACGTTTCACGCATACGTTTGCTACTTCGCCCCTCACCTGACTGGTATTACACCCCTCCATAGAAAAACGTCACAGCTACAAATATCCAGCCTACTGCTCTTTTCTAGACTCTACTCTTACACCACGATCCTCACTACCCTCCAACTCCCATTACTCCTACACTTAACCAACAAATATTACCCCCAAAACACATCATCATGGCTGCTACTATCAACGTCGAGAACATCTCCACCAAAACAAGCGAAGATGAGATCAAGTCCTTCTTCAGCTTCTGCGGCAAGATCCAGTCCCTCAGCGTAAAGCCCACGGGCAACGACACGCAGTCTGCATCCGTCACCTTCGAGAAGGCCGCCGCCGCAAAGACCGCCCTCCTACTCGACAACACACAGCTTGGCCCCAACTCTGTCCAAGTCAGCTCCGCGAAGTCTATTGACGAAATCGCCGGCGACAAGTCTGCTTCTGCCGAAGAGGCCAAGGACGGCGACCACGACATTGAGCAGGAGCAGAAGCCCCGCGCCCGTATCTTCGCCGAGTACCTCGCCCATGGCTATGCCATCTCAGACAAGGCCATCGAGTCTGCCCTCGCGGCGGACAAGCAGCACGGATACAGCGCCAAGTTCATGAACGTTCTCAACAACTTTGACCAGAAGACACAGGCTACGCAGAAAGCACAGGCCGTTGACGCCAAACTCGGCGTCACCAACAAGGCGTTCGCTGCCTACAACAGCCTGACCACCTACTTCGACAAGGCTGCCAACACCCCCACGGGTCAAAAACTACGAGGCTTCTACGAGCAAGGAAACAAGACGGTCATGGATGTCCACAACGAGGCCCGCCACTTGGCAGATCTTAAAAAGACCGACAAGAGCGGCAAGCCTTCCGCCGAAGAGGCCAACGTGCACACCGTGGCTGGTAGCGATAAGACACAGTGCAACTGCGCTTCGGAGGCTGGCAAGTGCGGGTGTCCCGAGGGCAAGTGCGCATGCAGTGGGTGCGCCAAGGCAAAAGAATCTAGCAGTGATTCGTATGCCGCTGCTGCTGCCACTAACTAAGTCTCACCACATGACGAAGGATGTGGACAGCGAGGGTTCGGTTTTCCTTAGCGATTGATGATTCCCCCCTGGTTTTATAGTCTGTATACGTCATGTGCAGGAGCAATGGCGAAGTGAGAGACATGGAGTTTCAGGAATGTGAGACTTTGACGTAGATGTATAGTAGCCTCCCAAAATTGATTCTTCCATACGATCTCTGTTGTGCTTTGCATTTCTTGCTTCATTGTTAAAACTGAGGTATTTTCAATGTGTCATATATGTAACTTAAACCTTCTGCAACTTAGGGACAAGGTGCTTGCTTTAGGCTCTGCCTATCTAGTACGCCATGATATCCGCTCAAAGACTAGAGCTGTCAATGATCCAGTGATACATGGAGACAGTTCTTTCTACAGCAATGCACCGTAGTATTGATGACGCGATGAAAACTATCCTATATACAGGGTCACATCGCACTGAGTTACTCCCCGGTCTTCTAAGAACAAACTAGAATCTTAATTTTAAACAATCGAATACCTCCTACTTGAGTGAGATAGAGCAGGGATGCGACTTGGCGTATGAACACTCTGTACGTCTAATCTCTACAGCCCGAACAATAAGCAACACTACCTCCCCAAGCACTGGCGCGCAAACCCAAAACCACTCGAAATCCAAAACGCGAACCTGAAGCACATCACATCCCCTGAATGTACTGCGGATAGGCTACACGGTAGGCCTCTAGTACCCCCACTCGCCACTCTCAAGCAGACTCTGACTAGCAACAAAACTGAAGCCCCCAAACGGATTCGTCGGCGTATCATTCCACATGTCATCAAACTTCTTTGTAAGCACAGGGCTGAGCGGAAGATCGGTAAAGTCCTGGGCAAAGTTCTCTGCAAGCTCCGGATCCGTGATAAGAGGTTGAATCGGGGGCTCCAGCTCCCTCGCCTCTAGCTTCTTCCAGTTGATCTTTCGGAAGAAGCGGTGGTTCTTAATCGTCTGGAGATCCTTGGGCATGTTGAAACCGAGACGTTTCTTGGGTTCTTTGCGAAGCAGCCGAGTCAAGAGATCCTTTGCGTCAGCGCTGAGGTAATATGGTAAGCTGAGCTTCTGCTTGACGATTTTCTCCTGAATCTTGGCGTTATTGTTGCCCATGAATGGCGGAGACCCGGTCAAAAGGTCGAAACCTAGAGCGCCAAGAGACCACCAGTCTACAGCCGCGCCGTACTCGATGCCCTGCACTACTTCAGGGGCCATGTACTCGACCGTACCGAGGAATGATTTGCAGGGGTTATCTTCGTCCAACGAGACTTTCGAGAGACCGAAGTCGGTGAGCAGCAGGTGCCCTTCCGAGTCCAACAGACAATTCTCGGGCTTCAGGTCACGGTAGATGACGCCGACCGTACGATGTAAATGGTCCAGGGCGAGAATCATTTCGGCCATGTAGAAAGCCGCTACGTCCTCGGAAAACATGCGCTCCGCTGCCAGATGGTGGAAGAGCTCGCCGCCTTGCGCATACTCGAGGATGAGATAGAGTTTTTCGTGGTCTTGAAAAGCGTAGTACAAGTTCACGATGAAGGGATGTCGATTCACGCTCTCGAGGATGTTGCGCTCCGTCTTGGTCTGCTCGATCAGCTTCTTATGCACAGTAATCGACGCCTTTTTGAACTGCTTCTGCGCGAAGAGACGGCCTGTAGCACGCTGCCTAACAAGAAGAACGGTGCCATAGCTGCCTTTGCCAAGACACATGAGCGGCTCAAAGTCCTCGGCGGTCATCTTGCGCGCCATGCCGCTACTGAGCATGGTAGACGTCTTGGAGAGTGTATCTACACTGAAGTCTTCGACGAGGTCGACTTCGTAGCTTTCCATCTCTGTGCGGTCGCTATCGCTGTCAAGCCCGGACATGCTGGTGTTGCTAGAGAGCCCCGATACGACTCGAGACATGGGAACGCCTTTCATGGGAGAATCTGTCCTCGGACCAAGGCTCAGGGCCTCGAGTTGGGCCTTGAGGTTGGTGATTCCGCCAACGGCAGATGCTGGCCTCAGAGCAGGGCTACTAGTGACGCTGGGAAGGCCGGATCGAACAGGGCCAAAGCGCGGCGTAGCTGCCAGAGAGAAATCTGACTCCTCGCCGCCTGAAGTGACAGGCGTATGGAAGCCGCGCGTGATATTGGTGGCCAGATCGCCCTTTGCGGCCTTCTTTTTCTTCTTCTTGTTCTTCTGCGCCTTCTTCATGACGACATCGAAATCCAGCTTGTCCTGTCCTTGCTGCCTGTCCTCTAAGTTGGGCTGCACAGCGCGCTTCGGGAAAGGGGACACGATGTTAATCGGTGGGGTTCCCACATGCAGAGGCGCTTTTGGCGGGCTCATGCCCATCCTCTCGGCAGTGCCTACGTCGTCGTCGGCCGTGGTGGGCTCAGGAGCTTGCTGCGCTCTGCCCGGAAGATGCGCATCGTTGTGATCGAATGCGAAGAGCGCCATGGAGGCGGCGGTGTCAGTAGAATAGGTAAGAGCGCCTGTTCTGCGGTTTGCTGCGCTTTGTTTCTGCGCGCCTTGCATCAGCATTCGCAAAAAGTGTCAGGTTTCGGGGTATTGCGCACATCCGACTCCAGTCTTGGTTAGCCCGATATTACCGTCCGCCTTTCACGGCGGACCGGCCTCCCCTACACAGCGATTCACCAGGCTGGCGAAGGAGGCGTCCGTCTTGTTGAGTCCCGACTTCAGTGGGCTATAGGGGAATGTAGCGCCGACCAGGGTGAGGTGGGTGGCTGAGAGAAAAGTGGTCGCGGAGGGGGAAGCAGAGCCCATAGATGGTGTAGAGTGGGATAGTTTGCTGTCGAGCGTAAAAGCCAGGTTTTGGTGCCTGGCTGTGGGTGCGTTTGCTGGAGTGTGGTGTGCGTAGTCTGGTGTGGGAGTGATTGGGGAGAGAGTCGCGAAAAGGACAGCGGTCAGCCATGGGAGGCTGAAATTCCCGGTTTCTTAATTTGGTGCCTTGGCAGCATGTGAATCAGCTTTACCCTTAGTGGTTGCTCGGCCCGCCCCATACTCCTCCCAGCTCCACATAACGACCAGAACCAATATTGATGGCTTGCCACTGATATTCATGACCCATGTGTGCACTACGGCGCGATCCAGCCCAACATACGCCTAGACCTCAGCCATTTATGGTCTAAGATCCATTTCTTTGTCTCCAAACACGACGCGACAGAGAGATAAAGCGTCTACACGGCAAGATCACAATCTCTCATGCGCGTTCGGTGATAATATCCTTATAAAAGTAAACTCATTAGAACCCGTCCCTTGTGATGCTTCTCACGCGAGTTCAGTCTGGGGCGGGAATTGCAATGTACAAAGCACTTTAAGATGGTGATTTGTCTTCTCCCCCAACGATTGTGCGTAGAGAAAGAAGGCTGTAAAAATGGAAAGTTGAAAGGTAGCCGACTGCGAGTGTCTTTTCCATCTAAGTACCTCGTTTGTCATCGACGCCGTTGATCAAGTCCAAGAACAAAATCCAAAAAAGAGATGCCCTCTGCCAGAATCGAACTAGCGATCTTATCATAGCATCCAATACTAGTGATACGCTTTACCACTAAGCCAAGAGGGCGACACGAGTTAGCCGAGAGGCTGCGTCGTACTAATCCAGTTGTTCAACTGGTTGGCTTGATCTGAAGATGCTGTTTTCCCGAGTTATTAATACTATAATGTCTAATTCTAGACCCACTTCTCGATGCCCGGCTTATTGTTATGCAAATTTTCGTTGGGGCTCGATGTTGGGAGCGCCGACCAATCAGATATCACGTCGGTCTTTGCCTCATTAGCGCGGCTTTCATCGTGGTTCCTTGGCCCACCCGGAACCCTCCGACTTGCAATCCTCAGAACAACGCAAATGGCTTACTCTAGCTTCAATAAAACCATGGCACCTCTCTTTTGGCAACAGACGGGCTCTCTATCCCGACTGCAAAGCCGGCCGTGTCACTAGTCAACATCCTCTTCCTCAAGCCACATCATTCGATCATCAATGTTCATGCACCCAAGGGAAAGGTTGCCCTCGATGACGCATGATCCAAAGAAACACTGCAACGGCATGGCCGGGGTCTGGTTGCCACTCCCACCATTATCGGCTGGCTGTTAGCTACGACAGAAAGTTGCAGGGTTCTATAAACTTATATGTACTCCTAGAGTACCTTGTAGAGCTTTAAAGTCTAGTTTAGTATCTCTGTACACATATAAAGTACTCTAAGGTGTTACAAAGTTAGTGTCTTCTCTCTTCAATTTTCCGTCGTGGCCAACAACCTAAGGTAGAGAATTATAAGTAGTGCATCACCAGTAAGAAGTGCACTGATAGTGTTAGTCTGATTGTGGCAGAGTGTATCTTTTCTGGCCTTTGGTGAGAGGAGCAAGCTTCGTGTCTAACATGTTCGAGTCGTTCGTTATGAGTGCTTTCAGCGACATGTATAAGCCTCCTAGGCTCGGGTCCGCATGATAGGCATTATGCCCCACAGAGCCTACATGTATGTCGGAAGTGAAACGACCCATCCGATGCCTCGCCATGCAGATATTCCTTTCATCCAGGCCTATGAGCATTGACCGGCTTCCTGATCTATACAATCTGCTCTCGTGATTGTTATGGCCGAGAGACCCTCCCCGGCTAGAATCTCCTTGATGTCTAATCACCGCCATAGTACAGAAATCGAAATATCTTCATCAAAATCCAAGTCGGCTATACCACTCGGGCATTAGGAACGCCATGCCAGCGCATTTCAGTTCTATATCCATTGTGATCCGCATCATTTGGGGGGTCGGGAATACCGGATTTGGCAAGGCGGGAACTGGTTGACATCTTAGTTAGGAACGCTCTTATGCGGGGTACTAGGGTAGATACCCCGCAGGCTACTACGGAAGCGGGGTCCTTGGGCGTTCGGATAGCAGCTATCAAACTATCTGTGTGAGTAGTGGCGTGTCAACGGAGTCTTTCCGCGTCCAGTTGGATGCTGTATCGTTGGGATGACGTCTCCACTGGAGGATCACGGACTCCCGGGTGGAGGAGAAAACAGGAAGGATCAACTACTTTTTGGAATACGAGGAAGAAAGGCATTTGAAGAGGTTCCAGACAAGCGTTATACTGGCTCGTACGCGAAGTGCTTGCAGTAGTTGAGCGTAGTGTATAGATCTTCAACGTATCGCGCCTGAGGGGCAATGTTGCACCTTGAGATGTATATAAAGAGTATGGCGCTCCTCCTGCTTCTTTAGTTTACGTTTGAGTTGCTCGATCAATCTAGTCTCCTTCACGTATATTCCCTTCAATTGAGATACTCACTTTGCCACAATGGTTCACTTCCGAACGGACATTGGCGCCACAAACGAGTCGGCTGCCCAGAACAGCGAGAATTATGCGAAGGAACTCGAGACCGACGTGCTGATTGTAGGTGCTGGGTTTGGAGGCATCTACTTGATGCACAAGCTTCGTCAACAAGGCTTCAAGTGCAAGATTTTCGAAGCTGGTACTGATATTGGAGGGATCTGGCACTGGAACTGCTATCCTGGTGCCCGCGTCGATTCACAGGTACCCATCTATGAGTACTCGTTGCCAGAGATTTGGAAGGTGGGTGTGAGATTGATTGTACTAACCTGCCATAACTCTGACTTTGAAGTCTAGGACTGGACTTGGTCGTGCCGATATCCCGGAACCGAAGAACTCCAGAAGTACTTCAATCATGTCGAGAAGAAGTTGGACATCAAGAAGGACTGCGCTTTCAATACGAGGGTTGTTGGTGCTCAATATGATAAGCCCTCCTCACAATGGCTCGTAAAGACAGAGGACGGCCGTACGGCTAAGAGCAAATACCTTCTGCTGGCCTTGGGTTTCGCCGCAAAGCGACATTTTCCCGACTGGCCAGGTATGGATAAATTCAAGGGCGAAATCCACCATTCTTCCTTCTGGCCGGCTACTGGAGTCGATGTTAAGGACAAGCGCGTTGCTGTCATCGGCACAGGTTCCACCGGTATTCAAATAGCTCAGGAGACTTCGAAAGAGGCTGCTTCCGTGACGAATTTCGTGCGAACACCGAACCTATGTTTGCCCATGCAGCAAAAGCCTCTTACAAAAGAAGAGCAGGACAGGAGAAAGCAAGGCGAATACCAGGAGATCTTTAAGACTCGGCTCAATACCTTTGCGGGCTTTCAATACGACTATATCAAAAAGAAGACATTCGACGATTCACCCGAAGAACGAGAGGCCTTCTATGAGAAGATGTTTGAAGCCGGTGGATTTGAGTTTTGGCTTGCCAACTACGACGATTTATTAGAGCATTCAAAGGCTAATAGAGCGGCTTACGACTTCTGGGCGAAGAAGACACGAGCCAGGATATCAAATCCAGAAAAACGTGACATCCTCGCTCCGCTCGAACCGCCACATGCCTTTGGCACAAAGCGACCTTCTCTCGAGCAGAACTACTACGAGATGCTAGACCGCCCCGAGAACAAGGTTATCGATGTGAAAAAGACACCGATCAAGGAATTTACCGAAACGGGCATTGTTACGTCGGACGGTAAGCTCCACGAGTTTGACGTCATTGCCCTTGCAACTGGCTTCGACTCCGTGACCGGCGGCATGAAAAACATGGGCTTAAAGGATGTCGATGGCATTGAGTTGGCCGAAAAGTGGAGTAAAGGCACTTTCTCGTACCTGGGCATGACCTTGTCTGGATTCCCGTAAGTATCTGAAGACAGGAAGTGTATACACAGTGACTGACATCCTCGAGCAACTGCTTCTTCCTATATGGAGCGCAAGGCCCAACAGCGTTCTCCAATGGCCCCACTTGCGTCGAAGTTCAGGGTGACTGGATCGTTGATGCCATGACTAAGCTGCGAGACGAGGGTATCAACTACTGTGATGCTACGCACGAAGCTGAGCAGCAGTGGAGAGAGAAAGTTACGGAACTGTCGGACAAGACCCTGTTCCCCCAGACGAAGTGAGTAATGCTAGCTTACGAAGTGCATGTGAGACATACACTAACTTCGTACCTCAACCTTCAGATCATGGTATATGGGCGACAACATCCCAGGCAAGGTTCGTGAGCAACTGAACTTTGCGGGGGGGTTTCCCTTGTATAGAGAGTTGATTCAAGCCTCACTCGATAGAGGATTCGAAGGTTTCGTTACGGCATAGAGGCTAGTGGTTAGGGATGTTCTGTTCATTAGCGTTCTCAATCTCATATGCAGTTTACAAATCAAATGCACGAATTTCAACTCATTGCTGCGCCGGCGGGTCCGAGCTGACTGTGCTAGCGAAGGGGCCATGACTGAGAGAGGCATGTTCGTGTTGCGAAGGCTAGAGAGCTTCGCAGTAGTGCGGTGGTGCTATCTCTGCTGGTAAAAAGCATTGTTACCGTCTCGGGGTCTTATTAGCCCCGCACTCGCTACTAAATAGTTCCGTTTCGTGTGCTTCAAGTAAATTTTAGGCAAACAGTGAATCTCTTTAGATGAGGCGGTGGTACTCTGAGTGAATGATGAATGCTAGTCTGGCCGCGGAGGAGCACGGCCGGGTATGGTGGGCGGGCCACGAATCGGTATCACAAGCAAGTCATTACCGACCGACGTCACGATACGCGACTTGCGCCAGCTGCTTCACGCCTCATGGAATGGATCGCTCGCACGTCGCATCCGCCCATTATCCGGCACCATGAGGACAGTCCTCTTGCTCGGGCGCCAATGTCTTCGCCAGGGACTTCCAAAGTCAACGGCCACCTTTGCAAGCCGAGCATCAACGCGACCGTTCGCAAACACCTCGTTCATCCGCCGCCAGTTCGCTACTCCGCGATTTCGCGGCAGGACTATATTATGGTCCGGCGCAGCGACTGGAGCAGCTACCGGCGCAATCCTCAGCCCGCTTGCCTTTGTAGAACTTAGCCATGATAAGTCAGGAACGGGAGAGCAGACGCACGAAGAGGCCATGCTTGAAGCATCAAGGAAGGAACTCAATGAGCAGGTACCCAAGGCGCTGAAGAATTCCACAAAATATCGGCGAGGCATATACTTTTTTATTGACGACTACATAATCGAGCCGATAGCTACAGGGCTACGCTTCCTGCACCTAGTAATCATATTCGTGCCGCTCATAGTAACAATTCCCGCGATATGGATTGGATCGAGACAGGCCGACAGGGATAATGAACGCAGTGGAACGCTGTGGTGGTATGGCTTCTTGGTCTCGTCGATGGAGAGGGCTGGAGCTGCTTTCATCAAGGTATGCGCGACAAGGTGCGGGCGAAGTTGCATCTGACATGAACTGATTCTATTGCAGTTGGGACAATGGGCTGCCTCGCGAACAGACGTCTTCCCGACCGAGATGTGCCTCATCATGTCAACGCTCCATTCAAACGCCCCCGCTCACTCGCTCAAAGTTTCAAAACGGACGATTGAGACTGCCTTCGACGGCCAAAGCTTCGACGATCTATTTGAAGAGTTCGATGAGACACCACTGGGAGTTGGCGCAATCGCGCAGGTATACAAGGCGAAGCTGAAACCACACCTTGCCACTATTCAAGATGATTCTACTGAGTTGGAGGAGCCCAATTTCGCTCGCAAAATAAAGCGGAATGTCGATGTCACACTGAAGAGCACTCCGTCAAGAGTCCCTTCTAGCCATGTCGCTGTCAAGGTTCTACATCCCAAGATCGAGAAGATTGTGCGGAGGGACTTGCGCATCATGGGCTTCTTCGCTGCTGTCATAAATGCGATCCCTACCATGGAGTGGCTATCCTTCCCCGACGAGGTGGAGCAGTTCGGCGAGATGATGAGGCTGCAGTTGGATCTACGCATTGAGGCGGCCAACCTCACGATATTCCGTCAAAACTTCAAGGATCGGACAACAGCATGGTTTCCCTACCCATACACTGAATATAGTACGCGCAATGTCCTCATTGAGGAGTTCGCGCAAGGCATCCCTATGGAAGACTTCCTGCAGAATGGAGGAGGTGTATATCAGAAGGACATAGCGGATGAGGGGCTTGATGCGTTCCTCACCATGGTCCTCATTGACAACTTTATCCATGCAGATTTGCATCCAGGCAACATCATGGTTCGCTTCTACAAGCCAGTGCAGCTCGATGTGTCCATGTTCACTCGGAAAGAAGATCGAGTTACTGGACCTAAGGAATCGCTCGACGTCACTGAAGAGGCATTGCAGCGACTGCGCCCGCACAGGAAGGATCCTGAGCAATGGAAAGCCAGGCTCCAGGAACTTGACAATGAAGGCTATCGCCCACAGCTCATTTTCATCGATACAGGTCTCGTGACGGAGCTGAATGCGAAAAACCGTGCTAATTTCCTTGACCTCTTCAAGGCTGTTGCCGAGTTCGATGGCTATAAAGCTGGGCATCTGATGGTGGAGCGGTGTAGACAACCAGATGCCGTGCTGGACGGAGAGGTATTCGCGCTGCGCATGCAACATCTGGTCTTAGGCGTCAAGAGCCGCACGTTCGCGCTCGGCAACATCAAGATTGGCGACATTCTCAATGAGGTATTGTCCATGGTTCGGACGCACCACGTTCGTCTTGAGGGCGACTTTGTGAATGTCGTCCTCAGCATCCTGCTGCTGGAAGGCATCGGCAGGAGTCTCAACCCTAATTTAGATCTCTTCGCAGGGTGAGTACTACCATAATCGACCTATACACATTAACTAACTCATTCAGGGCCCTTCCAATACTGCGACAGCTTGGTGCGCAGAGCGGCTCCTCGATGATTCGTGGAGGCGACTTCTCGATGCTCAAGGTCTGGGTGGGCCTCGAGGCCCGCAGCTTCTTGCAAGCTTCGATTGAGACGGTATGCACTTTGGCCTCCCTGCTGGTTGATGTCCCTAACAAAAATCAGGTGGAACGATGCGTCAAGTACGATCAGCTAGCGCCCAATATATGAATCCACGCGTACACAGTGGTTCGCGAACCGCGCGTTCGTGGATCTCACCCGGATCGACACGGAGTCCTCTCAGCCCACCAGATAACAGGGCCTTTTTGGTACGTCCTATAGTCGTGTTGTGGCAAGCTCTCGGATAGGTGCGCGCTATGCGGTGTATACGTCGAGAAGCTATCTTCGCGACAAAGCCTCCTCTACCATCGATATGTGTTTGAATTGATACACACAAGAAAAGACACCAGAGCGCTGGGCCTTTCTAGGTCTCGAGTATATCAGCAGCTGCACGGATCCGGTTGCTTAACATGCACGAGGATACGCGAAGGAATCGCGTTGGGCTGGCAAGGATACAATGACGTCACCTTAGTGTTAAGCTTCAGCAGCTAGCTCCACAATACAGCCAAACACCTCTCTCACACAACGCTCCATACCTCCAGGTTTAACATTTTCTTTCACCTCAAACTGACTCTCACACTCACACTCACAGTTGCGGTCTCGGACTAGATTACAACAACTTACAGTTCAGCTACCATCCATCATGGAGCCCGCCGCAGCCGGAGTCCTGTATGCAGCTGAGAACCTGCTTCAAGGTGCTGCAGCTCTCGTCAAGGGCATAACCCACCCAACGCTCCCTATCAAAGCAAAACTCACCCGCATAACTTCCGTGCCACTCCCACGATCGCAACACACCCTCTCGATAGTCAAAGGCCGCGCATACATCTTCGGCGGTGAGACCGAAAACGGCAGCCTCGCCGACAATGCTATGCACGTTGTCATCCTCCCTTCAAGCGGTGTCCTCGAAGCCGACTACACAACGTTCGCTGCACGATCTGCAAACGGCTTGGACGATGTGCCAAACTCGAGGAAGGGCCACACAGCAGCGGTAATTGGTGACAGTATATACATATTCGGAGGAGACGTAGAAAACGTTACAGACGAAAAAGGACGAGTATGGGTATACGATACAGTCTCAAATACATGGTCATACCTCGATCCTGCGTCGAATACTCTCTTTCCCAGCAAGCGCACCGGTCACGCGTCAGCAAGCTCAGATCTCCCTGGCCCAAAGACGACGACGTATCATGAAAAGGCTCCTCAGGCGCCAGCCGATCCCGCGATGGTAGTCCCTGAACCAGCTGAACGAGACTCTTGGGGCACTATATTTGTACTGGGCGGCCGCGACACTTCGAGTGGTGAACTCGCGCACGATGCACTAGCCTTCGATGTTAAAAGTCGCACATGGAGTAACATACCCACCCCATCGGGCCAGCCACGAGACGGCGCAAGTCTGTCCCTCGTGGGCGACCGCTTATACCGGTTCGGCGGGAAAGGCGTGGAGACATTGACGTCAGGTGCAACAGAATTCGTCGATGTGTCGCATGTCTGGAAACATGCCGAAGGCGGAACTACACCACTGACTAGTGGCTGGGCTTGGGAGGAAGTACCTCACACCGACAGCGAGGGTAGTACGCCAGCCGCACCACAAGCACGTTCGAATGCGGGTCTCGTAGGCGTGACCACAGGCCAGGGACGGCACTACCTACTCGTTATCGGCGGCGAGACCGAGAATGCTACTTTCTTCGATGACATCTGGGCACTTCAGCTTCCACCCGAGCGCTCGACAGCAGCTGCAACAAAGGATAGCATTCGTGCAAGTATGAAAAGGGATACGCATGAGTCGCAATGGGCGGAGGTACTTTATGAGTATGTAGATGCCAAGGGTGAAGAAGAAATGGAAATCCCTGGGGAGCCAAAACAGGGGTTGGGCATAAGAGGGAATTTTGGAATTGCTAAAGGTACTGAAGTCGATGGGGCGACGGCTGTCGTATGGGGAGGCGTCGATCCTGAGGGTAAGGTTCTTGGTGATGGGTGGCTAGTCACAGTAGATAGGTAAAGATCATGCCGTGCGACTGCCGAGCTACGGCCGGATATGATATCAAACATCTTCTCGGGGCAGTATTGCCTCAATTTTGCGAACGTGCACAAGGTGGGCGAAGGTTGACATGGACATCGTCAGCGATCGTTCCTAATGGTATATGGAGCGCTAGCTCTCCGCGCTCCTTTGAGCACCTGCTCTACTCCACATCCACCTTCCTTTCTCATCCATGCAGTAAATAAAGCGCGGGTGTTGTTACACCCTCGCTTGTTTTACTTCCGGCAGCGCTCGGACGAGCTTTCTGTGCTTGACGTTATCGCTCTGACTGCGGTGACCCAATTCACGAGTTTGCCAGCTGAAGGGGTGGCCCACGAGCCTGCTCTGAAGCTCCTTTCGAGTTTGCTCCACCACCCCGTGAATTCTTGACCCGTTGTGCTTACTAGAGATTCAAAGGGTATTGGGTCCTAATCCTGGCACCTTTGCCCTCGAGGGTGTCGGGACTGGGAATGGCTGGTGGGTAAAGTGCTGAAACGTTACGATCACCCAATCAGGCAAGAGCTCTTCGCAATCTCGTTGCGACCACCACTGTTTGGCTCTTTGGCTAACACAGCAACTAGCCAAGTATTGCTGAAGGATTTAGGCCTATTCTTCAATCTAATTGTGGTCTAGTCAACTGGCTGACAGCGGCGCGCGTTTGAGTAACTACGGGAGGGCCGACCCAGTAGAGGTGAGAGGGGCATGGCACAAGGCTTAGAGGCGCCCCGGCATCATGCGCCCCTGCTACGAACCTGGGGAGTGTTGGTGTTAAGAATGATGGTCACCCTGCGTGATTGTGTTTGGGGGTCTGGGTTTCAAGACTTCGCGCGAATTAAAGAACATACATCTCAACAGAATTTGCAGCTGTCTGGCTGCTGCGGAGTCTCCCGAAAGAAAGAGGCGGAAGGAAACTCTATCATGGGTTACGGTATGAATGCAATGTCGTCACATTGGACTAATATTGGGAAAGAAGGAAGCTGACTGCGATATCAACAGGGGGAGCGTTGACATTAGTGAATGGATCACCATTTGACTGGATGGTGATCGGTCAGCACTCGTATCAGATGGATACCTGGAGTTGGCCGACAGTCAGCGCAGGTAAAAGCATTTCAAAATAAGGGATTACTAGTCTTGACATTGATCAGGAAAGGCAACAAGAGTTTATGTCGAGTTTGGAACTAGAGGAAACACTCGTGACAATGCGGGAGAAGCCTACTACGGCATCGCTGGAACGTCAGACAAGTTCACGGTATTGGGCAGGAAGCCCTCAGACTATAGCCTTACTATTTCCTTGGGTAACATGTCGACGAAGCAAAGCCCGCAAGGGTCGAACATCGACTTGGGATTCAGACACGATGCTGCAGTAAATTGGATCATGTCGACAGATGAGGATGGACAGTGGTGGTCGAATAGCGGTACCTACACCGACTGGATGCAGCAGAGTATGGGCTCGCTGGCAAACAGGACGCTGAAGCACATCTGCATGCCTGGCTCGCACGATGCTGGCATGAGCACATTCAAGCCGGGTACGATTGGCGCACATTTTGCGAACACGCAAACCCAATACCTCGATTTCTATCAACAGCTCATGGCCGGCTCACGCTTCTTTGACCTGAGGCCTGTTCTCTCCAAGGGACAGTGGGTAGCCGGACACTACAGCGCACTGGAGAATGACGTCGAGGATATTTGGTTAGGCGGTAACGGCCAGTCAATCACGGATATCATCAGACAGATCAACGACTTCACGGCGCAGTATAAGGAGCTTGTCATCATTAACCTCAGCCACGCTCTTGACACAGACAACAAGTATAAAGACCTCTCGCAGGACCAATGGTACAGGCTATTCGACACGCTCAAGGGAATCAACTCCCGCTACGCGGTTCAGAACCCAGGCAACACGGACTTCTCCAATGAAGTCTTGGGCCAATTCATCACGGATCGCGCATCAGTGTTCATTATAGCGCAACTCCCCAGCGGCATCATCCTGGGCGATTACGCAGACCAAGGCTTCTTCTCCGGCGCAAATTTTCCATGGTACGACTCGTACCACTAATACTGTTCGGATGTTTTGCTAACATTTAAGTAGTGAGTTACTGGACTTCTTCTCCTAGAATCCTTAGGGTAGGACATTCTTAAGTGGCTACTTAGAGCGGGGGTCAAGAGCCTCCCTCTAATCTCGTTCTATACAATCCTTGCATTCTCCTATAAAGAATGAGACTAACTGTATCGTTACTTCCAGTCTTCGACTCCTACTCCAACACCAACAGTCGGGACACCATGAAGTCTGATCAACTCGTGAAATTAAAATCCAACCGCAATCTAGTGTCTGACCCGTCGACGCGTAGGGACAAGTTCCACATACTCTCCTGGACTCTAACGCAACAGCCCGAGGACGTGCTGAACTTCGACCGCGCGATCATGAACATGGCGGCTTCGGCGTTTGATGAGTTAGTTAGTGACGCGTGGAATGTGTTCACTCCAGAGACCTTTCCCAATGTGTTATATGTGGATGCCTTGGGAATCAGGGACAAAAGTGTCGTGTTTCCATACGACAAGCCTAGAAATGTCGTGGTGAACTATGATATTGCGGCACTCGCTATTGCGGTGAACAATGGCATGGCGGAGAGGAATGGGTTCATTACGGGAAGATGATGTGAAGAGGGGGATACAGATGGCGAGGTGGAGAGAGAGGAAAAGGTCTTGGTAAGTCCACAAACCCCAAGGGGTGGCGGATTATTGGCGAATTGTGGTGACACTAGGACTTAAACATGGGAGGCAAGTTTGCAATACTGACTTAGTTTGTGTGGTAGATACTTAGGTTTAGAACTCATGCCACGATTCGACCGTTATCTCCAATGGCCAATGCAGTGAAAAGACATCCAGGGTGACGGTGAAGGTCATAGCAGTCGATAGCGCTAAACGTAAGAGACTTTCCACTGAATACACCCGGGTTCTGTAGAATGTGCCCAACAAATCGGTGAGTAATACTGGGGAGCAGCCTGCATACCGATCGGATCGAACAAGGCTAGTGTAGTGCACCGTGGAGATATCGACGGTCTCGAGAATGCAGATATTACTCTTGCACTGATGAATAGAGACGATGCAGCTTGACAGACCCTCCAGGGCATAATAGTGCTGAAGAGAAGACGGGCCATGGCGACAGTGATATGTTTGAGACGGCGGCATATGTTACCCGTCAGATACCCGGACCTGAACATGCCCATTGACGAACTCTGACGGTTTGGAGTCCTCAGACGAACAGCTAATGTTCGTCACGGACTCAAACGCAAACTGCAATAATGTCATGCTGGGCTGCTACTCTCCCTGTGAATACGCGTGCGTACCGCAATGTTCAGGAGAAGAAAGGTGCGATGAGCTCCGCGGGAGCAGAGTAGCGTATTGAGACCCCTGGCAGCCTAATTGAGTGCTTACAAATTATCTGCATGTATGCATGCTCGTCACATGGGATACGTAGTTGTAGTAGACAAGACTTGCGGGGACACGAGTGATCGACCCGTTAAGATTCGATCCGAAGACACTACTCTTGTACCAATAAGAGTCCGTCTGTTATGCCCGTACGTTGTACGCATTCATTTTTGGCTCAGCTGCACCATTTATAGGTTAGTAGCATTAGTTGCGGCTTGTTAGTCGAATAAGCCGTGGCGGGCCCGTTTTGTCTCCACACAATATTGTCTCCACATAATATTTCTCAAGAGGCTCAGGCAAAGGTCAAATCCTGCAAGTTGCGAACCACGCGAGTAGCTTGAGGTGGTTTGAGAAGGGGCTATTTCCGTCGTCAGACTACGTGGACCTGGTAGCTGACGTCCAGTGCGACGTTCCATGCCAAGTTGTTTGGTAGAACATGCAAGTCTCACAGGGGCAAGTGATACACAACAGATGGTTAGGAATTCCAGCTGCCGAGGCATCGGGAGACGGCATTCTGTGGTCTGGTACACTTGCGCATCGCTGCGGTAACTCCGCAGCCGGTCTCAAAATCCACTTATGAGGTCCCAAATCTCATAAGTGGAGCGCGCTGGTGACTGGGAGTGACGAGGGTTTGCGCATCACAATATTGAAATGAAACGGGTCAGGCCTAGGGCTGAAGATCCCGGGAAGCCAAACGGACGCTTGTCCCACTCCACTCCCCATGTTGGGGCCGAGTCGTTGAGAAGGATCTCGGACTCTGCCGCCAGCAATGATGCTTCCCGAGTGCAGGATTGCCGTCTTCACAGAGATCGTCGAGTGGTGGAACTTCTGGAAAGCTGATGCCGTGGCCTGGACACGCAGGTGGGTAGCTGCCAGGCATGCACCATGTTAGAAAAGAGGGGATACGAGGATTTGCCGTCCCTTCATTCTACTCACGCTGCCATCGGGAAATATTGAATGCTCCGCGTCGCTGCAACGAAGGCTTGGTAGTTCCAGCGCGTCGTCATCCTGCGCTCAGCTAATCCGCGTTGGAAACTATCGATAAAGCGGGACTGGTGGTGGACGCCCGCACTTGCATGCAGCCTGTTGTCCACGGCGAGAAATTAGACTCGCTTGGTGAGACACGTGGTTGGGCCCTCTCCCGTGTTGTCGGATGAAGGCGACGCGCCAAAAAGGAGCAAAATGTTTTGGGGTTTGAATGTCGCTTTCGCTCCATTTCTCGGAGCCACGGCACCTAGGGCCAGGGGCCAAGCAAGCGAAGGAAATTGCCGTAGAGTCTGGCCGGGGTGCTTGGTTCCTGACGTGAAGAGATGGATTCGAACAGTCCGAAAATAGACGTGCGCGATGCCCAGGTGGCGTCGAGGTGCATGCTGCGGGTGCCATGGGCTTCTTTCTTGCATCCAACAAGCTCCTCCCCCAGAGCCCGTCTGTCTCGCGGGCGTCCTCGGCGGGGTTGCCAATACTTTGCATTCTCGTGTAGCGTTGAGGCACCGGTGGAAGAAAGCATCGGCTAGGGGGCTCTAGCAGCCAGCCATGACTACAGGCGCCGTCGTCACACTTGCCATGCGCTTGAGGCAGCACAGCGTGCCTAGCGACAATTTCTTCCTGGCGCTAACAGAGTAGCATCACATCGTGTTGAACATCGACTCACTAGATGGCGCTGCTGGCCGAACAGCGGCATGACGGATGGGGGGGAAAGGGGGGGTTCACTTCTTGGTGGCCTTGGGCCTGTGAATCCACCACCGTTTCCATGTTTCCACACCACCTGTCGGCCGTCACAGCGACCAACGTCTCTGACTGCTCATGACAGGCAAACGCATTCTGTTTTGCTGACGGACGCTGTGGTAGAAACCAAAACCACGTTCCTGCATGACAATGGACTCCGTGCCACTATTGAAGCCCAGCCATGACTATGTCTCCCAATTGCACCTCCCCCGAACCGAAGCGACGCCGACGCCACGGGTCGAGAGAGCTCGAAGCGTGCGAGCCAGGGGTCTGCCGCACCAGACTTACTTTTCCTAGCTTCACCGGCTCGTATGCAGGCATGGCTTGGGCGCACCATTTTCTTCCCAGCTGCAAGCTGCGACGCCAGTCAAGTTTAGCACACGCCTTGCAGGGGTACCTTCCTGGTTGTAGATCTCCTAGTCTCTCCCTCATAAGGCGAGGCGGCCTTCAGCCCGTGATATTCCCTTCTCTACCTTCTTCTCGTTGAAGTCGCAATTCGTCCGCCTTCTTTGCGGCTCGTCCTTCGTTTCCCTCCCAGGTCATTCATTCAGTGTGTTGTCAATATAGACTACCACTATCCACTCGCTTGCTCTTAAACCCCCAATCAACAAATACATAATAATTCAGTAATACAACGCGAACGACTATCCAAAAAGATGCATTATTCCACGGCACTCGCCGCCGTTGCGGCCCTCACTCCTCTTGTCAACGCTCACGGGTCCCCTCTCCCTAGGATTGTTGGATTGAATCCCAGAGACCTGAAGGCCCGGGACTTGCTCAGCAGCCTTGGAGCACGCTTCTCCGAAGTCAACGAGTTCGTCAAGGCTCCCGAGAATCAAGTGAAGCCTCGTCAGGACGACAGAGAGTGCGGTGCCAACATTGGTACCTGTGCTGCCGGGCTCTGCTGCTCGCAAGCCGGATGTATGTCATTATATGATGCTAGACGAGAGTGCACTCCGCTGACGAAAGCTAGACTGTGGTACCGGTAATGACTACTGCTATTCCCCAGGATGCAATTACGCATACGGCCCGGGCTGCCCTGACAACGTGATTCCCGCCGGAACTAATACCTCTACCATTGCCCGTACCAAATTGGGCTCCGTGGCCTATGGCGGTGACGGTATTTACAACTGCCAAACCGCAGGCACTGTCGCTATCACCTATGATGATGGCCCCCAGAAGGTCTTCACCAACCACATTCTGGACGTTATGGCGAGCTACAACGCTAAGGCCACCTTCTTCATCACCGGCAACAACATTAACAAAGGTCAAATCGACATTACCCAGGAATTCATTGATGTCATCAAGCGCATGGACTCCGAGGGCCACCAGATCGCCTCTCACACTTGGACCCATCTGGATCTGAGCGCCATTTCCCAGGCCGATCGCAAGAACCAGATGTACAAGAACGAGATGGCTCTCCGGAACATCGTGGGCAAGATTCCCACCTACATGCGCCCGCCTTACTCCAGCTGCACTGGCCAGTGCGAGACCGACATGGCTGCTCTCGGCTACCACGTCACCTACTTTGATGTCGATACCGATGACTACAACCAGGATGCCCCCGACGAGATCCAGAACTCCAAGAACTGGTTCACGGGCAATATCACCCAGGGTGGAGCCACTGCCGCCGGTGGAGCTAAATGGCTTGAGATCGGGCACGACATCCACGAGCAGACCGCCAATAACTTGACCGAGTATATGCTCTCTACTCTCACCCAACTCGGATACAAGGCTGTTACTGTCGGCGACTGCCTCGGTGACCCCAAGGCCAACTGGTACCGCAGCGCTTCCGGCGCCGGCACCGCCACTTCGGTAAGCACAAAATTCTATTGAACTTGAACACACCTGGTCTTCCTGAGCCGTCTTCCATTTTCATACAAGTCATACCATTGCGCTTACGGCCTGCCATCTAACCTTGATCTTCAAGGATATTGATGAGTCAGAGCCAAGTGACTCGTCCCAGAGTGGGATCTCTGATTTGACCTAGTCTGAGGTTGAGAACAATAACTCTGGGGGCACCGCTTCGTCTGAATAATCCCCAATCCGCCCTGCGAGTCAAGGCTGGGTCCGTAGAGGCCCAGGATCCCTTTTGTTATCGTGCTATCCTTGTCGTTCGCGGTGGTTCACTGATTACTATTATTACTCTCATCTGATATTTACCCCCTCAAGGCTACCGGTACGGCGACTCGTTCTTCCTCCGCCCCTGCTTCAACGGGAACAAAGACGGTGACCACCGACGCTACTTGCGGTGGCACTAACCAATAGTATGTACATGTGTATCCCCTCGTCGTGCACAGTACTAACATCTCAAAGCACCTGCTTGGGCAGCTCCTTCGGCAACTGCTGCAGCGCTTCTGGCTGGTGCGGAACTACCACTGACTACTGTGGAACTGGGTGCCAGTCTTCCTTCGGTAACTGTGGCTCCAATGGGGGTGTCAGCTCTTCCTCTGTCAAGGCCTCCAGCACACCCGCTGTCAGCTCCTCCAAGGCTGCCTCTTCTACCAAGGTCTCCTCGGCTGCCCCTTCTGCCTCTGCTGGTGGCAAAGTCTCCACTGATGGCAGTTGCGCTGGCACTAGCGGCTTTACTTGCCAGGGCTCGTCCTACGGAAACTGCTGCAGCCAGTACGGATGGTGTGGCTCTACCACCGACCATTGCTCCACCGGTTGCAACTCTGCCTTTGGAACTTGCTCTGGCAGTGGTGCTGCCAGCTCTGTCGTGGCTTCCTCCACGCCAAAGGCTGCCTCTTCTACTAAGGTGTCCTCTGCTGCCCCTTCTGCTACCGCCACCAAGAAGGTCTCCACCGACGGTACCTGTGCCGGAACCTCTGGCTTCACTTGCAAGGGCTCTTCATATGGAAACTGCTGCTCCCAGTATGGCTGGTGCGGCTCGACAACTGGCCACTGCAGCACAGGCTGCCAGAAGTCCTTCGGCACTTGCACCTAGCATCACTTCTTGCCCTCTCTTATTCCCCTGGAAGCATAGGTTCGGAAGTAGGCGTACTTGTACATTTAATTGGAAGGGCATAGGGTGTTCGTGACGCATTATGAGGTTTAAAAGCTAGCATATACTTCATCTCGCTGTACCATTTCTTGTACATCAGATCGGGCCTGCCTCAATTGCGTAAGCTGTACAGTGGAAACGGGTTGTGTGTTGGCGAAGATGGAAAACATGAATGAGGATTTAAATGTGCATAATTAAATCGAACGCACATACTTTACAAGAAACTGACATTTTCCTTACTGTCTGTTGCGCAAGATTTTCAGATCAGCTTTGCTTGGTGTTCTTGTGATGATCCTTCGCCTTCCTGAAACGATTTTGTCTAGCTATTTCCACCACCGGGCCCTCTCTCACCTCCCTTCACTCTTAGCATAGTACGAGTAGCGCTGTAGTTGGGAGGGTGAGGTCCGTATTTGCGGTAGTCGTCTTTGTGGGCATTTATCGAAATAAATAAATGACTTAGTGCCGTTATTCGATGGTTGCTCATAATCACTTGGAATGTAATAGGCCATGTTCGCGATGCTAGAGGTATTAGAATAGCAAAGGGTGAGAATGAAGAGCAGACTGACTTACAACCTCGAGACTGGAAGTCGAAAGCGGGTTGAAGGGGCTCCAGTTAAGAACGAAGAGCAGCAATTTGTAGTTGGGCGCGAATTGGTGGAGTAAAGGGTGGTGGAGGTTTATATTGAGATCTGAGTCCCGACGGCCATTTGCACCTTTTGTAGGCTGATCAGGCAGCCACTTTTCCATCTGCAGAAAATCCTTCTCTCGGTTGTAAGTCGTGGTCAGTTTAAGTCACTGCAGTCACACAAACACACTTATTAACGCAGTGTTCGGAACCTAGGGGTGACATTACTATGATAAGGCATTTTCAATGGCGTATGGTCAGAAGTGGTTAATTTGGCAGATATTATTGGGTCGACCAGGGCGCTTTTACCTCTATCAATACTGTCGTATCATCAGGTGGTGCAGGAAACGCGGGTACCTGCAACAAGGCGGTGCCTCTAGCCCATCCACATCGACCTCTCCTATATATCCAAGTTCGAGTTCTCGGGTAAAATCTGGCCTTGCCGTTACATTCGAATCCAAACTGACAGTCTCCCAGAGGGGTTGTTGACCAACATCGTACGGTGACTTCGGTGCCGTTCTCGGCTACCGCCAACTCACCCCAAACCTCGTCACAATCCCTGTCCATTTTTCCGATGCTGGCGCTACACGACGAATATTTGTCTTTAGTATGTCCTCTAACATCTTCTCACCCTCATTAGGAATGCCAATGATTGTCAAATACTAGACTCACTCAAGCGATAAGGACAGGTCATTTGTGACTCTACGACACTTTGGCTACAGTAGGTACACTTGGCTTAATATTCTGACCAGGTGTGTTCAGCTTTCTGATCGATTGCTAATAGCGGCAAGCTACTTTCCGACCTCTACATTCCGGAAGACGTTCACTTCGATCCCTTCCTAGCTCGACCCTTCCTTCCGTCCTTCTAAAGCCCCTCTTCCTGCTGTCAATCCACCACTTCGGCTTCTCCACCGTTTTCCATCATACGATTTCGCAACGACATGTCGTGGCTACCTCTGAATACGAGGTGTTTGGGGTACAATTTTCTTTCATCATCTTTATTTCCTTCGGCGGGCGTTACTGGAGTCATTGGGCACGAGTCATGTCCAGCTCCTATCCGGCTGGAAACAATGTACAGGATGTTCGCACGCCAAGTTGCATCCCCATTCTATTTTACTCTAGTAGGAGGTCCATGATAGTCTAAATCAGGATTCTGATTTTTCTTAAAAGACCGGGGAGTAACTCAGTGCGATATGACCCTGTTTATCTTCCTTTCTTTCATTAGCCAACGACTGATTTCACAGCGTGGAGAAAGCACATTTCAAGTGAAAGAGCACATTGAGGACCATTCTCTTATTTCGTGCCGCTGGAGCATATTTCGTGTCAAGTAAATCTCAGGCAAAACCGTCACTATATCTCAAGATCCTCATCAAGCCCTGTCTTTCCCCCGGCACCAACAACGCACTTATCCTCGGTTCAAAGTTCGCCATTAATGCAGGACCATAAATGGATTACGGAAGGCAAACTCTGCATACTAATTGGCAGTTCGGTAAAGATATCTTTATAAATGGACCATTGGAGCTCATAGCCGGTACCCGTGTGGGCAACGCGGCCTCAGAACGACGATGACAGCGCCATCCTACAATCGCAGGTGCAGTACCACATTGAATATCTGTGGGGAACTCCAAGATCGGTCTCCGCTAGATCAGATCATCGTGAATTTTCAAGTAGTTGGCTTGGCCAAGGTGCCGAGATCGACAACGAGGGATATACGGCAGGACACTGAGACAAGCCATATGTTGTGCAATGTCGCGGAGATCGTTGCATTTACGAGCTTAGCAATCACAATACAAGAGGGATCACTGATAATGACGGGAACTCCGGCAAATGTGGCGATGAACATGGAGACATACAAGTACCTAGAAGATGGTGATTCGGCGGAGGTAGAGATAAGCGAGTGGCGACAAGGTTGTCTTCGAGCGGTAGAGTGTAGGGTTTCCAGATTGGAAGACATGTGGTACATATCGGCCGGATATACGTCGTGCTCGGCAGCCGTCGATGTATAAATGCCCTCATCCCACGTCCCGATCTTATATGTCTACGTGTAGCTCTTTGTTCATTTTATTCATGTTCCCTCTTCTTCCTTATACACCGCCACAGGCCATGGCCCCAGCTGGGAGCGAACAATTTCAAGGGAGTTGTCTCTGTGGTTTGGTCTCCTTCACGCTCCAAGGCGCCCCCACGCAAACTTTAAGATGTCATTGTAGCGACTGCGTGAAAAATGCCGGAGCGTCTCATCAAATTGTATATCCTTCCCGTCTTACTTGCGTTGTTAAGAGTCTCTAATTAAACGTAGATGGCGGCCTACACTAGTACGTCGATAACGACTAAAGACCCCTACGGCTGGATTCGCACCTATACCATCACCAAGACGGACTCGGGATTTCCAAAAGAAAAGCACTTTTGTTGCAAGTGTGGATGTACTCTGTGGACAGTGCCTTTGAAGTACGAGGGACAACTAAAGATGGTCCGAATTTCGTTGGTTGAAGATGGGTGGGTGATCCACCAAGCTCGTGAACAGGCAAAACTGACGGTTGAGATAGTCTAAAGAATCCTGTATTTACTCCGGTTAAAGACATCTTCGCGTCGGGAGATACACCATAATAGAACACGTATACACATTGTGGGGGGTATTCTTTACGGCGCGGTGCCGTAAGAATTGGAGAGTAGCGATGGAGGTTTTTAAATTGGAGCTAGAGTGAATGCTACTATCCTCCAGGGAGACTACAGTTGATTGTGAACACTTCATTTTCAGTAGGGTGATGGGTATCGCAGGGCCCGGCGTAAGATTCATCACGCTGGCTCTGATTAGATATATTACGCATAGTATGGAAGCTGGTGGGCCCCTCATTATGGAGAGACGCAATGCTCGAGCATCCTCGGATCCATTCCGAGCCGAGTCGTGTGTTGAAACTCTCTGATGCCTCAGGCTGCAAAGCTAGTAGACTGGGCACAAATGGTAGAAAACATACACGGCGTAGAATCTGAGGGACTGACTTACTTTATTGCGGTGAGCGATGAGCCGTTGTTGAGGAGGACATCAACGTATGGGGCAAGGCAGGTGGAACTGTCTGACAGAGTCTCTGTCGCAGTCAAAGCCCTGTTGTACGTTAGATTCCGACAAAGGCCATATTGCCGGATGTGCAGGTCTTGTGTTCCATGAGGTTACTGGGAAGCTACTCTAGACCGCTATTCGATCTAAGATAATCGAGAAATATGTGTTGCTAGCTTGTTAGAATCCAAGTTACCGTTACTGGTTAGTAGGCTGGCGTGTGGTATTCGCGGTAGCAGCATTACCCGAGTCTTTGCTTGCAGGCGTATTGAGATATGCTACTGGAATGGATCAGTCTAGAGGCTTGTTCATCCACATGTTATGACCTACATCTACTGGGAACGGATGTAGAATATAAATAAGAGCAGAATCGACATAGATAACGATGGTTGTGTCATTGTGTTCTTGGTAGAGCACGCCATCACATGGATTCATACTCAGCAGCTCGCTCAACGCCTTGTTGCTCAATGCCCGGACCATTCCTAGGAACTTAATCGACAAATTCTCGCAGATACGCTTCTCAGACAGTCGGGCTCAACTTACTAGTGCATGACAAATGCCCAGCGCGGACTTATCGAGGTGACTAAATAGTCAAGAACTGTAAGATAGCGTTTGAAAACGGTCGTCACTAAAGGGAAGCTGCGACCAAAACGACTGATTAGTAAGTCAGCACACAAACATCCATGTCGAGGTCATGCAGGCTAGCTCACATGTATGCAAAGGATCTAATCACATACTATGCTTAAATGTTTATACATGGCACCTTCCATGTCCATATCTACATCAGACTCAACTTCTGGCAAGACATCCCAAAACGTGAATCATGACACGTCCAGTCGCTCTAGAAACAAGCCAAAGGCACATGGTATCCCACAAACGCCGTGCCATGCAAAAGTCCCAATCTTGAATCACCCGAAGCAGCGATACGATATGACGGGAGGCCATCCCAAACGCCGCACATCAACTATACAATACCCGGGCACCGCCATCGACTCCTGCAAAGGTTTCATACCTGCCTTCCAAGGGTATCAGGCGTCAGTGACCCGTCTCCAGAAGACGGTGACTGCTGTGCGCCGTTCCTACTCGACTCCCCTAGACCCGGACTCTCGTCCCTCCTCTCCCTCCTTGTCCTCCCACCAAACACATCACTTAGCCTGACACTCATCCTCTTGCTCCTTCTATCCCTACCATTCGCCACAACATCCTCAGCGCTTGCGTCCGCATTCCCATCCGCCACCTCTCCACTTTGGTTTCTTCGCTGCTCTCTAAGACGTCGGAGAGCTGATATACGTTCTTCAGCTGATGCGTTAGGGCGATGGCGTAGAGACAGAATGTCGCGGAAGGCGGTGCGGCGGCGGTGCGAGGTCTCTGCCGAGGGGTCCAAAGGTGGGGCGAGGTCATCGGGGTTTGACTGGGAGGTGGTAGAGTCGCGGGATGTCACGGGGCGGAGGTCGACACGGCTAGATATCGTTAGGGACTGTTGATGGGAGAACATTGAAGGAGTATCTTACCATAGCGGACATGTACCAGAGACATTCAGGAGCCATGGATCCACACACTCGGGATGAAATTTGTGATCACACGGCAGGACGCGGAGGTCCTGGCCCTTTTCAAAATCTTCTGTGCAAATGGAGCATCCGAGGTTCTCGTCGTGAGAGATACTATCAGTTGTGCCCGATGCAGCACCCGTAGCGAGAGTTTGTGCCGGTGCAATGCCCTCCTGATGTTCTTCCGCTGCGGCACTTGTTGTGTCTCGAGCTGTCTCAGTCACATTGGAGGTAGTCGTTGCCGCTGGGTCGGTCGCCTCCGGTCCGGCTGTTGCTGGCGCTGTTTGCACCCCCATTTCAGCATTTGCGCCATTCAGGTCTCCTGCCTCCGCCGTCGATCCCATTTCAACATCCGTTGGTTTCCCCGGTTCCCCCGGTTCTTTTTCGCCGAACTTCACGATTGGGATAGTATCCAAGATAGCTCTACCCAGTCCCCTTGCCCTACTCTGCCTTGGTCGTCCTAACACGTCTCGAGGTCCATACCGTTCGGGGTGGCGATGCGCTCGGATAGCGCCTGTGATGATGATGACCAAGAACAAAGCGGTGATGATACCAGTAATACTATAGAGGATGATCATTGCTACAGCGGTCGACGGCGACGGACCCAGCGGGTTCTGCTGCTGCTGGACACCTGCATTGTTATTACTATCGTCCCCGCGACCCTGCACTAGCACAGAGTACTTCATGTGTACCGGCAAGTTGCTGATAGCAGCCCGCAGCGTGGCCGAGTCCTGCTTGTTCGTCATTGACAGTACCGGGAAATCCTGCATCATATCCTGGCTGTTGTTCTGCTCGTAGTCGCAGTAATCGGTATCTGTGCTATACAATATAACGCCTGAGATGTTGGCATTCCGATAAGCGTCCTCGAAGACACGCTGTGGTTCTACGAAGCCGGTATAGTCGTTCAGATTGCAGCTAATGTATGCGATCTCGCTATTGGAGATGTTGGCAACGTTGGAGAAGTTGGTGTTGTACAGGTTGCCCTCAAACTGGGTGCTGTTAGCTCGAGTGACAATGGATGACATGAGGTCGTGGGACAAACTGTTCGTTGCGCCGCTTCCCGGGTCAACGGGACCAGCTCTGCAATCTGAGCTTGATCGCCGTCTGCGTGCTTCAACGGCAATGTGCCCTGGAACCGTCCGCCGGCTGTGGACGAGTTCGAGGATGTGATGGTGGCGGTTGCGACGGACGCGAAGAGCAGGCAGGTCAACTGCCATGGCAGGCGCTGTAATCGACCGAGCAGCATCTTCCCCATGGATTGCATGTGCGTAGACGGAGGCTATGTGAGACGGCGACAGTAGCAGGAGGGCCGCGCGCGTCTTTTCAATATCGATGACAAGCACACAAGGCCGGACTCTCCATGGACTTGAAGGGCGGGGGTGGTGGCTTTAGTCCAAGCAAACCAAGCAATGCAAAGCAAAAATACGAGAAAGACCTATATCGCCAACATGTCTACCGGGAAGGGAGGAAAGGCGAAAGGATTGGCAGGACAAGTTCATGAGAGAATGACAGCTGTAGCAAAGAGGCGGATCAAGGACAGGCTATCGATTGATGATCCCACCCGCGCGACGCCGGCCGATTGTGTACATGGCTCCCACTCCGCAGCGTGCCGGGGCCATGATGCATGCAAGGATGCGAGTCTGTGGCACACCTCCAACCCAGGATTCCCGACGAGCATCTCACTTTCTGAAACCTGGTTTAGTGCCCTTTCTTGTCCCTGCACTGCCTCAATTCATGCGCTTGCAGTTGCTGACTTCTCAAATACTTCGAATGGAAACCGTTTGGAGCTATCCGCGACTCTCCGCACCCATCGCAAAACGTGTCCAGCTGCTCACACGCCGCCGTCGTAAGGGTGCTAGGGCTGAGCAGCGATTACGCATGTTTTCCCCTGTTGACAACTTGACACCCACATGTCTCAGAGATCGGAGAGCGTCGACTCTCTCGCCACAAACACGAACAGCGCATCTCTCTCAAGGGACAAACGCTTACAACCGAGGGCATTCAGCAACCTGGCCTTTGCCTTCTCCACTGCGAGAACTCAATGATTATTACCCAATTTGTGGCTTTATTCCCGCCACCCCACCATAAATGCATGATGTGGAGGGATGCAGACCTGCTTCGGAGACACATGTGCCG
Source organism: Parafenestella ontariensis (assembly GCA_021596325.1). Taxonomy (NCBI): domain Eukaryota; kingdom Fungi; phylum Ascomycota; class Dothideomycetes; order Pleosporales; family Cucurbitariaceae; genus Parafenestella; species Parafenestella ontariensis. Next base: position 1,623,359 of record JAKGDA010000003.1, read on the forward strand.
AATCTAGTCGCGACATCGCTGCACCACTGCGTCGTCAACTTTAATTGCCCGTTGTTGGAAGCTCAGGATCTTGTCGCCGCCCTGAAGTTTGACCGATGATGCCAAAACATGACCACCTGGGTACTGAGCAAAACATCGAACATTTGGCAGCCCAGTAGCGATTCAAACACCCGTACGCGAATCCAAAGCCTGTTGAAATGGTACTGTGCATTATCTGTGGTAGGTACCGATGCTGGATTACAAACAAAACGACCAATGATGTACGCCTGCGCTATGTGCTACGAATATCACTCCTACCCAATGCCTATAAACTGATGCATGTGAAGCACACCACCTCGAGCCAATATTATCATTGAACAAACTCCGCCAGCTCAACCTATCATATACAGCGCAACTCCTCAGTAAGCTGCACCACTTCGGCCCCTTCCAGCCGTCTTGAAGGTCATCGACTGAACCTGCTGCTCGACCAGGCCGCCAAGCGCCAGTGTATCGTTCGGATCGACACCCATCCTCTCGTAATCCATATTGAAGCCGGAAAGATAGAACCCGGCAATGACAACCAAGTACGATAAGATGAGAATCGAACCTTTGAAGTAGTTGCTCTTCCCCTCGCCGTACATGTATGAGAGGAGGAAGACGCAAAGGATCACAGTGACCATGTCCCACTGAGGGAAGATGAGGGTAAAGGTTTGATGGGCGACTTCTCGACTAGGAATGTACGATGCGTGTACTGCGCTGTAGAACACTAGGGCTGGGATTTGTAGCAGGCACACTTGCAGGGCATATGCGGATCCGATCTCCATGGATAAGGCGATGTTGCCGTTCATGGCGAAGGATATGGCATTGAGGAACTCCGTGGTATTGGGGACCAGGGCAAATAGTGTGATACCCAGGAACTTCTCATCGATATCTGAGCCCTCTAAGACCGCGTCGACTGTGTTGACCAGGATTTCAGCGATAATGGCGTATGCAACAGTCGCCGTCAGGAGAATTGCAGCACTCTTCTGCCGACTCCAATTGGGCGCATCGTGTCCGCTGGAAGTATGGCCAGGGGCGGTCTCGTGCTCCTCGGGTGCCTCTGTCGTAGTTCGCGTATTGGCTGGGCGCTCAGAGTGTCCTTTACTAGGTGTAATTGCACGATGAGCAGCTTTACGTGGGTCCCTGGTAACATCGCGCGTTGCTAAAGCTGTGGTTGTTGCTGCAATTTCCGTAATCTGCCGTGCGAGTGACTCAGCAGCATCATCTGTAAGACCTTCAACATGGAAGGCATGCTGCAACCGCCCGTCACCATCCTTGGGCGGTACCACATGAGGGGTTTGTCCATCTGATTTCGAGCTCGGACGAGTGTTCTCCGAGTTCATATCTTCAGGGCCTAGTCCGACTTCGTGCAGGGTCTGGCCAACAATACGCTTGTATAGCTGACTGTCTCGTATATGTGCTCGAGATATGGACTGGCCCGTCGCTTGCCTAACGAACGATGAATGTGGGAATTCTAGATGGCCGCTATTGCTGAGGCCGCTCGCACTCATTTCCATAGGCTTCTTCTCTTTCTCGTCTGTTTCGCTAGTCCATATTGTCGCAGCGTGTGTTCGCAAAGTGAACAGTAAGCCAATAACGTAGGAGCAGAAGAGCAAAGCCGCTGCAAACCAGGTGTATGGTTTCACAGCCTCGTTGTAGAAGCGATCGTTTAACGCTGGCGTCTGCGAATAGTAACATCTCCGACAATCTCTCTCGGATGGAATGTTGTGGTGGCGAATGCATGAATGACAATTGAGTTCGTGCTGAAGAATGTTAGCAAAGTTCAAGAAGGGACCGGATCATCTTACGCTTCCATAGATCTGATAGAACAACGTGGGCCCGAACGCGCCGATGACGGCAAACAGAAGCATGGTGGACGTCACGCCGGCCGACCTTACGTTGAAGCGTTGAGTCTTACGCTTCAGGGCGCCAAAGCACATGGACAGGCCTGGTAGGAACAGAATGCCTGCAAAGATGCTGCCGATGATGCTGCCTTCGACAAGCTGTGCTTTGCCTTGCTTGAGCGCCACACAGTATAGGAAGACCTCGACTACGGTGGAGAAGAAGGCGTTGATTGTTGCACCAACACCCATGGAGGATTGAGCAGAGATGGATGCGACTGCTTGACCAATGAAGTACGCCAGAGGGATGATAGATAGCAATGCAAGTGTGAAAAGAAGAAACTGATCTGTGAGCCAAATCTTGAGACCCATCGCCTCATCCAGGACAAAATAGTCGAATATGGTGAAGGCTACAAGGCCGAGGAGGTTGATGAGGAAGATGTTCGTCCCATCGATTGTGTACTTCCAGTATTTGACACCGACTGCACGATAGGTGCAGAGTAGGATGGACGAGGACTCGCCAGGACGACGGACGTTGCCATTGTCAGAATGGAAGGACAGGGCCAAGGGGTGACGTCGCAGATGGTCGAAGAGCAGCAGCGTGACTTTGCCCATAGGTATTGTGAAGACGAGGAACCAACACAGTCCCGAGACTAGGAAAAGCGCAGGGGTCAAGATGCCGTAGAAGTAGACGAAGAAGATGACTCGGCCAAGATTCCATTTTCCACGACCGAACAGTCTCCGCTTGGTCCTCGCTGTATCAGCGTGGACGACGTTAGCCCGGCCATCTCGCCCCAGCAGACTTGTAGTCTCGCCGCCACTGGAATCAACGCTATTGCGCCGCCGGCCGATAAGGGAGCTTGTGCCAGTCGTAGGGCCAAAGAAGAGTCGTCCTTCTTCAATGTCGCCGCTCTGCCACTGCTCGTACTCGCTAATGCTACGGCCCTCGCCTTCGTCTTCCTCCACATATGCGTCATCTTGCAGCAGCTTGACGTACTTTCCGAACGGATAGAATACGTAGACGGCGAGATGGAAGAGCAGATGCGAGTACTCTCTGCAGCTGTCATCAAAGCCAAGCAGGGCGCAGAGAAGGCCGCCAGCAGCGGCGATGATGGCCAGCCACCAGCCAAAGACCAGCGTCCAAGCGATGTTGAAAACGACCAGCCATCTGCTCACGAACAGGCCAGGCGACGAGTGAATGTCGGCTTCTGCGTTGCGTTGTACCGAGCGGCCCTTCTTGTACAAGGCAGGCTTCCAGATCCTGATACCGAACGGGTGCGTCACGTTGATGGCGTCCTGGCGGTCGCGCAGGGTGAAGCTCTCGGCATCGCTCAGCTCGCCCTCGTCCTCGTCGTCATCAGGGGTGCCGCTGTCGTCGTCGTCTGCTCGCACTGTTTCCTCTTCCGACGAGCCAGGCTGGACATCTGTGTCTGGCGCTACAGGCGGGCCCGCACGCTCCTGCTCGATTTCGTCGTCGTCGTCGGTCGACTCGATCGTCGTCAGCGTGGCGGGCTGTGCGCCAGTCTTGCGGCGGACCGTCGACGGCTTGCGGCGCAATGGAGGGGCTTGCCGGTGTTGCTTGAGCAGCTGCTCCAGCTGGGCTTGGTCGAGCTGCACTTCCTCCTCGGCATCGTCGACGCTGAACTCCTGGCCCTTGTGGGGGAACTTGGACGACGTGGTGCGGCGGCTCATCGAGGGCTTCTTGGGCTTCGTCGCTGAGCCCTGGTCGGACGTGCCCGTGTTTTGCGGTCGGCGTTCGATGCTCGAGGTGATAGACCCTATGTCTCCGTCAGTTCCGTCTTGTGCCTGCCTCTTGGCCAGGCTCGGGACTGCGGGCGACGCCCTACCGTAGCTTGTTGGCGGCATGGCAGCTTGCGACCGCCAGCGCGCCGACTCTGCGCCTGTAGCCGTGGTCGGTGTAGGCATGTCGCTGCCATAGGTGCTGCTCTGGCGCGAGCTCTCTGGCGGAGGGTTGGCTCTGCCCCCTGTGGGCGTGCGATCCTCCATGGCGGTACCGCGATGTCGTGTTGTGCAAGGGAAGGTATCTGGGGCTTGGCCTGGTTGCGGACGCGGTCACAGCTCCCTGGCTGGCTTTACTGGCGCGAGTCAAATCTCAGCCGCCAGGCGATGACGGCGGAGCGAGGGCAAGGATGCATTACAGGAAAAGTCGTGCCCCTCTAGAGAGGTGGGTGTCGAGGTAGCAGGATGCACGCAGATGACCTGTTAGAGGGCCGGGATCAGCCATTCATCAACAAGCAACCTGCAGCTCCTCGGACATATTCCGAACCCTGTCTCACTCCAGATAAGACGGCCACGCACAGCACTCACTACACTGGCTTTCGGCGCAGATGGAATGGGCGAGTGCACGCTACTCGGCCTGCCACTGGGTTGTTCACGCACTCTAGTTCATTTCCCCAGAGTATGCACCCCAGGCGCTCTGGAATGTTTACACAGGCAGACGTGACGAACAGGGAAGGAATGCCCGGTGGGGCTCCTTCTACACGGTGGTAGCGCACGTCCCGGCCCAACGTTGTTCCAGCGGTCGCAGCTGCTCGGAAGCTTCCAGTGATGCTGTCAACACCAACACCGACTGTGCGTGCAACACTCGCTCACCGCCACCCCCGTCCACAGCGCAGGTCGAAGCCTTTCTCCCGTAGCAGTTCCAAGTAAAGTCGCCGCACCACAACTCTCCAGGCAACACACGTCTTCTGCCGGCCGTGCCTTTACATCACCGACCCCCATCCACCGCCGCCGGCGCCGCCACAACCATGGCGCTCGACACCTTCTTCCACAACAAGATCGAGGCAATGAAGCTCGAGATCATACAGGGACAGGCAAAACTGCGGCGTCTCGAAGCCCAGCGAAACGACTACAACTCAAGGGTGCGGTTACTACGAGAAGAGCTCGGCCTTCTGCAGCAGCCAGGGTCATACGTCGGCGAGGTAGTAAAGGTCATGGGCACGAAGAAGGTGCTCGTCAAGGTGCATCCCGAGGGCAAATACGGTGTGTACCCCAAGCAGGGAGCTTGAACCCAATGCTGACTAGTAATCCGCAGTTGTCGATGTCTCCGACAGCGTCGATATCAGCAAACTTACCGCCGGCAAGCGCGTCACACTGCTTAGCGATTCATACAAGCTCGAGAAGCTGCTTCCGTCGTCCGTCGATCCACTGGTGTCCCTCATGATGGTCGAAAAGGTCCCAGACAGCACCTATGACATGATAGGCGGTCTCGACCAGCAGATCAAGGAGATCAAGGAAGTCATCGAGCTGGGGCTACAACATCCCGAACTATTCGAGTCACTCGGTATCGCACAGCCAAAGGGTGTGTTGCTATACGGCCCGCCAGGAACAGGAAAGACACTGCTTGCGCGTGCAGTGGCACATCACGCCGACTGCAAGTTTATTCGAGTCTCCGGAAGCGAATTGGTGCAGAAGTACATTGGTGAGGGCAGCCGCATGGTCCGAGAGTTGTTTGTCATGGCACGAGAACACGCGCCCAGCATCATCTTCATGGACGAGATCGACAGCATTGGCTCAAGTCGTGTGGAAGGCAGCTCGGGTGGTGACTCGGAGGTGCAGCGTACTATGCTGGAGCTGCTGAATCAGTTGGACGGTTTTGAGCCCACGAAGAACATCAAGATCATCATGGCAACAAATCGTCTAGACATTCTGGATCCTGCCCTGCTGCGACCTGGCCGTATCGACCGAAAGATTGAGTTCCCGCCACCAACCGTCGAAGCGCGTGCAGATATTCTGCGAATTCACTCAAGGAGTATGAATTTGACGCGCGGAATAAACCTCACAAAGATTGCCGAGAAGATGAACGGATGCTCAGGTGCCGAGCTCAAGGGCGTCTGCACAGAGGCCGGCATGTACGCGCTGAGGGAGAGGAGAGTGCACGTCACGCAGGAGGACTTTGATCTTGCGACCGCCAAGGTGCTGAACAAGCACGATGACAAGGCTACCAGTTTAAGCAAGCTGTGGAAGTAGACAAGGGCTTATGGGCAGGTGTTGGGCGGTGTCTTACTCACAACTTCGACAATGTCGACATTGGGTCATGTAGACCAAGCATAGCAGCATAAATCCTCCTAGGATGAATCACATTCTAATCCGAACTTGACGAACCTTTCCGCCGTCTATGTCACTAGGCGCGCACGTGACAGCACGTCATCACTAGCGTGTAGTTGTGATGTTACCTCCAGCCCGTCTGCTTATACCATGCCGTTGCAGATCTTCCCTTACACTTGCACGGCTGTTTACCTAACAAAGACCAAGGGCTCCTTCTTAGCGACGGTATCTTCCTATATAGCATTCGCGATAATATGTACGAACCTTATCGCACGTGTGACGCTAGACACTGATATTCCTGGGTATGACATAGCGGCCATGACGTTCACCTGCAGTACCACCCACGTATTTGCTTTGTTGTTGTTGCAGGTTACACGACGCCCACATTCGTATCTACGAATTGCGTGAGCGGGAATGCCGATTGCGTGATAGAGTTTCTTTTCCGAATACTACCTTGGAGCACCCCAAAAGGCAGTTCCAACAGAGAGGTCGCTGATTTAATGCCCGCTAGGCCCCAGATTCTATTCAATTTTAGAAAGTGTTTAAGTGGAGCTCCGTTCCAGTTCACTACTTCGTCCTACCCCCAAGTCAAGTAGGCCGACTCTCCACGTTCAGCAAATCGCTCATTATCTGCCTCTGTTTGTTCTTTCGGGGTAAGATAGCAGTAATACTTGCCTACAATGGGCGATGACGGGTTGAAGAAGGTCGAGGAAGACAACCACCGGGATGGGACGCAGGAAGTTCCCTCAATCCATGAAGCGCCTGTCAGTGTGCTTGAGGAGGGCACGTTGGATCCAGTATATGAAGCCAAGGCCAAATTACTGAATAAAGCAATTCAAGATATCGGTATGGGAAGATATCAGTGGCAGGTACGTAAAATGGTTGCTCCTTTCGCTGTGTATGACTAAGCAGCTTAATAGCTCTTTGTCGTAATTGGTTTCGGATGGGCCAGCGATAACTTGTGGCCGATCGTAACGTCTCTCATTTTTGCCCCAGTCAAAAATGAATTCAAGCCTGACCGCGGCCCATTCCTTACGCTAGCACAGAACATCGGTCTTCTCTTCGGAGCCGTCTTCTGGGGATTTGGCTGCGACATCTTTGGCCGACGATGGGCCTTCAATCTCACTATTGGCATTACTGCCGTGTTTGGTATGATTGCAGCAGGCAGCCCTAATTTCGCTGCTATAGGCACGTTCGCTGCACTCTGGTCCGTTGGTGTTGGTGGTAACCTTCCTGTGGACTCCGCGATCTTCCTGGAATTCTTGCCCGGGTCGCATCAGTATCTTCTCACGATTCTGTCGATTGACTGGGCGCTCGCACAGGTCTTTGCTACGCTTGTCGCGTGGCCGTTGCTGGGCAATATGACATGCCAGCAAACGGATAAGACCTGTACTAGAGGAGAGAACATGGGGTGGCGTGTAAGTCCTCAACATATCCACAGTCGCTCGTCAAACTTATTTTAATATACCCTGTAGTACTTCATGATCGTTATGGGAGGAACTGCAATGATCATGTTCTTTCTACGCTTCGTGTGCTTCACAATTTACGAATCACCAAAATTTCTGATGGGCAAGGGGAGAGATGAGGAGGCTGTCCATGTCGTCCACGAAGTCGCTCGTCGCAACGGCAAGACGTCCACACTGACACTCGAGGACTTGGAGGCCTGCAATAATCTCGCCATTGGAGGGTCAATTGCCCATCAGCAAACCACAGCCGCGGCCGCCGTGAAGCGCAATCTCCAAAAGCTCAACTCTTCGCACGTCAAAGCGCTGTTCGCCACGAAGAAACTCGCTCTATCTACGGGCCTTATGACACTAATTTGGGCAGCGTTGGGATTAGGCTACCCCTGGTACGAAAGTGCTACCACGAATACTATTCGAATGTTTTGCTAATATACGAATAGTAAGTGACTCACCTTGACTCAGACACTGTCGTAATTGTCTTACATGGTATCTATACACCCCCTGTCTAGAAGAGTGCTAATCGTGTCGCTACTTTAAGTGTATAACGCGTTTCTCCCGTTCATCCAAGCCACTCGCGGTGTTGACTTTGGTGACGGCAGTACCTACATCACTTATCGCAACAGTCTGATCATCGCCGTGCTTGGCGTCCCTGGGTGTTTACTAGGCGGCCTCCTTGTCGAAACACCGCACGTGGGCCGAAAAGGCACCCTTGCCGCATCCACTATTCTCACCGGCGTCTTCTTATTCGGATCCACGGCCGCACTCAATTCCAACAGTCTTCTAGGCTGGAACTGCGCGTAAGTCCCGCAATCACCCTGCATCTACCGGCTGAAGCTTAACAAGTCGCTAGGTTCAATTTCATGTCTAATATCATGTATGCGGTTCTGTATGCGTATACGCCAGAACTCTTTCCAACCAAAGACAGAGGCACGGGTAATGCAATCACAGCTAGTGCAAACAGAGTCTTTGGTATCATGGCGCCGATTGTTGCCATGTTCGCGAACCTAGAAACGAGTGCTCCAGTATATGTTTCGGGTGCATTATTCATCGGGGCTGGAGCATTGGCGCTTCTCCTGCCTTTTGAGAGTCGTGGAAAGGCTAGTATGTAAATGTATCGAGGACGTACAAGCCAGACTTAAAGTATGGGGTTACTATATTTACGCACTCGACATTGTGGGTTGGTTAAGCTTACTTCCAGCGATTACAACGTCTGTAAGACTACAAATCGAGAATAACTCGATTGTGATCGGGTACTGACGCGCTTCGTTATCATCACGAGACACATTTTGGTACTTGAATCGAAGGTAGCATCAATGTACAGGAGTCCTGTTAGCGAAGCATTCTACAAGGTCACCTCGTACTGAGTTACTCCCCGGTCCATCAAGAACAAATCAAAGTCTTCATTTCAGACTATCGAGGACCTCCTGTCGGAGCGAAAACAATAGGGGTGCAACATGGCGCGCGAGCACCTTATAGGACTACCTAAAATATACAGTAGTTGATATATAGACTCCTGCAACTTTCTGGGTGCACATCTCACATGTGAGTTGCTTGTGGCGTAAGAGTGGTGCACGAGCCCCAATTGACGTCATCAGAGGCGTCTTTCGGGTGAACGGTTAAGCGCACGACATCCTGGATCAGATCAATATCTTTCATAGCAAACGATTTCGCTCGACCTGATAACCGGGCGTCAAGTGGTGAGCCATGTCATTCGTGGTCGAGTAAGTCTTTTCTCTCTCACGTTCGAAGAATTTTTCAGCAACGAGCCCGACTCTCATAACATCAGCTAATCTGAAGCTAGCCAGGTGCGCCGCATCGACAGCCAGCTCGACCGGCTGCAGCTGTCAACACCGCGAACCGGCGGCAGCTTCTCGACCCTTACCGCCGAAGAGGCTCATGATCCGGCGAAGACGGCGCGAATCGCACACCTCCAGAACCTGATCAAGTCATTATCTACCACAGCTTCATCCAAGTCAAGTCTCGTTCCTGCAGAAAGAATCCTAGAGACACTGCAACGTGCAGACATATCCAGTAGCTGCTCGACGTGCAACCAGTGGTTTGCGCACGGCCAAGACAACGTCTATGATGATGATGACGACGACACTCGGGCGGACGCGAGCTATGAACATGAGCTGGAGTGGCTGCTACTGAGCAAGGCAACGACACAAGCATACGGACAGGTGTTGAGCACGATTCTAGAGCAGACGATTCCGCTCGAAGATGACATATGGTACTGGGATGATATCCTTTCGACATATCGCTTCGCAGGCCTATATTCGATCCAGACATCGCCGATTCGATTGTGGAAATGGTCGCAGGAGATATACCACGACGTGCGGTCAAGAGGGGGTCAGCTGGCCAATGGATGGAGCCAGTTCTACGGCTTGGTCAAGAATGCTGTGCAAGAGCGAAGCATTGCCAATATCCAGCAGAGGGTGGTGAGCCCGCTGGCGCTTGTGAGGAATGAGGGCAGGAGGAAGCGTGCTGCATTGAGCAAGATACGGCTGGTCAATGCCAATGCGCTTGGTGTGCTTTTGGGTGAGGGTCTGGGAAATGAGAGGCAAGACTAGTTCTACATGATTCTCACAAACACATCGCTAATTAATCGCAGCTTCCAGGACGACGGCACCCAATCTCCTGGGCTCCTCAGTACACAAGACGGGAGCAGACACAGGTGGAAGAGTACGGTTTCGAAAAGTATCGCCCTCATGGACGCTGTCATCCAGAGTGTGAACACCGCGGAACTGTCCGTCGATAAGTTCGATGATTCGGTTGCCAGCATTACTCAAGATGACCAATACTACGAGCTGCATGAGCCTACTGGTGAGCGAACCGCGACCACACTGAGACCTGGAGACGTAGCAGAGCGTCTTGGGTATCTATTGCGACATGCCTTGCCCACTTATTCAACAAACTTCAACGCTGTGGTGAAGCACAACGGACGTCCGTCGCGCCTGGTTCGCTACTGGCTACCAGCAACAGTACTATTGATCTCGTCGACTACCATCTTGCGCATATTCGTCAACCGAAAAGAAGAGATTCTCACCTGGGTCCGCGAACTTGGACAAACGGTCATTGATTTCTGGTCAAACTGGGTCGTGGAGCCAGCTAAGAAGGTCATTGGTACCATTCGCCATGATGAGGATAGCGAGGTGTCCATCATGAGCAAACGCAGCCTGGAAGCGGACCGCGCCAGCCTCGAGCGCATGGTCGTCGACTTTGCTGTTAAGAATCCTGAAGGTGCAGCGTTAAACGATACGCAGATTGCTGATATCAGGGCTAAAGTCCGGGAGGGCGATTTGACAACGGTGCTTAGATCATACGAGAGGGATATTCAGAGCCCGGTCAAGGGCGCAATCGTCGGCAACCTGGCCAGTGCTCTCCTTATCCAGGTCCAAAAGACCAAGGTGGACGTGGAAGTTGCCATGAGCGGCATCGACAGCATTCTCAAGAGCCAGGAACTGCTGTTTGGATTCATCGGTCTGACGCCAGGCTTGCTCGTCAGCATTGGGGCCTACAGGTGGCTCCGAGGCGTCTTCAGCAGTCGCAAAGGCGTACAGCAGTGGGCAAAGCAAGGTCGCATGCTGCTCATTCTGCGCAACATTGACCGCATACTCACGGGGGCAACGCCCACGGAATTTGGCGAGATATCATACAAGGACCACGGCCTGCTTCTCTGCGAAGTGCATTTACTGAGGCAGGCTGCTAGTGGCATTCTCCCGCGCCGGATATTCCATGATTTCTTGGTGGAAATAGACGAGCTTGTCGATGTGAGGAGTGGCCTTGAGAGGCAGCAGAAGGTGGTAGAGCGCATTCGGTGGGCGTACTCGAAGTGGTTTACTTGAGCAGGGCAAAGAAAAGCCAGCGCGGCGGGAGCGATGAGGTGAGGCGTATTTGAATTAGCATATATATAGCCACTGCTCTAAAATAGAGTGCAGGTGCACCAGCATGACAAGGCATTCCCTCGCCCACGCCAGACGAGAGGCATCGAGAAGCGAGTGAGGCCCACGTGCGGGTAGTCGCCACCAAGCGTGCCGAGTGACGAGTGACTAGTGACTATTGCAGGCGGCTGTGGCTCGCCGCTTGGCGCTCGAGCCCCAACGTCAATCCACTTCCCCCAACGCCTCGCTGTTGTACTCGTACTGCCCATCCCGACAAACCCTCACCTAACCAAGACACCTGTCCTCGACTACATCTAGCCTCTACATCGAGTCCTGTCGCCACCGCACCTCCCTCAACCACGGGACCACCTAGCCTCTCCCGCCTAACCTCGCCCCAGCGGGTGCAGCACCGCATACCACTCCCGCCGATAACACAGGCGACGATTCTGCACAAACATGGCTGGCTCTAGGAATTACGACTTTCTCGTAAGCAGCTCTTTGCGCACTCGCACCGACAGCGCCTCCACTCTACGCTCCGGCCCCGCCTTCTCACCCCCCCGACTAGCCACACTGACGCTCCCATGTAGATCAAACTCCTCCTCATCGGCGACTCCGGCGTAGGCAAATCCTGCTGCTTACTACGCTTCAGCGAAGACTCGTTCACGCCCTCGTTCATCACCACCATCGGCATCGACTTCAAGATCCGGACTATTGAGCTCGACGGCAAGCGCGTCAAGCTGCAGATATGGGATACCGCAGGCCAGGAGAGGTTCAGGACGATTACGACGGCGTATTATAGGGGTGCTATGGGCATTTTGCTGGTCTATGACGTTACCGACGAGAGGAGCTTCAACAGTATGTTCACCCACTCCAATCTCCGGCCCAACATCGACGAGTGGGGGATGGGTGACACGAGCAAGGTACAAGGGGACTATATGCTAACAGTTCTGGACAGACATTCGCACATGGTTCTCCAACGTCGAGCAACACGCCACCGAGGGCGTCAACAAGATCCTCATAGGCAACAAGTGCGACTGGGAAGAGAAGCGCGCCGTCTCCACAGAACAGGGCCAAGCCCTCGCAGACGAGCTCGGCATCCCATTTCTTGAGGTCAGCGCGAAGAGCAACATCAACGTTGACAAGGCCTTTTACTCGCTCGCGAGCGATATCAAGAAGAGATTGATTGATACCGCGCGAACGGACCAGACGGCACAGCCGAGGGTGGATGTTGGTGGGACGGATGGGGGAAATGCGGGGATGGGCGGGAAGTGCTGTTAGAGAAGGAAGGTGCTGCGGAAAGCAGCTGGAGATGTCGGGGAATGGCCTCGAGGAGAACAAGGTACGCGACGGTCTTTTTCGAATGGCGAAGCGTGCTTCTTAATCGCATTCGATCTGGCTTGCAGACATAGGAGGCGTCGGCCAGAGTGGAAATTGAGCGGGTAGCTGCACGACGATATCACACATTTGATACTCGCTTGAGCGATTTTCAGGGTATCATTATTACTTCAACGGTTCTTATCTTGGCGTTCTTGAGAGACTTGGGATTCTGTCTAGCTGCCTCCATTACTGTTTGTAATGTCATCTTGTACATGCACGTCTTGAGCTTTCCTCTTCAGACCTCTATGTTATCAGCTTGTTCTAGCCTCTCGGGTTCACGCCTCGAATCGGTGCGAGAGTACGGTGACGCTGACGGTTGTAGGTCTAGGCCGTCTTTACCAAACTTTACAGTGATTTAGGCGTCTACTAGCCTTCACAGTTGCCATTGCTTTAGCTTGGCGAAAGCAGACAAGCCATTTCATGGATCGAGTAGGAGGCTCATGGAGCGGACAGTGACATCAGCATCCTCGCCAATGCGGCTCCATGCACAATATCTGGCAAAGAGTAAGATACAAAGAGTAAGACACCAAGAATGTAACGAGCAGAAATGATAGATTGTGCATGCGATATCCCGATCAATGCACGAAGACTTGTCTCACTACGAAAGAAGCCGTGCAACACATGCGGCATACTCGGCGAAACACGGTGGGAATTTATACATGGTACGAAGTTTGATTGTACTAGGTATGGTATCCAAAGAGGAGTTGTATTACAGCTTAAAATTATTCAAAACGTCGTATTTCCCACCCGCAAACGATGCATTCCATGATAAGCAAGGAAAAGGTATTAATCTCATAGAGCATTTACAGAGCAAGCAAGGCCAAAGCCGCGCCAAACAATGCACCCTGCGGTACAAAGTTCAAAGACGAAGCGGCACCAGTGAACTCAGCTGGTGCAGACGGGCGAATTGCTCCAGTACCTGTACCTGCTGGTGCAGTCCTAGTGCCCAGCGTTGAAGGAATAGGATAAGGTGGTGCACCAGCAGTAGTCGTAGCCGGCGTCTGGGGTGGCGCGGTACCAGGAACAAGACCAACCGGCGCCGTTGGATTCACGCCTGCAACTGGGGTTTGTGTAGTGAAGTGAACTTGAGGAACAGTGAGAGAGGTCGTTCCGTACGTGATGGTAGTGCAAGGTACTTCCGGAGACGGTGCGGGAGTCTCGCTAGCTACGCTCGTGGTGCTCACGCCTCCAGTCACGCCTCCAGTAGGTGTAGCAGGCGCAGGGTTCAAGGGAATATAGCTCGGAACGTCCCCAATAATCTTCGGATTCTCCGGGACGTACTCTGCGCAAATACCGATGAGGTACTGCAGCGCTTCTTTAGTTTCCTCGTCAGTTCCGCACCAAGCTGAGACACAGTCGATGACGTTCTTAGTAAAATCAGGGTTGACGCAGTAGCAGCCCTTGTCAGTATTATCCTTGCAGGACGAATCGATTTGGAGCCAGGAGTTTAGACATTTTGGAAGCACATCAGGCACAGCTGTTGGGGGATAGGTTGGAATTGAAGGCAGCGGAGAAACAGTACTCCTGATAGGAATTGGAACGCCGGTGTTGGAAGAAGGCGACGATGGATCAGCAGGAGTTGGTACACTGGAACTCTCGTATGAAGGAGGCGGCGGGACAACAGTAGAGGTCTCGGGCAGAGGTGTCACCGTGCTGCTTCCATAGCTTGGAGGAGGCACCGCGGGGGTCTCATACGTAGGAGGTGAGGTGTAACCCGGCGCTGAGCTGTTGGTGTAAGGCGCAAGGGTGGAGTAAGGAATGTCTGATGGAGGAGTTTGAACGGGAGGAGCAGGAGGAGCTTCACTAGAGGGAGAAGTCGAAGCCTCAGGGGTAGACTGAGGGTAGCAGGCTTCTCCTTCGCAAGCGGGAGGAGAAGCGATGCCTCCAGTGGGCGTTGCCGGTGACTGTGAAGGAGGAGCCGTTGAGTCGGTCGGTGACGGAGTGGATACAGCAGATTGCGACTCGACTGGTGCTGAGGAAGTAAAAGTCTCGGGAGGAGAGGGTGGATTGTATCCAGTCCCGGGGTTGCAGTCGAAGCCAATGTGATGCAAGCCAATCTCGCACTCAGACTTGTCACCTTCATAGTGACTACCGAGATAGACGTCTACCGATGTGGCACCACCGCATTGTGTGTTCTTGATCGTCGAGCCGCCCGGGGAGCACGGGCTGTAACTTTTGCATTTTGATCCGTCCGTCATGGTGTAGTGCAGCTCTAGTTCAACATCGAACTCGACGCTCACGTCAATATCGGTGATTGAGAATCCAGACTTCCGCTTGTCACAGCCAAAAGAAGCTGGCTTATCCTTGCGGACAGAATTCTTGATGACCTTGTTTCCAAATGTCCTTTTCGTGATGAAATCACGCTTGCCAAAGGACTGGGAACAACTCCATCCGTTCGTGAAATCGAAGTCGCCGTATTGGAAATTCTTGTCGCCATCCTTGAGACTCGACCAATCAAAGCCGCTCTTCTGCTGGTCACTACACTCGTTGTCGTTGTACAACGGTGTCTTGAAGTTATCGAAAAAGTTCCAGGTAGCAGTAACCTGCTGGGCAGCAATCCCAGTCGCAAGAAGAGCATATGTGGTCTTCATAGCGAATGTAATCCGGATGTGGTGTTTGAATTGAAGGTGGAGGAGTAGGAGGATATTTATTCTAAAAGAACGTCAAAGCACTGCTTAACGAATGAAGAAGCGAAGTTGAATATGGTGTGGTAGGAAGAAACGAAGGGTAGACTTCAACAAGTGAACAAAGTCTAACGAATGGTACTTTGTCCGACGAGATAAGCGAAAGGAGTAGCAATAAATGTGATTAAGAAGATGAAGCAACGTGAAGGAGACTCAACGATGTGGACAAAGGAGGAAGATATACTCGGCCTTCGACCTCTATGCACGGACATGAAACAAGCAGTTCGAAACATTTGGCGCACTTTTAAGGATGGATTAATCGGCGAGGGCAATAGACCCAAGACAACTCAGCCACGGACATTGGCCAGGCTCCATGCTTTGTCGCGCGCTCTCCGTAGGCCCATATGGCTACCTCGCAGTCGGGCTGTCGCAGGTGGTCTGGGAAGAGGCCGTGGACTGACGTCGAACGGTTTTGGTGTCGGATAAGCGAGCGCCAGGGAGCGTTTCTGAAACGCTCTAAATAGTACGCGAAGGCAAAGTGTTATGCAGGTACGAGCCAATCACGTATATGAGCTCGAACTGGGCGAGCAAGTAGGCGTCAAGTATATTGTGCGGCCTACTTGACTGGGTCAGCTTTGTTCGTCGTAGTGGCGCCCTAGTCACGCAGAGCCTCCATGTTGGACCTACTGCTGGCGACGCACTGCTGCCTCTCGCCCTGCTCTGAACGGGCGTCTAGAATTCATGTGTCTCGACATGCCGCCCATGCAAGCCGTCTCCAAGGTGGAGACATTCTCCTCTGGCTCCTGCGTCTCACGACAGCTCATGTCCTTCTCGCGCATTCTCTTCGACCTATACCCTAACCAGCAGTCCTGCGATTTTTACAGGCCCCTATTGGGGAAACGCCGTCGTTGCGCTAACTGCAAGCGTGACGCTGCCCCCCAAAATAGCTGCATGGTCTTGTCTCACGAGTGTTCCGTGACCGCACCTCGCAGCAGCCAACGAACGACAAGCCTCAGAGGACAATTGCAAAAGGTGTCGGTGATTTGTCTCAAGTTCTTGGTTGCAGCATACGATGGGGGTGTTGAGAGGCGAAAAAGCAATGCGGCCTGGTCTGTGAAAGCGTTTCACTCTCGTCATGCAACTTGATTTAACTCGAGTGAAGAGTCGCAAGCTAGATAGTGTACTACAGTACAAACCGCAGGTCGCTTTGTAGTTGCTACGTCGAAGCTTGTTCGAAGGTTTAAAAACATACAATTACAAATCAACTAATAACTCGTTCCCGTGATGTGGCCGACAAAATTCATCAAAAGCCCGGCTGTAGGCTTTCCCCTAGATATCTATGTCAGTGTACACAGTTCTTAAGGTGCTCAATGAGAACAAGGCGAAACCAGTGTTGAGTCCCTTGTTTGCAGTGGCGGTTGCCGCATCCCTC
This sequence comes from Parafenestella ontariensis, assembly GCA_021596325.1. Classification (NCBI taxonomy): domain Eukaryota; kingdom Fungi; phylum Ascomycota; class Dothideomycetes; order Pleosporales; family Cucurbitariaceae; genus Parafenestella; species Parafenestella ontariensis. The sequence continues at coordinate 1,640,063 of JAKGDA010000003.1, forward strand.
ATACCACAACTTCAGTTTCCTAACATTGAACTAGGTCTCCTCTGTCACAACACCCGCTGACTGCTACTCCTATCTATACTGTTCTGAACCCGGTTAATTCAAGGATAGACTATGTTTGCAAGGATTTTGCGTAACCCACCTACTTTGGCGAGCTTTTATTCCCCACTGTAAGTCCCATGGCTGCTCTTCTGCAACCAGTTCGTTCGAGACAGGTGCCTCTATGAATAAGTTGATTGCTATAAAATCTATAGTAACTGTTTACAAGCCTTCAGAGCAAACTTATTTGTACGCGAGACGTTTCGCCACAACGCCAATGATGCCTTGCGCTAAGATGATTTACATACCTTATACCAATCCCTTCCGTGATTTTGGTATGCTTGTTTATATTCCGTAACGCCATGAAAAACGGACATTGTTGAAGGCAATCTATGCTTGTGAAGAAGGACAAAATGAAAACGTTTAAAAACTCCTTGGAATGCTGAACCACTGTCTCTTGGCGCGCCTCAGTCCGCGTCTACACGTCGCCTGTGTGCTGTCCCTTAAACTTGGAGTATCGTTGTTCTCGGCTTACTCCTCGTCCTCGATGGTTATGCGCACTACTTCGTTTCGTGGACGATCCTTCGACAAACAGCATCGAGAGGCTGTGCGGACTCGAGCGTGGTAGTTGTTCGCCGCGCGATTCTGGCGGTAGCGGTAAAGTTAGCAACGTTCGCCCCCAGATAGCAAGATATACTCAGCAGGTTACATGTCTTGGACATTACTGGAGTACTTCACCGCCTTTTCAAGACCTTTACCGTATTTCAAAAGACACGTGGGCGCTCCAGGAGTACATGAAAACCTTACTTACCAAGAAAGGGATTTGTAGTGCACCAGCGAACGCGACCAAGGCAGAAGCCCACCAGGCTAAAGGTGTGAAACGCATCTCGGTGGAGAGACCGTAGAGTAAACCGGCGATAGGGCTTGCGACCGCGCGGCAGGCAGCGCCTGTTGAAGCAGCCAATCCATTGATCTTGCCAAGGTGGGACTTGTCGGGCGCAGACTCCTTGATCATAATTAGAAGTAGCGGAAAGGCCAGAATAGAGGTCAGGTTCCGAACGGTCAGGCAAAGGAAGAGGCCTGGGTAGAGCAAACTTGCCGGTAAAAGTTGCAAGAAGGGTACGATAAAGTACGCGATCGGATGCGCCACGGTGACCATGAGCAGAAGTCCCCATACGCCAAAGCAGTCAGCTAAAAGAGGGAAGACGAAGGCCTGCACTAGAAGTTGGATGATGCCATTGATCGACAAGATAATGCCGACGCGTTGGATTGGTATGCCAAGGCCACCGCCTAGAGAGGTAGAAGAGAGTTCGAGCGCGTTTATATTGTCATCAACGCGTTTGTCTTGTAAAAAAATGGGAAGGAGGTGATCGTATGTCATCTGCAAGCAGGTTAGCATATATACGTTTAAAGCAGATTGTGACGCAAACAACAAGAAAGGCAGTTGCTTGGGAAGAGCCAGCCTTCTCTGTAAAAGCATACAGTTACTTACAGAGTGGTAGGTAAATATTCCTAGCGCAATTACGGACATAATCACGGTTTTGGTGAACACCTTTTCGCTGGCTGGCAGTTCGATCCAATCGCCGTTAGGCCGCACACGCCATATCTCATCATGCTGGACCTCAACCGAGTTAAAGGTCCCGTATGAGTCGGTCGTCAGGTCCGCCGGAGCATCAGCGGTAGCACCTTGAGCTGGGAGAAGTGGAGTATCCGTGACTGCTGCATCGGATTCTTCGGAGTGTCCTCGCAGTTGTCTATCAGGATGAGTCTCTTCAAGGAAGAAACATGCCATAAGAACAGAAAGCACCAGCAAGAAAGAGCAAATAAGATTGGGGAGCAGGTATGGGAACTTCGCGAAGAAATCTGTAGTACTGAAAAGAGACGGGAAGTTCTGGGCTGGCTCGGCAAAATACCCGCCGATAGTGGCTATCCAGTCAGCATCGAAAGTTGACAGTAACATGGAATAGGGAGGCGTCTTACGTCCTATGATAGTACCAATGGACCATACGAAGGGCATAACTCTGTGGTTAGGGTCAACGTCGAAAGCTGATGATACCAGGGAATTGGGAGGTGTCTTACGCGTACGCTCGTGCTAAGTCCTAGTCAGCGGTCGCCTTCTGTTTACAGATCGATGCTACTCACGTTCGTGTTCAGGTTGCTTGACTATTTCTCCGACCATGGTCTAGATGTTTTAGTTATTAACGCAGATTGATGTGGTAGTAACGAACCTGGATAACGCCTATATTCCCATTCAAAGCTCCGCCAATGATTCGGCCCGCGAGAGCAACCCAGAAGTTCGGAGCTAGACCGACGAGCAGAAGCGAAGACAACGTGCCGAAAGAACCTAAGATTATGACAGGTTTCCGTCCTACGCGATCGGAAACACCACCCCAGTACATGCCGCTGCACGCTTCAGCCAAGGAGAAAGCGGAAACGAGTAGGCCAGCATAGAACGGCGCATTCGACTCGGGACCGACTTGGAAGTTTGAGACAAGCTTCCAAGCATATGGCAGTATCGAAGTCAAGGCAATCGGTTCTGCGACTCGAACGAGTGCTGCGTTGGGCGTCAGTACATTGGTTACAATCGGGGTGTGTGACGTAGAGAGTCTCGTACCAAGGAGGAAGAGCTGCGACGTAGGGAATTCGCTATCGGAGGCATTTTGAGAGCGTGGTCTTCGTTTGGTAAGAAACAGCATCCTTCAACCTGATTTGATTCTTACGGCTTCGCCAACACGCAGTTGTCCTCAAGCTCGGTGGGGAGGGTTAATGTTAGTAGAGCTTTCCCTGCGTTTAGCCTAGACACCCTGCAACAAACAGTTGAAGTAAACGACGGCCGAAAACAGAAGTCGCAAAAGAATCGAGTGGCACGAGAAGGAGCCCAGGAATGGAGAAGAGAAAGCGGAGGCGGGAAAGTTCTGGTATCTAATTGCCAGCGAATCAGGGCGGACCGTGAGTTTGGGTCGGGTTCGGTTACGATCGGCCGACGAGCCGTTATCCGAGCGTCACTGGGCGAGCGTCACTGTCCTGTTTGCATGCAGCCTGCAACTGCTCGCAACGCTCCTCATCGCCTGTCTTTGCTCACCTCGAAATTTCTCTAGTATTAGTTTTATGTTCTCTGAAAGTCGATTATTCTTTAGGGGAAAGTGGTGTGGAGCTTATTGGGGAACCCTGCTAGTTCGCCGCTGCAGGCCCGGCAAAACGCTTAAAGAGCCGCTAGTTAGCATTTAGCGGGACAGACCGCAATTCACTACCGTACCATCGCGATCCGCTAGTTATTAGCTATAATAAAAAAAAATATACTTTATAGGCAAGTAACCTACCCTAGTAAGTAATATACTTTATAGGTAAGTAGCTTACTCTAGTAAGTAGCTTACTCTACTAAGACCTTACTAAAATATACTATTACCTATAGTATACTTATAATACCTACTTACTATAATATATTACTAGCTTATAAAGAAGCTTAAATATAGCTTATACTTTAGGCTATTAAATAAAATATAAACCTTTCTTATTAATATACTACTATAATCTATAGAGTTCCTTAATATACCTTTAGTAGATAATATACTAAAACTCCTTTATAATATAATTATAAGCCTAAATTAATAAGGCTTTTTCTAACTAAGGAGAAGGTTATAATAGGCTTAGGCTTTGCCTAAGCTTTTATCTTACTTAAGATCCTTAAGTAAGATTCCCCTTTTTCTTTAATATATATATAAGACTTACCTCTTAAATATTTCTATAAGATAATTAATCTTTTTTACTAATACTTAAATTTATTATTAATTTAAGGCTAGTCTATAATATTTAATTATTTTCTTCTTACTACCTCCTATAAGGGAATATAGGATAAAACTAGGTAGTTAGAATAACTTCTAAGCTAAATCTATAATACTTAACTAAATACTCTACTAGCTATACTAACTCTTTAAAAGCTAAGAATAAGACTAAGCTATAATAAGAATACTATAATAGTAGAATAAGAATTTATAAGAGCTAATTAAGGCCTATAAGATATTACTACTACTCTACTCTATATCTACTATACTTATACCTACCTTTATATCTAACTCTAGTATAATTCTATTAAATAGCTATAATAATACTAAGCTAATACTACTAGTGTATACTTATAGGAGGAAACCTCTACTAATAAAAAAACTTTTTTTAAGTAATAAGATATACTTTTAGGTATAGAAGGTAATAATAAAATATAAGCTTAATACTAATATAGAGTTTATAAGGGGATACTATAACTAATTTATATTTATATAGTTATAGCTTAGCCCTTCTATATAGTATAAAGTTACTTCCTTTTATAAGGTTAAAGGGAATAATAGGTTATAAAATCTATTCTAATTCCTAAAGTATATAAAATTTTATTATAGTAATAATTATAGCTAGGAATAGGTATAAGTAAAGCTAGAGAACCTTTATTAAGGTAAAGCTAAGGTATTCTTAGATTTCTTTATCTAGTTTAAGTAATTATTAGTATAAAGTAAAGGAGTCTATTAGGATAATAAGTAGAAACTTTATAAGCTCTATTACTACCTTAACTAAGCTATTTAAGTAGTAGCTTTATATTATAGTATCTCTTATATAAAGTATAGTATAGCTATAGTAGTATATAAGTCTATTATAGTAGATATTAAGATAATAGCTATAAAGGATAAGGTAAAGTAGCTATATACTCTTACTATACTAGTAAAGTAAGACTATAATAGAGATATAAAGATAGTTATAGTAGGTTTAGTAAAAACTAATAAAGAATAAAAGAGGAGGGGTTTAGGGCTAGCTATAGAGTAATTAGGAGTATAGTAGGCTAACTAAATTCTAGATAAGGTTTTCTAATAGTAATATATAGTAAAAGTATATATATATTATAGTAGTAAAGGCTATTTTATATAAGAATATAAGAATATAGTTATCTTAACTATAATATTAATCTAAGTAGTATCTATAGCTACTATATTAGTAGATAAAGACTAGCTAGAAAACTAATTACCCCTAACTAGGTATAGAGTTAGGGGTATATTATATATATCTTAGTAGAGGAGTACTAGAGTAGCTAGACTAAGAAGAGAGAGGTTTATAATATTTATATATATATAAATAAGCCTTTTTTCTTTATTCTTATATTTCTAAATTAGGTTTAATATATTAATACTCTAGTAGACTTAGGGTATAAGTATTTTAGTATAGTAAGTACTAAGGTTATATAATAGGTAAGAAGGGATTTTATTAATATTCTACTATAAGTCTTTAGTTAAGTAGTAGAGATCTATAAGTTAGTTAAGATATAATAGTTAGTAGTTTTAAACTATAACTTAGATAAGTAGTAGTTATATACTATAGCCTATATAGTACTAGGCCTTAGCTAGAATATAATCTTTAGTAAGCTATAGCTATAGTAGGAAAGAGTAGTAATAGATATTATATAAGAGTAATTAATAATCTAGTAAGTAAGTAGTATAATTATAAAGGAAGTAGTATTATAAAAACTAATACTAGGTATTTAAGTAATTATAGCTACTATATATAGCACCCTACTCTAATAAAATATAAAGGAATTAGTAGTTAAGAATATATTTAGTATAACTATACTCTAGTATATTATATCTATCCTAGCTACTATAATTTTAGATCTAAACCTAAGTAGTAACCTTATAGAGGTAGAGGAACTATAGCTACCTACTAAGCTAGAGGAATTCTAGGACTTCTTTAATAATAAGAAGGCTCTTAGTTTACTTTTATACTAGGGTTAGATAGACTACTATATTTACCTAAAGCTAACCTTAAATAGTAAAGAACTAGAGTTACCCTAGGGTCTACTATATAGTATAATAAGGGACTAGTTAATTAAGCTATAGAAATAAATTATAAAACTAATAGATAAAGGATAGATTTAGGCTAGTTTATTATTAGTAAGAGTACTAGTCTTACTTATAAAGAAGGTAAATAGTAGTTAGCGCTTATATATAAACTATAGGGTATTAAATAAAATTATAGTAGTTAATTACTATCTTTTACTACTTATTAAAGAGATATTATAGATACTTTTAGAAGTAAAATAGTTTACTAAAGTTAATATTTAGTCTATATTCTACTACCTATATATTACTAATAGGAATAAGCTATTAACTACTTTTTAGACTTAGTTTAAGCTATTTAAGTAGCTAGTCTATCTTATAGGCCTTACTAGTATACCTATAATATTCTAATATTATATTAATAAGGTATTAAAAAAGATACTAGGGGACTTCTTTACTATATACTTAAATAATATTCTTATTTATTCTAATAAGTTATAAAAGGACTACTTTAAGAGAGTATACTAAGTCCTCTATCTACTAAAAAAAGTAAGGTTAAACTTAGATCTAAAAAAGTATATCTTTATAGTAAAAGAGGTTAAATACCTTAGCTATATTATTAAAGCTAAGAAGGTAGTCTACCTAGACCTTAAAAAGATCTAAGTAATTAGGGAATAAGTATCCCTTATAATAGTATAAGGGGTTTAAAGTTTTTTAGGCTTTACTAATTTCTATTAAGATTTTATACTAAATTCTTCTAAAGTAGTAGTACTACTATATAACCTTACTAAGAAGAGTATACTATTCTAGTAGAGGAGAGAGAAGAATATAGCCTTTATATAGCTTAAGAATATATTTATAACTAGACTAGTATTAGCTTAGTAAGATCTTATAAAAGATATAGTCCTTAAAGCTAACTACTTAGGAGATACCCTAGGTAGGTACCTCTTATAAATAATTAATAGGATATTATACCTAGTAGTATATTACTCTACTACCTTAATAATAGAGTAGTAAAACTATATAATATATAATAAAGAGCTAACTATAGTTATTTAGTACCTTAAGGTATAGTTAGTAGAACTATAAAGTATAGAATACCTATTTATAATCTTAATAGACTATAAAAACCTAAAGTATTTTATAATACTTTAAGAATTAAGTAAGTAGTAGTATTACTAAGCTAAGAAACTCTTATAGTTTAACTTCTATCTATAGTTTTAGCTAGGGCGCCTTACTACTTAACTTAATACCCTTAGTAGATAGGAATAAGATACTCTACTAAAAATATACCCTTTCTCTTATATTATAATACTAATTAGTATTTAAGTAGTAACTACTATCTCTTAGAATAAGGATAGTAAGGTATTACTATAGCCCTTAATATTCTTTAACTAGTATATATAGAGTTTATAAGAGAAGGCTATCTAGTAAGACTCTTACTATACTATCTAGCTAGAGGTAGTATAATAAGGTAAATAATATTTTCCTATAAAGGTAGAGATATAATAGTAAATTAGTAATTATAGTATTAGTATATATAATATACTACTATAGTAGAGAGTTACTTAAGTCCTAGATTAAGAACTATTAACTATAATAATAATCTAGAGAGCGTATAAGTTAAACTTAGTAGGCTACCTAGGTAAAAATACTATATTCTAAATTATTTAAAGGGACTATTACTAGGATAGTATATCTAAGGATATTATATAATATATATAAAATTACTACTATTATAGAGCTTATATATTATAGAAATATTATTAAGGTCTTCTCTAGCCCCTACTAGTTATAGATAAGTTTTAGTCCTAAATCTTAATAGACTTTATAGTAGACTTACCTACTAAGGAGGAGAAAGTACTATAATACCTTTTAGTTATTATAGACTACCTTTCTAAGTATATTTAACTAGAAGTACTAACCTTAATAATAGTAGAATACTATATAGAAGTATTCTAGGATACTTAGTAGTAGTTCTAAGAGTTTCTCTCCTCTATTATTATAGACTATAGCTTAGATTAGCTAGGCTAATTTTAGATAATATTATATACCCTAGTAGGAATTAAATAACTACTTTTAACTATATACTATTCCTAGACTAATAAAGGAATAGAGTAAAAAAACTAAGAAGTATAGGCTATTTTATATATTATAGTATACTTTAAGTAGATAGACTAGCTAAAATATCTTCCTATATATTAACTAGCGCTAAATAACTAGGACTTTTTAATAGCCTTTAGCCCTTATTAATACTAACTTTCTTTCTACGCTCTATAGTCGCAGTGCTTAGATAATTAAGGTCTACCTTATTAATAATTAATAGTAAATATATACTAAGAGTGCCTATATATATTAGTATATAGATATATAGTATATAATATAGTATATACTTACCCTCTTTAGGGGGTTATATTACTAGAATAGGCTTTATCTTTATAGCCTTTAAGCCTTTAGATCTTCTAAATAGTAGATTAAAATACTATAAAATATTACTTCTTATACCTTTAATTAGCTAGCTTACTTATACTAAGCCTTTACCCTTTATTCTTTATCCTTTGCCCTTCGCCCTTTTATATCTTCCTATAGTAATATACTAAAATCTAGCTCCTATAGTTCCCTCGCCTTTTTATATTATTATACTATATTATATTATTATTTTATATACTATTTTATTATAAACTAATAAACTATTGCCCTTTATTATATAAATACTTATTCTAGATTAGATTATTGCTAGTAAACCTATAGTTATAGCTACTAAACTATCTCTTAGGCTAAATCCTTAAATTATTTAAATTATTATATACTATAAAATGTTAAATTCTTTAGTAGTTATAAGCTTAATATTAATACTATAAATAGTTATATAGAGATTTAATTAATTTATATAGACTTAAAGTAATTATAATTAAATAGCTACCTAAGCGGCTTTATCTTCTTTCTAAAAAAAACTAGGACTTTAGTATTACTAGTATAAGCCTTAACCTATTATTAAATAGATATATAGTAGACCTCTTATAAAAGGCTAATCTCCTTAAGAAGTCTATAACTAATTCTTAAGGCTATATAGTATAATTTCTAGACTACTTAAAATAAAGTATAAACCTAACTTAGGCTACTATTATATTTATATAGTAATAGTAATAAGAAGTAATAAATTAAGCCTAGTAGCTAGTAGAGAAGTTCTATATTAGTAATAAAGTATAGTTTTCCCTCTATAATATAAAGATAAATTACCCTAGTTAAAAATTAGATTAGCTCTAGGCTAAGTATACTATAATAGCTATACTAATACTTTTAACTATTACTCTAGACCTACTAGGAGATTTATATAAAATAGTATATATAGATTTAATTAAATAAGTAGTAGAGAATCCTTTTCTATCCTAGCTCTAGAAGGACTATAGGCTAGGACTAGTACTAACCTTTAAAGAGAATAACCTAGCTCTTTAGGAATAGAAAGTAAAGGAGATTTTATAAGTAAAGAAGGTATAAGGGTAGAATAAGAAATAGGCTCTAGTTAAGTAGTAGGGATAGATTATACTAATATAGTACCTTATTAAGCTAGTAAAGGATATAGAAGCCTTAGATAGGTATAAAGAAAAAGAGGGGAAGGTAAAATAATAAGGTTATATAAGGGCCTTAGTATAATTATAAAGAAAAAAATAATTCTATTTATAATAAAGCCTTAAAGGGTAAGTATAAGGCTAGATAAGCCCTAGAAGGGTATATATAAGGAGCCTTAAAGAGTAGGTATAAAGTACTAATAAACTAATACTACTATAAAGATAAAGGACCTTTATAGGTCTAGAAAAGTAGGCTAAGAGCTATACTATAGTGCTAAGAAGGTACTAGCCTAAGAAATCTTTATAATCTAAAAAGTAATATAATAGTACTATTATCTAGTTATAGAAGTTATTATTAGAGTTATCTAGATAGTACTAGTAAAGTAAGGGAGAAAGAGATACCTCTTTATTACTACTATAATAATACTAGTTATATATATAGAAGTTAGTATTATAGTAATAGTACTACTCCTCTATATAATACTTTATACTTATTAAGAAAGAGACTAGTATAAAGGAGTACTCTTAATAGTAATAAGTAATAGGTAAGAGAGTTAATATCTTAGGCTTATAATAGTAGGAATAATAGGGTAAAGAAGTTAATATCTTAGGCTTATAATAGTAAGAATAATAAGGTAGAGAGTATTTAATATAGTAGCTATAATAGTTTTTAGTAGCTATAAGAGCTTCTATACTATACTATATAATAAATTAGCTATAGTACTATTATAAGGGTAAATAACTTACTATAATACTTATTATACTACCTACTAAGTTATCTATATAGTAGTTAGAGGTATTTATATATTAGTTAAGATAGTTTACTATAGAGCCTATTATATTAGTAAGTATTATAAGCTATTTACTACTATAGCCTTAGGATAGAGTCTATAAAATATATATTACTATTATATTTATATCTATATAGCTATCTAGTAGAGATAAGCTAGTCTAGGCTAGTACTATAGTATAATAGATAGCTACCTATAATAGTATTATAGAGGTAGGGTTATTATATATAGTAGTAAAGAGCGTCTTAAAAGCTTAATAAAGATAATAGAAGTATAAGTTAAACTTAGAGTAGGTACTACTCTACTTACTAGCTAAGTTAGTACTATAAGTACCCTAAGATATAATATACTTACCTATCTTTATATACTTATACTAATTTTATAATATATAATATAAGTTAGGGTTACTAGTATATAAGTAGGCCTTCTTATTATAAACTTTTTTACTACTATAGTATACTATATATACTATACTAGAGCTAGGCTTATATAATACTTTACTAAAAAGGTATAGTTAGATAATATACTTACTATAAAGGAGGCTACTAGCTTTATCTACCTTAAGGTCTTTATTATTAGAGTTACTTTTTATAATAAAGCTATCTATATAATACTACTTCTTCTTATAGTTTTTTTTTAGAATACTTTATAGTAGTTAGCTAGGTCTATAGTAGTACTACTACTATTATATACTAATATACTATTACTAAGGCTAGGCTTATAAGGTAGTATACTACTACTACTACTTAAGGGAGGAAGCGCGCTAAAGCTAGTAGTATAAGAGCCTAGAGTAGTATTAATTAATACTATAATAATTAGACGCTAGCTACCTTATAGGTAAGGAGTAGTCCTATAATAGATAAGAAGTAAAGAGAGGATATAATTAGTATAAAGTTAGTATAGTATATAGTAGTAAAGATAAAAGAGGAAAGTTATAGTTAAGCTAAAGAATTTAAGTAGCTTATATAGGTATAATATAGGGTAGAGGGATATTTTCCTAGCCTTTTACTTATATTATACTAATAATAATACTATGCCCTAATAGGTATTATATAATACCTAGTAGCTATAATAAGTATATATATATAGATTAGTTATAGTACTATAATAATAGGATATAACCTTTATAGTAACTCTATACTAACTTTCTAGTATAAAGATCTTAGGTATAAGATAGGCCTATTTTAGCTATATTATAATACCTAAATAAACCTAACTTAGGCCTAGAATACTTCCTACCTAAAGTAAGTATAGATTTATCCTAACTTATCTATAGTATTATAATAAATCTTTTCTAGAGTATAAGGGTATATAATAGGCTTAGGCTTTACCTAAGCTTTTATCTTACTTAAGATCCTTAAGTAAGATTCCCCTTTTTCTTTAATATATATATAAGACTTACCTCTTAAATATTTCTATAAGATAATTAATCCTTTTTACTAATACTTAGATTTATTATTAATTTAAGGCTAGTCTATAATAAAGGTAATTATTTAGTATATACTAGATCTTAATATATAAGAATACTTACCCTAGCTTATTAATATAAAAGCTATAGCTAATTCTTTACTTATAGAGTATAATAAACTCTTTATTAGTAAGAACTAGGCTAGTATCTTTATTAAATATTACTTTATACTTTATATTAGGTTTAATTAAGTATATAACTATAAGAAAGCTCTTTATAAAGATCTTAATATAATATAAGCCTAGTTCTAGCTAGTAAAGAATATAAAAGTAAAGTATAGTATTATAAATAAAGATACTTATAACTTTAATAAGATAGGCTTTATAATAAGTATAATATTAACTAAATATAAGAGGTAGACCCTAAGAGTAGTTGCTAGAATAATTAGATAAATTTAATAGGGTATATCTAGGTAAGAAGAGGTCTTTATATATCCTTCCTAGAGTTACCTAGGTAGTATCTACTAGGTTTCTATAATATTAGAGAGCCTCTAGGTAAATATTAGGTAGACTTACTAAGGCTAACTAGCTAAGGTACTACTTAGGCATAGCCTATTATAAAAGCCCCTCCCTTACTAAACTTTTTATTTTATTACTTTACTATAATAATATAACTTCTATATATTTTCTACTTATGCCTACTTTAAATTATATCTAAATTAATTATAACTTACTCTAATTCTTACCTATATTACTTCTATAAGATACTACCTAAATATAAAGCGCCTTCCTATAATCTAGAAACTCTAAAGAAGCCTTATAGTTATTATAATAAAGTAGATAAGTTCTTAAATAAGTCTAAGATTAAGGACCCTAAGAGTCTTATAAGTTTCTCTTACTTCCTATAGCTTTCCTACCTAGTTTACTAATCTTCTATAGTCTACTAGCTATACTATTATTATAGATCTACTTAATCCTTTACTTTATATTAACTATACTATTAATACCTATAATACCTTTAGAATAAAGGAGTATTACTTTACTAAGGGTAAGAGCTCTATCTATATTAGCTATACTAAAGGCTATAAGGCCTATTATACTATAAGTCTTTCCTACTTCTTCCCTAAGGCTTCTTACTAATTCCTTTAGATTCTAGATAAGCTTAAAGCTAATATCCTAGCTATCTATAAGCTTATTTATAAGGAAAAGCCTATAATAGTTAATCTTAGTAGGACTAAGGCTCTTATTAATACCCTACTTCTCTACTTAAAGTATACTTAGACTAAGGCTATTAAGAATTACTTATATACTAAATACTAGGATAATTATAATTTAGATAATATTAATAAGGGTCTTCTTTAGGAGCTTATTAAGTAGATTAAGGGCTTTTATAATAAGTCTTATAAATATTATAAAGAGATCTTAAGTTATATAAGTTTTCCTTATCTATTCCTTATTCCTTCTAGTAAGTTTCTACTAATTCTTTATAGTTTCTAGGCCTTATATATATATAAGAGCCTTATTTAGATCTATAAGCTTAGAGTAGCTTTTATACTAGCTTCTATAGTCTAGACTAGTAAAGCTTTTAATAGTTAGAGTAATAAACTTAGTAATAGTAATAACTAGGTTTTTAGTAGTATAACTCTAGTTTAGTAGTAGTTTCTTCTTTTAGTATTCTAGTTATAATACCTATAGGTAGGTTTCCTATATAGTAACTATCTTCTTCTAGTCTAGCTCTTATAGGAGCTTAATAATAGATTTAATTTCTAAATTTATTAATTTTATATATTTATAATATTATAATATTATAATTTTTCCTCTCTTATACTCCTTCTAGATCTAGATATTTTTATTTTTATTTCCCTCTTATATCCTTATAACTTCTTTTCTCTTTCTAGCCTTACTAACTTTTAATTACCTCTTACTCTATAGAGCTTCTATATTTATTTACTATATATTCTTTCTAAAAGATATCTACTATTTAGGAAGTATTATTATCTATATTTTACTACTCTCTTACTTCTTATATACTATATTACTTACTTTCTAAAAGTATAGGCTATCTATAGCTTATCTTAATAATTAGGTTATTCTACCTAAGAGTTTTTCTTCTCTTTTCTAGTAGTTTCTAAAGTTTATTTCTTATTATTCCCTACCTAGCTATTAGGAATATCTTTATAGGATTATCCTTTTATCCTTCTAGTATCTAGTTTACTATCCCTAAGTTCTAATCCTTCTAGTATTACTTCTTTTACTTACTCTAGCTTATCTAAGTCTACTACTTATAAGGTAGGCCTTATTAAGCTTTACTTTTAAAGTTCTAACTTTATTCCTAGATATAGGTAGTATATTCCTTAGTTTTCCTAATCTTCTAGTTTTAAATATCTACCCTATCTATAATCTTATATAACTTAAATCTACTTAGATATCTAGCCTATAGGTTTCTAAAGTAGTAGTAGACTATACTCTTCCTTAATAGTTAGGCATCTAAATAGGTAGTATCTTATACTTATTTAGCTATAGATATTTCCTAAATCTCCTTATAAACTATTATATACCTAATCTTCTAGGCTTTAAAGAATCTTAATCTTATTCCTTTTAGGGGGTATCCTAATATAGTTACTAGGAGATTTTTAGTAATATAGGTTTATCTTATATCTTCCTAGTTACTTTCTAACTAATTCTTATACTTCTAAGGGTCTTTTATTAAGTACTTATTTTTAAGATTATAGATTTTATAATTTCTTATTCCTTTCTCCCTCCTAGGTAACGCCTATCTAAGCCTCTAGTAACTTAGATATTCTACTAATATTATTATCCCTTTCTTCTACTCCTTCTACTATCTATTTTAAAGGTTCTTCTAGGAATCCTTTTTAGAAGTTATCTAGTAAGTTTCCCTCTATATCTCTAACTATATCTAAGTAGGTTAACTACTAGTCTAGTACTAATATTTCTTTTATAGTATTAGCTAGTTCCTAAGTTAATACTATATATCTTACCTATTTTACTAAATATTCCTTCTAGAATCCTCTTCTATACCTCTTCTTCTATTCCCTTATAATTCCTTTAACTTACTATTATTATTCTAGGGAACTATTAACTATTTTAGTTATAGCTTTAGGTTAAGTATTATCTACTTATTAATTTAGAAGAAGATTACTTAGGTAAAGCTATAACTAATCTATATAGAATACTAGATATATACTAGGTAGTATATCTAATTCTACTATATATAAGGAAATAATCCTTTAGATAGTATATTTCCTATTTTTCTAATCTAGCTTTTTACTTAGTCTCTTATTAGATAGATATTATTTATATTATAGCTAGACTTTATCCCCTATATATAGCTAGGGAGCTTCCTATTAGTACTAATTAGCTTAAGCCTTTTAGGTCTACTAGGCTTTAGCTATTTAGGCTTAGATATAGTTAAAAGTATCTTTAAATTTCTCTATAAATATTTATATAGATTTCTTAGGAGTAGTTAAAGTATAGTATAACTATATTACTACCTATTCTAGGTCTTCTTAGATTAGGTCTATATTATATCTATACTATAAGAAGAAAGGGCTAACTTTAATAGATACTATAACTCTTCCTTTAATAGTAATTTAAGTAATAGAGTAAAGAGGAGCCTAGTTATTCTATTTCTAGTTTATAAAAGCTTAGAGGTAAGCTTTAACTATACTATTTATTCTTTTAGTAGCCTTATTAGTTTATAGATACTAACTTATAAATAGTCTTTAGCTAATTCTTAGTTTCCTATATAGGGTCCTCTAGAAATCTCCTATAAACTACCCTCTATAGTTAGATATAATTATATTAGGTAGCTAGTAATAAGTAACTACTCTCTTAATAAAAGTATTAGCTATATTTTCTATATCTAAGTTCTTTAGTAGAATAAGTATAAGGTCCTTACTTAAATAATCTATTACTACTATTAGGTATTAGAACTTATAGCTCTTAGGTAGATCTATAATAAAATCTATAGAAATTTCTTTCTAAATCTAGTCTAGAATTAGTAATAGGTATAATAGTCCTTACTTTAATTCTCTCTATAGCTTAGTTCTTCTATAGATATTATAATTCTAGATAAACTATTAAATACTTAAAGATATCCTAGGCTAGAAGTAGCTCTATATAGTAATAGTATATATATTCTCCTAGCCTAGGTATCTTATAATTAAGGATTTATATATTCTAGTAATAATATATATATATAGTATTAGTAAGTTTAGTACCTATTTCTACTAGTAGTATAATAAGCGCCCTTAGTTATCTATAGAGTACTTAGCTAAGGAGACTTTTAGTCTAATATCTAGTAAGAACTTCCTCTAGTTAGTTAAGACTATATTCTTAGCCTTCTAATATATTTTATCTTTAGATTTAGTATAAATCTATTACTCCTCTAGTATAGATATAGTATTATTAAGAAGGGACTTTTCTTCTAGTAGCTATCTTATAATATAGACTAGGTAGGTAAGTAAGGTCTTTTTAGTGCTTACCTCTACTATTACCTAAGGCCCTATAGTAGCTTTACTATTAGTACTAGTTACTATTCTAATAATATATTTATCTCTTACTCTACTCCTAGAGCTAGTTATAGCCTTACTATTAATACTAGTTACTAACTTAATAATATATCTAACTCCCCCTTTACTCCCTAAGCTAGTAGTAGCCTTACTACTAGTACTAGTTATAGTACTAGTAGTAGAGTTATTATCCTCTATTCTATAAAGTATAGTAGGGGTCTTATCCTTAGGGTATCTTATTAATTAGGAGGAAGGGAGTTTAGTCTTATATAAGTAGTATCTTAGGTAGAGGTTTTCTAGAAGCTTATAGATAGGAAAGGTAGGTAGAAATTATATACCTTTATTTTCTTTAAGACCCCTAGGTATAGCTATAGTTATAGTAAAGGGATAGAGTAATTAAAATTCTCTTATTTTTACCTATTTATCTTCTTTACTTATAGGTAAGTATTCTTCTTTATAGGAGAGTATATCTACTTATTTATTAACCTTCCTAGGTTAGTAGATAAATATAAGGTTAAACTAGCTTAGGATCTTAGCCTATTAGATATATCTTTCTATTAAAAGTCTTATAGTATAGAAGTATTCTAGGTTCTTATAATCTATAATTATAGTTATATATTTTATATAATAGAGTTCTATCTTCTATTCTCCTAGGTATTTTATAATTACTAGGAGTTCCTTATTATAGATAGTATAATTTACCTTAGACTTAGAGTTCTTTAATAAAAAGTAGGCAACTAGATAGAGTAATCTATCCTTTCTATATTATAAAAGGACTCTCTCTATAGCCTATCTTAAGGTATCTACTTTAAGTATAGTATTAAGTTCTAGGTTAAAATTAGTAAGGGTAGGTTCTATAATAAAAGCTTCTTTTAGTTTTAGGAAAGCTTATTCCTATTTAGTACCCTAAATAAATAGTATACCTTTCTTAGTAAGCTTTATTAGTAGAGCTATAATCTTAGAAAATACTTAGATAAATTACTAGTAAAAGTTAGTAAATCTAATAAAACTTCTAACGCCCTTTATAGATTATAGGGCTTCCTAGGTATTAATAGTAGCTACCTTCTTAGGATCTATCTATATTCCCCTCCTAGCCTTAATAATAAATCTAAGGTATTTAGTTCTCTTAATACTAAACTTACTCTTATTAATATCTAAATATAGGCCTACTATGCCTAGTTTCTAAATAATTATTTTAACCTTCTACTTATAGTCTTAATAGGTCCCCTCTAAGAATATAAGGACGTTATTAATATAGGTAGAATAGTATTTATCTAAGTACTCCTAAAGTACCTAGTTAATATACTATTAGAAGGTACTAGGTATATTAGCTAAACTAAATAGTATTACTAACTATTTATATAGGCTAAATTAGGTATAAAAGGTAGTCTTCTATTTATCCCCCTTTACTATCTAGATCTTATAAAAAGCCTAGATTATATCTACCTTTATAAACTATTTTACTTCTAAAATCTAGGTAAGTATTTTCTAGATTAGTAAGAGGGGATATTAATCCTTCCTTATAATAGTATTTAATGCTCTATAATCTATATAGAATTAGAGTCTTCCTCTAGGTTTCTTTATAAATAATACTAGGGTAGTAGTACTTAAGTAACTTACTTAGATAAATCCTTAGTCTAGGTAGGTAGTAAGTTTTTTCTAGAAAACTAGAAGCTCTTCCTAGAATATACTATAGAGTAGTCTCTATAAAATCTCTTACTATTTCTTATCCTTCTTAATAATTTCTATAGAATAGTTAATTAAGGGTCCTTAAAAGGGTACTAGTTTATCTACTTTTTCTTTTAGGAAAGTTTTCTATTTAGACTAGAGGTATTTTAGTAACTTTTCTTAAGGGTCTATATATACCTTCTTCTAGAGTACCTTCTAGATATCTACTATAAAAGTAGTATATAGGTAGATATAGCTATCCTCCTTTACTTTTTAAGACTATACTATATAGGCTATAGTATTAATTATCTAAGGTAATACTATAGGCTTCTTTCCCTCTCTACTCTTAACCTATATTATAGTAGAATATATAAAGATTAACTTCTTAGTAGATACTAAAGTTATATAGTACTAGTTTATTTAGGGCCTTCTAAGGATAAGGTTATACTCCTTATCTCTAGTTAGTTTATAGGCCTATATTCTTTCCTTATATCTATCTATATTAATCCTAAGTTAGACTATAGCTTTAATCTAGGTAGACTTCCTACTAATACTAATAATTAGCCTCTATTTAATTATAGTGCATAGTAAGTTATTTTATTTTATAAACTTAGATAAAATAATTTTATATATAAGATACTTAGTATTAATTAGTATAGAAGCTATAGCTATTTTATTTATAAGTATATATATAGTTATAGGATCCTTATCTAGCTACTTCCTTTAGAAGTCCTAGAACTATCCTTCTTCTTCCTAACTTACCTTCCTATACTCCTATCTATACCTTTAGATAAGAGTATTTAGTTTTCTAAGTCCTTATCTTCTTCTAAGGGATTTTTATCTACTTTTACTACTATAGCTAAGACTATATATATAAGTTTATTAGCTAGTACTAATAAGTATTTAGCTATATAATATCCTAGTTTTCTATATCTTAAATATAGGTTATTTTCTTACTAGTAACTATATTCCTTCTTTAAGGCCTATTTTACCTTTCCTTACTACTTCTAAGAAGTCTTTAATCTTACTTAGCCTAGATAGGCTTTAGTAGGCTCTTAGTCTATTATATCTCCTTAGGTAGTCCTTCCTTTTAGGAAACTATTACTAAGTCTTATTTAGAATAGGTTTTCCTTAATAATTACTACCTAATTTATAAGTTCTTAAATAGACTAATAGCTAGGTATATCTACTAAGACTATTTAGTCTTAAAGGTTACTTTAGAGAGCGCTAAGATACCTTATTTTTAGGTTATTAATATTATTTTCTTTTCTTACTTTATAAGTAAGCTATATAAACTCTATATTAAAGTTTTATAAGGATAGCTTCTTTTATTAGAAGTATTATAGCTTATAATAAGCTTATTCTACTTAGAGCTTATCTAAGAATTAGTTATCTAGGAATTCCTAAAGTTCCTCTATAGTACTAGTTAGCCTTCTCTTAATCTAAGAAAGGGTAATATTAGTAGTAAGTCCTTTAAGCTAGTTAAATATATACCCTAGGCTAGACCTAAGTCTAAAGAGGTTATAGGATAGCTTATACTATATTTAAGTATAAAACTATTAATAATTTTTCTAATTACTATTAAATATTTCTAGATTAGGGATCTTAAAACTCCTTAAGGGCGCTATCTTTTAGGATACTAAGAAAGAGAAAAGAGTTACTACTATCTTATATAAACGCTAGTTTTCTTCTTCTAGCTAGGTTATCTAGGGATCTATTAGGGGAATAAGGCTAGTAGGTAAGTTTTCTTTCCTTAGTTAGTCTAATTCTAATATTAAATTTTATACTATTATATATAGTTTATTATTATTAAGGGTAGGTTATTTAGGTTATATTAGAAGGCGCTTCCTAGCTACTACTAAGGAAGGTCTATTATTATTATTAGGAGGATTATTCTATAGTAGAAATTAGTTTACCTATCTTAGCATAGCTTATAGTACTTTAGAAACTAGCTAGAGTTTTATCTATTATTCTTCTTTATTAAGCTTATTACCTATAATAGAAAAGAGGTATAAGCTAATCTTATCCTAAGATTTACTTACTTTAGCTATTTAAATAGCTTCCTCCTTTAGTTATTCTATAGAGGCGTCCCTTATATCTACTATTATTCTATAGGGTTCTAGTTATCTCTTAATTCTTAGTAGGGGTATAATTAAATTTAATTATAAGGGGTAGACTCTAAGGGTAGTTACTAGAATAATTAGATAAATTTAATAGGGTATATCTAGGTAAGGAGAGGTCTTTATATATCCTTCCTAAAGTTACTTAGGTAGTATCTACTAGGTTTCTATAATATTAGGGAGCCTCTAGGTAAACGTTAGGTAGACCTACTAAGGCTAACTAGCTAAGGCGCTACCTAGGTATAGCCTATTATACTAAAGCTATTATTACTAGCTCTAAGTATTAAAGATAAGTAAAGATAGTATAGTAGGGTAATTAAGAGTAAATAATAGTAATCTAGGGTATAAGTATAGCTAGTTAAGTAATCTTACTATTTATTATCTTTATAAATAAATACTACCTCTCTACTTAGTATAAGAAAGATAGCCTACTTTAGGATTAGGCTATTACTATCTCTTAGAATAGCTAGATAACTAATAAGTATAGTATTATATAGATAAAGTACTTTAATAAGTATATAAAAAAGTATACTATTAGTATATATTATCT